>OY288281.1:44944378-45648663 GCA_958450335.1 Hibiscus tridactylites
GTCGATTTCAGACTCTCTCAGGAATCCCTGGAGGGATTTCGACTTCTCCCTGGAAGGTGTTCAAACCTGTCGAAATTTATCCCCAAGTGTTAGAGTGGAGGAAACTTTGTTCGTTATATTCGGGTGGACTCCGTAGAGGTCGTTGCGAACCTGTGACGATTCCGATTTTACTTGGCGTGGTTATTCCGACATACCGTCGGTTTTCCAGTTTCCAGAGTTTTAAAAGGTAACTCTTCATCTTTTCACCCTGAATTCGTTCCTGTACATAGATCCTGGCTGGATTACATCGGATTATTTTTCTGATGCGCCACGGGGCGTGCCGACGTGACCCAACAAGCATGGCCCCTGATTCTCGCCCATTATAGACTTCAAATGAATCAAGTTCAATTTAGGGGGACCCATTCTCCTATGTCCATACGAAGGATCAGTATCCTCACGAAGACATAGGCCATATGAGCCCTTAAGGTACTTGATAGTCCCATACGGAGAATCAGTATTCCCATGAGAACAATAGTGTTTCCCTCCACTTAAACAATCAGGACAAAGCTTAGGTATAGAGCTTATAATCAAGTTTTAAATGCGTAAAATGAGATCATATTCATAAATGGACAATTAAGTTAAATTTTATACGAACTTACAAATTTAGACATTAAAACAAGGTGCAATCGGCTTGTGGCTAGACTTTTTTTTGTAAAAAAAATCTCCCCAGCGGAGGCGCCAAGCTGTCACAGCCTTTTTGAGCTCGACGTTTAAAGAAACAAAAGTAACAGAGTCGCCATCAATCTATTAAAAAGATGTGATTGGATCACCTAAAAATGGGTTGTTCTAATAAAATCATTTTACTTTATTAAAACAACAATTTGGGTCTCCAAATTCAGACTTTGATTAAAAGAAAAGTTTTTTAAAAAAACTTACAGATTAGTGGCTAAATTGAAAAACATAAAAATCCAAGGACAAGTGTTACAAAAAACAGTGACCGTTTTGAATAAATTAAAATTGGATATCTTGCAAGGCGGAGGGATTTAATAAAAGTAATTAACCCTTTTTGTTTTAAAACATGTAACCCCCTTTGTCCCGGTCTGGTCGGCTGACCGGTTCGAGTAGGCTATACGGGGAAAACCGATGTGAAACCCGTTAAGGTCCCACCTCGGTTAGCAACCCTAGAAAATTTCTTTTAATTAAATCTGGTCTAAAATCATATTATTTCCTAAGTGATCACGACAGCGGAAAACATCACGAGGTAAAAGCAACCAAGCCAAAACAACATGTTAAACAACCCATTTTAAACTTAGAGAGCAGGTCGTATCGATACACCAGTCAAGGGTATCGATACGCCTTGACCAAGTCAACTGCCTTCAGTCAACACAGGAAGACCGTATCGATACAGCCCTTGGGCGTATCGATACTCCCTTCTCGGTCAAAGAGACATAACCGTACCGATACGCCTAGAGCCCGTACCGATACGCCAAAGACTCGTGAAAATCTCAAAATTCCAGGAGAGATTTGGCGTATCGATACGCCCCCGAGTATCGATACCTCTAGCCAATTCTGTGTCCCAAAGTGTAGGACCGTCTCGATACGGCCCTTATGCGTTGTAACCCCCTTAGCCCGGCCTAGACGGTTGACCCGAACTACGAAGATTCAACGGGGAAAACCAAAGCCAACCCGAAAGTCAACCTTGATTAATGACCCTTTTTTTTCTTTTTAATCTTGTCTAGATGCACATTAACCCTAGGTGTACTCTTGAGAAAAGCATACTTGAAAAACTCAGCGATCGGAAAGCAATAAGGGACTCAATTGCACATAATACAAAGTTGAGGACCAAAATGTAAATTCTTGAAAGATGAGGGACTTTGCTTATTTTTAAATTACCAATATCAAATTAATCATATTACACGCTTCCCTGTCAAATTTCACCTCAAACGGACATCTCAAACTCAAGAAATTGCATATACAAAAATCAGGACTAAAACGTAAAGCTTGCAAACCTCAAAACCATTCAAATCAGTGCCCAACGGTCTAGTGTTTTGGAACGGGGGTTGACCGTTCCGAAACACGGGTTCGTTTCGAGACCGGTATCGAAACAGGGCCTGGTAGTGGCCAAAGTGTTTCGAAACACCTCTAGCTGTTTCGAAATGCCCAGGCCAATTCATGCACCCGTTTCGAAACAGCCAAGGGTGTTTCGATACACCCTGCCTAGAAACAACATAAAATTCTGGTTTTACACATCCAAACACCAACAAACATACTTTAAAACAATCCTCAGCTTAACAACAACAGGCCAAGCATCATAGCTACCAAATTCCTTTAAAATCTAGATACAAAACAAACCTTAGATGCACCAACTCATTCAACACATTCAACACTTGATCATGCTTTTGAGACAAGAAGCATAGTATAACAACTTATGAGAAAGAAGATTCAAATGTTGCAAAGCGATAAACATCAAGGTTTAAACCATAAACCGAACATAGACAACATACAAAACCTCATTACACATCAATATAAAAGACTCTCCCCCATTGCCTTTATTATCTATAGCTATAAACCGAGACATACTTCACAAGTGGAGCTCTCCTTGAATCCTTGCTTCTTGCTGCCCCAACTTCAATTATCTACATTGATGGACACAAAGGAGCGTAAGCACATAATGCTTAGTGAGGAATGCTCAAAACCAAAACACCATCAATGCAGCGATTCATAAAACCCTCTTAGAAAGTAGATACAGATAAAAAACCAAAGCATTGTTTGAAAAGCCCCTTTTTAAACAACATGCTTTAAATCATGTATTGCTCAATCATGAAAACCAACCCTTAGCTTAGAAAAGCTAAATAACTCACTTCAAAGCACATTCTTGCAAAACTATTAATTAAACCTTTCCATGCATGAACATCACATGCAAAGTTAAATACAAATTCCTTGGAAAACACTTCCACTTCACAACATACCTTCCTCATTCTTGATGATCATCTCAAAACAAGAAACCTTTTGGAAACTATTTGCTCCTTCTAACTATCTCACGCATTAAACAAATGCAACACATGAACCACAAAAGAAACATTTGCATTACATGCCTTTTAAAACAAGCCTACACAAGACTTCAATGCATTTATGAGATTCTATGCACATATGCACCATTCACAATAGCAAAAATATACTTGTGCTCAAGCTTAACAAGTATCATATGCATTCTTGCATCATTTACATATTTCCCATGCACCTTGCATCATTTCCAAGCAACTCTCGCTTCATTACATTCAAACAACTTATATTGGCTTTCAAGCGATAATTCACAAACCATCACAACACAAGACACAATCGGATGCGCGGATTACAAGCGTTGTCCCACACGCGTGATGGAGTTTACCGGTACAATCTCAACCCCTCAACACTCGTGATGGAGTTTAACGGTACAATCACAACCCCTCAACATCACTCATCGGAAGTTGTATAACTCACTAGCGAGAGCCGGGACACACCACAAGGCATACACATGGGAGCTACCTCAACCATTGTAATCACCTTAACCAAGCTCACACATGGGAGCAACCCTCCACCGTCGTGACGCTTATCAACGTCCACCCACGAGAGCCATCCTCCATCGCGGTGATACTTAACAAAGTCCACCCACGAGAGCCATCCTCCATCGTGGTGACACTAATTTCCTCAATCGCTAGGGTACTTGGATGGAGTTTACGGTACAATCACAACCCCTCAACATCCAAGGCGACTCAATTCACGGTGCACCCAATCCTATAGCCGGCTAACTATATCCGATTAAAGTAACCAACAACCACTTACATCACTTGCCAATATAACCGTTTTACCACATTAATCCACTATTTTTACAAGCATAACCAAAATGCCAAATCCACAAGCATCACATGCTTTAAATCATATGCACCCAACACATGCAAGTCAAGGATAACTTACCCTATGCATCTTTAACATAATGGCATTAATAACTAACATTAAACCATGTCCAAACATGCTTAAAAACAGTAATTTAAACACAATCATCCTGATGTGACCACAACCAGCAAGAATTCCAATAAATTTCCTAGAGGTCCTATGACTCGTGCAAGAGCTAAAATGATTCAAGATGCTGTGGAAAGTTTTCTTTGCCAATGCTGGAAAATGAATGAAGAAATGACAGCAACAATTAGATCTTGCAACGTTTTGAGTTTGTTGGAAAGTTGAAATAAGTTGCATAAGAATTTGCATGAGTAGTTGCATAAGAATTTGCATGAGTAGTTGCATAATAGTTCATTCATTCCATGAGAATAAATATGCTTGTTTATGCATTTATGCAAGCATTTCATTTATAAAAATACTTCACTTATGTATGTGTTTCATTTAAGCATGTAGGTTCATTAATTAAACTAGTTCATTCATTGAACTTGTCCAATTAATTCTTTAAGTTTGCATAACATTTTTATCATATTTTGATTAATATTTTATGTGTTTTTAGTGTCATTATACGTTGGGATTAAGATGGAAACAATTGAAGACTTTTCATCTTCTTCAAGGAGACATGCCATCTTTATCACCATTCAAAGAGAGTCTTTTTGAATTCCATGGGGGATGAAGAATTTAGAAGACTTTATTATGCTTTTATTCAGCCAATAAAGTTGAGAAATAAAGAAAGGAAGTGGAAGAGACACATACACTTAGATGCAAACATGGGCAAATTCATTCCAAGTCATCTACATGCACTTTTAAGAGCCAAGCAAGTGGAATATCAAAGGATGCATCACTTGGACGTGTATAAGTCTTCATTCAAGCCTTATTATGTCCAAATTCATTCTAAATTACACAAATGACCAGCCACACTTGATAGGATTGAAGACAAACCATTGAATGTCATAAATTGGAGCCTTAATGCATTGTTTTGTCCATTCAAATTCTAGGCTACCATGTACTATAAATAGGATGCTCATTTGCCTTTGTAAGGGACCTTTTTTTGAGAAAAATATATGAGAGTGTTCTCTTCATTGTTCTTTAAGAAGTTTATCGGCTTTCAAGCTAGTCTTGTAGCAAATTTTCCCTTTTCATTCAATTCTATTTATAGCGTTGGTTCCTAGCTTTCTAGCTAGCGGGTCACGTTCCACAATTCCACCATCACTTCCATTTGATTATATTGTTGGTTCTTAGCTCAATTATAGCTAAAGGGTCACAATCCAACCTTCTTCCATCATTTCACAAAGGGTAAGAACGTGTAAGGTTTGGGTCAACATTCACTATCTTGTTGGTTCTTCCTTGTTCCACACCGATTCTATTTCATATATCCATATCAACTTCTATCCATTTTTTCCCTTACATTTATCTTTCAAACCATAATCACCAACCATTCCAGCACCTATTAAAACAACAACTTTCACCATCTTCATTCCATATACATCACTTCCACACTCAAGTTTCAAGTTTGCAACTTCATACTAGAATCACGATCGGGCAACATCACATACGAATTCGGTCATCACACAACCGGATACGTATCACATCCCAAGTGCATTTAAAAACCAAAGCATAGCCCAACCAAGAGAGAAATTCCATTTACTTACTCTTGAGCTTAGCTAAGTTGTTTAGACTTAAACTAAGCTCCCAAAGCCTCATCCAAAATGTTTCAAAGCTGGAAAACTCTTTACCACTAATCGATACACAAACTATGCTAGCCGACAAGCCTTCCAAGCATCCAAAACCTCCAACGCCACCTCTATTGCCTCCGGATCATTCTCCCCTGTTTTAAACACATAACAACAAAGGATTAATGCATCACCATGCATTAAAATCACCAGCAACACACCTAAACTCGATGCTCTACATAAATCCAACATTTCGGCTACCAAACACAACTGAAATCACCTCCAAACTCTTCCAAAACATAACCCAGCCAAGATCCATCACTTCCAACCATTTCTAAACATCAATTAACATCCAAAATGAACCCAAACTCGTCCTTATACCTCCAGCATTAACAAAACACCAAGATCACCCCAAAAACCACCATTTTCACAAGTAAAAACTTAGGAAAATCAACCTATTCAGGATTGCATTGATTAAACCTTCATTTCACATCATTTAAACATCTAAAATACCTTAAAAAGACATCTCAAAACAGAGCCCAAACATCCAATACGAATTTCTTCAAAATTAAATCCAAATCTTGAATTTTAAGCCAAAATCAAGATCACAACATTAAAACCTTTAATAAAACTCAATTTAAGGATTGAGAACTTGGGAATTTCAGTAAAGAACTGAGTATTTAGAGGAGAAGAACGTTCGTACCTATAAATGTAGATTTTTCCTTGTTTAGAGCCAAAATCCTTGAAAATTCAATAAGCAAATGAAGAGGATTTGATGTGGAAAGGATGAGGAATCATTTGAGGATTGAAATCTCATCATTTGGTGTGAAAATCAAAAGAAAAGTTGCTGTAGAAATATGTTTGGCTGAAAGAATCTTGAGAGAAAATGAGATGAGAAAGTTTTCAAGAAAGTTAGTTATGAAATCTCAAAATTGGTTTTTCCCATCTTCTTTTAATTAATTAAACATTAAATGAATCATTAAAAACTAAGAAAAATCTGGAGAAATCAATGTTGGGTAAATTAGCTCCTTAAAGATTCAAAGTTTGAATCCTTACAAAACAGTCACGAACTTTTCAAAAATTACACCTTAGTCACTAATTCGAAATGTCATATTTCCAAGCCTTATTTTGTAAAATTGATTTCACCACTCTCTTATATATATTAAAAGAGGATTTTTAGATATTTTTCCATATTTTTAATGCATCCTGAACTAGGCTTTTCCTAAATCCACCTTTTATATTCGAACCTAAAATTAGACCGGTCCGGTTCAGACCCTAAACTTCCAAGCCCAAAATTGGGGTGTTACAACTCTCCCCCTCTTAGGAAATTTCGTGTAACCCCCTCGTCCCGGTCTGGCCGGATGACCGGTCCGAGTGAGCTACACGGGGAAAACCGAGTGAAACCCGTTAAGGCTCCCCTCGGTTAGCAACCCTATTTTTTTTCTTTTTATATTAATCTTGTCTAGAGGAACATTAAGTCCTAAGTGATTCACAACAGCGGAAAACATTCAAAGGAAGATCACATTCGAACCCCGACCATACATACTAGTCCATTTTTAAGCTCACAGGGCAAACCGTATCGGTACCCTAACCAGGGGTATCGATACGCCCTGACCTGGTCAACCCAAGGAGTCAACTCCGAGAAGACCGTATCGATACAACCCTTGGGCGTATCGATACGCCTTTCTCGGTCAATCCTCCTTGGTCAACAGGGTAGACCCGTACCGATACTCGGGAACCCCGTATCGGTACGCACTACTCGTTCCAACCTCTCCGAATTCCAGTGACATTGGAGGGTATCGATACCCTTAGGGTATCGGTACGCCAGGCCAAATTCATGGCATTTGAACAAGGCCGTATCGATACGGCCCTGAGGCGTATCGATACGCCCTGCACTGCAATTCCACAATTGCCAACTCGACGACCCCAAACACGACCCTAGATGCATTTTCGGACTTCCCTAAGCTCATACAACATTCATACATCGAAGTTACAACCAAGAATTAGCATACGAGGCATTGAACCTAACAAGGACTATACAAATAAAATATTCCATGCAAGAAGGCATACAAAGCATACATGAGATTCATGCCTTAGCAACCAAACACAAAACATTCATATAAGGCAATCTAGACATGGTTTACAAATCCATCAACATAAGGCATCAACAACATAAAGCTAACACAAAGGAGTCTAGATACAAGCTCCTAAAATACGTAGCATTTCCCATTGCTAAACTACTACATTATTTAATAAACTATACTTGAGCAATTACCACACGCTTGGACGCCCTTTTCTTGCTTCTTGCTAACTCCAAGCTAAAGATCTGCATTGTCGGAAAAAGGAGAGCGTAAGCATAAAGCTTAGTGAGCGGAGCTCTAAAACATAACAACGACAATGCAGGGTTCAAAGCTTTCTTTAAAAGTAAAGGTCAACGCATACAAATCATCCAACGACCTAATCCTTCTTCTATCATACAAGTTCAACCAAAGGTCAACAATATAGGCATTTATCGTGGCATTACACTTCATGGTATACATAAAGGCATGATCCTAAATTAAAGCAAAACCATAAAAAGGAATGATATAGTGAGATACAACATGAACAATACGTGGCATGCACAAGCATAACCAAAACAAACACGGTGGGACTACACATCACCGTTTCGACTAGTAGTTTTCCAATGGGACTACACATCAAAGTACTCTTCTACTAGTCACTACCGGTGGGACTACACATCACCGGAGTCTTATACCACTCGCTACCGGCGGGACTACACATCACCGGAGCAACAACAACCATCACGTGAGGTTCGACACCAACTATGCAACACAATATACACTCACTATCATGCGACATGTACTCACTATACCATGCACAACCAAATCAAGATGTAACAAAATCCACAATTAGGCATCACTTACTACTTGGAATCTTACCAATCACAAATGGTCTTACTCACCATTTTCGTGCACAACTTGCACCAACTTACTCACACCTCACAAGGCATATAAAAAACATCATTAATACCATCATACATGATCAACGATATAATATTAAGCAATCACCTTTCTTCCCAAATTATTTAAATTTCATGCTTAACAAAACATTACCACAAGTAATGAAAACAAATGGAAAAAGGGGGGAAATAAAGAGGGAATTCACATCAACTTACTCTTGAATTTAAAATTGACTTTTCAAGCCCAAACTAAACTCTTTCAAAACCAACTTTGAACCAAATCGATACTTGAAAACATTTCCACATTCACATGCTTGAACCAACCTTTGAAAGTCAAATTAAAACATTAACCACTCACCTTACTTCCTTAAGCAAACCAAGCAAAGCCGATTCAAGCCTCCATGACTTCCGAAATCGATCCCGAAACTTTACCAACGCAAATCCTTGCTTCTAATCGCCCCAACACAAGTAAAGTAACCTCAAATCAGTCCACAAAACAATGTAGCAAACCCGGAACACAACCCAAGCACAAACACATATTTTTCGAGCCAAGAACAACCCCAAAAATGCAATTCCCGAGCAGCCCTTTAGCACAGTCCAAAACCGATGATTCCAACTCTTTTAACACACCTAATAGCTTCCAAAACAACCCTTAACTATCATACAACCATCAGCCCTCATTTTTCAACATAAAACAGCCCTAAAACTCACTTCTAAACCCTCCTAAAACCCCTCCAAAACCCAAATACGAATTTCTTAACAAAACCAAATAAAAATGATATATGTTGGACCATTCGGGCTACAAATAACACATATAATAATAAGAATTCAAAAGCTTCAACATTGGACAACAAAGTTAGGATTTTTAACTTAAAAGTTCAAAAACTCAAAACATAAAACAATGGGTTTTATGAAAAACTAAATACATGGAGAGAGAGAGGAAGGTGAGGACAGCTCAAAAGTACTATTACCTTTTAAAAATCATTAAGGATGAAGGATGAAGGAGATGAAATAGAAGCTTCAATGGTGGGAGGGGGTTTCACGTTGGATTGTGTTTGGGAGGTAGAAGATGACACAAATTTTGGGTGTTTGAAATTAAAAGGGTTTTTATTTTAACAAGACCACATATTTACGAAACTGCCATTAATGAAATGGCTATTGGGCTTGGGTTTAAAAATATTGGGTTCAACACTTTGTTTTATTTGCAAACAAAACCCGAACCATAATTTAATTTATTTAAATTATAAAACCGAACCCGAATAATATTAAAATATTATTTTCACCCGACCCCTAAACTCGGGCGTTACATTTCGTCCTCGAAATTTCAACCGGCGAAAAGAGCACGATACCAAACTTCACAAGCAACACACAACGAAACACAAGAGACTTATCCACTACTGAAACATCCTCCACTCAGAACACCACAAAACAACTCCTCAAATCAAACTTACACTATAACCAAACCCAACACCACTACATACTGTTCACAATTTCTAGAACACTCAGATGTTAACCACATCTTAACATTTCACACTTCCGAACTGCGCATAGCCCCAACAACCCGAAGAACCTCCAAATTTTTACAACATACTCCACCTTAACTCATAACTCCCAAAACTCGCACACACGGTGACACCCACCCATCCAGTTTCAGCCACCATGTGACCCACAACCTTCACTGCTTCTAGAACCCCTTGCAAAACTGCTCAACCTCTTCCAAAGATTACCACATCAAGAAAAATTTTTAATCAACAACTGCTTACTCAAACTTCTCAACGTATTGATGACATTCCTTCACATCCGCCACTATCATTACCATAACGACTCACCAAAATTACTCACCCAACATTCGAAATCCACACCGCAAAACTCCAACCTTAACTCTGCCAGCTGTTCCACGTACCCCTAGCTGACTTTAGAAAGGATTTACTTATACATGATAAGCAAACCACCTCTCACAAGAACCCGACCAACCAACAATGGCCCCTTGACCTTACATTGCCTTTCCACTTCAAGCTTTGACCATAACACTAATCTTACCTGGATACCACCCATTCTTTACAACATATTAAGATTACGAAACTTCTATTCACCCCAGGCCAAACCTTTTCTACAACCCTCAACACAACCTCTTCTCAACTCCTCAAAGGTTGCTACGAGCCATCACCTACATAAACAACCCTCCTATTACAACATCAATGCCAAGTCACCTCAGCACTCTGGAGACACATCCACTAACCTACAACATCACTTAACACAGAGAACTACCACATCTATCAGCTATTCATAACCACTTGACCGGTTCTAACTCCAACAGGTAATCTCCTCACCACCATACCACTAAACTCTTTAAGCACCAAAACACTTCCCTCCTGTCAATTATACAAGATCGCAGTCTCTATTACTGACAACTCGCTTACTACCCTCCACTACTTCTAACATTCTCCTAGCACCAAACAACTCTTAAAACCCACCATCCAACCTAATCCTACCACAACACTAACGCACCCGATTAGCTATTAGCAAGTGTGAACGTTCGTATTCATAGTCACCAATATGCCCTAACAATTCCTGTGTACATGTATGCAAAACCTCTAATGTCATGTCGCATGTATGCATGTACCAACACATATATATAATATAGTATATAACAAATGGTTTTAACTGTGCATGCATGTCGGTTCACACCCACCAATAACATCCTCAGAATCTGCCTAAGAACAACCTCTTACCTCACTTCTAACTTGTCCAAGTCCACCATTCTAACAATCAGCTAACTACAAAATACCCACTAATGCCCTCTTCACACTAAAGTTGTTTTCAAAACAACACCAACTACTGCCCCAAACTTGCTAGCTATAAGACCATACCCACTACGCAAGGGAAATCCCAACCGAAACTAAACAAAGATGACTAAAGCAAAGATTACTTAACGAGGTTACCTGTAATCACCTCGCTGCCCCGGAGCTCCAACAGACAAACTCTTTTCCTCGCAGAACCATCATTCTCCAGCCACACCGCCGCAGCATCAGCCAACACCTTAAGGTCATCACCATCTCCCTACGGTAAAGAACCCTGACTACCCCGAGCCAACTTCAAACAATTTCGTCTCAAATGTCCAACAGATCCACAATTCTAACAAGATTCATTCCCCAAGCTCCTCACACCTTTCTGCCCTTCTTGCCACCTTCGAACTTTGTCTTGGCCGCGCCCACGACCCTTATGTGACCCTTTTGCCACCACTGAAGCTGATCTCACCACTTGAGGACAATTTCGCTTCACATGCTCCTTAGAACCACGATTCCACAAACTCCCGCGCCTCAACAACCTCCAACATGACACCTCCCACAGCAGTAACACATCGGCAACCGAGCTACCCCTCCTTGATCATGTAGCACTCGCCCCACATCTGCACTACCACCCAAGCTTCGATTCAAGCAAAACCTTCTATCACGTAGCCTCTTACGTTGACCACTCCCGAGGTCAGTACCCACAACCCTCTTGCTTAAACTTTTCTCACCTTCATAAACTGAAGCCACAACCCACGTTGTTTATCCTTTGGGAATTTCTCTCCAAGGTACCTTTCATAAAAGGCAGACACAAAGAATTCCCAATCTATATCGTGGATATGCGTTGCCACCGCCACAGATGTCCACCAGGCACAAGCGTCCTCCAACATCAATGAGACAACACTTCTCAGCTTACAGGCATAGTCACACCCTTCCTGATCCAAAATCAGAATTATACTGGCTAACCAAGCCTCGAACGCCTCAGGTGTTGAACCACGATACTCCACAGCTCCCAAATAATATAAACGCTGTTTTGACAAACTCGTGTGTCCTTCAGTCGGCACGTCTTCAAGCCTCACTTTCACCACGGCCTGAGATATTCCCAACACCTCTTGAACTATAGGTGATGAACTCTTCATCACAGAATCAGCTTTCTCCTCCTGCCTTACTACCTCGACTCCAGGCACTGTATGCTGAAACGAAACACCTCCACCAAAAGGTGAATTCCAAGACTTAACAACCTGCTCTAAAGCAGCAACCATCTCACCCAACTGCCATTCTCTCATCGATTACATTGTGCTAATAACAACAAGCAATCATAACAAAACAAACAAAATGATCAGGCCAGCTTCAAGCAAGGATTCAAGACTCCAACTCCAACATAACACAATAGCTATAATAATAAGGCAATGGGTATCCCGAATTCTCCCCTTTTACACGACATAACAATCAATAAAAACATGGATATCACAACATCGAGCATATCAATCAACATACTTCGATCATGCTCTCATCAAACAACATTCACCCGCAACAACATAATATCAACATATCATACCCATCACACTTTAATCATTCATAAAATCAGCTCACAACACCAGCATATCATCAGTCCAAATTCACATTAACTCAATGAAGATTCATAATCAAAAAGCATGATAAAAACATCAACAATTCGCTCAAGGACACACTTTTCAACCAACTTTCAACCACACATTAGAATAAACATCAAACACTTATTATAACAACTTACCATTGCTCCAAGCATTCGCAACTCAGCTCTAATACCACCAAATGTAACCCCCTTAGCCCGGCTTAGACGGTTGACCCGAACTACAAAGATTACACGGGGAAAACCAAAGCCAACCCGAAAGTCAACCTTGATTAACGACCCTTTTTTTTCTTTTTAATCTTGTCTAGATGCACATTAACCCTAGGTGTACTCTTGAGAAAAGCATACTTGAAAAACTCAGCGATCGGAAAGCAATAAGGGACTTAATTGCACATAATACAAAGTTGAGGACCAAAATGTAAATTCTGGAAAGATGAGGGACTTTGCTTATTTTTAAATTACCAATATCAAATTAATCATATTACACGCTTCCCTGTCAAATTTCACCTCAAACGGACATCTCAAACTCAAGCAATTGCATATACAAAATTCAGGACTGAAACGTAAAGCTTGCAAACCTTAAAACTATTCAAATCAGTGCCCAACGGTCTAGTGTTTCAGAAGGGGGGTTGACCGTTCCGAAACGCGGGTTCGTTTCAAGACCAGTATCGAAACAGGGCATGGCAGTGGCCAAAGTGTTTCGAAACACCTCTAGCCGTTTCGAAACACCCAGGCAAATTCATGCACCCGTTTCGAAACAGCCAAGGGTGTTTCGATACACCCTGCCAGAAACAGCAGAAAATTCTGGTTTTACACATCCAAACACCAACAAACATACTTTAAATCAATCCTCAGCTTAACAACAACATGCCAAGCATCATAGCTACCAAATTCCTTTAAAATCTAGATACAAAACAAACCTTAGATGCACCAACACATTTAACACTTGATCGTGCTTTTGAGACAAGAAGCATAGTATAACAACTTATGAGAAAGACGATTCAAATGTTGCAAAGCAATAAACATCAAGGTTTAAACCATAAACCGAACATAGACAACATACAAAACCTCATTACACATCAATATAAAAGACTCTCCTCCCATTGCCTTTATTATCTATAGCTATAAACCGAGACATACTTCTCAAGTGGAGCTCTCCTTGAATCCCTTGCTTCTTGCTGCCCCAACTTCAATTATCTGCATTGATGGACACAAAGGAGCGTAAACACATAATGCTTAGTGAGGAATGCTCAAAACCAAAACACCATCAATGCAGCGACTCATAAAACCCTCTTAGAAAGTAGATACAGATCAATAACCAAAGTATTGTTTGAAAAACCCCTTTTTAAACAACATGCTTTAAATCATGCATTACTCAATCATGAAAACCAACTCTTAGCTTAGAAAAGCCAAATAACTCACTTCAAAGCACATTCTTGTAAAACTATTAATTAAACCTTTCCATGCATGAACATCACATGCAAAGTTAAACACAAATTCCTTGGAAAACACTTCCACTTCACAACATACCTTCCTCATTCTTGATGATCATCTCAAAACAAGAAACCATTTGGAAACCATTTGCTCCTTATAACTATCTCACGCATTAAACAAATGCAACACATGAACCACAAAAGCAACATTTGCATTACATGCCTTTTAAAACAAGCCTACACAAGACTTCAATGCATTTATGAGATTCTATGCACATATGCACCATTCACAATAGCAAAAATATACTTGTGCTCAAGCTTAACAAGTATCACATGCATTCTTGCATCATTTACATATTTCCCATGCACCTTGCATCATTTCCAAGCAACTCTCGCTTCATTACATTCAAACACATTATATTGGATTTCAAGCGATAATTCAAAAACCATCACAACACAAGACACAATCGGATACGCGGATTACAAGCGCTGTCCCACACGCTTCATACACACTACCGAACAAAACAAGGTGGAGTTTACCGGTACAATCTCAACCCCTCAACACCCGTGATGGAGTTTAACGGTACAATCACAACCCCTCAACATCAATCATCAAAAGTTGTAGAAGTCACTAGCGAGAGCCGGGACACACCACAAGGCATACACATGGGAGCTACCTCAACCATTGTAATCACCTTAACCAAGCTCACACACGGGAGCAACCCTCCACTGTCGTGACGCTTATCAAGGTCCACCCACGAGAGCCATCCTCCATTGCGGTGACACTTAACAAAGTCCACCCACGAGAGCCATCCTCCATCGTGGTGACACTAATTTCCTCAATCGCTAGGGTACTTGGATGGAGTTTACGGTACAATCACAACCCCTCAACATCCAAGGCGACTCAATTCACGGTGCACCCAATCTTATGGCCGGCTAACTATATCCGATTAAAGTAACCAACAACCACTTACATCACTTGCCAATATGACCATTTTACCACATTAATCCATTGTTTTTACAAGCATAACCAAAATGCCAAATCCACAAGCATCACATGCTTTAAATCATATGCACCCAACACATGCAAGTTAAGGATAACTTACCTTATGCATCTTTAACATAATGACATTAATAACCAACATTAAACCATGTCCAAACATGCTTAAAAACAGTAATTTAAACACAATCATCCCAAGTGCATTTAAAAACCAAAGCATAGCCCAACCAAGAGAGACATTCCATTTACTTACTCTTGAGCTTAGCTAAGATGTTTAGACTTAAACTAAGCTCCCAAAGCCTCATCCAAAATGTTTCAAAGCTGGAAAACTCTTTACCACTCACTGATACACAAACTATGCTAGCCGACAAGCCTTCCAAGCATCCGAAACCTCCAACACCACCTCTATTGCCTCCGGATCATTCTCCACTGTTTTAAACACATAACAATAGAGGATTAATGCATCATCATGCATTAAAATCACCAGCAACACACCTAAACTCGCTACTCTACATAAATCCAACATTTTGGCTACCAAACACAACCGAAATCACCTCCAAACTCTTCCAAAACATAACCCAGCCAGGATCCATCACTTCCAACCATTTCTAAGCATCAATTAACATCCAAAATGAACCCAAACTCATCCTTATACCTCCAGAATTAACAAAACACCAAGATCACCCTAAAAACCACCATTTTCACAAGTAAAAATTTAGGAAAATCAACCTATTCGGGATTGCTTTGATTAAACCTTCATTTCACATCATTTAAACATCCAAAATACCTTAAAAAGACATCTCAAAACAGAGCCCAAACATCCAATACGAATTTCTTCAAAATTAAATCCAAATCTTGAATTTTTAAGCCAAAATCAAGATCACAACATTAAAACCTTTAATAAAACTCAATTTAAGGATTGAGAACTTGGGAATTTCAGTAAAGAACTGAGTATTTAGAGGAGAAGAACGTTCATACCTCTAAATCTAGATTTCTCCTTGTTTAGAGCCAAAATCCTTGAAAATTCAATAAGCAAATGAAGAGGATTTGATGTGGAAAGGATTAGGAATCATTTGAGGATTGAAATTTCATCATTTGGTCTGAAAATCAAAAGAAAAGTTGTTGTAGAAATGTGTTTGGCTGAAAGAATTTTGAGAGAAAATGAGATGAGAAAGTTTTCAAGAAAGTTAGTTATGAAATCTCAAAATTGGTTTTTCCCATCTTCTTTTAATTAATTAAACATTAAATGAATCATTAAAAACTAAGAAAAATTTGGAGAAATCAATCTTGGGTAAATTAGCTCCTTAAAGATTCAAAGTTTGAATCCTTACAAAACAGTCACGAACTTTTCAAAAATCACAACTTAGTCACTAATTCGAAATGTCATATTTCCAAGCCTTATTTTGTAAAATTGATTTCACCACTCTCTTATATATATTTAAAGAGGATTTTTAGATATTTTTCCATATTTTTAATGCATCCCGAACTAGGCTTTTCCTAAATCCACCTTTTATATTTGAACCGAAAATTAGACCGGTCCGGTTCAGACCCTAAACTTCCAAGCCCAAAATTGTGGTGTTACATGCGTATCGATACGCCCTGCACTGCAAGACACCAAATTGCAGCAAAACAACACAAGACTCAACACTAAATGCATTTTAAGACTTCCCTAGCAACATACAAGCATTCATACAACATTCAACCACCAAGCACTAGCATGTAGAACAATTTAGGTGAATGACGACATTCACATAAAGATAGATATTGCATAAAAGGCATGCTTAAAAGCCAAAAGGCACATGTCTCCACACATGGTTTACATGCTTGCCAAAACAACATATAGCATCCAAAGGCATAACCTTTCATCACAAGCATTCGACCAAAATATAACATGGTTTACAAATCCAAAGCATAGCATAAACAACATTCAACATTTATGAGTCATACAACGCTCACACAAACACATAGCAGCCCCATTGCTAAACTACTACTTTATTTACTAAACCATACTTGAGCAACTACAAAAGCATGGAATGCCCCTTTCCTTGCTCCTTGCTAACTCCACGCTACTGATATGCATTGTCGAAAATGAGAGCGTAAGCTAGAAGCTTAGTGAGGATGTTTTAAAACCAAAAACAACGACAATGCAAGGTTCAAGCATATAATCCTTAACATCACACACAACATACATAAGCATCAACATAGCAATCTAGCTTGCAACACAAGAGACAATAATATGGCATCTTACTTCATATTAAGCTCAACAAGATAAAGCATTTATCTAATCAACATAACCATATGAACAAGTATATTGGCCACTATTATTTTACTCGGATACGTGGATTACACTCAACAACAACATTACCTCGGTGGGATTACACTCATCACCGGACCTTGCATGGATGGGATTCCACTCATCATCACATGCCCTACGGATGGGATTCCACTCATCATCATGTATAATATAAACATTTTCGGTGGAATATTACATCACCGTACTCCTCCTTGATGGCTTAACGCCACCAAGGCCACGCGCGAATTTGACTCAACCGTGTGCACACTAATCCTAATGATCGATCATTTATACCCGGTAAGTTAACTAGTGACAATTATACTATTAAACCACATCATGACAATCATCATTCATATCACACATCCATCATCACACACATCAATGTACACTCACACATACGCCATTCAGGCTTCAAAAGAATAGAATAGGCATAAACATTTAAAGCTTGTAAACACACAAGAAGTTAAACTACCAATTTAACTTCTACCTTGGAATGGCCTACCAAGCACATCCCAAACCTCAACAACACACACTTGAACCAATTTAATTAAATTTGAAGTAGACCAAGGAGTTGTACTGATGCAGTTCCAAAAAGAGACAACAGTTGTCGAGTAGCTGTCGTCGCACTACCTGCTGTAATCCCCTCGATCCGGCCTGGCCGATAGACCGAACCGAACGGATCACGCGGGGAATATTGATGTAAATCGGGAAGGTTCACCTCAATAAACGACCCTTTTTTTCTTTTAATCTTCTCTAGATGCAATTTAGGTTCCTATATGTACGTACATAAGCAGCAGATTCAAAATCTACACAATCGCCTTTCGATTAAAGCCAATTAAGGTTTATGGACCATTTTGTAACTTTATAAATTACAGGGGTTATTAGCAAATTCAAGTTACCAACCTTTAATTAGATTCAATGCATGCTTCTCAGTGAAAACTCATATCGAAAAGACCTTTAGAATCCATCCAATTGCATACAAGACAAACAAGGACCAAAATGCAAGAAACAGACACTCAAATGAATTCAAATTATGTACTCAACGGTCTGGTGTTCCGGAACAGGGAGCCCCGAATCGGTACGGCTGTTCCGAAACATTGATGCCCGTTCCAAAATGCGGGACCGTTCTGAAACCCTTCCAGACACGTTCCGGTACGATGGTTCATAGAGGTAAAAATGTTCCAGAACGAGTCTCACCGTTCCGAAACATCAAGGCCATTTCAGGCCACCGTTCCGAAACAGGTAATGGCATTCCGAAACGCCCGGGCTTGCAATTTTCTAAAGAGCTAGTTTAATTCAGTTTTCACCCTCCGGAACCATCCCGGCACATGTCCTAACATACATACAACTTAAATACTTATTAATGGCAACTCATACGCAGCATAAACAACACCAAGACATCATTCTCGGAAGAAATGGAACTAGAGGCATACTTCCTAAAAGATAAAAGCACCAAAAGGCTAAAATCCAAAAGCAAGCATATACCAAAACTCAAAGACCATCTACAATTCCAAAGATGCATCACAAACCTGCTGAAAACCAGAAATCAACAAATTGTTAACAATCAATGCATCGGACACCCCTATTGCCCTTATTACACTAGTTCAATAGTACAACATACTTTTACCAAAATGTCTTGTTGTGATTCCTTGAAGATGCTGCCTCCCAAAAGCCTAATTATCTGCATTGATGAACGAAGAGAGCATAAGCATGCAAGTTTAGTGAGGATTGCTCAAAATCACAAACATCATCAATGCACAAAATCGTTTTTCACTCTTTTCAAAACCATCATGTTTTTCTTAACAAAACATGCACTTTAACATCAAATTCATTGTTTTAAACACCATGCAACATGATCTGATCTAAACCAGAAATTAAACCATTGCTACTCATTTTCCAAGCCTTTCAAGCATAAACACCATTATGCTAAGCTTAAGCCAAAGCATGCATCTTTAAAACTATGCATTAGCAACATATTCCACATTATAAAAATATATTATATTGGCTCACAAGTGATACACAACAATCTCAAAAAAACTTATATCGGATACACGGATTACCAAGGGCTGTCACACACCCTTCATACACTCTACCGACATTATAAGGCTCACACACGAGAGTGACCTTCCATCGTTGCAATACCCGTGGCGGAGTATTCGGTACAATCACAACCCTTCAACACCAATCATCGATAGATGTATAATCCACTAACGAGAGACGGGACAAACACAAGGTTCGCACCCAGGAGCTACCCTCAACCGTTGCAACCTTAAACAATCCACAATCGTTAGGGTTCTTGAGTGGAGTATTCGGTACAATCACAACCCCTCAACATCCAAGGCAACTTGTTTATAGTGCACTCACTCCTATAGTCGGCAAACTATATCTGATTTCATTTATAAAACACTTTAATCAACATCACTTGCAAATATAATCC
Source organism: Hibiscus tridactylites (assembly GCA_958450335.1). Lineage (NCBI taxonomy): Eukaryota > Viridiplantae > Streptophyta > Magnoliopsida > Malvales > Malvaceae > Hibiscus > Hibiscus tridactylites. Next base: position 44,964,487 of record OY288281.1, read on the forward strand.
ATATATCATGCATTTCTCAATATTTTTACGAAGCATTCATGATAAGCCATAAACAAGCATAAAACCATGCTTAAAACCTCATGCATCAACAAATGCATACAAGGACCACTTACCTAGTGCATCCTTAAACCACATGGCATCATCATACACAAATTATATACTCAAATCATGCTTTAAAACAATAGGTAAATGCAATTAAAATCAAGTGCAACCAAAGGTCCAAAACTAGCACAACCGAGGGAGAAATTTCGATTTACTTACTTCCAAACTTAATAAAGCGTTTCAAGCTCTTATTAAGTTCCCAAAACCTTTTCTAAAACCTTTCCATGCTGAAAAACCAAATTCCACTCACTGACTCGCGAAACCACGCTTGTCGACGCAACTATCGATCGTTCGGAGCCTCTAAAACCACCTCGTTTGCTTCCGGATTACTATCCCCTGTTTTCATCACATCAGAAAAGAGGTTCAATGCATTGAAATGCATCCAAAACTCCAGCATACGCAAGAATTCCCTCAGTCCTGCTCTAAAGCATCAAAATACCCATCTAAAACAACCGAAAACTCAATCGATTGACCTCAAACCTCAGCCCAGCCATTACCCAACTCATCCAACACATTCTAAGCATTAGTCAACATCCAAAAATAACGTAAAACCATCCTTATACCTCCAACAACTCGAATTCCTCAAGAACATCTCAAAGACTCCACTTCAACACCAAAAATCTTTCAAAACTCATTTAACAACAATCTTAAACCAACCCAATCAATCAAAATCCGAAAATCACATTTTAAACCAATTTTCATTAAGATTTCAAGAGTTTATCAATCTAACCACAAAACCTCAATCAAAATCAGTGTTAAAGAGTCAAATGTATTTTGAATTTCATTAAAGAACTTAGATTTGAGGGATAGCACGAAAATTACCTCCAATCCTTGCTTCTCCTCTAATTTGGCAAGATTTGCTTGAAGAAACTTGAAGGAAAATGGAAGAAATCAATAAGAAAAAGGTAGAATTCAAAAGAGGATTTGAGAGTGAAGACAAATCTGGAGATTTGAGAGAAAAAGAGAAGTGTCTGGCTGAAGTGAAAGAGAGAAATGAAATTGATCGTGAAAACTTCTTAACCGATTAACTAACTTTTTAATTAAACCAAATTAAAAGCCTTTTTTAATTTTTAATAATATTTAAAACACATGCCAAATTAGGGAAAAGGCATAATTTGCAAGTAGGTCCCTAAAGATTCGAAGATTTTGACTCTTCTTGAAAAACATTTTTTTCAACTTTTAAATCTTTACATTTTGGTCAGTGCCCAAAATGTATACTTTTGAAAACTCGTTTCGTAACCCTTAAATATAATTTTAGATGATTTTAGGAATTTTTGTCATATTTTTATCCTATCCCGAACCTCGATCTTCCTAAACCATCTTTTAACGGTTCAAACAACCAACACCGGTTCCAGTAGCCCAACTCGACTCGCTAAAACATCTAAGCCCAAAACCGGGGCGTTACAACTCTCCCCCACTTAGGAAATTTCATCCTCAAAATTTTACCTGAAGGAAAAAGATGCGGGGACTGCCTCAGCATGTCCGCCTCGCTTTCCCATGTGGCCTCCTCAACTCCTCGGTGTCGCCACAACACCTTGAAAAGCTAAATCGTCTTGCCACGAAGAATTTTGCTACTCGTATCCAGAATTCTCACCGGTTCCTCATCATAGTACAAATTCGGATTCAACTCAATTTACTCAATTGGCATCACATGCAAAGGATCCGATCTATATCTCCGCAACATAGATACATAAAACACATCATGAATCTTTTCTAACTCAGGAGGCAACCTCAACTGATAAGCCACAAGACCAATTCGCTCCACAACCTCATAGGGCCCAATAAATCTCAGACTAAGCTTTCCCTTACGTCCGAACCTCATCACCTTCTTCCAAGGCGATACCTTAAGGAATACGCGATCACCAACTGCGAACTCAACCTTTTTACCCTTTAAATCCGTGTAAGACTTCTGACGATCCGATGCAGCCTTCAACCGCTCACATATGAGCTTCACCTTCTCTGTTGTTCCCTTGAGCATATCCGGCAAGGAAAGCAACTTTTGCCCCGCCTCAGCCCAACAAAGAGGCGTTCTACACTTCCTCCCATACAAGGCCTCATACGGTTTCATTTGTATACTTGCCTGAAAAATATTGTTATAAGCAAACTCAACCAACGACAGATGCTTTTCCCAAGAACCCTGGAAATCAATCACACAACATCGCAACATATCCTCAAGCACCTGGATAACTTGTAACGACTACCCATCCGATTGAGAATTATATGAAATGTTGAAGTTCAACCGCGTACCCAATGTCTGATGTAAACATTCCCAAAACCACGTTGTAAACCTCAGATCTCTATCCGACACTATGGACTTGGGCACACCGTGCAAACACACAATCTCATCAATCTACAACTCAACTAACTCATCGAACGTATATGTAGTATGCACAATCAAGAAATGCGAATACTTCGTAAGACGATCCACAATCACCCACACTAAGTTCTTCCTTGACGGTGTCAAGGACAACCTGGACACGAAATCCACTGTAATCCTTTCCCATTTCCACTCCGGTATCTTCAAAGGCTGTAACAAATTGGGAGGAAACTAATGCTCAGCATTCACCCGTTGGCAAACCATACACTTGCTTACAAAACCGGCCACGTCCTTTTTCAACCCCACCCAATAGTACTCATCCTTCAAGCCATGATACATTTTAGTACCACCAGGGTGCATAGCAAAGGGACTGCTATGAGCCTCATTCAAAATAGTGCGCCTCAACTCAACATCTTTCGACACCACTATTTGACTTTTGAAACATAGAACCCGACCATCATTAAAATAGAAATACGTAGCCTTACCATCAGCTATATCCTGGACATGAGGCACCAATGAATCATCCAACAACTACTTCTCCTTAATCAACTGAATTAAGGAAAGTTTCACATGTAACTCGGCTATCAAGCCACCATCACACGATATACTCAAACGAGCAAACATAGCTCTCAGCTCAACAACTACCTTCCTACTCAAGGCATCGGCCACCACATTGGCCTTTCTCGGATGATACTCAATGGTTAGATCGTAATCCTTAAGCAACTTCAACCATCTTCATTGCCTAAGATTCAACTCCTTTTGAGACATAAGATACTTCAAACTCTTATGGTCGATATAAACCACACACCTTTCACCAAAAAGGTAGTGTCTCCAAATCTTCAAAGCAAACACCACCGCTGCAAGCTCGAGATCATGCGTAGGGTAATTGCACTCATGCACCTTCAACTGTCTAGACGCATAAGGCACAACCTTACCACCTTGCATCAATACGAAACCCAAACCAACATATAATGCATCGCTATAGACTACAAACTCTTTACCCGATTCTGGTTGAATCAAGATAGGAGCTTGCGTCAAAGCTTCCTTCAACTTCTCGAAAGCTTGTTGCCTTACATCCGTCCACTCAAAACGAACATTATTTTGCAACAACTTGGTCAAAGGAGCAGCAATCTTAGAAAAACTGTAACGCCCCGGTTTTGGGCTCAGAAGTTTTGGGTGTTGACCGGTTCGGTCAAAGTGCTGATCGAATATATAAGAGTGGATTTAGGAAAGCCTAGTTCGGGTTGCATTAAAAATATGGAAAAATGTTCTAAAATCATCTTTTAATATATATAAGTGATCTGTGAAATCAATTTTGGAAAATGAGGTTCGGAAGGTTGACATTTTGGCTAGTGACCAAAATGTAATTTTTGAAAGTTGCGGGACAGTTTTATAAAGGATTGAAACTTTGAATCTTTAAGGAGCTATTATTCCAAAAAGGATTTCTCCAGATTTTTTCTAAGATATTTTAAGGCTTTATTCTGATTTTAAAGTTTATGAAAGGGAGGGAAATCATTTTAACCAAATTTCCAACTAACTTTCCATTTTCTCTCAAATTCTCTTTTCTCTCATTTTCTCTCAACCCAAACAAAATTCTCCAGATTTCTTTCTTTGATTTTGACATCTAAATCTCTCATTTCAACTCTCATTTGATTCCTAATCATCTCATCAACAAAACCTCTCAATATACAAGTTGTTTCATCAAGCTTTTTGGCTCTAAAATGGAGAAATCCAAGTTTGGAGGTAAGAACGTCCTTCTCCTCAAAACTATCAGTTCTTTACTGAAATTCCTAAGTTCTCAATCCTTGATTTATGTTTTATTAATGGCTTTTCAATTGAGATCTTGATTTTTGGCTAAAATGCAAGATTTGGTGATTTTGGTTAAATTTTCGTGTGATCTGTTTAAGCAGGGTTTTGAGATGTTAAAATGATGTTAAATGAATGCTAAATTGATTAGAAGTTGAGGTTTAATCAATGCAATCCCGGATAGGTTGAATTTTCTAAGTTTGGCTTGAGTTTTTGGTTGTTTTTGGAGTGTTTTTGGTGATCTGTTATACCTGGAGGTATAAGGACGTGGTTGTGATCATTTTGCATATTAATTGATGTATAAAAATGGTTAGAAGTGATGGATCTTGGCTGGGTTAAGTTTTGGAAGTGTTTGGAGGTGATTTCGGTTGTGTTTGGTAGCCAAATTGTTAGATTTGTGGTGAGCAGCGAGTTGTGTTGTTGTTGCTGGTGTTTTAATGCATAAGGATGCATTAATGTTCTGTTTTTGTGTGCTTGAAACAGGGGAGTTTGATCCGTGAGCTTTGGAGGTGTTTGCGGAAGGTTTCGGAAGCTTGGAAGGCTTGTTGGCTAGCTTTGTTTGGTTATCGGTGAGTGAAGTTGGGATTTCAGCTTTTAAAACAAGGTTTGAAGGTTTTTTTTGGGAGCTTAGTGTAAGTCTAAACAACTTTGCTAAGCTCAAGAGTAAGTGAATGGGTTTTTGCTCTTGAATTGTGTGTGATTTGGTTTTAAAAGCAAATGTGGTTGATGATTGATATGCATGTGTTTTGCATGATTTAATCTTGTTTTGTAAGCATGTTCTTAGCATGGGTTAATGCTGGTTTTGAAAGCCATTTGAGAAGGATGCCCAAGGTAAGGGATCCTTGGTTTTGGAATATGGTAATTGTGATTTTGATGCATAGTGTTGCATGTTGATCAATGGCTTTGTATGATGCTTAAAAACAGTGAATTGATGTTAATAAAGGTTACCATTTGCATATTGGTTATGCATGTGAATCATTGGATTAATGAAGTAATGGTTTTGCATATTGATTATGCATGTGAAACATTGGGCTAATGTTGTGATGGTTTGCATTATGTTTATGCATGCGGAACATTGGATTAATATGGTAAGATTGTTATATTGGCAAGTGTTGTGAATGGTTCTTGGTTCGTTGATCGGATATAGTTAGCCGGCTATAGGATTGGGTGCACCGTGAATAAAGTCGCCTTGGAGGCGGAGTGGTCAAGTGTGGACCGGATAAGCTCCCTTCAAGTTTCCTAACGAGATGAGGTCATAGTGGAGGTTGTTGCCCACGGTAGGACCTTGGTTATTTGAGGTCATAATGGAGGTGTTGCCCATTCGAGGACCTTGGTTGAGCAAAGGTTATATGGTGGTTCAAAGTCCATATGTGAGAACCTTGTGCTTGTTGAGATCACAATGGCAGTGGTTAAGTCCATGTGTGGATCTTGTGTGGGATGTCCCGGATCTCGTTAGATGATGTTCTACAACTACCAATCGGTTATGCAAAGGTTGTATGGTGGTTGAAAGTCCATACGGGAGAACCTTGTGCATGTCAAGGTTGTATGGTGGTTAAAAGTCCATACATGGGAACCTTGGGGAAAAGCTAAGGTTGTATGGTGTTTAAAAGTCCATACATGTGAACCTTAGGGTATTGAGGTCATAGTGGAGGTTGTTGCCCACGGGAGGACCTTGGATTGGGTAGGGTGTAGGGAGCGTAGGGACAACGCTCGGAATCCGCGTATCCGATCGGGTTGTTGAGTTGAAAAGTGAATGTGGTTGATCTTTTGGAAGCCAATATAATGTTCTTGATCATAGTGAAGCATGAGATGCTTGAAATGATGCATGGTTGCATGTGAAGCATGAGATGCTTGGAAAAGATGCATTGTTTCATGAAAAGTGTATGATGCTAGTGAATGCATGTTTACTTGTTAAGTTGAACAAGTGTTGGTAATCATTTGGTAAATGATGCATGTGAGCATGAAATATCTATGTTGCATTGGAGTCTTGTAAGACTTGTTTTAAAGGCATGTGAAGATGTTGTTATGGTTCTTATGTTGCCTTGGTTAAATGCATGTGATGGATTATTTGAACTATGGTTTTAAATGGTTTCTTGCTCGATGCGGCTTTCAAGTTTAAGAAAGGTATGTTGTGAAATGGGAGTGTTTTCCATGGTTTTGTTTAAGCTTGGCATATGGTGTTTATGCATGATTTGAGCTTGATGTTGAAAAGGATTTTCAAACATGGCTTTGGTAATCAAATCGGGTTTGTTTTAAAGTGTTTTAATGACCCGCTACATTGATGGTGTTTTGTTTTTGAGCATTCCTCACTAAGCATTATGTGCTTACGCTCCTTTTGTCCATCAATGCAGATTCTTGAAGGTTGGGCAGCAAGGAGCAAGGGATTCAAGGTGGACTCCAATGGAGATGTATGTCTCGGTTAATAGCTATAGTTAATAAGGGCAATGGGGGTAGAATCTCTCGGATTGATGTTTTTGTATTCGTTTATGTTTGATCAAGTATGTTTAAATGTTGTTGATGTTGCTGAATCATGAGTTGGCTTATATGAGTTTGTTTTGGAAGGTTTGAGCATAAATGGTTAGCTTGAGTAGGAAGCATGCCATTGAAATTGGGGCTTTTCATATGTGATGGTTATATGTTGAATTGGTGATGCATTTATGGTCCCTACATGTTGTTTGATTAAGTGGTATGATTTGGTGTTGTTAATTTGAAGTTTGAAGCATGTATAATGTTGGTTTTGAGTCGATTTCAGGCAGGGGTATCGATACTCGGGCTTGCGTATCGATACGCATGAGCCAAATATGCACATCTCTGCCCAGGGGTATCGGTACGGCTGTGTGGGTATCGATACCGTATGAAGGCCGTATCGAAACAGGGGTTTTCGTATCGATACCATCTTCGGAGTTTGGTTACTGCCTTCCCCGCGTACCGATACGACTCCAGGGGTATCGATACACGACCGTTATTTCGGTTAAAAGTATCTTTGTATGTTTTGGAATGTTTGCATTTTAGTCCTGAATCTTGTTTGTGCAATTGTATGAGTTCGGGATGTCCGTTTGAGCTGAAATTTGGCTGGGAAGCATGAAACATGATTAATTATAAGTTGGTAACTTAAAATCTGGTTAAGTCCTTAAAGTTTTCAGAAATTACAATTTGGTCCCTAAAGTTGTAATTTGTTCAATTGGATCCCTGTTTGATCTCTGATGTTTGTGATCTTTGAGTATGGTGTTTGTGTGATCACACCTAAGGTTAATGTGCATCTAGACAAGATTAAAAAGAAAAAAAAGGGTCGTTAATCAAGGTTGACTTTCGGGTTGACTTTGGTTTTCCCCGTGTAATCTTCGTAGTTCGGGTCAACCGTCTAGGCCGGGCTACGGGGGTTACAAAAACCTTTGAAAAACCTTTGGTAGTAACCAACCAACCCAAGGAAACTATGCACTTCCGTTATTGACTTAGGCATCTTCCAATTCATCACCGCCTCAACCTTGTGTGGATCATCCTGGATACCTTCGACTGACACCACATGTCCAAGGAAAACCACTTCCTTGAGCCAAAACTCGCACTTGCTCAGCTTAGCATAAAGTTGATTCTCTAACAGCACTTGTAACACAATCCTCAAGTGCTCGTCATGATCATCCTCGGTACGTGAGTACACAAGAACAACGTCGATAAACACAAGCACAAACTGATCCAGAAACTCATGGAACACCCTATTCATCATATCTATAAAAGCAGTCGGTGAATTTTTCAAGCCAAACGGCATCACCACAAACTCATAATGGCCATACCTAGTCCGAAAAGTTGTCTTAGGGACATCCACGTCCTTCACCTTAAGCTGATAATACCCATACCTCAAATCTATCTTTGAAAACACAGAAGCACCATGAAATTGATCGAACAAATCATCGATCCTCAACAAAGGGTACTTGTTATTAATCGTCAACTTGTTCAGTTGTCGATAATCAATGCACATACGCATGGTACCATCTTTCTTCTTCACAAACAAGACTGGCGCACCCCAAGTTGAAATACTCGGCCTTATGAACCCTCGGTCAAGCAGCTCCTGATGTTGCGTCTTCAACTCCTTCAACTCCTTAGGTGCCATGCGATAAGGAGTAATGGACACCATAGTCGTATTCTCATACAACTTGATACCAAACACAACCTCTCGATTGGGTGGTAATCCAGGCAACTCTTCCGGAAAGACACCTGAAAACTCGCATACGGTTTGTATGTCTTGCACACGCACTTCCTTCGTGTCAGAATTCATCACATATGCCAAGAAAGCTTTTCATCCCAACTCCATCATCCGACTCGCTTCCAGAGCTGAAATTGCGTTAGACAAGAGCTTCACGTTATCGCCTATGATTACCACCTCGTAATCATCTGCAAGCTTTAGGGTAACCCGCTTAACCACAAAATCCGCCATAGCTCGGTATTCAACAAACCAATCAATGCCATGAATCACATCAAAGCCATAAAAAGGTAATTCCATCAAATTAACAGAGAATACATGACCTTGAACAGACAACGGTCACCTCCTATACAATTTCCTTGTAACCACAGTCTCACCAAAAGAACTTGTTAGTTGCATTCCTACGTCTAGCATCTCAACAGGAATATCAAGCAAATGTGCATGCTCACTCAAGATGTATGAATGCGTAGATCCAGAATCAATCAATGCTAACAAAGACAATGATTGCAAGGTGAAGGTACCTACAATCACATTGGTGTCATTGTGTCCCTTGCGATGTGCATACACCCTCGCGGGACAACCTCACTCTGGCTGAACAACAACCACATGTGCCACACCACTATGACCATCCTCTCTCCTCTGAAAGTTACCATGGTCGCGCCCACGACCTCTCTACTGAGCAATAACCGGTGCATGACCCTGACCACCTCCCGCTAACAAGGAACACTCTCGTCTCATATGGTCAGCGGGTCCACAGTTCCAACATGAATTAGCTCCAACTACGGGAGCCTATACCTCACGAGCCGCACGAGGGCAATCCCTTCTCAAGTGCTCCCGCGAACCACACGTCTAGCATGTGCTCTGCACAAACCTTGGCTTATTGGCCTGAGCCGGTGCACCTCGCCCAAAGTTGCCACGCCTAGCTGCAGGCTGATATCGACGGTCCTGGCTCCTCTTATTCTGCCCACCTCTAGGGCCAGCATCAGCAGCTCTCTTGCCCAAACCAGAACCACCCACACGCGAAATCAGACCCAAGCTTTGTTCTATTTCCTTAGCTTGAGTCACGAGCACATTAAAATCGGTATAATTAGTGGCTAGCATGTACGTTTTCACGTCTTGTACCAGGCCATACCGAAAACGATCGCATCGATGCCTATCACTCGACATTAGCTCTAGAGCATACTGACTCAACCGTACAAACTGGACCTCGTACTCAGCTACAGTCATACTCACCTAAACTAGAGACATAAATTCTCTATTCTTATCATCAAGGTATCTAACTCCAATGTACTTTCTCTTGAAAGCAGACTGGAAGAACATCCAATCTACCTCTTCCGGCTCTAAGGCCGCGGTTGCAGTCGTCCACCATGTATATGCATCACCGTGCAACAACGATATTGCGCAACCCAACTTTCGTGCTTCATTGCACCCCATCTAATCCAATAATCGGATCGTGCTGGCCATCCATGCCTCGAACGCCTCAGGAGATAATCCTTGAAACTCTACTCCTTCCAAACTCCTCAATCGCTCCAATGGCAATCCCTCTTGCCCAGTAGCAGGAGCCTGTACATGCACTCCGGAAACAGCAGCCTGAAATGCTCCTGTCATCGCCTGCACTAAAGGCGTCCAATCTCCAATCCCCGGACCAGCCTGTCCTTGTTGTTCTTGCTCCCCACCCTCGGGTGCTGGTGGCGCAGGAGGAGGTAAGTTTCCACCAAGCAGAACCTAGTTCTAAGGCCACGCTGCCCCTCAGCAGGAGCTATCACTCCAGAACGTAACTCACGTCTCGATCTCATTGTGCTAGTTAACATTTAAACATGAACATAAAACAAACAAATGATCAGTCCAGCTTTTAACAAGGATCCCAAGACTTTCAAAACCAATTTAAAACATTTCACTAGGTAATAAGGCAATGGGCATTCCAATTTCCCCGCAACATAGCATAAAGCATACTACAAGCATTCCACAACCATCATGCGACTCAAGCTTCAAAATTCAGCCCAGTCAACATCATAGAACAACTCACACCCATATTCATTCATCATGCATAGCATCACTATCACACATTCAACATAAGCATGCTTAAACATTCACCAGACAAAGCAAATACCACTAAAACACATATCCACATCGCAAATCACTTACTAAACAACTTACCATCATCCCAACCTTTCGTAACCTGGCTCTGATACTACCAAATGTAACCTCCTCGACCCGGCCTGGTCGATAGACCGAACCGAACGGATCACACAGGGAATATTAAAGTAAACCATAAAGGTTCACCTCAATAAACGACCCTATTTTTTCTTTTAAACTTGTCTAAATGCAATTTAGGTTCATATATGTACGCACATAAGTAGAGGATTCAAAATCTACACAATCGCCTTTTGATTAAAGCCAATTAAGGTTTAAGGACTAATTTGTAACTTCATAAATTATAGGGGTTATTAGCAAATTCAGGACAAACAGGGACCAAAATGCAAGAAAAAGAAACTCAAATGAATTCAAATTATGTACTCAATGGTCTTGTAACCCCCGTAGCCCGGTCTAGCCGGTTGACCCGAACTACGAAGATTACACGGGGAAAACCAAAGTCAACCCGAAAGTCAACCTTGATTAACGACCCTTTTTTTTTTTAATCTTGTCTAGATGCACATTAACCTTATGTGTGATCATACAAACAACATATCAAAAGATCACAAACATCAGAGATCAAACAGGGACCCAATTGAACAAATTACAACTTTAGGGACCAAATTGTAAATTCTGACAAATTAAAGGACTTAGCCCAAATTGAAGTTACCATCTTGAAATTAATCAGGTTTCATGCCTCTCTGCCAAATTTCAGCTCATACGGACATCCCAAGCTCACTCAATTGAACAACATGATTCAGGACTAAAACGTAAACAAAGCAAAACATATAAAGATACTTTTAACTGAATTTAACGGTCAGGTATCGATACACCTGATGTCGTATCGATACGCGGGGAAGGCAGTAACCAAACTCGAGCAACGGTATCGATACGATATCCCCTGTACCGATACGACATTCAAACTTTACCCAGGTGAGTATCGATACCCCCACAACCGTACCGATACGCCTGGGCAGAAAAGAGCATATTTGGCTCAGGCGTATCGATACGCGAGCCCGAGTACCGATACCCCTGTCTGAAAACGACTTGAAATTCATACCATTCATGCTTCAAACCTCAGATTAACATCACCAAATCATACCACATAGATATACAACATGCAGGGATCATAAATGCATCAACAATTCAACTCATAACCATCACACATGAAAAGCCCCAATTTAAATGACATGCTTCCTACTTAAGCTACCTTTCATGCATAAACCTTCATAGCCAAGCATATAAGAGATCAATCCAAAACCAACAACCACAGCAACATTTAACATACTTAGGGAGTCTTAAACACCTCCCAAAACATATACATTGGTCCCCCATTGCCAAATCGACCAAAAGCTAAAATGTTTAACAAAACCTTCCATACATTGAGCTTTACTTGAACTTGTGTGCTTGCCTCCCCTTGCTGCCCTCAATGCACTCTAATGCTCTGCATTATTGAATCAAGAAAACGAGAGAGCGTAAGCCAAAGCTTAGTGAGGAGCGCTCTTTAAAAACCATTCAATAATGCATTTAAAACCATTTATAATTCATGCTTGTAAACAACCTTTACACATGCTCAAAGCGTACTTTAAATCAAGCAATAACATGCTTCCACATTTCATTTAAACTAGCATCTCATGCTTCAACATAAACATCAAATCATGCATCTCATGCATCTCATGTACAAAACATGTCATATTGGCTCAAGTGATACATTTCATTTATGAAATCAAGTTCAACAACTTTCCCCAAGGACTTTTAAACACCTTGGACCCCAAGGACTTTTAAACACCTTGGCCATGGACTTTTAAACACCATGAATGGACCACACAAGGACTTTTAACCACCTTTGTGTCCGTAGCTTGAAATACCCCAAGGACTTTTAAACACCTTGGCCCCAAGGACTTTTAAACACCTTGGCCCCATGGACTTTTAACCACCATGGAAAGGAGCACCTAAGGACTTTTAACCACCTTAGTGTCCGCAACAAGATTCATCCAAGGACTTTTAACCACCTTGATGATCTTAGATAACAAGGCTCACTCAAGGACTTTTAACCACCTTAGTGACCTTCACTTTTACAAACCATCACTTGCCAATACACACTTTATACATCATGTAATCCACTGTTTTAAAGCATTTAAATCAAGCCATTTCATCATGCATTTCAAAGCATTAAATCATCATTTAACAATGCATAAAACAAGGCACTCTTACCTAGAGACACCTTCAGCACATGGCTTAAAACATCAGCATAAATCATGCTAAAACATCAGCAATTAACATGCTCAAACATGCTTTCCAAAACAGTAGCAAATCATGCAAAATCATCATTTCACATTTCATCAAAACATGGCCACCACTTAAGGAGAGTAATCCGAAAACTTACACTTGAGCTTAGCAAAGTTGTTTAGACTTAAACTAAGCTCCCAAAACCTTCAACCTTTGGTTTAAAAGCTGAAAATCCATTTTCACTCACCGATTACCAAACAAGCCTAGCCAACAAGCTTTCCAAGCTTCCGAAACCTTCCGAAAACACCTCCAAAACTCAAGGATCAACCTCCCCTGTTTCAAGCACATAAAAACAGAACATTAATGCATCCTTATGCATTAAAACACCAGCAACCACAACACAACTCGCTGCTCACCACAAATCTAACAATTTGGCTACCAAACACAACCGAAATCATCTCCAAACACTTCCAAAACTTAACCCAGCCAAGATCCATCACTTCTAACCATTTTTATACATCACATAACATGCAAAAAGATCACAACCACGTCCTTATACCTCCAGGTATAACAGATCACCAAAAACACCCCAAAAACAACCAAAAACTCAAGCCAACCTTAGGAAATTCAACCTATCCGGGATTGCATTGATTAAACCTCAACTTCTAATCATTTTAGCATTCATTTAACATCATTTTAACACCTCAAAACCTTGCTTAAACAGATCACACGAAATTTTTACCAAAATCACCAAATCTTGCATTTTAGCCAAAAATCAAGATCTCAATTGAAAAGCCTTTAATAAAACATGAATCAAGGATTGAGAACTTAGGAATTTCAGTAAAGAACTGATAGTTTAGAGGAGAAGGACGTTCTTACCTCCAAACTCGAATTTCTCCCTTTTAGAGCCAAAATGCTTGATGAAACAATTTGCAAATTGAGAGGTTTTGATGATGAGATGATTAGGAATCAAATGAGAGTTGAAATGAGAGATGTAGATGTCAAAATCAGAGAAAGAAATCTGAGGAAATCTTGTTTGGGTAGAGAGAAAATGAGAGAAAAGAGAATTTGAGAGAAAATAGAAAAATTAGTTAAGATTTGGTTAAAATGATTTCCCTCTTTTTTCTTAATCTTTAAAATCAGATTTTAGACTTAAAATATCTTAGAAAAATCTGGAGAAATCCTTTTTGGAATAATAGCTCCTTAAAGATTCAAAGTTTCAATCCTTTATAAAACTGTCCCGCAACTTTCAAAAATTACATTTTGGTCACTAGCCAAAATGTCAACCTTCCGAACCTCATTTTCCAAAATTGATTTCACAGTTCACTTTTATATATTAAAAGATGATTTTAGAATATTTTTCCATATTTTTAATGCAACCCGAACTAGGTTTTCCTAATTTCCCTCTTATATATTCGATCAGCACTTTGACTAAACCGGTCAACGCCAAAACTTCTGAGCCCAAAACCGGGGCGTTACAACTCTCCCCCCCTTAAGAAATTTCGTCCTCGAAATTTACCTGAAGGAAAGAGATAAGGAAATTGCTTCAGCATATCCTCCTTTCGCTCCCACGTGGCTTCCTCAACACCACGATGCTTCCACAGCACCTTCACCAACTCAATGGTCTTGCCACGAAGAACCTTGCTATCTGAATCCAGAATCTTCATCGGTTCCTCATCATAGGTCAAATCCGGATTCAATTCCACCTCCTCCACAGGCAACACATGCGAAGGATCAGATCGATACCTCCGGAGCATAGAAACATGGAACACATCATGAATCTTCTCCAGCTCCTGAGGTAACCTCAACCGATACGCAACAGGACCAACACGCTCAACAACCTCATACGGTCCAATGTATCTAGGGCTCAGCTTACCCTTCCGCCCAAACCTCATCACCTTCTTCCAAGGCGAAACCTTCAAGAACACGCGATCACCCACCGCAAACTCTATCTCCCTACGCTTCAAATCCGCGTAAGACTTCTGCCGATCAGAAGCAGCCTTCAACCTCTCACATATGAGCTTCACTTTCTCGGTGGTACCTTTCAACAAAGCAGGCATCGAAACCAACTTTTGGCCAGTTTCAGCCCAACACAGAGGAGTCCTACACCTCCTCCCATACAGAGCCTCATAAGGTGCCATCTGTATACTTGCCTGAAAACTGTTGTTGTAAGCGAACTCAACCAAAGGCAGATGCTTCTCCCAAGAACCTTGGAACTCTATCACGCAACATCTCAACATATCCTCCAAAATCTGAATAACTCGCTCAGAGTGGCCATCTGACTGAGGATGATAGGATGTACTGAAATGCAACCTTGTACCCAAAGCTTGATGCAAACACTGCCAAAAACGCGACGTGAACCTCGGATCCCTATCCGACACGATCGACTTAGGCACACCATGCAACCTCACAACCTCAGCAACGTACAGCTCTGCCAGCTTATCCAAGGAAAACGTAGTATGCACAGGCAAGAAATGTGCACACTTCGTCAGGCGATCCACAATCACCCAAACAGAATTCTTCTTCGACGGAGACAAAGGCAAACCAGATACAAAATCCATGGTAACCCTCTCCCACTTCCATTCAAGGATTTTCAACGGTTGCAACAAACCAGAAGGAACCTGATGTTCAGCCTTAACTCGCTGACACACCAAACACTTGCTCACGAACTCTGCCACATCCTTCTTCAAGCCCACCCAATAGTACTCATCACGAAGATCGCGATACATCTTTGTACTACCAGGATGCATAGCAAAAGGACTACTATGACCTTCAGCTAGAATAGCATGCCTCAACTCAGCATCTGCAGGCACTACTATCCGATTACCAAAACACAACACCCCATCCTCATTAAAACAGAAATCCGAAGGTCTACCCTCCGCGATATCCTGAACATGAGACACCAAGGAATCATCCAACAACTGCTTATCCTTGATCAACTGAACCAACGAAGGTTTCACCTGCAACTCAGCAACAAGACCACCATCCTGCGATATACTCAAGCTAGCAAACATAGCTCTCAGCTCAACAGCTACCTTCCTACTCAAGGCATCCGCAACAACATTGGCCTTTCCAGGATGATACTCTATCGTCAGATCATAATCCTTGAGCAACTCCAACCAACGTCGCTGCCTGAGATTCAACTCCTTCTGAGACATCAGATACCTCAAACTCTTGTGATCCGTGTACACAGTACACTTCTCACCATACAGATAATGCCTCCAGATCTTCAGAGCAAAAACCACTGCAGCCAGCTCAATATCATGCGTAGGATAATTGCGCTCATGCACCTTCAACTGCCGCGACGCATAAGCCACAACCTTACCCTCTTGCATCAGCACACACCCCAAACCAACATAGGATGCATCACTGTAGACTACAAACTCTTTCCCTGATTCAGGCTGAATCAAGATAGGAGCTTGCGTCAAAGCCAACTTCAGCCTCTCAAAAGCTTGTTGTCTCGCTTCTGTCCACTCATACCTAACATCTTTCTGCAGCAACTTCGTCAAAGGAGCAGCAATCTTGGAAAAACCATCCACAAACCTTCGGTAGTATCCTGCCAAACCAAGGAAACTACGAACCTCCTGAACAGACTTAGGAACTTTCCAGTTCATCACCGCTTCAATCTTCTGAGGATCAACACGAATCCCCTCAGCTGAGACCACATGCCCAAGAAAAACAACCTCTCTAAGCCAAAACTCACACTTGCTCAACTTAGCATAAAGCTGATTCTCCAACAAAGCTTGCAACACGATCCTCAAATGCTCTTCGTGCTCTTCCTCAGTACGCGAGTACACAAGGATATCATCAATGAACACCACGACAAACTTGTCCAGGTATTCATGAAAAACACGATTCATCATGTCCATGAAAGCAGCAGGAGCATTTGTCAAACCAAACGGCATCACAAGGAACTCATAATGCCCATACCTTGTCCTGAAAGCTGTCTTAGGCACATCCAAATCCTTCACCTTCAATTGATAATACCCTGACCTCAAGTCAATCTTAGAGAACACAGCAGCTCCCCGAAATTGATCAAAGAGATCATCAATCCTCGGCAAAGGATACCGATTCTTGATAGTCAACTTGTTCAGCTGACGGTAATCAATGCACATCCTCATCGTGCCATCTTTCTTCTTCACAAACAAGACAGGAGCACCCCAAGGCGAAACACTCGGCCGGATGAACCCACGATCAAGCAACTCTTGCAACTGCGTCTTCAGCTCCTTCAGCTCCTTAGGTGCCATTCTATAGGGAGTAATGGACACAGGAGTGGTATTCTCATACAGCTCAATACCAAACTCCACCTCGCGATTAGGAGGTAAACCAGGCAATTCCTCAGGAAAAACATCAGGAAACTCCTTCACAACCCTGATATCCTGCACCCTTAGCTCCTTCGAACTAGGATTCATCACAAAAGCCAGAAAAGCTTCACAACCTTGCCTCAGCATCCTGCTCGCCTCCAAGGTAGAAACAACAATGGCAAGAAACTTCACATTCTCACCAACCACCACCACTTCATAATCATCCGCAAGCCTAAGCGAAACCCGCTTATTCTCACAATCCACAATAGCACGATGCTCAGCAAGCCAATCCATACCAAGGATCACATCAAAACCATAAAAGGGCAACTCCATAAGATCAACAAGAAAGACATGCTCTTGAACAACCAAAGGACACCTTTTATAAAGCTTACGAGTCACAACAGTTTCACCAAAAGAACTAGTGACTCTAACACCAACATCCAAAAACTCAACAGGCAAACCAAGCAACTTAGCATGCTCACGAAGAATGTATGAATGCGTAGATCCAGAATCAATCAAAGAAAGCAATGACAAGGATTGCAAAGTAAAGGTACCTGCAATCACATCTGCATCATTCCTTCCTTCGCGCTGAGCATACACCCTCGCTTGGCCTCCACCCTCAGGTTGAATAGCGACAACATGAGCTACACCACGCCCACCTTCCTCTCGTCTCTGAAAATTACCACGGCCGCGCCCACGACCTCTCTGTGGTGCTGCAACCACAGGAGCACGCTCTTGACCACCAGCCATCCTCGGACAATCGCGTCTCAGATGATCAGCTGAACCACAACTCCAGCACTCATAACCAGCTGCTATCACAGGAGCTTGCACCTCCCTCCCAGCACGAGGACAGTCACGCTTCAAGTGACCACGTGAACCGCAAATCCAACAAGCACTAGGGTCAGCTCTAGCATTGCCACCCCTAGCAGGTGCACTTCCACCTCTCTTAGACGAGGACTGAAACCTCTGATCACGCCCTCTCTTGTTCCGTCCACCGGAACTATACTCAGCAGCTCTCTTTCCAGAACTAGCTCCAGCACTCTTAGCAGACAAACTCAGGTTCATCTCAATGTCCTTGGACCGACTAACCAGCACATCGAAATCATTATACTCAGCAGCTAACATATAAGTCTTAACCTCCGTCACCAAACCATAACGGAACCTTTCGCACCTTTCGCGCTCATCCGGTACCAACTCAGGTGCATACTGGCTAAGACGTACAAACTGTACCTCATACTCAGCCACACTCATGTTCCCTTGGGTCAGAGACATGAATTCACGCTTCTTTTCATCCAGATATCTAACTCCCAGATATCTCCTCTTGAACGCATGCTGAAAGAACGTCCAAGTAACATCAGCATCAGCCATCCCAGAGATTGTGGTCGTCCACCACGTATAAGCATCACCTTGCAGCAGTGACACCACACATCCCAGCTTCTGCACGTCAGTGCAACTCATTTGTCCCAAGACACGCTTAGTACTCTCTAACCATGCTTCAGACCTCTCAGCTGACATACCCCTAAACTCAGTCCCACCAAGACTGCGCAAACGTTCCAAGGGTAGTCTAGCACCAGCACCTCCTTGAGGCCCAGCTCCTTGAGCTCCAGCTACTGCTGCTCGAAACGCACCCGCAATAGCTTGTACAAGCACAGACATGTCAGGTATCACTTGCCCCTGACCAGCTTCAGGTCCTGCAGCTCCAGCACCAGCTGCCTCAGCTCCAGCTCCAGCTCTTTCCCTCTCTGCACCACCACCACCAGGTGGAGGAGGAGGTATCACAGCACTACCAGTGTGCTCATCATTCACATTCCCTTCCGGGGTCGTAGCTCTCGCGCTACTCCTTAACTCTCTACGTGGTGCCATACTTTACCATGCATAACAATACAAAATAAAACAAGTCAGGACCAGCAAGGTAAGCAAATTCCAAGTATTCAAGCTCAATCTCCTTCAAAAACAACATCATCTCTTTAGCTTTCGTTTGGCAATGGGTACCCTCATCATGCATCATCACAACATGCATCACATACACATCATCATATCATAACACTAAACATGCTTTCACCCAACAAGCATACAAACCAAACCATGCTTCAATCATGCATACACACATTCCCAATTACTCGAGAACTCAGCTCTGATACCACCAAATGTAACCCCCGTAGCCCGGTCTAGCCGGTTGACCCGAACTACGAAGATTACACGGGGAAAACCAAAGTCAACCCGAAAGTCAACCTTGATTAACGACCCTTTTTTTTTTAATCTTGTTTAGATGCACATTAACCTTATGTGTGATCATACAAACAACATATCAAAAGATCACAAACATCAGAGATCAAACAGGGACCCAATTGAACAAATTACAACTTTAGGGACCAAATTGTAAATTCTGACAAATTAAAGGACTTAGCCCAAATTGAAGTTACCATCTTGAAATTAATCAGGTTTCATGCCTCTCTGCCAAATTTCAGCTCATACGGACATCCCAAGCTCACTCAATTGAACAACATGATTCAGGACTAAAACGTAAACAAAGCAAAACATATAAAGATACTTTTAACTGAATTTAACGGTCAGGTATCGATACACCTGATGTCGTATCGATACGCGGGGAAGGCAGTAACCAAACTCGAGCAACGGTATCGATACGATATCCCCTGTACTGATACGGCATTCAAACTTTACCCAGGTGAGTATCGATACCCCCACAACCGTACCGATACGCCTGGGCAGAAAAGAGCATATTTGGCTCAGGCGTATCGATACGCGAGCCCGAGTACCGATACCCCTGTCTGAAAACGACTTGAAATTCATACCATTCATGCTTCAAACCTCAGATTAACATCACCAAATCATACCACATAGATATACAACATGCAGGGATCATAAATGCATCAACAATTCAACTCATAACCATCACACATGAAAAGCCCCAATTTAAATGACATGCTTCCTACTTAAGCTACCTTTCATGCATAAACCTTCATAGCCAAGCATATAAGAGATCAATCCAAAACCAACAACCACAGCAACATTTAACATACTTAGGGAGTCTTAAACACCTCCCAAAACATATACATTGGTCCCCCATTGCCAAATCGACCAAAAGCTAAAATGTTTAACAAAACCTTCCATACATTGAGCTTTACTTGAACTTGTGTGCTTGCCTCCCCTTGCTGCCCTCAATGCACTCTAATGCTCTGCATTATTGAATCAAGAAAACGAGAGAGCGTAAGCCAAAGCTTAGTGAGGAGCGCTCTTTAAAAACCATTCAATAATGCATTTAAAACCATTTATAATTCATGCTTGTAAACAACCTTTACACATGCTCAAAGCGTACTTTAAATCAAGCAATAACATGCTTCCACATTTCATTTAAACTAGCATCTCATGCTTCAACATAAACATCAAATCATGCATCTCATGCATCTCATGTACAAAACATGTCATATTGGCTCAAGTGATACATTTCATTTATGAAATCAAGTTCAACAACTTTCCCCAAGGACTTTTAAACACCTTGGACCCCAAGGACTTTTAAACACCTTGGCCATGGACTTTTAAACACCATGAATGGACCACACAAGGACTTTTAACCACCTTTGTGTCCGTAGCTTGAAATACCCCAAGGACTTTTAAACACCTTGGCCCCAAGGACTTTTAAACACCTTGGCCCCTTGGACTTTTAACCACCATGGAAAGGAGCACCTAAGGACTTTTAACCACCTTAGTGTCCGCAACAAGATTCATCCAAGGACTTTTAACCACCTTGATGATCTTAGATAACAAGGCTCACTCAAGGACTTTTAACCACCTTAGTGACCTTCACTTTTACAAACCATCACTTGCCAATACACACTTTATACATCATGTAATCCACTGTTTTAAAGCATTTAAATCAAGCCATTTCATCATGCATTTCAAAGCATTAAATCATCATTTAACAATGCATAAAACAAGGCACTCTTACCTAGAGACACCTTCAGCACATGGCTTAAAACATCAGCATAAATCATGCTAAAACATCAGCAATTAACATGCTCAAACATGCTTTCCAAAACAGTAGCAAATCATGCAAAATCATCATTTCACATTTCATCAAAACATGGCCACCACTTAAGGAGAGTAATCCGAAAACTTACACTTGAGCTTAGCAAAGTTGTTTAGACTTAAACTAAGCTCCCAAAACCTTCAACCTTTGGTTTAAAAGCTGAAAATCCATTTTCACTCACCGATTACCAAACAAGCCTAGCCAACAAGCTTTCCAAGCTTCCGAAACCTTCCGAAAACACCTCCAAAACTCAAGGATCAACCTCCCCTGTTTCAAGCACATAAAAACAGAACATTAATGCATCCTTATGCATTAAAACACCAGCAACCACAACACAACTCGCTGCTCACCACAAATCTAACAATTTGGCTACCAAACACAACCGAAATCATCTCCAAACACTTCCAAAACTTAACCCAGCCAAGATCCATCACTTCTAACCATTTTTATACATTACATAACATGCAAAAAGATCACAACCACGTCCTTATACCTCCAGGTATAACAGATCACCAAAAACACCCCAAAAACAACTAGGAAATTCAACTTATCCGGGATTGCATTGATTAAACCTCAACTTCTAATCATTTTAGCATTCATTTAACATCATTTTAACACCTCAAAACCTTGCTTAAACAGATCACACGAAATTTTTACCAAAATCACCAAATCTTGCATTTTAGCCAAAAATCAAGATCTCAATTGAAAAGCCTTTAATAAAACATGAATCAAGGATTGAGAACTTAGGAATTTCAGTAAAGAACTGATAGTTTAGAGGAGAAGGACGTTCTTACCTCCAAACTCGAATTTCTCCCTTTTAGAGCCAAAATGCTTGATGAAACAATTTGCAAATTGAGAGGTTTTGATGATGAGATGATTAGGAATCAAATGAGAGTTGAAATGAGAGATGTAGATGTCAAAATCAGAGAAAGAAATCTGAGGAAATCTTGTTTGGGTAGAGAGAAAATGAGAGAAAAGAGAATTTGAGAGAAAATAGAAAAATTAGTTAAGATTTGGTTAAAATGATTTCCCTCTCTTTTCTTAATCTTTAAAATCAGATTTTAGACTTAAAATATCTTAGAAAAATCTGGAGAAATCCTTTTTGGAATAATAGCTCCTTAAAGATTCAAAGTTTCAATCCTTTATAAAACTGTCCCGCAACTTTCAAAAATTACATTTTGGTCACTAGCCAAAATGTCAACCTTCCGAACCTCATTTTCCAAAATTGATTTCACAGTTCACTTTTATATATTAAAAGATGATTTTAGAATATTTTTCCATATTTTTAATGCAACCCGAACTAGGTTTTCCTAATTTCCCTCTTATATATTCGATCAGCACTTTGACTAAACCGGTCAACGCCAAAACTTCTGAGCCCAAAACCGGGGCGTTACAGGTCTGGTGTTTCAGAACAGGGAGCCCCAAATCGGTACTGTTGTTCCGAAACATTGATGCCCATTCCGAAACGCGGGACCGTTCTGAAACCCCTCCAGACACGTTCCGGTACAATGGTTCATATAGGCAAAATGTTATGGAATGAGTCTCACCGTTTTGAAACATCAAGGCAATTTCAGGCCACCGTTCTGAAACAGGTAAGGGCGTTCCGAAATGCTTGGGCCTACAATTTTCTAAAAAACTGGTTTAATTCAGTTTTCACCCACTAGAACCATCCCGACACATGTCCTGACATACATACAATTTAAATACTTATCAATGACAACTCATATGCATCATAAACAACATCAAGGCATCATTCTCGGATGTAATGGAACTAGAGGCATACTTCCTAAAAGATAAAAGCACCAAAAAGCTAAAATCCTAAAGCAAGCATATACCGAAACACAAAGGCCATTTACAAGTCCAAAGACGCATCAAAAACTTTCTCAAAACCAGAAATTAACAAATTGTTAACAATCAATGCATCGGACACCCCCATTGCCCTTATTACACTAGTTTAATAGTACCACATACTTTTAGCAAAATGTCTTGGTGTGATTCCTTGTAGATGTTACCTCCCAAAAGCCTAATTACTTGCATTGCTGAACAAAGAGAGCATAAGCATGCAAGCTTAGCGAGGGTTGCTCAAAATCACAAACATCATCAATGCACAAAATTGTTTTTCACTCTTTTCAAAACCATCATGCCTTTCTTAACAAAACATGCACTTTAACATCAAATTCATTGTTTTAAACATCATGCAACATGATCCGATCTAAACCAGCAATTAAACCATTGCTACTTATTTTCCAAGACTTTCAAGCATAAACATCATTATGCTAAGCTTAAGCCAAAGCATGCATCTTTCAAACTATGCATTAGCAACATATTCAACATTATACAAATTCATTATATTGGCTCACAAGTGATACACAACAATCTAAAAAAAACATATATCGGATACATGGATTACCAAGGGTTGTCTCTCACCCTTCATACACTCTACCGGCATTACAAGGCTCACATACGAGAGCGGCCCTCCATCGTTGTAACACTCGTGGTGGAGTATTCGGTACAATCACAACCCTCAACACCACTCATCGATAGATGTATAATCCACTAACGAGAGACGGGACAAACACAAGGTTCACACCTGGGAGCTACCCTCATCTGTTGCAACCTTAAACAATCCTCAATCGTTAGGGTATTTGGATGGAGTATTCGGTACAATCACAAACCCTCAATATCCAAGGCAACTTATTTATAGTACACTCAATCCTATAGCCGGCTAACTTTATCCGATTTCATTTATAAAACACTTTAATCAACATCACTTGCCAATAAAATCCATATCTCATGCATTCCTCACGGTTTTTACAAAGCATTCATGATAAGCCATAAACAAGCATTAAGCCATGCTTAAAACCTCATGCATCAACACATGCATACAAGGACCACTTACCTAGTGCACCCTTAAACCATATTGCATCATCATACACAAATTATATACTCAAATCATGCTTTAAAACAATAGGTAAATGCAATTAAAATCAAGTGCAACCAAAGGTCCAAAACTAGCGCAACCGAGGGAGAAATTTCGATTTACTTACTTCCGAACTTAATAAAGTGTTTCAAGCTCTTATTAAGTTCCCAAAACCTTTTCTAAAATGTTTCCACACTGGAAAACCAAATTCCACTCACCGACTCGTGAAACCACGCTTGTCGACGCGACTACCGATCGTCCGGAGCCTCAAAATCCACTTCGTTTGCTTCCAGATTACTATCCCATGTTTTCAACACATCAAAACAGAGGTTCAATGCATTAAAATGCATCCAAAGCTCTAGCACACACAAGAAATCCTCAGCCCTACTCTAAAGCATCAAAACACTCATCCGAAACAACCGAAAACTCAATCGATTGACCTCAAACCACAGCCCAACCATTACCCAACTCATCCAACACATTTTAAGAATTATTAAACATCCATAAACAACCTAAAACCATTCTTATACCTCCAACAACTCGAATTCTTCAAGAACACCTAAAAAACTCACCCAAACACTTCAAAAACTAAGGATCTCAAGAATTTCGGGATCTATATGATTAAGACTCCACTTCAACACCAAAAATCTTTCAAAAATTATTTAACAACAATCCCAAACCAGCTCAATCAATCAAAATCCGAAAATCACATTTTAAACCAAATTTTCATCAGGATTTCAAGAGTTTATCAATCTAACCACAAAACCTCAATCAAAATCAGTGTTAAAAAGTCAAATATCTTTGAAATTTCATTAAAGAACTTAGATTAGAGGGATAGCACGAAAATTACCTCCAATCCTTGCTTCTCCTCTAATTTGGCAAGATTTGCTTGAAGAAACTTGAAGGAAAATGGAAGAAATCAATAAGCAAAAGGTAGAACTCAAAAGAGGATTTGAGAGTGAAGGAAAATTTGGAGATTTGAGAGAAAAAGAGAAGTGTTTGGCTGAAGTGATAGAAGAAATGAAATTGATCGTGAAAACTTCTTAACCAATTAACTAAATTTTTAATTAAACCAAATTAAAAGCATTTTTAATAACATTTAAAACACATGCCAAATTACGAAAAAGGCATAATTGCTAAGTAGCTCCCTAAAGATTCTAAGATTTTAACTCTTCTTGAAAAACATTTTTTCCAACTTTTAAATCTTTACATTTTAGTCACTACCCAAAATGTATACTTTTGGAAACTCATTTCGTAAAATCAATTTGACCAACCTCTTAAATATAATTTTATAGGATTTTAGGATTTTTTTATTATATTTTTATCATATGCCGAACTTTGATCACCCTAAACCATCTTTTAACGGTTCGAACAACCGACACCAATCCCACCGGTCCAGCCTGACTCCCTAAAACATATAAGCCAAAAACAAGGGCGTTACACATGCCGCCCAAGACAACAGGCTATGGAGTTGGAGAACTGGAGTGCGATCTGTAGAGCAGAAAATCCTGATTCTATCGATGTTGTCCACTCAATTTTACGTTGACTGTAGCAGCAGGTAGAGCTGACAAAGGAGGAACTCGAGTTTACTTGCAGAGCAAGGAAACAATATAAAGTCCACATTCAACTCAAAGAAGTTAGAGTTCAAAGTCACATTTAATGCAAGTTACTTTGAAGACTTCTACTTCAAGAAGGACTAGACCTAGTTAATGCCTATATATACCCATTGTAATTTTATTTCAAAACAACTTAGGTTTACCCCTTAGGCATAGTTTAGGCTTTCTTGCTTCCATTATGTCCTATATTTCTCTTTGGGTTTGGGTTATGTTGTAATTAGTGTGGGAACGATTGTTTAGAATTTCAAGTTTGTTTTTGCAATAAAACTTCAAGGTTTACTTATTCCATGTACTTCATAGTTTTCAATTAAGGCAAAAGATTAGTTGATTTCTATCCATTTATCGGTATTGAGAGAGTAAAACTCACGAAAAGGGTAAGTATGATTTCATCTATAGACGATGCGATCAATCTAGCCTAGACATAGGTTAGGGCTTAAGGCGGCTAAAATAGGATGAATCAACATTGATGTCTTTGCACCATTCACGCCGCGACTGGAATTATCTGCAGTGGGCATCAACAGCATCCTGACTTAGACATAAGCGAGATCACTTTCTAAGCGTTCTGCTGAGCCTTGTAGTTCTGCCAAGTTTGTCGCCGAGACACAAGTCCATTCCCCTGCCGAGGCAGCGAGATGGTCTCAGCAACTTCCCTGCCATCCACTACCCATTCTAGAAACATGATCTATTCGCTTTTATTTACTTGTTTTTTTATTTTACTTTTCTTCTCAAATAATCAACTTAATTGTGCACTTGCGTTCATAAATAGAGAACACCAAAACGCTCTACAAGTTTTTGGCGACGTTGCTGGAGATTGGTAACAACGAAATTCGTTCTTTAATTTCTGCAATAGAGCACCAAAACACTCTACAAGTTTTTATTTTTAATCAAAAGAGGAATTTTACAGTTTCCTTTCCTAGTGCATGACCATGGCGAATCCAAAAGAAGAAATTGTTTATTACGACGATATAGAACAAAGAGCAAGAGAGCTTAAAAATGAACTTAGAACAGTCCAAGGGAAAGCAAAAGAAAGAAAAGCATAGGTAAACATGGAAAATGAAAACCCTGCCAAAAATGCCCAGAACGGCAGGGATGGTGTAAAGACCTGGTTTTTGGCCTAGATGTTTTAGACTTTGGATTGGACCGGTCGGAAATAGTTCGAATCGCGTTAGGCGGTTTAGGGAAATCAAGGATTAGGGAAGGATAAAAATATGGTAAAAATTGCTAAAATCCTCTGAAATCATGTTTAAGGGGTTGGTCAAATCAATTTTACAAAATAGGCTTTGGAAGTGGTACATTTTAGGTAGTGGCCAAAATGTAAAGTTTCAAAACTGTGGAAAATGAAATTTTAAAAGAGGAGCCAAAAATCTTAGAATCTATAGGGAGCTATGGTTCAATTACACCTTTATTTCCTAAGAAGGGTAGAGTTGTAACGCCCCGGTTTTGGGCCTATATG
This sequence comes from Hibiscus tridactylites, assembly GCA_958450335.1. NCBI lineage: Eukaryota > Viridiplantae > Streptophyta > Magnoliopsida > Malvales > Malvaceae > Hibiscus > Hibiscus tridactylites. The sequence goes on from OY288281.1 coordinate 44,991,610, forward strand.
TTTTAGACTTTGGATTGGACCGATCAGAAACGGTTCGAATCGTGTTAGGTGGTTTAGGGAAATCAAGGATCAGGGAAAGATAAAAATATGGAAAATTTGCTAAAATCCTCTTAACTCATGTTTAAGGGGTTGGTCAAATCAGTTTTACAAAATATGCTTTGGAAGTGGTACATTTTGGGTAGTGACCAAAATGTTAAGTTTCAAAACTGTGGAAAAGGAAATTTTAATAGAGGAGCCAAATCTTAAAATCTTTAGGGAGCTATGGTGCAATTACACCTTCTTTAAATTGACATGTGTTTTAAAACGGTTTATAGATGATTAAATAAAAAAGGTTTTATTTAATTAAAATTAATAAAATAGGAAGTTGAGATTTCATTTCACGTAACTAACTACCTCTCATTTCAGCGAAACCATTTTCTCAACACTTTCTCCAGAATTCTTTTCTCCCAAATACTCTCATTGATTTCCAAGTCAATTCCAAGATTTCTCTTCAAGATTTTCAAGTTTTGTGAAGCTAAAACTTGTCAAACCTTAAGGAAGGCAAGGATTGGAGGTAAATCTCGTTCTCAACCTTCAATCTAGGTTCTTTATTGAAATTCCCAAGATCTTTGGCATCTAATTGATTTTTTGGGTGAATTTTTATTATAGTTTTGATTCGAGATCAAAATCTTGCAAAAATACGATTAAATTCTTAATTTTCAGATTGGATTTGATGAGCTCTGTTTTGGATTGGTTTTAATTGAGTTTTGAGTTGATTATTATGTTGACAAAGGGTTTTGATAATATAAATCATGAGATCCTTGAGTTTCTTGTTAGTATTGGTTGGGTTTTTGGGGTAAAAAGTTGAAGTTTTGCTTGCTGGAGGTATAAGGAAGGGTTTAGGTTGTTTTTAGATGTGTTTTGATGTTTATAAATGGTTGAAAGTGATGTATGTTGGCTGGGCTTGGTTTACGAAGCAATCGATTGAGTTTTCGGTTGTTTCTGATGATAAATTGGTGTAGTTTTGGTGAGCAACGAGTTTGTGTTTGGTTGCTGGTGTTGAAATGCATTTGGATCTCTGTTTTGATGATCTAAAAAAGGGGATCTTGATCTGGAAGCAAACGAAGAAATTTTAGAGGCTTCAGAAGGGTGATTTTCATGTCAGCGAGCAAGGTTTTGTGTATCAGTGAGTGGAAATGGATTTTCCAGCTTTGTAACGCTTTGAGCGTGGTCTTGGGAGCTTAGTGTAAGTTTGAAACACTTAGCTAAGCTCAAGTGTAAGTGATTCGAAACTCTCTCTCGGAATGTGCTATGCTTTTGTTGGAAATGTACTTGATTTAAATGCGATTTTATTTACTCTTTTAAAGCATATTTTGAGCATTGATAATGCTGGTGTTTAATGCCATTTGGTTAAGGATGCACTTGGTAGGTGATCCTTGGATTTATGAAATGTATGCATTTGAGTTTAAGCATGATTATGCTTGTGGAAATGGCATTGTGATTTATGCTTGTAAAACAGTGGAATAATGATGTTAAGTGATTATATTGGCAAGTGATGGATATGGTTTTTGATTACGTTAATCGGATATAGTTAGCCGACTATAGGATTGGGTGCACCGTGAATAAAATTGCCTTGGATGTCGAGGGGTTGTGATTGTACCGAATACTCAATCCAAGTACCCTAACTGTTGAGGTTAAGATCACAACGGTGGATGGTTTAATCACGTGAGTGGATCTTGTGTTTGAGTCCCGCACTCTCGTTAGTGGAATTACACAACTACTGATGAGTGGTGTTGAGGTGTTGTGATTGTACCGTTAAACTCCACCACGGTTGTCACACTTGTTGATGGTCTAATCCCGTGTGTGAGCCTTGTGTAGTCCGGTAGTGTGTATGAAGCGTGTGGGACAACGCTTGTAATCCGTGTATCCGATTGTGTCATTTGTGTTGGTTTTGGTATGGTTCGAGAATTGATCACTTGCGAGCCAATATAATGTTGTTGATTAATGATTTAAGCATGTGATGCTTGTGAATTATGCTAGAGTGCATGTGATGCTCGGTTAAGCATGAGCAACAGATTATTTGTTGTTATTTTAATGATGCTAAGAGTATGTGGTTTAAAAGTGCATTGATGTTTTAAAAGGGCATGATTTAAGTAAAGGCATGAGTTGACAAATGGTGATGTTTCGGGTTTGTAAAATGCATTGATGAATGCATGTGATGTGATCTTGACCCGCACCAATTTTCTTCATGACGTGTTCACATCTTTGACAAACTATCAAGCTCAATCGAAGGGAGTTTTACCTTACTTCATCCTCTATTTGCTCATTTATGCATTATGTCTTATCATATGATATAATTTATTTGCATGAATTTGCATGAGCAATTCATAGTGGCATAACATCCATTTGCATTAATAAACATGCTGCCCATTAAAGGCATGCATTTCATTTAAAGCATTTAGTTCATTAATACATGTAGTTCATTCAATAAAGCTAGTTCATTCAATAAAGCTAGTTCCTTTAATTTTTTTTTTTGCATGACATATTTAATTATCTTTTCAATTTAGCATGAACATTTGCTTGTTTTGTGTCTAGGTGCATGAAGGGAAACGAACAGTCACAATAAATGCAAGAATTTCAGTTAGAATGTTTTCAACTTCTGGATGCGATAAAGACATGTTAGGGTCTTGAGATCACTTGGAAATTATTCCTCTATCTCTTAGCTTTCCAACGCATTTTGAATCACCTCAATCTGATATCGGGAGCTTGAGATATGATCGATTTACTGAAGACAATGCAGGCTGGAATTTTCATTACGGGAATTTTGTACAAGGATGATTTGGATGAGTTTGAGCCAAGGAAGAGTCCTTTCATCTTCATCCATGAGACATGCAATTGAAGGCTATCTTAATGCTCATATTCAAACCAATTCAAGGCTGAATTCTTATCATCTTTTCAAGGCTGTTCATATTCCACCAAGAACAATGCATTCAAATCTTATTAATTCACCTTTTTAAGGCTGAATTCATCACCTTTGGATGTTGTTCACGTTCTAGCAAGGTGAGATGCATTGAAGGCTGAATTATTTCACTTAATACTACAATTTAGTGATATAAATCAGTATAGAATGGGAAGAGACACTCCAAAGTGGACAGCAAGATCATTACAACCATTCAAGGTCTCCATTCAAGTCATTTTATCTCCTAATCAAGCAAAGCAAGGTAGCCCAAGAGTCACTCCTCCTTTTGGACGAAATTGAGGCCATATTCATCTTAAAAATATCTAGATTCATCACCATTTGATCTAGAATATTCAGCCAAAGCTTGGAGATAAGAAAGACAAAGCATTCAAGAGCATTACAATGCATTCAAGTGCATGACAAAGCATTCAAGTGCATTTGTTTTCATCTTTTGTAAACCTTTTCATATGCTGCCCAAAATACTATAAATAGGTAGCTTAGGTTCATTGTAAAGATAGACTTTGATTTTATAAAAACTCCTTTGAAAGGTTGCTTTCATTTTAGTTCTTGCGAGAACTCTATCGGCTTCAAGTTGTGCTTGTAGTCTTCATCCATTCCACTTGTTTATAACGTTGGTTCCTAGCTCCTTTATAGCTAGTGGGTCTCGTTCCATACTCCTACCACTTCGATTCCATACTTTTATATTGTTGGTTCCTAGCTTTCTATAGCTAACGGGTCACAATCCATAATCCTTACATATCTATATAGTCCACGCCACCTTCACCACCTTCACCATCTTCACCATCAATTTTCCTTTCCTTCATTTTACCCCAAATCCATCACTCTTCCATAACCATCAAACAACATCTTCAATCCCTTATTCCACCCTTCATTTATCATTATTATCATATTTATCCTTCTTACATCTTTATTTTGCAATTTCAGAGTTCAAGCTTTCGGGAATTAAGTTCTTACTAGAATCACGATCGGGCAACTTCGTATATGACTCGGAATCCATAATCGAGATCATATCAATTGGTATCAGAGCGAGCCAATTCAGTAAGAGTATCATTTTCTCTCAACCGGGTTATTGAAAAAAAAAATTCCAAAAAAAAAAATCAAAAAAAAATCAAAAAAATCAGTAAAGGAAAAAGTGTTAAAGAGGGAGGGAATATCTTATTTCTCTTTTCATCTTTACAAAAAAAAAGAAGGGAAAAAGTCATCATTTCAATATTGTGACGCTTCATTTATTTCTTTACCTATTTACACTATTTCTTCTTTGTAGCCACCCTTTTCTCTACCATATCTTCCTATCCAAACCAAGTTCTTTTCAGCCGAATTCTATGAGCCATTTGCAAGCCTTGAGAAAGTTCTTAAAAGGACTTGATTGAGAGCAAGAGTGGAAAAAGGCACGAGAGTACACTAAGGGTAAAAGCCATCCCGAGAGAAACACGAGTGGGAGTGACTTTTCCTTGGAGTGTTGGTGAGGTTTTTTTTTGTGAGGTTTTATTCTTTTATTACTAATCATGTCTCGCCGCCACTCGAGAGACAATTTTCCCATTGCAGGTGACGGTCAAAACAATGATGGCGCACCAAACTTGCAAACGAAAGCAATGATTCGTGAGTTTTCAAGGCAATTTAGGGAAGAATTGAGAACCCTTTCAAGAAAAAGGAATGCTCCAAAGCACTATGTGGGTTCAATATCTAACTTGAGTCAAAGTCCAAGAAGGAATGACATAGTATCTCAATCAAGAGAGTACAAGTCAAAAGAGAAGACTACTTCAATTAAAAGCAACTTACATCCAGATTTTAGATGCTATCGTTGCTTGGGAAAAGGACACCCACCAAGCCAATGTCCTAATCGGAGTGCCACACGATCTTATGGGTGTGAAACATCAAAATGGGGTCTAAGTTCATACAAGAAGAATTCCCCATTACCATTCCATGAAAGAGGATGACCACCCAACGGAAGTAAGCCCATAGCCGAAACCAGCAAGGGTAAGACTACCTTCAATCCAAATCCTTCCCGTGATATACAATGTTTTAATTGCTTGGGGCATGCTCACATTGCAAGCCAATGTCCGAACCGCAACAACATGCTTCTTCGAGATGATAGAGCAGTTGAATTAGAACAAGAGGAGGTTGAGAATGAAGATGCTGCCATTGAAGAAGACGAATCCGAGCATGCCATGGAAGGAGATGTTCTTGTTGTTAAAAGGAGCCTAAGGGTGCAAACCATTGAAGAAGAACATTTTGAGGTGACAAAAACACTTTGAGATGCAACCGTTGGAGTTGAAAAAGAGATTTTATGTGAGAAAATCATTGAAGTGATTGAAATTGAGGGCATTGAAAAGATTGAGAGAAATGATGAAAATGAGTGCGAGAGTGAAAGAAGCTTTCAAACAAAACAAGAGAGAGAAGAGAGCATTCAAGAAGAATATGATATTGAAGAGAGAATTCAAAACAAACATGAGCATGAGAGAAAAGAATGTGAGGAGAAGGAAGTTTTGATTTCTGCTAATCAATTATTTTCTTCTATTCGTTCTTTGAATTTGCAGGTTATTCCGAGAGACATACAAGACGATTCAAGCATCATATCTTTTGAAATTCCAAAAGATGTGTCACTTGAAATTTCAAGGAACGTATTCATTGACATTCCAAGAACACTCCATCCATTCGATGAACCTCGTGAAAGGGAAGTTTCAATGAATCTGATTCTTGAGAATGTCAAGGGTCAAATTCCATTCATGAACTTTTGCGAATCCTCTATGTTCATTCATTTTATTAATGGTGTTTCATGTTCTAACTTAGATTTATTTAGCAGAACATTGATTCATGGAATTGTTCTTGCTTGTGATCATCGATTCAAGGAAAGGAAACGAGCATTATCCAACTATTCAAGATTCCTAATGTGGAAGGGTACAAGGACTAAAGTTGGTGATATCTACCTACTTGAAAGAGTTCAAAAGGCACCACTTTTCACCAGCCAACATGACGAGTTAAGGAGTGAAAGTGGAGTTATCTTTCTTAAGCATGGTGTTGATCCAAAGGAGAAACACAAAAGGACAAGTCCTTTCATCTATGGTCATGACGTTTCAAGCAAAGGAGGAGTCCAAAAGATGAGTCCTTTAACTGAAAGACATGATGAACCAATGGAGTTTTCCAAGAAGAACATCAAGCGTCAACCATTATCCATGAACATTGTTGGGTTTGTTTTCTTTTTCTCTTTAAATTTGATTTTCTTTTCTACTAAACCAATTGTGATTGTAGAAAATGAAAGGAGACATCAGTTTGAGAAGGAACTCCACCGGAAGATGAGAGGAGACAAAGAAGATGTTCAATTGCTTGACGTCTTGAATAGTTCCCAAGTGATTTTTCAATTCAAAGACATGAAGCGAGGACTATCCACCTACTCGAAGGACATCATTCGGAAGGGAACAAGAGGAGATGGCGCTCCACAAGACGTTATATTTGTGAAAGGTTTCAGATGTTGTGAGCACAACATCCTTAAATGTTGCAAGAGAATCAACTTCAAATCAAGGGAGCAACATGGAAGCAAAGTTCACAAACGAGAAGATCTTGACCCTAGAGAATGGATACGATGCAAGACGCAAGTGAAGAAGTTACCTTCCCAAAGGAAATCAAAATTGTTCCCGCTCATAGCAAGCAACGATTTGGGGACAAATCGCTTTAAAGAGGGAGGGGATGATGTGATCTTGACCAGCACCAATTTTCTTCATGACGTGCTCACATCTTTGACAAACTATCAAGCTCAATCGAAGGGAGTTTTACCTTACTTCATCCTCTATTTGCTCATTTATGCATTATGTCTTATCATATGATATAATTTATTTGCATGAATTTGCATGAGCAATTCATAGTGGCATAACATCCATTTGCATTAATAAACATGCTGCCCATTAAAGGCATGCATTTCATTTAAAGCATTTAGTTCATTAATACATGTAGTTCATTCAATAAAGCTAGTTCATTCAATAAAGCTAGTTCCTTTAATTTTTTTGGCATGACATATTTAATTATCTTTTCAATTTAGCATGAACATTTGCTTGTTTTGTGTCTAGGTGCATGAAGGGAAACGAACAGTCACAATAAATGCAAGAATTTCAGTTAGAATGTTTTCAACTTCTGGATGCGATAAAGACATGTTAGGGTCTTGAGATCACTTGGAAATTATTCCTCTATCTCTTAGCTTTCCAACGCATTTTGAATCACCTCAATCTGATATCGGGAGCTTGAGATATGATCGATTTACTGAAGACAATGCAGGCTGGAATTTTCATTACGGGAATTTTGTACAAGGATGATTTGGATGAGTTTGAGCCAAGGAAGAGTCCTTTCATCTTCATCCATGAGACATGCAATTGAAGGCTATCTTAATGCTCATATTCAAACCAATTCAAGGCTGAATTCTTATCATCTTTTCAAGGCTGTTCATATTCCACCAAGAACAATGCATTCAAATCTTATTAATTCACCTTTTTAAGGCTGAATTCATCACCTTTGGATGTTGTTCACGTTCTAGCAAGGTGACATGCATTGAAGGCTGAATTATTTCACTTAATACTACAATTTAGTGATATAAATCAGTATAGAATGGGAAGAGACACTCCAAAGTGGACAGCAAGATCATTACAACCATTCAAGGCCTCCATTCAAGTCATTTTATCTCCTAATCAAGCAAAGCAAGGTAGCCCAAGAGTCACTCCTCCTTTTGGACGAAATTGAGGCCATATTCATCTTAAAAATATCTAGATTCATCACCATTTGATCTAGAATATTCAGCCAAAGCTTGGAGATAAGAAAGACAAAGCATTCAAGAGCATTACAATGCATTCAAGTGCATGACAAAGCATTCAAGTGCATTTGTTTTCATCTTTTGTAAACCTTTTCATATGCTGCCCAAAATACTATAAATAGGTAGCTTAGGTTCATTGTAAAGATAGACTTTGATTTTATAAAAACTCCTTTGAAAGGTTGCTTTCATTTTAGTTCCTGCGAGAACTCTATCGGCTTCAAGTTGTGCTTGTAGTCTTCATCCATTCCACTTGTTTATAACGTTGGTTCCTAGCTCCTTTATAGCTAGTGGGTCTCGTTCCATACTCCTACCACTTCGATTCCATACTTTTATATTGTTGGTTCCTAGCTTTCTATAGCTAACGGGTCACAATCCATAATCCTTACATATCTATATAGTCCACGCCACCTTCACCACCTTCACCATCTTCACCATCAATTTTCCTTTCCTTCATTTTACCCCAAATCCATCACTCTTCCATAACCATCAAACAACATCTTCAATCCCTTATTCCACCCTTCATTTATCATTATTATCATATTTATCCTTCTTACATCTTTATTTTGCAATTTCAGAGTTCAAGCTTTCGGGAATTAAGTTCTTACTAGAATCACGATCGGGCAACTTCGTATATGACTCGGAATCCATAATCGAGATCATATCAGCATGGTTTTAGTGATGCTCACTAAGCTTTATGCTTACGCTCATTTGTTTCATCAATACAAAAAATTAAGCATTTGGGCAGCGAGAAAGCAAGTGGATTCCAAGTATCTTAGACCAAACAAAGCATGTGGTTTTACCTTGGTGTAATAAGCAGCAGTGGGTGGGATTTCTACTTTTGATATTATTTGGTGATGTTAAACACCTTGAGCAAGTTTGCTTTTCTGTTTCAGTATTGTAAATGGCCTTTGAATATTGGTTTAAACTTGAATGTGGTTTTTAGCCTTTTGTGGTTTTGACTTCTAAGAAGCATGCCTATAGTTCTAAAGTTTGCATGAATGATGCTATGATATAGCTTGTGCTTCATTTTGGTGGTGTAACCCCCTTAGCCCGGCCTAGACGGTTGACCCGAACTACGAAGATTACACGGGGAAAACCAAAGTTAACTCGAATGTCAACTTTGATTAACAACCTTTTTTTCTTTTTAATCTTGTGTAGATGCACGTTATCCCTAAGCGAAAAATTGAGAAACATAAACGTGTAAAGCACATCGATCAGATTTCAATAAGGGACTCAATTGCACAATAAATAAATATAAGGGGCCAAAATGTAAAATCTGAAAATTTGAAGGTCTTAACAAATTTTAATGTTACCAATATTTAATTAGTCATATCACATGCTTCCCTGTCAAATTTCACCTTAATTGGACATCTCGAACTCATACAATTGCAACTACAATTTTCGGGACTAAAACGTAAAGCTTGCAAACCTCAACACCATTCAAATCAGTGTCCAACGGTCACCTGTTCCGGAACGGTGTTGACCGTTCCGAAACACGGGTTCGTTTCGAGACTGGTTCCGAAACAGGGCCTTCCAGTGGCCAAATTGTTTTGGAACATCCTCTAGCCGTTTCGAAACACGAAAGCCATTATAGGCCCCCGTTTCGAAACGCCAGTGCCTGTTCCGATACGGGTTGCCCAGAAGCTGCAAATTTTGCTGGTTTTTCATACATAAAACCACTCAAACACATCCTAATGACTTCCTAATCATTCCAACAAGTCATCATACATATAAGGTGCATGTTTGCAACTTCTAAACACATTCATAGCATCAAACATGGAATTTCACATATCTATAGGCATGCTTCCTATTATCCAAACCAAGCAATCAATCAGTCTCCAAAACAAGCATTAAAAGGCATTTACAAATCCAAAACATCAAAGCATCATGCCACAACTTAGGGAGTTCAACACATCTCCCAAAACACATCTTAGGTTCCCATTGCCAAAATACCAAAACTAATAGTGTATGAAAACATCACCATACATGAGCTTGGTTTCCCTTGGACACTCTAGCCTCCTTGTTGCCCTCAAACACTTCAATTGTCTGCATTATCGGTACAAAAGAGAGAGCGTAAGCACAATAGCTTAGTGAGGCATGCTCTAAAGAAATAACACAATAATGCATTTTAGAAAACACTTTCAACAAAGCTTTTAAACACATGCTCATCTCTCTTCATGCAACCTTGCATACTTTACAAGCATCTCATGCTTCATTATAATCAACATATCATATTGGCTTTCAAGTGATAATCCATAACCATTTACAACACAAAACACAATCGGATACGCGGATTACAAGCGTTGTCTCACACGCTTCATACAAACTACCGAACAACATAAGGTGGAGTTTAAAGGTACAATAACAACCCCTCAACACCCGTGATGGAGTTTAACGGTACAATCACAACCCCTCAACATCACTCATCGGTAGTTGTATAATTCCACTAACGAGTGCAAGGGACACATAACACAAGATCCACACACGGACTTTTAACCACCGTTGTGATCTTACCTCACTCGTTAAGGTACTTGGATGGAGTGTACGGTACAATCACAATCCCTCCACATCCAATACGACTTTTGTAACCCCCTCGTCCCGGTCTGGCCGGATGACCGGTCCGAGTGGGCCACACGGGGAAAACCGAAGCGAAACCCAAAGGGTTCCTCCTCGGTTAGCAACCCTAAATTTTTTTTTCATTTTAATCTTGTCACATTCAAACCCCAAACCACATTCAAACACCCAAATTTTAATCTTGACTAAAGGCATATTAATTCCTATGTGTTTTTCTCTTTAAAAAGGCCAACAAGTCAAAACAGTGCAGTTTTAAGCAAAGGTTTCGAAACCTTCACCAAAGGTTTCGAAACTTTGGCTGGCAGTGACCCATGGAACCCAATTTTCACCAAAAGTTTTGAAACCTTGGGGAAGGTTTCGAAACCTTTGACCATAGTTTCGAAACCTTACCCAAAGGTCTCGAAACTTTGGTTGGTAGTAAGGTCTGAAAGCCCAGATTTCTGCAAAGGTTTCGAAACCTTACCCATGGTTTCGAAACCTTAGTGCAGGGGATCACTTACTGCCCAACCTAAGGACTTCCTAACAATGAAAAACACTAAGATCATGCATAGACATATGTAGAAGCTTAAAAAGGACCAAGGGCATGAATTAACACTCACAAGACTCGCACATACAATCATTTAAGCAATCATACATGAGCCATACGTAGCCATTAACATGAATCAAGGCATTCGAACATGATATTCCAACAAAAGAGTAAATTCAGCATTTCAGGTCAAACATGAAAGCTCAAGAGCCCAAATGGCACAATTCAACACAAGAGGTTTGCACTCATACACAAGGCAACCTAAGCATCTAAAGCATGCCATCACACACCATCAATCATCAAAGTATTACATGCTTTACAATCCAAAACATCAATCCAAGACAACATCATTTGAAAGAGTCATACAAGGCTCATACAAACACACCCTATTGCCACATTGCTTAACTACTACAAAATTAACCATACTAGAGCAACAACTTGGAAAGCCCTTCTTGCCTTGCCTCGAGCTAACACCACGCTAATGATCTGCATTGTTGAACATAGAGAGCGTAAGCTATAAGCTTAGTGAGGGTGCTCTAAAACGAAAAACATCAACAATGCAGGGTTCAAGCATGCTAATCCTAGTCTTACATACATCAAGCATAGGCATAAAATCAAGTAGACCTAGCTAGTCTTTCAAGTGGCATATATGGTTTCTCGATCCTACCAAGCTCAATTATCAAAATCAACATCATATAGCAATACCAAATATCACCAACATATATCATCATCACATATCACAATGTATGAACAAGTTAATTGGCCACTTTAATTACCCCGATTGCGCGGATTTAAACCTCGACAACACTTTACCTCGGTGGGATTTCACTCATCACCGGACCTTGCATGTGCGGGATTCCACTCATCGCCACATGCCCTACGGATGGGATTCCACTCATCATCCCGTAGAAATGTAATAAAAGCTTCCGGTGGAATGTTACATCACCGTACTCCTCCTTGATGACTTAACGCCATCAAGGCCACGTACGTTTTGACTCAATTTGTGTGCACACTATCCTAATGATCGATCATTTACAACCGGTAATTATTTTAGTGCCAATTATCATAACCATATCATATATATATCATCAACCACATTCATGCTCAATCTCATAGATGCATATCAAGATAACTCACATCCATCAACCACAATCATAATAGCATAGTCAAACAAACATAAATGCATTCATGGATATCAATGGTTAAATCAACAACTTGAATTAACTATGAGTGGCCTACCAAGCACACTTCACACACACTCCCACTACACATACTCGAACCAAACTTAAAACAAGTTGAAACCACTCACCGCCCTTCCTTAGCAAATCGAACAATCCTCCTATGCACCCGGATTCGGTCCCAAAGCCTCTTCCACGCTTCCACTTGCTTCTAGCCAAACAAAACATACACATTACTTCCCAATTTAATGCTAAACTCAACCATCAACATACTTTGCTAACACAACCCAAATTCCACAATTTCTCAAATCACATAATCTCCTAAAACCCCAATTTTCGTGCTCCCCCAAAGGCTTGCTGAAAATTCAATTTCCAAACATCCAAATGACTTCCAAAACATCCCAAATCACCCTCCTAACATAGGTAGACCATCAGCCCTTCAATTTCAACATAAAACCCACCCAAAACTCAAGTTTTAATACTTTAAAATCTACCTCAAGAACAAGCTACGAATTTTCACCCAAATTCAACCAATTTGATTTATGTTACTCATTATAACATGATTAACTAAAACCCCAACTCAATTTATCAAAACCAATTAGAAAACCCCTTAAAAATTCAAACTTTAATATAAACCCTAATTTTCAAAACCCCATATTTTTGAAATCTAAGACAATGGATAGATAGAGATTGAAAAGGAGATTAAGAAAACGTAATTACCTCTTAAATTGGTGTTGAAAATCAAGTAGTAAGATCAATGGAATAGTAACAAAGTTTGAAAGGGTTTAGAAATGGTGGGGAGGGCTTCTAACGTGAAAAGGGGGAAGAATGAGGGAGGAAGACAACTTTTTCAATAAAGTGGTCTTGCTTTATTTAAAACTTGGGTAAATAGCAACATAGGTCCCTCCCTTCATATTAAAACTCAATTAGACCATTATTTGAAATTGAATTGTTTTAAATAAGTTTTATTTGACTCGAACTATTACCCGGCTAACTCCTAGGCCCAAAACACGGGTGTTACAACTCTCTCCCACTTAAGGAATTTCGTCCCCAAAATTACCTGACTGAAAGAGATACGGAAACTGCCTTTCCATATCCTCCTTCCTTTCCCAAGTGGCCTCGTCCACACCTCTACGTCGCTACCGCACCTTTACTAACTCAATCGATCTACCCCTCAACACTTTACTGTCAGAAGCTAAGATCTCCACTGGCTCTTCTTCATAAGTCAAATCCGGATTCAATTCAATTTCTTCTACGGGCATAACATGTGATGGGTCAGACCTATACTTGCGAAGCATCGACACATGGAACACATCATGTATCTTCTCAAGCTCGGATGGCAAACGCAACTGATAAGCAACGGGACCAACCCTCTTCACAATCTCATATGGTCCTATGTATCTCGGACTCAACTTCCCTTTTCGGCCAAATCTCATCACCTTTTTCCACGAAGACACCTTCAAGAATACCTTCTCACCCACTGAGAACTCAACTTCCTTTCTCTTCAAATCGGCATAGGACTTCTGCCTATCCGAAGCAGCCTTCAAACGGTCACAAATCAATTTTACCTTGTCGGTTGTCCCCTTGAGCAAATCTGGCACAGGTAACAGTTTCTGTCCTACCTCGGCCCAACACACAGGAGTCCTACACTTCCGGCCATACAAGGCCTCATATGGAGCCATCTGAATGCTCGACTGAAAACTGTTATTGTACGCAAACTCTACTAGAGGCAAATGCTTCTCCCAAGTACCCTGAAAGTCAATGATGCAACAACGCAACATATCCTCTAAGATCTGAATAACCCTCTCTGACTGACCATCTGACTGAGGATGATAAGAAGTGCTGAAGTTCAAACGGATACCCAAAGCTGTATGCAGACACTCACAAAATCTAGAAGTAAATCGCGGATCTCTATCTGACACAATGGACTTCGGCACACCATGCGGTCTAACAATCTCACCAATGTACAAATTAGCCAATCTATCTAAAGTGTAAGTAGTGTTGACTGCTAAGAAGTGAGCACACTTCGTAAAACGATCTACTATCACCCAAACTGAGTTCTTCTTCGTCGGAGTCAAAGGCAAACCCGAGACAAAATCCATAGTGATGTTCTCCCATTTCCATTCCGGAATTCTCAACGGCTGTAACAAACCTGAGGGAACCTGATGTTACGCCTTCACTCTCTGACACACTAAGCACTTACTCACAAAGTCAGCTACATCTCTCTTCAAGCCAACCCAAAAGTACTCATTCTTCAAATCACGGTACATCTTCGTACTTCCAGGATGCATAGCAAACGGACTACTGTGGGCTTCAGTCAAGATCGTACGTCTCAAGTCACTGTCTTCTGGCACAACTATTCTATCCTTGAAACACAAAACTCCATCAGTGCTGAAACTGTAATCTGTAGATCTACCCTCGGCTATATCTTGCACGTGAGGTGCCAAAGATCTATCTAAGAGCTGTTTCTCTCGAATCAACAGACCTAGAGTAGGTCGAACCTGAAGCTCGGCTATCAAGCCACCATCTCCGGACAAACTCAATCTAGAAAACATAGCCCTCAAGTCCACGGCCATCTTCCTACTCAATGCATCAGCCACTATATTGGCCTTACCCGGATGGTACTCAATAGTATGATCGTAGTCTTTTAGCAACTCTAACCACCTACGCTGTCTGAGATTCAAATCTCGCTGAGTCATAATGTACTTCAAACTCTTGTGATCGGTGTACACTGTGCATTTCTCACCGTACAAATAATGCCTCCAAATCTTCAGAGCAAACACAACTGCAGCTAACTCTATGTCATGGGTCGGATAGTTGCGCTCATGACTCTTCAACTGTCTTGAGGTAAAGCCACCACTCTTCGGTCTTGCATAAGGACACATCCTAACCCTACATAAGAAGCATCACTGTAGACTACATAGTCCTTCCCGGACTCAGGCTGAATCAAGATCGGTGCTTGGGTCAAAGCTTCTTTCAATTTCTCAAAGGCTCTCTGTCTTGCATCTGTCCACTCAAACTGAACGCTCTTCTGAAGTAACTGTGTCAATGGAGCGGCTAGCTTAGAGAAGCCCTCTACAAACCTCCTATAGTATCCGGCTAAGCCTAGGAAGCTACGTACCTCTGTCACAGACTTCGGTTGCTTCCACTCAATAATGGCTTCAATCTTCTTCGGATCAACTCTAATCCCATCGGATGACACTACATGTCCTAAGAAGACTACTTCCCGAATCCAGAATTCACACTTGCTGAGCTTCGCATACAACTGATGATCTAGCAAAGTCTTCAAAACAAGTCTCAAGTGTCGGTCATGGTCTTCTTCAGTTCGCGAGTACACCAAGATGTCATCAATAAATACAACCACAAACTGATCTAGATACTGATGAAAAATCCTATTCATCATGTCCATGAAAGCTGCCGGTGCATTAGTCAACCCAAAAGGCATGACTAAGAACTCATAATGACCGTATCTAGTCCTAAAGGCCGTCTTCGGTACATCAACCTCTCTAACCTTTAGCTGGTAGTAACCTGATCTCAAATCAATCTTTGAAAAGACCGATGCTCCTCTCAACTGATCAAACAAGTCATCAATTCTAGGCAACGGATATTTGTTCTTCACTGTCAACTGATTTAACTGTCTATAATCTATGCACATTCTCATACTTCCATCTTTCTTCTTCACAAACAATACTGGTGCACCCCAAGGTGAAGAACTAGGCCTAATAAAACCTCTATCTGTCAACTCTTGCAACTGAGTCTTCAACTCTTTCAATTCTTTCGGTGCCATACGATACGGCGCAATCGAAACAGGAGCTGAATCGGAATAAGTCTCAATGCTGAACTCTACCTCTCTGTCCGGTGGTAACCCTGGCAATTCTTCCGGAAACACACTAGGAAAATCACATACTGTCCGGATGTCCTGAGGTCTAACCTCACTCATGTTAGGGTTCATCACATACGCTAAGTATGCTTCACACCCCAACTCAACTAACCTCTTAGCCTCTAATACTGAAACCACATTGGACAAGAACTTCACATTCTCACCCACCACTACGATCTCACAATCATCTGTGAGCTTCAAAGAAATCCGCTTAGTTTCAAAATCTATCCTAGCTCTATGCTCCGTGAGCCAGTCTATACCCAGAATCACATTGAAACCATAGAAAGGAAGTTCCATCATATCCACTGGAAACACATGCCCTTGAACCATCAACGGACACCTTCGGTACATCTTCCTAACTACTACCGTGTCCCCAAAGGAACTAGTAACACTAACTCCTACCTCTAACAACTCACAAGGCAAATTCAAAGACTGTGCATGCTCACTCAATATGTAGGAATGTGTAGACCCAGAGTCAATCAGAGAAAGCAAACCCAAAGACTGTATCGAGAAGTTACCTGCGATCACATCGGTGTCATGCTGCTCCCCGCGCTGAGCGTAAACCCTAGCCTGTCCTCCGCCCTCCGGCTGGACTGCAACAACATGAGCTACGTTCCTCTGACCAACGTTCCTCGGCTGGAAGTTTCCTCTACCGCGCCCGCGGCCTCTCTGAAAGTCATTGGCTCTAGCAGGAGCCTGAGCTGGTGCCTGTCCCACCTGATGTGGACAGTCACGCCTAATGTGGTCTCTAGCACCACAACTCCAACAAGAATGATAATTCCCCCAACACTCACCGGTGTGGTTCCTCCCGCAAGTAGCACATGTGGGCAACTTCCCACCAGCTCTCTGACCCTGATGGCCCCTACCGTGGTTACCACCACCACGCCTATGATCAAACTGATGCCGGTTGTCCCGATGCCTCTTGGCATCACCTCTATCAAAGTTGCTGGACCTCTTACCCGAACTAGATCCACCTGACCGCCTGGTCAAACTCAAACTGTGCTCCAAGTCCTTGGCCCTCGAGACCAAGACATCAAAATCGGTGTAATCTGAAGCTAGAGTATAAGTCTTGATCTCCTCACTCAGCCCATATCGGAAGCGGTTACAATGCTCCACCTCAGTAGGTACAAGCTCAGGTGCATACTGACTCAATCTAACAAACCGAATCTCATAATCAGTCACGGACATACTCCCCTGAAGCAATGCCATAAACTCTCTCTTCCTCTCATCGAGGTATCGCGGACCCAAATACTTCTTCCAGAAAGCTGTCTCAAAGAACTCCCAAGTAATCTCGGTCTCATCCATCCCCGAAGTAACGGTGACCCACCAGGTGTAGGCATCACCCTGAAGCAGAGACTCAACACATCCCAACTTGCGCTCACCAGTACATCCCATCTGAGCAAGAATACGGACGGTCTTCTCAAACCACATCTC
Organism: Hibiscus tridactylites; assembly: GCA_958450335.1. Classification (NCBI taxonomy): domain Eukaryota; kingdom Viridiplantae; phylum Streptophyta; class Magnoliopsida; order Malvales; family Malvaceae; genus Hibiscus; species Hibiscus tridactylites. Next base: position 45,008,956 of record OY288281.1, read on the forward strand.
TAACCTCTCCGGAGTAGCACCTCTAAACTCTACGGCCCCAAGGCCCCGAAGTCTCTCTAATGGCAATCCGGTGCCCTCACCCTGATGATGAGCTGCCTGACCTCCAGCTACTGCAGCCTGGAATGCCCCGGCTATCGCCTGAACCAACGGAGTTAAGTCAATCCCAGCCGGTCCTTGGCCACCTCGACCTCCTTGTGGCCCCTCCCTTTCGGCCCCGGCCTCACCTCCCGCTCCCGGTGGAGGAGGTGGTGGTGGTGGAGGAGCTCCAACTCCAACCACATGCTCTCCCACTTGAGCTCCCACGTGGTCTCATGGTTCAACTAGCAAGGTAAAACTACAACAAGAAACAGATAAGGATTACGTTAGTCAAACCAAGGGTCCAATAGTGCTCAAGTATCCCTCTTTCAAAAAATCTTTTTAAATTAAGTAATAGTAGCAATGGGCACTCACTCTATACCAGACAAAACAGTTCATGCATTCAAAACATCATACGATCAATCAAGCATCAAAGATTCATGGCAAATCATGCATCAAACAACACAAGCATTTAACACATTAATCTTACCTCACTTACCTGCCTGAGGTCTCGGTAACCTCAGGCTCTGATACCAACAAATGTAACCCCCTCATCCTGGTCTGGCCGGATGACCGGTCCGAGTGGGCCACACGGGGAAAACCGAAGCGAAACCCAAAGGGTTCCTCCTCGGTTAGCAACCCTAAATTTTTTTTTCATTTTAATCTTGTCACATTCAAACCCCAAACCACATTCAAACACCCAAATTTTAATCTTGACTAAAGGCATATTAATTCCTATGTGTTTTTCTCTTTAAAAAGGCCAACAAGTCAAAACAGTGCAGTTTTAAGCAAAGGTTTCGAAACCTTCACCAAAGGTTTCGAAACTTTGGCTGGCAGTGACCCATGGAACCCAATTTTCACCAAAAGTTTCGAAACCTTGGGGAAGGTTTCGAAACCTTTGACCATAGTTTCGAAACCTTACCCAAAGGTCTCGAAACTTTGGTTGGTAGTAAGGTCTGAAAGCCCAGATTTCTGCAAAGGTTTCGAAACCTTACCCATGGTTTCGAAACCTTAGTGCAGGGGATCACTTACTGCCCAACCTAAGGACTTCCTAACAATGAAAAACACTAAGATCATGCATAGACATATGTAGAAGCTTAAAAAGGACCAAGGGCATGAATTAACACTCACAAGACTCGCACATACAATCATTTAAGCAATCATACATGAGCCATACGTAGCAATTAACATGAATCAAGGCATTCGAACATGATATTCCAACAAAAGAGTAAATTCAGCATTTAAGGTCAAACATGAAAGCTCAAGAGCCCAAATGGCACAATTCAACACAAGAGGTTTGCACTCATACACAAGGCAACCTAAGCATCTAAAGCATGCCATCACACACCATCAATCATCAAAGTATTACATGCTTTACAATCCAAAACATCAATCCAAGACAACATCATTTGAAAGAGTCATACAAGGCTCATACAAACACACCCTATTGCCACATTGCTTAACTACTACAAAATTAACCATACTAGAGCAACAACTTGGAAAGCCCTTCTTGCCTTGCCTCGAGCTAACACCACGCTAATGATCTGCATTGTTGAACATAGAGAGCGTAAGCTATAAGCTTAGTGAGGGTGCTCTAAAACGAAAAACATCAACAATGCAGGGTTCAAGCATGCTAATCCTAGTCTTACATACATCAAGCATAGGCATAAAATCAAGTAGACCTAGCTAGTCTTTCAAGTGGCATATATGGTTTCTCGATCCTACCAAGCTCAATTATCAAAATCAACATCATATAGCAATACCAAATATCACCAACATATATCATCATCACATATCACAATGTATGAACAAGTTAATTGGCCACTTTAATTACCCCGATTGCGCGGATTTAAACCTCGACAACACTTTACCTCGGTGGGATTTCACTCATCACCGGACCTTGCATGTGCGGGATTCCACTCATCGCCACATGCCCTACGAATGGGATTCCACTCATCATCCCGTAGAAATGTAATAAAAGCTTCTGGTGGAATGTTACATCACCGTACTCCTCCTTGATGACTTAACGCCATCAAGGCCACATACGTTTTGACTCAATTTGTGTGCACACTATCCTAATGATCGATCATTTACAACCGGTAATTATTTTAGTGCCAATTATCATAACCATATCATATATATATCATCAACCACATTCATGCTCAATCTCATAGATGCATATCAAGATAACTCACATCCATCAACCACAATCATAATAGCATAGTCAAACAAACATAAATGCATTCATGGATATCAATGGTTAAATCAACAACTTGAATTAACTATGAGTGGCCTACCAAGCACACTTCACACACACTCCCACTACACATACTCGAACCAAACTTAAAACAAGTTGAAACCACTCACCGCCCTTCCTTAGCAAATCGAACAATCCTCCTATGCACCCGGATTCGGTCCCAAAGCCTCTTCCACGCTTCCACTTGCTTCTAGCCAAACAAAACATACACATTACTTCCCAATTTAATGCTAAACTCAACCATCAACATACTTTGCTAACACAACCCAAATTCCACAATTTCTCAAATCACATAATCTCCTAAAACCCCAATTTTCGTGCTCCCCCAAAGGCTTGCTGAAATTTCAATTTCCAAACATCCAAATGACTTCCAAAACACCCCAAATCACCCTCCTAACATAGGTAGACCATCATCCCTTAAATTTCAACATAAAACCCACCAAAAACTCAAGTTTTAATACTTTAAAATCTACCTCAAGAACAAGCTACGAATTTTCACCCAAATTCAACCAATTTGATTTATGTTACTCATTATAACATGATTAACTAAAACCCCAACTCAATTTATCAAAACCAATTAGAAAACCCCTTAAAAATTCAAACTTTAATATAAACCCTAATTTTCAAAACCCCATATTTTTGAAATCTAAGACAATGGATAGATAGAGATTGAAGAGGAGATTAAGAAAACGTAATTACCTCTTAAATTGGTGTTGAAAATCAAGTAGTAAGATCAATGGAATAGTAACAAAGTTTGAAAGGGTTTAGAAATGGCGAGGAGGGCTTCTAACGTGAAAAGGGGGAAGAATGAGGGAGGAAGACAACTTTTTCAATAAAGTGGTCTTGCTTTATTTAGAACTTGGGTAAATAGCAACATAGGTCCCTCCTTTCATATTAAAACTCAATTAGACCATTATTTGAAATTGAATTGTTTTAAATAAGTTTTATTTGACTCGAACTATTACCCGGCTAACTCCTAGGCCCAAAACACGGGTGTTACAACTTTATGCACGGTGCACCCAATCCTATAGCCGGCTAACTATATCCGATTCAAGTACTTTAAAACCATTACATCACTTGCCAATATACATCATATAACATCAACAACTCACTGTTTTAAAGCATTAAACAAAGCCATTTAACACCATGCATCACTATGCATCAAATCCATATTAATAATATGTCAAACCAAGGATCTCTTACCTTAAGCATCCTTCAACATATGGCTTTCAAAACCAGCATTAACCATGCTAAAACATGCTTTCAAAACAGAATTTAAACATGCATAATGTAACCAATGCATCAAACCACTTCATGGCACGTCCGAGGGAGTTTTTCCGAAAACTTACTCTTGAGCTTAGCTAAGTTGTTTAGACTTAAACTAAGCTCCCAAAACCTTCAAACAATCGTTTCAAAGTTGGAAACCAAACTCCACTCACCAATTACGTTTCGCTTGCTTGCCGAAACGTCGATCAAGCCTCCGGATCAACTCCAAAGGTGTCCGAAGATGCCTCCCATATTTTAAACACATCAAAGAAGAGGATTAATGCATCATCATGCATTAAAATCTTCAGCCATCACACCTAAACTCGCTGCTCTAACCAAAACCAACATTTCGGCTACCAAATACAACCGAAAACACCTCCAAACTCTTCCAAAACTTAACCCAGCCAAGATCCATCACTTCTAACCATTTCTAAACATCAATTAACATCCAAATCAAACCTAAACTCGTCCTTATACCTCCAGCTATAACAGAACACCCAAAACACCTCAAAACCACCATTTTCATAAGCAAAAACTTAAGAAACACAACCTACTCGGGATTGCATTGATAAAACCTCATTTCTAACCTCATTTAATATCCAAAGTACATTAAAGAACCATCTCAAACAGAGCCCAATCAAATCTCAACGAAATTCTTCAAGATTTCTTCCAAATCTTGAGTTTTAAGCCAAAATCAAGTTTCTAACATTAAAACCATTTATATAACTTAAATTAAGGATTGATAACTTGAGAATTTCAGTAAAGAACTGAGTATTTAGAGGAGGAGAACAACCTTACCTCTAAATGGTGATTTCTCCTTGTTTTGAGCCAAATTTCTTTAAAATCCAATGAGGAAATCAAAAGGATTGGATGCAAGATGGATTAGGAACTAATTGATGATAGAAATCTCATCAATTGAAGTGCAGATCAATGAAAAAGTTGCTGGAGAAAAGTGTTTGGATGATGGAATTTTGAGAGAAAAAAGAATGAGAAAATTTTAGGAAAAGGTAGTTATGAAATTCTAAAAAGTAGTTTCACTTTTCTTTTAATTAATTAAAACATTAATTAATCCACCCAAATTAAGGAAAAATCTAGAGAAATCATTTTTGGGTAAATTAGCTCCTTAAAGATTCAAAGTTTCAATACTTACAAAACAGTCACCACTGAACTTTTCAAAAATCGCATTTTAGTCACTATTCCAAAATGTAATATTTCCAAACCTTATTTTGTAAAATTGATTTCACCACTCTCTTATATATATTAAAAGAGGAGTTTTAGATTTCCATATTTTAAAATCATCCCGAACTAGGCTTTCCTTAAAACCTCCTTTTACATTCGAACCGAAAAATCAGACCGGTCCGATTCAGACCCTAAACTTCTAAGCCCAAAATTGGGGTGTTACAGGTGGTCTTTGATGTTTATTCATATTGTATGTCTGTCGTGGCATGTGCTGAAATGGTTTCGAAGTTGAAGATTTGTGTAAAACTAGTAATTTGGAAAATTGCAGGCGCAGGCGTTTCGGAACGCCCTTATCTGTTTCAGAACGGTGGCCTGTAATGGTCATGGCATTTCAGAATAGGTAGGCACATTCCAGAACATTTTGCTACTATAATTCATCGTATAAAAATAGGTTATTCGGGGTCTCGGAACGCACCCGGGTATCGAAACGGTCAACATGGTTTCAAAACGGCCATTTCGATACAGGGTCTTGTGTTCCGAAACACTTGACCGTTGGATGTTGATTTTGAATAGTTCCAAGTTTATGTTTCTTTCATTTTGGTCCTTGAATGTTGTAAGTTCAAATGGTTCAGTTTGGATGGTCCGTTTGAATTGAGATTTGACATGTTGGCATGTTAGATGACTAATTTTGGATTGGTAACTTTAAAACATGGATAGTCTTTGTAATTCATGAAATTTACAACATAGTCCTTAAAAGTCTAATGAATGCAATTGAACCCTTATTGGATTCCGATCGTTGTGCCGTTTTCGCCTAATCGTTTAGCTAAACATATAGGGTAATAATGTGCATCTAGAAAAGATAAAATGAAAACCTATTAAGGGTCGTTAATCGGGGTTGACTTTTTGTGAGTTGACTTTGATTTTCCCTGTATAATCTTCTTAGTTCAGGTCAGGCGTCTAGGCCGGGCTAAGGGTTACATTTTTTTTGTATCAGAGCCAGGTTACGAAAGAATTTGAGATGATGGTAAGTGATATTGGTAAGTTTGGTGTATGATTGTTTGAAAAAACATGTTTTGATTGAATGTTGAAGCTTATGCCATGCTTAATTAATGTAAATCATATGTGAGATAAATATTATTGCATGTTGATAATGTGATAAATATAATCATGTCGCTTATTTAGGGAAACCTATTTGTGGCTGAGTACGAGGTCCAGTTCAAACGTCTGAGCCAGTACGCCCCTGAGTTGACGCCAAGTGAGAGGCATCGTTGTGATCACTTCCGATATGGGCTGGTGCATGAAGTAAAGACTTATATGTTGGCTACAGACTACACAGATTTTGATGTGCTTGTATGTCGCGCTAAGGACATCGAGCAGAACTTGGGTCTATCATCTCGTGGAGGTGCTTCTAGCTCTTGAAAGAGAGCAGCTGAGTCTAGTTCCAGTGGAGGACAGAACAAGAGAGGCCGAGATAAGAGATATCAGCCTACTGCTAGGTGAGGCAATGTTGGACATGGTGCACTAGTTCAGGGAGACAGGATAAGAGCATATCAGAACACGTGTTGGACGTGTGATTCTCGGGGTCATTTGCGGTGAGATTGTCCTCGTGCGTCTAAGGAGGCTCAGGCTTCTATTGGGGTGACTGGGAATTCTTGCTGGAATAGTGGTTCAACAGATCATATGAGGAGGGAGTGTCCTCTATTGGTCGGTGGAGGCCAGAGACGTGCACCTGCTGTGGTTGCACCTTAGAGAGGCCGTAGGCATGGCCGAGGGAATTTCCAGAGGAGAGATGAGGGTCAGTGAGGCATTGCTCATGTTGTAGCAGTTCGTCCTGAGGGAAGCGGTCCTGCGAGAGTCTATGCTCAACATGAGGAGCGCAACGATACTGATGTCATCGCAGGTACCTTTGTTCTACAGTCTTTATCAGTGTTGGCTTTGATTGATTTTGGATCCATGCATTCTCATATCTTGAGTGAGCATGTGCATTTGCTTGATATACATGTTGAGGTTCTTAAGGTAGGAATGCAAGTGAGTAGTTCTTTTGGTGAGACTGTAGTCACTAGGAAGTGTTATCAGAGGTGTCCCTTGTCTTTTTAGGGTCATATTTTTCTTGTGTTTTTGATAGAGTTACCCCTTTATGGTTTTGATGTAATCCTTGGTATGGATTGGTTGTGTGAGCATAGAGAAGTGGTTGACTTTGATGTTAAGCGAGTCACCTTAAAGCTTGCCGACGATTATGAGGTGGTGATACTAGGTGAGAATGTGAAATTCTTGTCTAATGTGATTTCGGCTATGGAAGCAAGCCGTATGCTGCGGTTGGGTTGTGAGGCATATCTTGCATATGTGATTAATCTTGGTACAAAGGTAGTACGTGTACAAGGCATCAGAACCATTTGCGATTTTTTGGGTGTCTTTCCGAAAGTATTGTCGGGGTTGCCGCCAAACAGAGAAGTTGAGTTTGGTATCGAGTTGTATGAGAATACGACTCTGGTGTCCATTGCTCTCTATCGTATGGCACCTAAAGAGTAGAAAGAGTTGAAAACATAGCTTCAAGAGTTGTTGGATCAAGGGTTCATCCGGCCGAGTGTATCACCTTGGGGTGCATCGGTCATGTTTGTAAAGAAGAAAGATGGGACAATGCGGATGTATATAGATTATCAGCAACTGAACAAGTTGATGATCAAGAACTAGTATCCTCTGCCAAGGATTGATGATCTCTTTGATCAGTTTTGAGGAGCTTCCGTGTTTTCTAAGATTGAATTAAGGTCATGGTATTATCAGTTAAAAGTAAAGGATGTGGACATACCTAAGACGACTTTTCGGTCAAGGTACAGACATTACGAGTTCTTAGTGATGTCGTTTGGTTTGACCAATGCACATGTTGCTTTCATGGACATGATGAATTGTGTGTTCCATGAGTTCTTGGATCAGTTTGTGGTGGTGTTCATCGATGATATCCTTGTGTATTCTCGTACCGAAGAGGATCATGATAGACACTTGAGGATCGTTTTGCAAGTGTTGATGGAGAACCAGTTGTATGCCAAGCTATGTAAGTGTGAGTTTTGGCTTAAGGAGGTAGTCTTCCTTGGGCATGTTGTATCAGCTGAGGGTATTCGTGTGGATCCGCATAAATTAGAGGCTGTGATGAGTTGGAAGGTGCCTAAGTCGGTGGCAGAGGTACGAATTTTTCTTGGTTTAGCTGGGTATTATCGAAGGTTTGTCGAGGGTTTCTGGAAGATTGCTGCACCTTTGACCAAGTTGTTGCAAAAGAATGTTCGCTTTGAGTAGACAGATGCGAGAGAACAAGCTTTTGAAAAGTTGAAGGAAGCTTTGACGCAAGCTCCTATCCTGATTCAACCTGAGTCTGGTAAGGAGTTTGTGGTCTATAGTGTTACGTCCATTGTTGGTTTGGGCTGTGTGTTGATGTAGGAGGGTAAGGTAGTAGCCTAAGCATCTAGGCAGTTGAAGGAGCATGAGCGTAACTACCCTACTCAAGATCTTGAGCTTACGGGTGTTGTCTTTTCCTTGAAGATTTGGAGGCATTATTTGTATGGCGAGAAGTGTGTGGTGTTCATGGATCATAAGAGCTTGAAGTATCTTATGTCTCAGAAGGAGCTGAATCTTAGGCAATGTCGTTGGGTGGAGTAGCTTAAGGATTATCATATGTCGATCGTGTATCACCCGAGAAAAGCCAAAGTTGTGGCTGATGCTTTGAGCAAGAAAGTGGATGTGGAGTTGAGGAAGATGTTTGCTCGCTTGAGCATATCGCGAGATGGTGGTCTTGTTGCTGAATTGCAAGTGAAACCATCTCTGATTCAGTTGATCAAGGATAAGCAGTTGCTTGATGATTCTCTTGTCCCTCATGTTCAGGACATTGCGGAGGGTAAGCCTTCGGATTTCAGTTTTAATGATGATGGTGTTTTTTCCTTTGGTAGTCAAATAGTGGTGCCATATGATGTTGAGTTGAGGCGCACTATTCCGACTGAAACTCATAGTAGTCCCTTCGCTATGCATCCTGGTAGTACGAAGATGTATCGTGATTTGAAGGATGAGTACTATAGGGTGGGGTTGAAAAAGGATGTTTTCTGAGCTCGTTAGTAAGTGCATGGTGTGTCAACGAGTGAAGGCTGAACATCAGGTACCTTCGGGGTTGTTGCAACCTTTGAGAATTCCAGAATGGAAGAGGGAAAGGATTACCATGGATTTTGTGTCTGGTTTGCCTTTGTCACCGTCAAAGAAGAATTCAGTTTGGGTGATTGTTGATCGCCTCACGTAGTGTGCACATTTCTTGCCTGTGCACACTACGTACACCTTGGATAAGCTGGCAGAGCTGTATATTGCTGAGATTGTGCGGTTGCCCGGTGTGCCAAAGTCCATAGTGTCGGATAGGGATCCGAGGTTCACGTCAAGGTTCTGGGAATGTTTGCATCAAGCCCTGGGTACACGGTTGAATTTCAGTACTCCCTATCATCCTTAGACGGATGGACAGTCGGAACGTGTGATTCAGGTGTTTGAGGACATGTTGAGATGTTGTGTTATAGATTTTCAGAGTTCTAGGGAGAAGCACTTGCCGATGGTTGAGTTTTCTTACAACAATAATTATTAGGCAAGTATCCAGATGGCTCCAAAAGAAGCTTTGTATGGGAGGAAGTGTAGGACCCCTCTTTGTATGGCAGAAGCTGGGCAGAAGTTGATTTTGATGTCGGCTATGTTGAAAGGAACCACCGAGAAGGTTAAGCTCATCTGTGAGCATTTGAAGGAAGCATCAGATAGCAAAAGTCTTACTCGGATATGAAGCGTAAGGAAATTGAGTTCGGGGTTGGCGAATGTGTGTTTCTGAAGGTATTGCCTTGGAAGAAGGTGATGAAATTTGGGCGTAAGGGTAAGCTTAGCCTGAGGTTTATTGGACCTTATGAGGTTGTGGAGCGTGTTGGTCCTGTGGCATATCGGTTGAGGTTGCCTTCTGAGCTGGTAAAGATACATGATGTGTTTCATGTCTCGATGTTGCGGAGGTACAGATCGGATCCTTCGCATGTGATGCATGTTTAGGAGATAGAGTTGAACCTGGATCTGCCTTATAATGAGGAACCAGTGAAGATTGTGGATGTGAGCAGTAAAGTTCTTCGTGGCAAAAGGATAGAGCTTGTGAATGTGTTGTGCTGACACCGAGGAGTTGAGGAGGCCACTTGGGAAAATAAGGCGGACATGCTGAAGCAGTTTCCCCACCTTTTTCCTTCAGGTAAAATTTTGAGGACTAAATTTCCTAAGAGAGGGAGAGTTGTAACGCCCCGATTTTGGGCCTATATGTTTTAGATTTTAGATTGGACCAATCAGAAACGGTTCGAACCGTGTTAAGTGGTTTAGGGAAATCAAGGATCGGGGAAGGATAAAAATATGGGAAATTTGCTAAAATCCTCTTAACTCATGTTTAAGGGGTTGGTCAAATCAGTTTTATAAAATATGCTTTGGAAGTGGTACATTTTGGGTAGTGACCAAAATTTTAAGTTTCAAAACTGTGGAAAAGGAAATTTTAATAGAGGAGCCAAATCTTAAAATCTTTTGGGAGCTATGGTGCAATTACACCTTCGACATGTGTTTTAAAACGGTTTTTAGATGATTAAATAAAAAAGGTTTTATTTAATTAAAATTAATAAAATAGGAAGTTGAGATTTCATTTCATTTCACGTAACTAACTACCTCTCATTTCAGCGAAACCATTTTCTCAACACTTTCTCCAGAATGCTTTTCTCCCAAACACCCTCTCATTTATTTATAAGTCAGTTCCAAGATTTCTCTTCAAGATTTTCAAGTTTTGTGAAGCTAAAACTTGTCAAACCTTAAGAAAGGCAAGGATTGGAGGTAAATCCCGTTCTCAACCTTCAATTTAGGTTCTTTATTGAAATTCCCAAGATCTTTGGCTTCTAATTGATGTTTTTGGGTGAGTTTTTATTATAGTTTTGATTTGAGATCAAAATCTTGCAAAACTATAATTAAAATCTTGATTTTCGGATTGGATTTGATGAGCTCTGTTTTGGATTGGTTTTAATTGAGTTTTGAGTTGATTATTATGTTGACAAAGGGTTTTGATAATATAAATCCCGAAATCCTTGAGTTTCTTGATGGTTTTAGTTAGGTTTTTTGGGGTGATATGTTGAAGTTGTGCTTGCTGGAGGTATAAGGAACGATTTAGGTTGTTTTTAGATGTGTTTTGATGTTTATAAAAGGTTGGAAGTGATGTATGTTGGCTGGGCTTGGTTTAGGAAGCAATCGATTGAGTTTTCAGTTGTTTCAGATAGGTAAATTGGTGTAGTTTTGTTGAGAAACGAGTTTGTGTTTGGTTGCTGGTGTTGAAATGCATTTTAATGCATTTGGATCTCTGTTTTGATGATCTAAAAATGGGCATCATGATCCGGAAGTAAACAAAGCAATTTTGGAGGCATCAGAAGGGTGATTTTCGTGTCGGCGAGCAAGGTTTTGCGTATCGGTGAGTGGAAATGGATTTTCCAGCTTTGTAACGCTTTGAGCTTGGTCTTGGGAGCTTAGTGTAAGTTTGAAACACTTAGCTAAGCGCAAGTGCAAGTGATTCGAAAGTCTCTCTCGGAATGTGTTATGCTTTTGTTGGAAATGCACTTGATTTAAATGTATTTTATTTACTCTTTTAAAGCATGTTTTGAGCATTGATAATGATGGTGTGTAATGCCATTTGGTTAAGGGTGCACTTGGTAGGTGATCCTTGGATTTATGAAATGTATGCATTTGAGTTTAAGCATGATTATGCTTGTGGAAATGGCATTGTGATTTATGCTTGTAAAACAGTGGAATAATGATGTTAAGTGATTATATTGGCAAGTGATGGATATGGTTTTTGATTACTTTAATCGGATATAGTTAGCCAGCTATAGGATTGGGTGCACCGTGAATTAAGTCACCTTGGATGTCGAGGGGTTGTGATTGTACCAAATACTCCATCCAAGTACCCTAACAATTGAGGTTAAGATCACAACGGTGGATGGTTTAATCCCGTTGTCGGATCTTGTGTTTGAGTCTCGTACTCTCGCTAGTGGAATTATACAACAACCGATTAGTGGTGTTGAGGGGTTGTGATTGTACCATTAAACTCCACCACGGGTGCCACAACGGTTGATGGTCTAATCATGTGTGTGAGCCTTGTGTGGTCCGGTATTGTGTATGAAGCGTGTGGGACAACGCTTGTAATCAGCGTATCTGATTGTGTCATTTGTGTTGATTTTGTTATGGATTGAGAATTGATCACTTGTGAGCCAATATAATGTTGTTGATTAATGATTTAAGCATGTGATGCTTGTGAATTATGCTAGAGTGCTTGTGATGCTTGGTTAAGCATTAGCAAAAGATTATTCGATGTTATTTTAATGATTCTAAGAGCATGTGGTTTAAAAAGTGCATTGATGTTTTAAAAGGGCATGATTTAAGTAAAGGCATGAGTTGAGAAATGGTGATGTTTCGGTTTTGTAAAATGCATTGGTGAATGCTTGGTTTTAGCGATCCTCACTAAGCATTATGCTTACGCTCATTTGTTTCATCAATGCAAAAAAATAAGCATTTGGGCAGCGAGAAAGCAAGTGGATTCCAAGTATCTTAGACCAAACAAAGTATGTGGTTTTACCTTGGTGTAATAAGAGGCAGTGGATGGGATTTCTACTTTTGCTATTATTTGGTGATGTTAAACACCTTGAGCATGTTTGGTTTACTGTTTCGGTATTGTAAATGGCCTTTGAATATTGGTTTAAACTTGAATGTGGTTTTTATCCTTTTGTGGTTTTGACTTCTAAGAAGCATGCCTATAGTTCTAAAGTTTGCATGAATGATGTTATGGTATAGCTTGCGCTTCGTTTTGGTGGTCTTTGATGTTTATTCATATTGTATGTCTATTGTGGCATGCGTTGGAATGGTATCGAAGGTGAAGATTTGTGTAAAACCAGTAATTTGGAAAATTGCAGGCGCATGCGTTTCGGAACGCCCTTATTTGTTTCGGAACGGTGGCCTGTAATGGTCTTGGCGTTTCGGAACGGGTAGGCACATTCCGGTACATTTCGCTACTGTAATTCACCGTATCAAAATAGGTTATTTAGGGTCTCGGAACGCACCCGCATATCGAAACGGTCAACATGATTTCGAAACGGTCGTTTCAATACAGGGTGTTGTGTTCCGAAACACTTGACCGTTGGATGTTGATTTTGAATAGTTCCAAGTTTCTGTCTCTTTCATTTTGGTCCTTGAATATTGTACGTTCAAATGGTTGAGTTTGGATGGTCCATTTGAATTGATATTTGACATGATGGCATGTTAGATGACTAATTTTGGACTGGTAACTTTAAAACATGGATAGTGTTTGTAATTCATAAAATTTACAACTTAGTCCTTAAAAGTCAAATGAATGCAATTAAACCCCTAATTGGATTCCAATCGTTGTGCCGTTTTCTCCTAATCGCTTTGCTAAACATATAGGGTAATAATGTGCATCTAGAAAAGATAAAATGAAAAAACAATTAAGGGTCATTAATTGGGGTTGACTTTTTGCAAGTTGACTTTGATTTTCCCTGTGTAATCTTCTTAGTTCGGGTCGGGCGTCTAGGTCGGGCTATGGGGGTTACATTTTTTGGTATCAGAGCTAGGTTATGAAAGAATTGGGGATGATGGTAAGTGAAATTGGTAAGTTTGGTGTATGATTGCATGTTTTGATTGAATGTTGGAGCTTATGCCATGCTTAATTAATGTAAATCATATGTGAGATAAATATGATATCATATTGATAATGTGATAAGGATGTATGTTGATTTTGGATGATGTAAAGCATGATGTATATGATATGTTATGTTATACTTGAGGGAAATTGGGGTGCCCATTGCCTTGTTACGCTAATTAAATGTTTTTGTGTACTTGGATCCTTGCTTGAGGCTGGCCTAAATCATGATTTGCTTTGTTTTATTGTTATGCATTGTTAAAATAGCACTATGGGTTCGAGGAGAGAGCTTAGGTCGAACACGGTAGTGCCTGCGGCTGAGCAGGGCGGCCAGGGTAACCAATGGGCTGATGTTCCTCCTGGTGGAAACTTACCTCCTCCGCCACCACATGGGGGTGGAGAGTCGGAGCATAAAGGGCAAGCTGGTCCAGGATTGGGTAATCTAACGTCGTTGGTTCAGGCGATCACCGGAGCGTTTTAGGCTGTGGTAGCCGGAGCGCATGTTCATGCCCTTGCACCTGGGCAAGTGGGTTTACCTTTGGAAAAGCTTAGGAGTTTAGGCGCTACTAAATTCTATGGAATGTCTCCTGAGGCGGCGAAAGCCTAGTTGGCTAGCACGATCCGTATCATGGATCATATGGGATGTAATGATGTGCGCAAGATGGGATGCGTTGTTTCTTTGCTCTAGGGTGATGCGTATAGTTGGTGGACGACCATCACGGCTGGAATGGAACCCAATGAGGTAGATTGGGAGTTTTTCAGAGGTGCCTTTAAGAGGAAGTATCTGGGAGTGAGATTCTTGGATGAGAAGAAGCGCGAATTCATGACGCTTATTCATGGAAACCTATCTGTGGCTGAGTATGAGGTACAATTCATACGTCTGAGCCAGTACGCCCCTGAGTTGATGCCAAGTGAGAGTCATCGTTGTGATCACTTCTGATATGGGCTGGTGCATGAAGTCAAGACTTATGTGTTGGCTACAGACTACACAGATTTCGATGTGCTTGTATGTCGCGCTAAGGACATCGAGCAGAACTTGGGTCTATCATCTCGTGGAGGTGCTTCTAGCTCTTGAAAGAGAGCAGTTGAGTCTAGTTCCAGTGGAAGACGGAACAATAGATGTAACCTCCTTAGCCTGGCCTAGATGCTTGACCCAAACTATGAAGATTACACGGGGAAAACCAAAGTCAACCCGAAAGTCAACCTTGATTAACGACCCTTTTTTATTATTTTAATCTTGTCTAGATGCACATTAAGTCTAAGTGAGCACTCACGAATCATCGAAGGAAAAGGCATAGCGATCTGAAAACATTTAGGGACTCAATTGCACTTTAATTAGGATTAGGGACCAAAATGTAATTTTTGTAAATTAGAGGGACTTCACTAGTTTTAGGATTACCAATATGAAATTAATCATGTTACATGCTTCTCTGCCAAAATTTAGCTTAAAAGGACATCCCAAACTCAAACAATTGCAGTCACAACATTTAGGACTAAAATGTAAAGCATGAAGACTCAAAGCAATTCAAAACTGTGTCCAACGGTCACCTGTATCGGAACACCAACCCACCGTACCGAAACGCATGTATCGAAACGGTGTTGACAGTTTCAGTACGCGGGTATGTTCCGAGACCAGTACCGGAACAGGGCACTCTAGTAGCCAAACTGTTTCGAAACAGTCTCATACGTTTTGATACACAAAGACCATTACAGGCCCCCATTTCGAAACACTTGAGGGTGTTTCGATACACCTTGCATAGAAACATCAGTTATAGCTGGGTTTTTATCCTTTAACACAATCAAACATGCCTCAAAGACTACCAAATCATAGCAGCAAACCATTTTACTCATAAGGAACACATTTAGGACTTTCTAACACGAGCATGGCACCAAACACAATCTCACATAGTCTAAAGGCATACTTCCTAATCACAAAACCAATATAAGAAATCCAACCTCAAACAAAATATTTAAGGCCACTTACAACCCAAACGCGCCAACATAAACATGCCAAAAACTTAGGGAGTTCAAACATATCTCCCAAATACAACCTTGGTTTCCCATTTCCATTATATCAAAACTAAAGTGTATGAAAACTTCACCATACGTGAGCTTGTACTTCCTTGGATGATCTTATCCTCTTTGATGCACGAAAATACCTCAATTATCTGCATTATTGGTAAAAGAGAGAGCGTAAGAACAAATGCTTAGTGAGGCATGCTCTAAAGAAACCAACGCAATAATGCATTTCTTGAAAACATTTTCCCAAAAGCTTTTGATCAACATGCTCATTCTATCTCATGCTTGAAAACCATTCAAAGCAACTTCTCAATGAAAACACATGTACCTTCATTCTATCTCATGCATTTAAACCAATGCAAGACTCATGGCAAAGCCATACTCTTGCTTGTACACTAAAGCATTACATATACAAATCACATATGCATTTCTCATAGCATAAATCATTTCATGAAAGGTACATGTGAATCAAAAACCATTTCATATTTTATATTGACATTTCACATCTTATTATTACTCGGATATGTGAACATCTCACTAGACACTTCCGGTGGCATCTACCATCACCGTACTCACTCGTCTAGCAACACAATTTACGGTGGAATCTCTCATCACCGTATTCACATGGCGGAATCTCTCATCGCCACAAAGCTTGGGTATCTCACCAAGTCTTACCCGATGGAATGCCCGTCATTGGTTCTCTCCCTTTGGCTTAACCAAAGAGCACGTACGGATTTTTAGTTTATAATGCACTCTCATCATATTGATCGATCAATTATATCCGGTAAGTATCTCAACATCTATGCCAATATATTATGTTAAAACATCATCTCACCTACTGTTTTTCATGCAACAATTGTCAAACATTATCATCTCATTTCAAAACCATAACATTTTCCATGCTTTAAACAAAAGCTCAAATCTCAACCATGCAACATGTTACTTCATGAAATCATTTCAAGCATCATCTCATGCTATAAAATATGCATAAAAACAGTACGAATTTATCAATCTCAACCCATGAGCATGTAAAAGCATTTTAGGGGTAATCACCACATATATGAGAGCAATCTAGCCAATACTTACTTCTAGACTTAGGAAGGTATTTCAAACCTTTCCTAAATCCCCAAACCTTGAGTCTTTGTCCCTCAAGGACTTCTAAACCATATGCACTCACCGATTACGTTTCGTTTGCTTGCCGAAACGCTATCTAAGCTTCCGGATCAACTCCAACGGCGCCCAAAGATGTCTCCCATGTTTTAAACACATAAGAGCAGAGGATTAATGCATCATCACGCATTGAAATCATCAGCCACACACCTAATCTCGTTGCTCTACTCAAAAACCACATTTCGGCTACCAAACACAACCGAAATCACCTCCAAACTCTTCCAAAACAAAACCCAGCCAAGATCTATCCCTTCTAATCATTTCTGAACATCAATTAACATCAAAAACCAACACAACCACGTCCTTATACCTCCAGCTATGACAGAACACCAAAATCACCCCAAAAACCATCATTCTAACAAGCAAAACTTAGGAAAACAATCATATTCAGGATTTGATTGATAAAACCTCATTTGTAACATCAATTAACATCCAAAATACATTAGAAAATCATCTCAAAACAGAGCCCAATCATTCACCACGAAAATCTTCAAGATCTCTTCCAAAATCTTGAGTTTTAAGACAATTTCTTGTTTCTAACATTAAAACCACTTAAAAATCATTAACAAAGGATTGATAACTTGGGAATTTTATTAAAGAACTGATCATTAGAGGAGAAGGACGAAGCTTACCTCTAATGGATGATTTCTCCTTGATTTGGGCAAGTTTTCTTGAAAATTCAATGTAGAAATCAAGTGGATTTGATGAGGAATTGATTAAGCATCAAAGGAAGATTAAAATCCCATCAAATGAAGTGAAAATCAAAGGATATTTACTGGAGGGAATGTGTTTGGTTGAAAAGAATTTGAGAAAAAATAAACTGAGGGAAAATTTGTGAAAAGTAGTTATGAATAGTCAAATGTAGTTTCTAATTTAATTAACCTTCATTTCCTTTAATTAAAACATTAATTAAATCACCCAAATTAAGGAAAAATCCGATGAAAACATTTTCGTAAAATTAGCTCCTTAAAGATTCAAAGTTTCAATCCTTTACAAAACAGTCACTACTTAACTTTGCAAAAACTGCGATTTGGTCACTACATCGAAATGTAGTATTTCCAAACCTTAATTTGTAAAATTGATTCCACCATTATCTTTCATATATTAAATGATGATTTTTAGATATTTTCTATATTTTTAAATCATCCCGAACTAGGTGTTCCCTAAAACTCCCTTTAAGATTCGAACCGTTTTCTAACCGGTTCGATTCGGACTATAAACATCTAGGCCCAAATTTGGGGTGTTACAACAGAGGCCGAGATAGGAGATATCATCCTGCTGCTAGGTGAGGCAATGTTGGACATGGTGCACTGGTTCAGGGAGACAGGATGAGAGCATATCAGAACACGTGATGGACGTGTGGTTCTCGGGGTCATTTGCGGCGAGATTGTCCTCGTGCGTCTAGGGAGGCTTAGGCTTTTATTGGGGTGACTAGGAATTCTTGTTGGAACTGTGGTTCAATAGATCATATGAGGAGGGAGTGTCCTTTGTTTGTCGGTGGAGGCCAGAGACGTGCACCTGTTGTGGCTGCACCTTAGAGAGGTCGTGGGCATGGCCGAGGGAATTTCAAGAGGAGAGATGAGGGTCAGCGAGGCATTGCTCCTGTTGTAGCAGTTCGTCCTGAAGGAGGCGGTCCAGCGAGGGTCTATGTAACACCCCAATTTTGGGCTTGGAAGTTTAGGGTCTGAACCGGACCGGTCTGATTTTTGGTTCGAATATAAAAGGTGGTTTTAGGGAAAGCCTTGTTCGGGATGCATTAAAAATATGGGAAAATATCTAAAAATCCTCTTTTAATATATATAAGAGAGTGGTGAAATCAATTTTACAAAATAAGGTTTGGAAGTGTGACATTTCGAAATAGTGACTAAAATGTAATTTTTGAAAAGTTCGGTGGTGACTGTTTTGTGAGGATTGAAACTTTGAATCTTTAAGGAGCTAATTTACCCAAGGGAGGATTTCTCCAGATTTTTCTTAATTTTAATGACTCATTTAATGTTTAATTAATTAAAAGAAAAGAGGGAAATCATATTTTAGTTTTCATAACTAACTTTTGCTAAAACTTTCTCATCTCATTTTCTCTCAAAATTCCCTCAGCCAAACACATTTCCACAACAACATTTCTTTTGATTTTCACACCAAATGATGAGATTTCAATCCTCAAATGATTCCTAATCCTTTCTACATCAAATCCTCTTCATTTGCTTATTGAATTTTCAAGGATTTTGGCTCTAATCAAGGAGAAATCTACATTTAGAGGTATGAATGTTATTCTCCTCTAAATACTCAGTTCTTTACTGAAATTCTCAAGTTCTCAATCCTTAAATTGAGTTTTATAAAAGGTTTTAAGGTTGTGATCTTGATTTTGGCTTAAAACTTAAGATTTGGATTAAATCTTGAAAAAATTCGTGGTGATTGTTTGGGCTCTGTTTTGAGATGGTTTATAATTGTATTTTGGATGTTTAATGATGTGTAATTGAGGTTTAATTAATGCAATCCCGAATAGGTTGATTTTCCAAAGTTTTTGCTTGTGAAAATGGTTGTTTTTGGGGTGATCTTGGTGTTCTGTCATAGCTGGAGGTATAAGGACGAGTTTAGGTTCTTTTTGGATGTTAATTGATGTTTAAGAATGTTTAGAAGTGATGGATCTTGGCTGGGTAATGTTGTGGAAGTGTTTGGATGTGATTTCGGTTGTGTCTGGTAGCCGAAATGTTAGATTTGGTGAGAGCAGCGAGTTTAGGTGTAATGGCTGAAGATTTCAATGCATGATGATGCATTAATCCTCTGCTTTGATGTGTTTAAAACAGGGGAGACATCTTCGGATCCTTGTGGTGTTGATCCGGAGGCTTGAACGGCGTTTCGGCAAGCTTGCGAAACGGAATTGGTGAGTGAAGTTGGGTTTACAGCTTTGAAACCAATGTTTGAAGGTTTTGGGAGCTTAGTTTAAGTCTAAGCAACTTGTAACACCCCAATTTTGGGAGGAGCACAACGATACCGATGTCATCGCAGGTACCTTTGTTCTACATTCTTTATCATTGTTGGCTTTGATTGATTTTGGATCCACGCATTCTTATATCTTGAGTGAGCATGCGCATTTGCTTGATATACATGTTGAGGTTCTTGAGGTAGGAATGCAAGTAACTAGTTCTTTTGGTGAGACTGTAGTCACTAGGAAGTTGTATCAGAGGTGTCCCTTGTCTGTTCAGGGTCATGTTTTTCTTGTGTTTTTGATGGAGTTACCCTTTCATGGTTTTGATGTAATCCTTGGTATGGATTGATTTTCTGAGCATAGAGCAGTGGTTGACTTTGATGTTAAGCGAGTCACCTTAAAGCTTGCCGACAATTATGAGGTGGTGATACTAGGCAAATATGTGAAATTCTTGTCTAATGTGATTTCGGCTATGGAAGGAAGTCGTATGTTACGGTTGGGTTGTGAGGCATATCTTGCATATGTGATGAATCTTGGTACAAAGGGAGTACGTGTAACACCCCCTTCCCGGCCTGGTAGAGAACCGGGTTTGAGAGCGTTACCGAAAACAATGCGATAAAATTTTTTAACTTCATATTTAAAAATCTTTTCCCAAAACTTAAATCTTGCACTTATTATTTAAGCCTTTAACAATATTTTATTTGAAGATGACGTTACCGAATTTATGTATTAATTCATTTTATTCCCATTAAAGCCTTAGGAAGGTCAACCCCGTATCGAAACGCTTGAGCCGTTTCGGTACGGCTTGACTAAGGTCAACTTATTGACTATCCCTTTATAACCGTATCGATACGGTTTGACCCGTATCGGTACGGGTTGACTAACCTTGACTCGTCTTTGACCCGTTTCGAAACTAGTATCGAAACAGTGGTCTCCAGTAGCCAAAACGTTCCGAAACGGAACTGCCCCGTTTCGGTACACCCTGCTTTTCGAGGTTCAAATTATGCTTACCCGTATCGAAACACCATCACCTGTTCCGGTACGGTTAGGCCTACAATGACAACTTCTAATTGTTTTTAATCCTTTTTAACCTAGCAGTCATGATCCAATTGCAACGAGACTTTTCCCACAACATTTTTAGGGTATAAGCTATCGTCATGCCAAGTTTTAAAGCCATTCATATTCGTTTACACTGTTTTACCATTTTAGCGTAAAACATGAACTATAGGTCATGACATGTTACACGAAAGCACTATCCAACTATTTACTTCATAAACACTTAGATATATCATAGACATACCACAATAGACATATCAAAATAGACATATCAAACTTATATATAGACCTTTCCACCATACTAGGAGTTTGAAAGATAGAACACATTACTTGGACTTGGTTGTGACTTGTGCAACGTACCAACTTCTCCGATCTCGATCACAATACTTGCTTATCCTGAAATGGATGCATGAAATGCATTAGGCATGCTTTGCCTAGTGAGGTAATCTGTAACCCCCTTAACCCGGCCTAGACGGTTGACCCGAATTAAGAAAGTCACACGGGGAAAACCAAAGTCAACCCGAAAGTCAACCTTGATTAACGACCCTTTTTTTTCTTTTTAATCTTATCTAGATACACATTATCCCTAATTGTGATCACACAAACAACATACTCAAAGATCACAAACATCAGAGATCAAACAGGGACCAAATTGAACAAATTACACTTTTAGGGACCAAATTGTAATTTCTGATAAATATGAGGACTTAGTCCAAATTAAAGTTACCATCTTGAAATTAGTCAGGTTTCATGCTTCCCTGTGAAATTTCAGCTCAAAAGGACTTCTCAAACTCAATCAATTGAACAAACAAGATTCTGGACCAAAACGTAAACAAAACAAAACATATAAAGATACTTTCAACCGAATTAACGGTCAGGTATCGATACGCCTGGTGTCGTATCGATACGCGGGGAAGGCAGTAACCAAACTCCAGAGACGGTATCGATACGATATCTCGCGTTTCGATACGGCATTCAAACAGTATCGATACCCACACAATCGTACCGATACGCCTGGGCAGAATGGCTCAGGCGTATCGATACGCAAGCCCGAGTACCGATACCCCTGCCTGAAATCGACTCAAAATCAACAATATACATGCTTCAAACTTCAATTAAACATCACCAAATCATACCACATAATCAATCAACATGCAGGGACCATAATTGCATCACCAATTCAACATACAACCATCACATATGAAAAACCCCAATTTTAATGGCATGCTTCCTACTTAAGCTAACTATTCATGCATAAACCTTCATAGCTAAGCATATAAGAATCCAATCCAAAAACCAGCAATTCAAACAACATTCAACATACTTAGGGAGTTCCAACATCTCCCAAAAACACACTCATAGGTCCCCCATTGCCAAATCACCCCAAAAGCTAAAAGTACTTATAAAACCTTCATACATTGAGCTTTACTTGAACTTGATTGCTTGCCCTTTCTTGCTGCCCCTCAAGGTACTCTAATGCTCTGCATTATTGAATTAAGAAAACGAGAGAGCGTAAGCAAAAGCTTAGTGAGGAGTGCTCTTTAAAAACCATTCAATAATGCAATGTAAACATTTACAAAACATGCTTATAATCAACCTTTGCACATGCTCAAAAGCATACTTTAAGACAAGCAATTCCATGCTTCAAAATACATTTAAACAAGCATCTCATGCTTCAACATAATCATTAAAACAAGCATCTCATGCTTCACAATACACTTTACATGTCATATTGGCTCAAGTGATACATTTCATTTATTAAAACAAGTTCAACAACTTTCCCCAAGGACTTTTAAACACCTTGGCCCCAAGGACTTTTAAACACCTTGGCCATGGACTTTTAAACACCATGAATGAGGACCACACAAGGACTTTTAACCACCTTTGCGTCCAATGCTTGAATCACCCCAAGGACTTTTAAACACCATGGCCCCAAGGACTTTTAAACACCTTGGCCCCATGGACTTTTAACCACCGTGGAAAGGAGCACCTAAGGACTTTTAACCACCTTAGTGTCCGCAACAAGACTCATCCAAGGACTTTTAACCACCTTGATGATCTTAAATAACAAGGCTCACTCAAGGACTTTTAACCACCTTAGTGACCTTAATCTTTTTAAAACATCACTTGCCAATATACATCATATTCATCATTTAATCCACTGTTTTAAAGCATTAAACCAAGCCATTTTCATCATGCATTTCAAAGCATCAAACCACATCATTTCAATGTATAAAAACAAGGTACTCCTACCTAGAGTTACCTTCAACATATGGCTTACATCATCAGCAAAATCCATGCTAAAACATGCTTTCAAAACAGTAATTAAAACATGCAAATCATCATCTTGCATTACATCAAAATCATGGCCACCACTAGAGAGTAAAACCGAAAACTTACACTTGAGCTTAGCAAAGTTGTTTAGACTTAAACTAAGCCCCCAAAACCTTGGTTTCAAAGCCGAAAACCATTTTCACTCACCAATTTCCACTTTGCTTCAAGCCAAAGCACCAAATCAAGCCTCCGGATCAACAACTCTTGGATCCAAGGATGCCTCCCCTGTTTCAACACATTAAAGCAGAGGATTAATGCATCATCATGCATTAATTGCTTCAATGAAAGCACCTAAACTCGCTGCTCTCACATAACCTCCATTTTCGGCCACCAAACACAACCGAAAATGCATCCAAAACACTTCTAAACAAAGACCAGCCATAAACCAGCAAATCCACACTTCCATTAACATCATATAACATCTAAAAACAATCTACAAACATCCTTATACCTCCAGCAACATCAGATCCACAAGATCACCACAAAAACTACCTTAAAACACAAGCTAAACTTAGGAAACTCAACCTATCCGGGATTGCATCAATCAAAACTCAATTCCACATCATTTTAGAGATCATTTAACATCAAAAACACCTCTTAGATCACAGATTACTCAGATCTAACGAAATCATCAAAAATCATCAAAATCTTGCACAATTAGCCAAGATCCGTAAATCAACTTAAAAGCCTTTAATTAAACATCAATTTAGGATTGAAAACTTAGGAATTTCAGTAAAGAACTTGAAGTTCAGAGGAGAAGGACGTTCTTACCTCCAAACTTGAGTTTCTCCTCTTTTTGGAATGAAAAACCTTGATGAAACTTGTAGCAATTGAAGAGGTTTTGAAGAAACAATGATTTGGAATCAAATGAGAGTTGAAAGGAGGAATTTAGGTGAGAAAATCAGAAACAAATCTCTGGAAATGGAGTGTTTGGGTTGAGAGAAAATGAGAGAAAGAAAATGAGAAATTAGTTGAGAAAATAGCAAAATGAGTTTTTCCCTCCTTTATGAAATCTTTAAAATCAGAATTATAACTCAAAATATCTTAGAAAAATCTGGAGAAACTCCCTTTGGGTAAATAGCTCCTTAAAGATTCAAAGTTTCAACCCTTTATAAAACAGCCACCAAACTTGCGAAAATTACATTTTGGTCACTAGCCAAAATGTCACACTTCCAAAACTCATTTTCCAAAATTGATTTCACAGTTCACTTAATTATATTAAAAGATGATTTTAGAACATTTTTCCATATTTTTAATGCAACCCGAACTAGGCTTTCCTAATTTAACCTCTTACGATTCGAACAGCACTTTGACCATATTTTTCCATTTTTCCAATTGTATCCAATACTTCGAATCCAAGGTTCATTGTTCATGATTCATAACAATATTTCATATCAATAAACAATATCAATAATTCATGTCATACTTATCACATATCAATGCTTTCAATGATTTTCATGACAACAATAATCATACTATGAATAATGGAATCAATGCAATGCTTACCGTACATTTACCAACATATGATCGATGTCGTAAAGCTTCTAACTCAAAGGTTAGTATTAACAAATATAACAACATATTCGAGTAGGCCCTTGCCAAACTCGAGACGCTACTACACTCATGTAACGCCCCGGTTTTGGGCTTAGAAGTTTTGGGCGTTAACCGGTTCGGTTAAAGTACTGTTCGAATCTAAAAAGGTGAAATTAGGAAAACCTAGTTCGGGTTGCATTAAAAATATGGAAAAATGTTCTAAAATCCTCTTTTAATATATATAAGTGAACTATGAAATCAATTTTACAAAATGAGTTTTGGAAGGGTGACATTTTGGCTAGTGACCAAAATGTAAATTTTGAAAACTGCGTGACTGTTTTAAAAAGGATTGAAACTTTGAATCTTTAAGGAGCTATTTACCCAAAGGGAGTTTCTCCAGATTTTTCTAAGATATTTAGTGATTTAATTCTGATTTTAAACAAAAGGAAAAGTGGAGGGAAGTTATTTCTAACTAATTTTCCTAAAATCTCATTTTCCTTTCTCTCATTTTCTCTCAACCCAAACACCTTCTCTCCAGAGTTTTTCTTCTGATTTTGTCACCTAAATCTCTCCTTTTAATTCTCTTTTGATTGCTAATCATCTCATCCATAAAACCTCACCATTTGCTAGTTGATTCTTCAAGCTTTTTGGTTCTAAAAAGGGAGAAACTCAAGTTTGGAGGTAAGAACGTCCTTCTCCTCTAAACTCTCAGTTCTTTACTGAAATTCCTAAGTTCTCAATCCTAAATTGATGATTTATAAGTGGTTTTAAAGTTGTGTGGTGGATCTTGGCTTTAAATGCAAGATTTGATGATTTTTGATGGATTTTCGTTGGATCTGATTGAGCTGTGTTTTGAGGTGTTAATTTGATGATAAATGAATGTTAATTTGATAAGGAATTGAGTTTTAATTAATGCAATCCCGGATAGGTTGAATTTCCTAAGTTTAGCTTGTGATTCTTGGTTGTTTTGGAGTGATCTTGTGGATCTGTTGTTGCTGGAGGTATAAGGATGTTAATAGGTTCTTTTTAGATGTTAAATGATGTTAAAGGATGTTTAGTTTTGATGGTTTATGGGTGGGATTTGTTGAGGAGTTGTTTGGATGCATTTTCGGTTGTGTTTGGTGGCCGAAAATGGAGTGTGGATGAGAGCAGCGAGTTTAGGTGCTTTCATTGAAGCTGTTAATGCATGATGATGCATTAATCCTCTGCTTTGATGTGTTTAAAACAGGGGAGTCATCTTTGGATCCAAGTTGTGGTGATCCGGAAGCTTGAATTGTGCTTCGGCAAGAGGCGAAGTGGAATCGGTGAGTGAAATTGGGTTTTCGGCTTTGAAACCAATGTCTTGGGAGCTTAGTCTAAGTCTAAACAACTTTACTAAGCTCAAGTGTAAGTTTTCGGAAAAACTCTCTAGTGGTGGCCATGGTTTGGTTGTTGTGCAATGTGGTTTATTGCATGTTATAAATTCTGTTTTGAAAGCATGATTTAGCATGGTTATTGCTGATTTTGTAAGCCATATGTTGAAGGAAGCTCAAGGTAAGAGTTCCTTGTTTTTGAACATTGTTTAAATGTGGCTTGATGCTTAAAAATGCGTGATGTTTATGGCTTGGTTAAATGCTTTAAAATAGTGGATTATTTGATGATAATGATGTATATTGGCAAGTGATGTTTTGAAAAAGGTTAAGGTCACTAAGGTGGTTAAAAGTCCTTGAGTGAGCCTTGTTACTTAAGAACATCAAGGTGGTTAAAAGTCCTTGGATGGTTCTTGTTAAGGACACAAAGGTGGTTAAAAGTCCTTGTGTGGTCCTTGCCATGGTGTTTAAAAGTCCATGGGCCAAGGTGTTTAAAAGTCCTTGGTGCCAAGGTGTTTAAAAGTCCTTGGGGTGAAACTTGTAAAGGACACAAAGGTGGTTAAAAGTCCTTGTGTGGTCCTTGTGAATTATAAGATCACAATGGTGTTTAAAAGTCCATGTGTGAGTCTTATGTTGATCTTGTTTTAAAAAGATGGAATTTATCACTTGTGGCCAATATGACATGTAATGATATGGAAGCATGTATTGCTTGTTTAAGAATGCTTGTAAGCATGTACAAATGATGTTTTGAAGTATGATTTATAAATGAGTTTTATAAATGCATTATTGAATGGTTTTAATGAGCATTCCTCACTAAGCTTTTGCTTACGCTCTCTTCTTTTTCTTAAACCAATAATGCAGAACATTAAGGTGCATTGAGGGCAGCAAGGAAGGCAAGCAATCAAGTGGAAATTAAGCTCAAGTATGGGAAGGTTTTCTTATACATTTTTAGCTTTTGGCATTTGGCAATGGGGGACCTATGTGGATGTTTTGGGAGATGTTTTGAACTCCCTAAGTTTGTTTAATGTTGTTAATAATGCTGGATTTGTTTTTGGCCATTATATGCTTGATTTGGAGGTTTTATGCTTGAATGGTTTGCTCGAGTAGGAAGCATGCCAATAGAATTGGGGCTTTTCATATTTGATGCTTAAATGTTGTCTGGTTGATACAAATATGTCTCTTGTATGTTGTATGAGTTGCTGGTAAAGTTTGGTAGCATTTGGAGCATGATTGGTTGGTCAATTGTGTGTTTAAGCAAGCATTACGCTGCATTCTGTGCAGATCGTTTCGGAACTGTAGCTACCGTTTCGGAACGGGTGCCTTGTAGCAGCCCAGGCGTCCGAAACGGAAGACACCGTTCCGAAACGGAAAGCTCACTTCCAGCCCTCGTTTCGGTACGTGTTGCGGAACGGCCCCGCGTTTCGAAACAGGTTCTCCCTGTTTCGGAACACGTGACCGTTGGGGGCTGACATTGGCACTTAAATGTTTTGGAATGTTTGCGTTTTGGTCCTAAATCTTGTTTGTGCAATTGTATGAGTTTGGGAAGTCCTTTTGAGCTGAAATTTTGCAGAGAAACATGAAACCTGACTAATTTCAAGTTGGTAACTCTAATTTGGGTTAAGACCTTATAATTTGCAGAATTTACAATTTGGTCCCTAAAGTTGTAGATTGTTCAATTGGGTCCCTGTTTGATCTCTGATGTTTATGATCTTTGAGCATGTTGTTTGTATAACCGCAACTAGGGTTAATGTGCATCTAGACAAGAGTAAAAAGAAAAAAAAGGGTCGTTAATCAAGGTTGACTTTCGGGTTGACTTTGGTTTTCCTCGTGTGACTTTCTTAATTCGGGTAAACCGTCTAGGCCGGGTTAAGGGGGTTACATTTGGTGGTATCAGAGCTGAGTTCGCGAGTAATTGGGAATGAATGTGTGCAGTATTGAAGTATGTATGCTTTGAATGCCTGTTGAGTGATAGCATGATGAGTAGTTTGTGAAATTGATGAGATTGAGTTGTATGCTGTGATGAAGCATGTTGTGGGTACCCATTGCCAAATCAAAGCTAATGTAATGATGTTGATTTTAAATGAAATTGAGCTTGAATACTTGGATTGCTTACCTTGCTGGACCTGACTTTGTAAATTTGCATTGTGATTACATGGTTAGAGTATGGCACCACGTAGGGAGTTGAGAAGTAATGTGCGAGCTACGGCTCCGAATGAGAATGAAAATGAGGAAAACGCGGGAAGTGCAATGTTACCTCCTCCGCCTGGTGGTGGTGCTGGGGGTGAAGGAGCTGAAGCTGCAGCTGGTGCTGGAGCTGCTGGTCCTGAAGTTGGTCAGGGGCAAGCTATGCCTGACATGACGATGTTGGTGCAAGTTATTTCTGGTGCTTTTCGAGCGGCAGTAGCTGGAACTCAAGGAGCTGGGCATCAGGGAGATGCTGGAGTTAGACTAACTTTGGAGCGTTTGCGCAGTCTTGGTGGGACTGAGTTCAGGGGTATGTCTGCTGAAGGTTCTGAAGCTTGGTTAGAGAGTACCAAGAGGATTTTGGGTCAGATGAGTTGCACCGGTGTGCAAAAGCTGGGTTGTGTTGTATCCTTGCTACAGGATGATGCTTATACGTGGTGGACGACCACTATAGCTGGGATGGCTGAAGCTGACATAACTTGGACATTCTTTCAGAATGTGTTCAAGAGAAGGTATCTTGGTGTGAGGTACCTGGATGAAAAGAAGCGTGAGTTCATGTCTCTTACCCAGGGGAGCATGACTGTGGCTGAATATGAAGTGCAGTTTGTTCGACTCAGTCAGTATGCACCTGAGCTGGTACCTGATGAGCGGGCGAGGTGCGAAAGATTCCGTTATGGTTTAGTGACGGATGTGAAGATGTATGTGTTGGCTACCGAGTATGATGATTTTGATGTGTTGGTGGGCCGAGCTAAGGATATTGAGATGAACTTGGGTTTATCTGCTAGAGGTGCTAGAGCAAGTGCTGGAAAGCGAGCAGCTGAATATAGTTCCGGTGGTGGACGGAACAAGAGGGGACGTGATCAGAGGTATCAGTCCTCAGCTAAGAGAGGTGGTGGTGTACCTGCTCGGGGAGGCAATGCTAGAGCTGATCCGAGTGCTTGTTGGATTTGTGGTTCACGTGGTCACATGAAGCGTGACTGTCCACGTGCTGTGAGGGAGGTGCAAGCCCCTGTTGTGGCAGCTGGTAATGGGTGCTGGAATTGTGGATCTGCGGATCATTTGAGGAGAGAGTGTCCTATGTTGGCTGGTGGCCAAGTGCGTGCTCCTGTTGTTGTTGCACCGCAGAGAGGTCGTGGGCGCGGCCGTGGTAACTTTCAACGGAGAGAGGAAGGTGGTCGAGGAGTGGCCCAAGTTGTGGCTATTCAGCCTGAAGGTGGAGGTCAAGCTAGGGTGTATGCTCAGCGTGAGGGAAGGAATGACGCAGATGTGATTGCAGGTACCTTTACTTTGCAATCCTTGTCATTACTTTCCTTGATAGATTCTGGATCTACGCATTCATACATTTTACGTGAGCATGTTGAATTGCTTGGGTTGCCTGTTGAGTCTTTGGATGTTGGTGTTCGTGTCACTAGTTCTTTTGGTGAGACTGTTGTGACTCGAAAGTTGTATAGGAGGTGTCCTTTGGTTGTTCAAGACCATGTTTTTCATGTTGACCTTATGGAGCTGCCTTTCTATGGTTTTAATGTAATCCTTGGTATGGATTGGCTTGCTGAGCATCGTGCTATTGTGGATTGTGAGAATAAGCGAGTTTCGTTGAAGCTTGCGGATGATTACGAAGTTGTTGTGGTTGGTGAGAATGTGAAGTTTCTTGCCAATGTGGTGTCTACCTTGGAGGCGAGCAGGATGCTGAGGCAAGGCTGTGAAGCTTATCTAGCTTTTGTGATGAATCCTAGCTCTAAGGAGTTGCAGGTGCAGGATATCAGAGTTGTGAAGGAGTTTCCTGGTGTGTTTCCTGAGGAGTTGCCTGGTTTACCTCCTAATTGTGAGGTGGAGTTTGGAATTGAGCTGTATGAGAATACAACTCCTGTGTCCATTACCCCTTATAGAATGGCACCTAAAGAGCTGAAAGAGCTGAAGACGCAATTGCAAGAATTGCTTGATCGTGGTTTCATACGGCCGAGTGTGTCACCTTGGGGTGCACCGGTTTTGTTTGTGAAGAAGAAGGATGGCACTATGAGGATGTGCATTGATTACCGTCAGCTGAACAAGTTGACTATCAAGAATCGGTATCCTTTGCCAGGGATTGATGATCTCTTTGATCAATTTCGGGGAGCAGCTGTGTTCTCTAAGATTGACTTGAGGTCATGGTATTACCAGTTGAAGGTGAAGGATGTGGATGTGCCTAAGACAGCTTTCAGGACAAGGTATGGGCATTATGAGTTTCTTGTGATGCCGTTTGGTTTGACAAATGCTCCTGCTGCTTTCATGGACATGATGAATCGTGTGTTTCATGAATACCTGGACAAGTTCGTTGTGGTATTCATTGATCATATCCTCGTGTACTCGCGTACTGAGGAGGAGCATGAAGAGCATTTGAGAATTGTGTTACAAGCTTTGTTGGAAAATCAGCTTTATGCTAAGATGAGCAAGTGTGAGTTTTGGCTTAGGGAGGTGGTGTTTCTTGGGCATGTAGTTTCTGCTGAGGGGATTCGTGTTGATCCTCAGAAGATTGAGGCGGTGATGAATTGGAAGGTCCCTAAGTCTGTTCATGAGGTTCGTAGTTTCCTTGGTTTGGCGGGATACTATCGGAGGTTTGTGGATGGGTTTTCTAAGATTGCTGCACCTTTGACGAAGCTGTTGCAGAAGGATGTTAAGTATGAGTGGACAGAAGCAAGACAGCAGGCTTTTGAGAAGCTTAAGGCAGCTTTGACGCAAGCTCCTATCTTGGTTCAGCCTGAATCAGGGAAAGAGTTTGTGGTCTATAGTGATGCGTCCTATGTTGGTTTAGGATGTGTGATGATGCAAGAGGGTAAGGTGGTTGCTTATGCATCGCGGCAGTTGAAGGTGCATGAGCGCAATTATCCTACGCATGATATTGAGTTGGCTGCAGTGGTTTTTGCTCTGAAGATTTGGAGACATTATCTGTATGGTGAGAAGTGTACTGTGTACACGGATCACAAGAGTTTGAGGTATCTGATGTTTCAGAAGGAGTTGAATCTTAGGCAGCGACGATGGTTGGAGTTGCTCAAGGATCATGATTTGACGATTGAGTACCATCCGGGAAAGGCTAATGTTGTAGCGTATGCCTTGAGTAGGAAGGTAGCTGTTGAGCTGAGGGCTATGTTTGCCAGTTTGAGTATATCGCGTGATGGTGATCTTGTGGCTGAGTTGCAAGTGAAGCCATCTTTGGTTCAGTTGATCAAGGAAAAGCAGTTGCTGGATGATTCTTTGGTACCGCATGTTCAGGATATCGCGGAGGGTAGGCCTTCGGATTTCTGTTTTAATGATGATGGTGTGTTGTGTTTTGGGAGTCGAATAGTAGTGCCCAATGATGCTGAGTTGAGGCGTGCTATTCTGACTGAAGGTCATAGTAGTCCTTTTGCTATGCACCCTGGTAGTACTAAGATGTATCGTGATCTTCGTGATGAGTACTATTGGGTGGGTTTGAAAAAGGATGTTGCGGAGTTTGTGAGCAAGTGTTTGGTGTGTCAGCGAGTTAAGGCTGAGCATCAGGTTCCTTCAGGGTTGTTGCAACCGTTGAGAATCCCTGAGTGGAAATGGGAAAGGGTTACCATGGATTTTGTATCTGGTTTACCTTTGTCACCATCGAAGAAGAATTCGGTTTGGGTGATTGTGGATCGCCTGACGAAGTGTGCGCATTTCTTGCCTGTGCATACTACGTTTTCTTTGGATAAGCTTGCGGAGCTGTACATTGCTGAGATTGTGCGGCTGCATGGTGTGCCTAAGTCGATTGTGTCGGATAGGGATCCGAGGTTCACATCGCGTTTCTGGTAGTGTTTGCATCAAGCTTTGGGTACAAGGTTGAATTTCAGTACATCCTATCATCCTCAGTCGGATGGTCAGTCAGAGCGTGTTATCCAGATTTTGGAGGATATGTTGAGGTGCTGCGTGATTGAGTTTCAGGGCTCTTGGGAGAAGCATTTGCCTTTGGTAGAGTTTTCTTATAACAATAGTTACCAGGCGAGTATTCAAATGGCACCTTATGAGGCTTTGTACGGGAGGAAGTGTAGGACTCCTCTTTGTTGGGCTGAAACGGGTCAGAAGTTGGTTTCGATGCCGGCTTTGTTGAAAGGAACCACCGAGAAGGTGAAGATCATTTGTGAGCGTGTGAAGGCAGCTTCTGATCGGCAAAAGTCTTACGCGGACTTGAAGTGTAAGGAGATTGAGTATGCGGTGGGTGACCGTGTGTTCTTGAAGGTTTCGCCTTGGAAGAAGGTGATGAGGTTTGGCCGGAAAGGTAAGTTGAGCCCTAGGTACATTGGACCATATGAGGTGGTTGAGCGTGTGGGTCCTGTTGCGTACAAGTTGAGGCTACCTCAAGAGTTGGAGAAGATTCATGATGTGTTTCATGTTTCTATGCTCCGGAAGTACAAATCTGATCCTTCGCATGTGATGCCTGTGGAGGAAGTGGAATTGAATCCGGATTTGACCTATGATCAGGAACCGGTGAAGGTTCTGGATTCAGATAGCAAGGTTCTTCGTGGCAGGACCATTGAGTTGGTGAAGGTGTTGTGGAAGCACCGTGGTGTTGAGGAGGCCACTTGGGAACGGAAGGATGATATGCTGAAGCAGTTTCCTTATCTCTTTCCTTCACGTAAATTTCGAGGACGAAATTTCTTAAGGGGGGGAGAGTTGTAACGCCCCGGTTTTGGGCTTAGAAGTTTTGGGCGTTAACCGGTTCGGTCAAAGTGCTGTTCGAATCTAAAAAGGTGAAATTAGGAAAGCCTAGTTCGGGTTGCATTAAAAATATGGAAAAATGTTCTAAAATCCTCTTTTAATATATATAAGTGAACTGTGAAATCAATTTTACAAAATGAGTTTTGGAAGGGTGACATTTTGGCTAGTAACCAAAATGTAAATTTTGAAAACTGCGTGACTGTTTTAAAAAGGATTGAAACTTTGAATCTTTAAGGAGCTATTTACCCAAAGGGAGTTTCTCTAGATTTTTCTAAGATATTTAGTGATTTAATTCTGATTTTAAACAAAAGGAAAAGTGGAGGGAAGTTATTTCTAACTAATTTTCCTAAAATCTCATTTTCCTTTCTCTCAACCCAAACACCTTCTCTCCAGAGTTTTTCTTCTGATTTTGTCACCTAAATCTCTCCTTTTAATTCTCTTTTGATTGCTAATCATCTCATCAACAAAACCTTACCATTTGCTAGTTGATTCTTCAAGCTTTTTGGTTCTAAAAAGGGAGAAACTCAAGTTTGGAGGTAAGAACGTCCTTCTCCTCTAAACTCTCAGTTCTTTACTGAAATTCCTAAGTTCTCAATCCTAAATTGATGATTTATAAGTGGTTTTAAAGTTGTGTGGTGGATCTTGGCTTTAAATGCAAGATTTGATGATTTTTGATGGATTTTCGTTGGATCTGATTGGGCTGTGTTTTAAGGTGTTAATTTGATGATAAATGAATGTTAATTTGATAAGGAATTGAGTTTTAATTAATGCAATCCCGGATAGGTTGAATTTCCTAAGTTTAGCTTGTGATTCTTGGTTGTTTTGGAGTGATCTTGTGGATCTGTTGTTGCTGGAGGTATAAGGATGTTAATAGGTTCTTTTTAGATGTTAAATGATGTTAAAGGATGTTTAGTTTTGATGGTTTATGGCTGGGCTTTGTTGAGGAGTTGTTTGGATGCATTTTCGGTTGTGTTTGGTGGCCGAAAATGGAGTGTGGATGAGAGCAGCGAGTTTAGGTGCTTTCATTGAAGCTATTAATGCATGATGATGCATTAATCCTCTGCTTTGATGTGTTTAAAACATGGGAGTCATCTTTGGATCCAAGTGGTGGTGATCCGGAAGCTTGAATTATGCTTCGGCAAGAGGCGAAGTGGAATCGGTGAGTGAAATTGGGTTTTCGGCTTTGAAACCAATGTCTTGGGAGCTTAGTCTAAGTCTAAACAACTTTACTAAGCTCAAGTGTAAGTTTTCGGAAAAACTCTCTAGTGGTGGCCATGGTTTGGTTGTTGTGCAATGTGGTTTATTGCATCTTTTAAATTCTGTTTTGAAAGCATGATTTAGCATGGTTATTGCTGATTTTGTAAGCCATATGTTGAAGGAAGCTCAAGGTAAGAGTTCCTTGTTTTTGAACATTGTTTAAATGTGGCTTGATGCTTAAAAATGCGTGATGTTTATGGCTTGGTTAAATGCTTTAAAACAGTGGATTATTTGATGATAATGATGTATATTGGCAAGTGATGTTTTGAAAAAGGTTAAGGTCACTAAGGTGGTTAAAAGTCCTTGAGTGAGCCTTGTTACTTAAGAACATCAAGGTGGTTAAAAGTCCTTGGATGGTTCTTGTTAAGGACACAAAGGTGGTTAAAAGTCCTTGTGTGGTCCTTGCCATGGTGTTTAAAAGTCCATGGGCCAAGGTGTTTAAAAGTCCTTGGGGCCAAGGTGTTTAAAAGTCCTTGGGGTGAAACTTGTAAAGGACACAAAGGTGGTTAAAAGTCCTTGTGTGGTCCTTGTGAATTATAAGATCACAATGGTGTTTAAAAGTCCATGTGTGAGTCTTATGTTGATCTTGTTTTAAAAAGATGGAATTTATCACTTGTGGCCAATATGACATGTAATGATATGGAAGCATGTATTGCTTGTTTAAGAATGCTTGTAAGCATGTATAAATGATGTTTTGAAGTATGATTTATAAATGAGTTTTATAAATGCATTATTGAATGGTTTTAATGAGCATTCCTCACTAAGCTTTTGCTTACGCTCTCTTCTTTTTCTTAAACCAATAATGCAGAACATTAAGGTGCATTGAGGGCAGCAAGGAAGGCAAGCAATCAAGTGGAAATTAAGCTCAAGTATGGGAAGGTTTTCTTATACATTTTTAGCTTTTGGCATTTGACAATGGGGGACCTATGTGGATGTTTTGGGAGATGTTTTGAACTCCCTAAGTTTGTTTAATGTTGTTAATAATGCTGGATTTGTTTTTGGCCATTATATGCTTGATTTGGAGGTTTTATGCTTGAATGGTTTGCTTGAGTAGGAAGCATGCCAATAGAATTGGGGCTTTTCATATTTGATGCTTAAATGTTGTTTGGTTGATACAAATATGTCTCTTGTATGTTGTATGAGTTGCTGGTAAAGTTTGGTAGCATTTGGAGCATGATTGGTTGGTCAATTGTGTGTTTAAGCAAGCATTACGCTGCATTCTGTGCAGATCGTTTCGGAACAGTAGCTATCGTTTCGGAACGGGTGCCTTGTAGCAGCCCAGGCGTCCGAAACGGAAGACACCGTTCCGTAACGGAAAGCTCACTGCCAGCCCTCGTTTTGGTACGCGTTGCGGAACGGCCCCGCATTTCGAAACAGGTTCTCCCTGTTTCGGAACACGTGACCGTTGGGGGCTAACATTGGCAGTTAAATGTTTTGGAATGTCTGCGTTTTGGTCCTAAATCTTGTTTGTGCAATTGTATGAGTTTGGGAAGTCCTTTTGAGCTGAAATTTTGCAGAGAAACATGAAACCTGACTAATTTCAAGTTGGTAACTCTAATTTGGGTTAAGACCTTATAATTTGCAGAATTTACAATTTGGTCCCTAAAGTTGTAGATTGTTCAATTGGGTCCCTGTTTGATCTCTGATGTTTATGATCTTTGAGCATGTTGTTTGTATAACCGCAACTAGGGTTAATGTGCATCTAGACAAGAGTAAAAAGAAAAAAAGGGTCGTTAATCAAGGTTGACTTTCAGGTTGACTTTGGTTTTCCCCGTGTGACTTTCTTAATTCGGGTAAACCGTCTAGGCCGGGTTAAGGGGGTTACAACTCACCTCGATATTAATGTTCTCGAAAAACGACGCCTTTTTCCTTGGTTGGCGATTGTTCTTTCTCGACTTCTTGAACTAGATTAAATAGGAATCGATTAGGACCGACAAGACAATATCGAATAAATATAAAAATTTTAATCAGACTCGATACCGAAACTTAGACCAACCAAGAATTTGAGCTTACCTCGACGTCGGTAAAAATTCGATATTACCATATCAAAAATATCGGACCACCAATTTCACATTGAACCCACCTTGTTATCATTTCTTCACTAACTCCTTATTTTCTTCCTCATTTGCGCATAATCTTCCCCTATATATACTAAAATTGGCCGGCCTTATAATTCGCTTCTCCAACTCCACGTAATTTGGAGATGTGGCAAGCTAAGGGTAATTGCCTTTTAAGTTGTGCCACGTCTAAGGCAATTTTGCCACTTTAATTCCCAAATTGCCGAGTGTCCATAGTTGTGGAATTTCTTAACAATTCCTTTAAAATGAAGGAATTACACGGAAATTTCTTTTTTTTTCTTCCACCTTCATGTATGTTGGAGTGTTGGCACATTTTGGGGGCTTAATTTTGCCACCCATGTCCACGTGGTGAAGGCCAAATCTCATGGCCACAAAGGCCACCCTTGCTTGCCACCTATTTCCCAACGTGGGGAGCTCATGGTCGGTTGCTTCAATTGAAGGAATTAGCCGTGGGTCCCCCTCCCACTTTCAATTCTTCAATTGAATTCCACACGTGGCCTTGCTACATTTAAATTTTGCTTTGCCACAATTGTGGCTATTCAATTCCATTGCCACGATTGTGGCTTATTGCCACCTTAAATAGTGGTGTGCCACGTGCATTTCACTTGAACAATAATAATAATAAACCGAATAAATAGGTTTCGAACCTAATTTCTACTAGACCCGAATAATCTAATAGTAGTAAACTCGAATAATTAATAAGATCAAATAAATTATTTTATCGATACAAAATATTCGGTCATCGGAACGTAATTCCGACTAGACCGGTTTTCGGGGTGTTACAACTCTCCCTCCCTTAGAAAATAATTCGTCCTCGAATTCTTACCTGTAGCTTCGGATTGTTCATCCGTGCACTCTTCGGGATCTGAATCTTCTGGAGATGAAGAATACATCTTTCCTAATCCCTTTGGCCAAGTTTGCTTTGTACTAACACGTCGACGTTTCTCGAAAAATTTCTTAGGACAATCTCGAGCGAGATGACCCATCTTGCCACAATCGAAACAAGTTTCGGTTCCCCCTTTACATCGTCCTATCGGATGATTATCTTGGCAAAAGCTACAAAGAAATCTTTCTTGCTTCGACTCATTTGGTTTCTTGACTGAATCCGACATCACTTAGGAACAAGGGTACTTTTTAGGGAAAATGTTTATTTCACATTCTTGAAATAGAGGTGGGTTTTGGTCTTGCTATTGCTGAAGATATCTATCCATATATAGAATGTAAAATTTGTCTTTTTCCCACCTTTCTAAGAACCAATCACAAATTCTCTTAAGGCTTTGCAAAGCTTATCCTTTCACCTCTTCGTATTCACCTGACACTTGCACTTTCTAATAGCATTCAACATCTTAGGTGTCCAACACATAGGGTGAGTCATCATCCTCTAATTTCAAGCTATTCTTCTTGTTATTTCTTATTCAAAATCTGGTACCTGTATCGATACACTCTGACCAGTATCGATACGGTTAAGCACAAATCCAAAATTTAGTTAAAAGCTGTTAAACTGTTCCGATACTCTCATACTTATTTCGGTACGTTTTTATGGGTCGTTTCGATACGTATCCTTTCCCTATCAATATTGTAACCCCCTTAACCCGGCCTAGACGGGTGACCCGAATTAAGAAAGTCACACGGGGAAAACCAAAGTCAACCCGAAAGTCAACCTTGATTAACGACCCTTTTTTTTCTTTTTAATCTTATCTAGATGCACATTAACCCTAATTGTGATCACACATACAACATACTCAAAGATCACAAACATCAGAGATCAAACAGGGACCCAATTGAACAAATTACAACTTTAGGGACCAAATTGTAATTTCTGATAAATTAAAGGACTTAACCCAAATTAACCTTACCAACTTGAAATTAGTCAGGTTTCATGCTTCTCTGTGAAATTTCAGCTCAAAAGGACTTCTCAAACTCAAACAATTGCACAAACAAGATTCAGGACCAAAACACAAACATTTCAAAACAAATAACTGCCCATGTCAGCCCCCAACGGTCGACCGTTCCGAAACAGGTTGACCCTGTTCCGAAACACGGGCCGTTCCGAAACCAGTTCCGCAACGGGGGTCTGGCAGAGACCAAACCGTTTCGAAACGGTGCATACCGTTTCGGACCCCTGGGTTCATTCCAGGCACCCGTTCCGAAACGGTGCACACTGTTCCGAAACGCCTGCACAGATTTCAGCAAACTAGCATACCAAAACATGCAATTGATCACTCAAACATGCTCCAAATGCTACCAAACTTTACCAGCATGCAATTCAACATATATAGGACATATTTGCATCATCAATTCATCAAAACAACATCACAAGCAAAAAGCCCCAATTCTATAGGCATGCTTCCTACACAAGCTAGCTATTCAAGCATTAACTTTTAAAACAAGCATATAAGGATCCAATCCAAAAACCAGCGTTCAATTCATCATTCAACATACTTAGGGAGTTCCAAACACCTCCCAAAACATACACATTGGTCCCCCATTGCCAAATCATCCAAAAGCTAAAATGTTTAACAAAAACCTTCCATACATTGAGCTCTACTTGTACTTGAACTCTTGCCCTTCTTGCTGCCCTTCAAGATACTCTAGTGCTCTGCATTATTGAATTAAGAAAACGAGAGAGCGTAAGCAAAAGCTTAGTGAGGAGTGCTCTTTAAAAACCATTCAATAATGCAATTAAAAACATTTACAAAACATGCTTATAATCAACCTTTGCACATGCTCAAAAGCATACTTTAAGACAAGCAATCCCATGCTTCAAAATAAACATTAAAACAAGCATCTCATGCTTCACAATATTCTTAACATGTCATATTGGCTCAAGTGATACGTTTCATTTATTAAAACAAGTTCAACAACTTTCCCAAGGACTTTTAAACACCTTGGCCCCAAGGACTTTTAAACACCTTGGCCATGGACTTTTAAACACCATGAATGAGGACCACACAAGGACTTTTAACCACCTTTGTGTCCATAGCTTGAATCACCCCAAGGACTTTTAACCACCTTGGTCCCAAGGACTTTTAAACACCTTGGCCCCATGGACTTTTAAACACCATGGAAAGGATCACCTAAGGACTTTTAACCACCTTAGTGTCCGCAACAAGAACCATCCAAGGACTTTTAACCACCTTGATGTTCTTAAGTAACAAGGCTCACTCAAGGACTTTTAACCACCTTAGTGACCTTAATATTTTCAAAACATCACTTGCCAATATACATCTTTTACATCATATAATCCACTGTTTTAAAGCATTAAACCAAGCCATTTTCATCATGCATTTCAAAGCATCAAACCACATTATTTCAATGTTTAAAATCAAGGAACTTCTACCTAGAGTTACCTTCAACATATGGCTTAAAACATCAGCAAATACCATGCTAAAACATGCTTTCAAAACAGTAATTAAAACATGCATTTCACCATTTTGCATCACAACAAAATCATGGCCACCACTAGAGAGAAAATCCGAAAACTTACACTTGAGCTTAGCGAAGTTGTTTAGACTTAGACTAAGCCCCCAAAGCCTTCAAACCTTGGTTTTAAAATCTGAAAACCCAACTTCACTCACCGATTTCCACTTTGCTTCAAGCCAAAGCACCAAATCAAGCTTCCGGATCAACAACTCTTGGATCCAAGGATGCCTCCCCTGTTTCAACACATCAAAGCAGAGGATTAATGCATCATCATGCATTAATTGCTTCAATGAAAGCACCTAAACTCGCTGCTCTCATTCAACCTCCATTTTCGGCCACCAAACACAACCGAAAATGCATCCAAACCACTTCTAAACAAAGCCCAGCCATAAACCAGCAAAACCACACTTCCATTAACATCATAAAACATCTAAAAACAACCTATTAACAACCTTATACCTCCAGCAACATCAGATCCACAAGATCACCACAAAAACTACCTTGAAACACAAGCTAAACTTAGGAAACTCAACCTATCCGGGATTGCATCAATCAAAACTCAATTCCTTATCAATTTAGAGATCATTTAACATCAAAAACACCTCTCAAAACACAGATTACTCAGATCTAACGAAAATCATCAAAAATCATCAAAATCTTGCATAATAAGCCAAGATCCATTTCAACACTTTAAAACCTTTAATTAAACATCAATTTAGGATTGAAAACTTAGGAATTTCAGTAAAGATATGATAGTTTAGAGGAGAAGGACGTTCTTACCTCCAAACTTGAGTTTCTCCTCTTTTTGGAATCAAAATCCTTGTTGAAACAAGTAGCAATTGAAGAGGTTTTGAAGAAACAATGATTAGGAATGAAATGAGAGTTGAAAGGAGGAATTTAGGTGAGAAAATTAGAAACAAATCTCTGGAAATGGAGTGTTTGGGTTGAGAGAAAAAGAGAGAAAGAAAATAGAGAAGTTAGTTATGAAATTAGCCAAATTGCTTTTCCCTCCTTTTGATATACTTTAAAATCAGAATTATAACTCAAAATATCTTAGAAAAATCTGGAGAAACTCCCTTTGGGTAAATAGCTCCTTAAAGATTCAAAGTTTCAACCCTTTATAAAACAGCCACCAAACTTGCGAAAATTACATTTTGGTCACTAGCCAAAATGTCACCCTTCCAAAACTCATTTTCCAAAATTGATTTCATAGTTCACTTAATTATATTAAAAGATGATTTTAGAACATTTTTCCATATTTTTAATGCAACCCGAACTAGGATTTCCTAATTTAACCTCTTATGATTCGAACAGCACTTTGACCGACCGGTCAACGCCCAAGACTTCTAAGCCCAAAACCGGGGCGTTACAACTCTCTCCCCCTTAAGAAATTTCGTCCTCGAAATTTACCTGAAGGAAAGAGATAAGGAAACTGCTTCAGCATGTCTTCCTTCCGCTCCCACGTGGCTTCCTCAACACCGCGATGCTTCCACAGCACCTTCACCAACTCAATGGTCTTGCCACGAAGAACCTTGCTATCTGAATCCAGAATCTTCACTGGTTCCTCATCATAGGTCAAATCCGGATTCAAAACCACTTCCTCCACAGGCATCACATGCGAAGGATCAGTTCTATACTTCCAGAGCATGGAAACATGGAACACATCATGAATCTTCTTCAGCTCCTGAGGTAACCTCAACCGATACGCGACAGGACCCACACGCTCAACAACCTCATACGGTCCAATGTATCTAGGGCTCAACTTACCCTTCCGACCAAACCTCATCACCTTCTTCCAAGGCGAAACCTTCAAGAACACACGGTCACCCACCGCATACTCTATCTCCTTACGCTTCAAATCCGCGTAGGATTTCTGCCGGTCAGAAGCAGCCTTCAACCGCTCACAAATGAGCTTCACCTTCTCGGTGGTCCCTTTCAACAAAGCCGGCATCGAAACCAACTTTTGACCAGTTTCAGCCCAACAAAGAGGAGTCCTACACTTCCTCCCATACAGAGCCTCATAAGGTGCCATCTGTATACTCGCCTGATAACTATTGTTATA
This sequence comes from Hibiscus tridactylites, assembly GCA_958450335.1. Classification (NCBI taxonomy): domain Eukaryota; kingdom Viridiplantae; phylum Streptophyta; class Magnoliopsida; order Malvales; family Malvaceae; genus Hibiscus; species Hibiscus tridactylites. The sequence goes on from OY288281.1 coordinate 45,050,544, forward strand.
AGCAAACTCAACCAAAGGCAGATGCTTCTCCCAAGAACCTTGGAACTCTATCACGCAGCATCTCAACATATCCTCCAAAATCTGAATAACTCGCTCAGATTGACCATCCGACTGAGGATGATAGGATGTACTGAAATGCAACCTTGTACCCAAAGCTTGATGCAAACACTGCCAGAAACGCGAAGTGAACCTCGGATCCCTATCCGACACGATCGACTTAGGCACACAATGCAGCCTCACAATCTCAGCAATGTACAGCTCTGCCAGCTTATCCAAAGAGAACGTAGTATGCACAGGCAAGAAATGCGCACACTTCGTCAGGCGATCCACAATCACCCAAACAGAATTCTTCTTTGATGGAGACAAAGGTAAACCAGATACAAAATCCATGGTAACCCTCTCCCACTTCCATTCAGGGATTTTCAACGGTTGCAACAAACCAGAAGGAACCTGATGTTCAGCCTTAACTCGCTGACACACCAAACACTTGCTCACAAACTCTGCAACATCCTTCTTCAAACCTACCCAATAGTACTCATCACGAAGATCACGATACATCTTAGTACTACCAGGGTGCATAGCAAAAGGACTACTATGACCTTCAGTCAGAATAGCACGCCTCAACTCAGCATCAGCAGGCACTACTATTCGACTCCCAAAACACAACACTCCATCCTCATTAAAGCAGAAATCCGAAGGTCTACCCTCCGCGATATCCTGAACATGAGACACCAAGGAATCATCCAACAACTGCTTATCCTTGATCAACTGAACCAACGATGGTTTCACCTGCAACTCAGCAACAAGACCACCATCCCGCGATATACTCAAGCTAGCAAACATAGCTCTCAGCTCAACAGCTACCTTCCTACTCAAGGCATCCACAACAACATTAGCCTTTCCAGGATGATACTCTATCGTCAGATCATAATCCTTGAGCAACTCCAACCAACGCCGCTGCCTAAGATTCAACTCCTTCTGAGACATCAGATACCTCAAACTCTTGTGATCCGTGTACACCGTACACTTCTCACCATACAGATAATGCCTCCAGATCTTCAGAGCAAAAACCACTGCAGCCAGCTCAATATCATGCGTAGGATAATTGCGCTCATGCACCTTCAACTGCCGCGATGCATAAGCCACCACCTTACCCTCTTGCATCAACACACACCCCAAACCAACATAGGATGCATCACTGTAGACCACAAACTCTTTCCCTGATTCAGGCTGAATCAAGATAGGAGCTTGAGTCAAAGCCATCTTCAGCTTCTCAAAAGCCTGTTGTCTCGCTTCTGTCCACTCATACTTAACATCTTTCTGCAACAACTTCGTCAAAGGAGCAGCAATCTTGGAAAAACCATCCACAAACCTTCGGTAGTATCCTGCCAAACCAAGGAAACTACGGACCTCCTGAACAGACTTAGGAACTTTCCAGTTCATCACCGCTTCAATCTTCTGAGGATCCACACGAATCCCCTCAGCTGAGACCACATGCCCAAGAAACACCACTTCCCTAAGCCAGAACTCACACTTGCTCAGCTTAGCATAAAGCTGATTCTCCAACAAAGCTTGCAGCACAATCCTCAAATGCTCTTCATGCTCCTCCTCAGTACGCGAGTACACGAGGATATCATCAATGAACACCACAACGAACTTGTCCAGGTATTCATGAAACACACGATTCATCATGTCCATGAAAGCAGCAGGAGCATTTGTCAAACCAAACGGCATCACAAGGAACTCATAATGCCCATACCTTGTCCTGAAAGCTGTTTTAGGCACATCCACATCCTTCACCTTCAACTGATAATACCCTGACCTTAAGTCAATCTTAGAGAACACAGCAGCTCCCCGAAATTGATCAAATAGATCATCAATCCTCGGCAAAGGATACCGATTCTTGATAGTCAACTTGTTCAGCTGACGGTAATCAATACACATCCTCATAGTGCCATCTTTCTTCTTCACAAACAAGACAGGAGCACCCCAAGGCGACACACTCGGCCGGATGAAACCACGATCAAGCAGCTCTTGCAACTGCGTCTTCAGCTCCTTCAGCTCCTTAGGTGCCATTCTATAGGGAGTAATGGACACAGGAGTTGTATTCTCATACAGCTCAATTCCAAACTCCACCTCGCGATTAGGAGGTAACCCAGGCAACTCCTCAGGAAAAACATCAGGAAACTCCTTCACAACCCTGATATCTTGCACCCTCAACTCCTTAGAACAAGGATTCATCACAAAAGCCAGATAAGCTTCACAGCCCTGCCTCAGCATCCTGCTCGCCTCCAAGGTAGAAACAACATTGGCAAGAAACTTCACATTCTCACCAACCACCACCACTTCATAATCATCCGCAAGCTTAAGCGAAACCCGCTTATTCTCACAATCCACAATAGCACGATGCTCAGCAAGCCAATCCATACCAAGGATCACATCAAAACCATAAAAGGGCAACTCCATAAGATCAACATGAAAGACATGCTCTTGAACAACCAAAGGACACCTTCTATAAAGCTTACGAGTCACAACAGTTTCACCAAAAGAACTAGTGACACGAACACCAACATCCAAAGACTCAACAGGCAAACCAAGCAATTCAGCATGCTCACGCAAAATGTATGAATGCGTAGATCCAGAATTGTAACCCCCGTAGCCCGGCCTGGACGGTTGACCCGAACTACGAAAATTACACGGGGAAAAGCAAAGTCAACCCGAAAGTCAACCTTGATTAACGACCCTTTTTTTTTCTTTTTAATCTTATCTAGATGCACATTAACCTTAGATGTGATCACTCAAACACCATGCTCAAAGATCACAAACATCAGAGATCAAACAGGGACCCAATTGAACAAATTATAACTTTAGGGACCAAAATGTAAATTCTGACAAATTAAAGGACTTAGCCCAAATTGAAGTTACCATCTTGAAATTAATCAGGTTTCATGCCTCTCTGCCAAATTTCAGCTCAAACGGACATCCCAAGCTCATACAATTGAACAACATGATTCAGGACTAAAACGTAAACAAAGCAAAACATATAAAGATACTTTTAACTGAAATTAACGGTCAGGTATCGATACACCTGATGTCGTATCGATACGCGGGGAAGGCAGTAACCAAACTCGAACAACGGTATCGATACGATATCCCCTGTACCGATACAGCATTCAAACTTTACCCAGATGAGTATCGATACCCCCACAACCGTACCGATACGCCTGGGCAGAAAAGAGCATATTTGGCTCAGGCGTATCGATACGCGAGCCCGAGTACCGATACCCCTGTCTGAAATCGACTTGAAAATCATACCATTCATGCTTCAAACCTCAGATTAACATCACCAAATCATACCACATAGATATACAACATGCAGGGATCATAAATGCATCAACAATTCAACTCATAACCTTCACACATGAAAAGCCCCAAATCTATAGGCATGCTTCCTACACAAGCAACCATTTAAGCACAAACCTTTCAAAGCAACCTCAATTAAACCAATTCATGTTTCAACAACGTTAACAACAGCATTTAAACATTCATGATCAACACATACGATCACAATAACAACAATCCGAGAGATTCTACCCCATTGCCCTTATTAACTATAGCTATTCACCGAGACATACATCTCCATTGGAGTCCACCTTGAATCCCTTGCTCCTTGCTGCCCAACACTTCAAGAATCTGCATTGATGGACAAAAAGGAGCGTAAGCACATAATGCTTAGTGAGGAATGCTCAAAACCAAAACACCATCAATGCAGCGGGTCTTTAAAACACTTTAAAACCAACCCGATTTGCTTTCCAAAACCATGTTCGAAAACTCTTTTCAACATCAAGCTCAAAACATGCATAAACACCATATGCCAAGCTTAAACAAAACCATGGAAAACACATCCTTTCCACAACATACCTTTCTTTAACTTGAAAACCACATCAAGCAAGAAACCATTTAAAACCATAGTTCAATCAAACCATTTCATGCATTTAAACAAGGCCACATAAAACCATAACATCATCATCACATGCCTTTAACAACAAGTCATACATAACTTCAATGCAACATAGATATTCCAAGCTCACATGCATCATTTATCAAATGATATCCCATACTTGTTCAACATACAAGTAACATGCTTCCACTAGCATTATACACATCTCATGCAACAAAGCATCTTACCAAGCATCCCATGCTTCTCATGCAAACATGCATCAATTCAAGCATCTCATGCTTCACATGCAACCATGCATCATTTCAAGCAATCCCATGCTTCACATGCAACCATGCATCATTTCAAGCAATCCCATGCTTCACATGCAACCATGCATCATTTCAAGCAATCCCATGCTTCGCATGATCAAGAACATTATATTGGCTTCCAAGAGATCAACCATATTCACTTTCCAACTTTTCAACCCGATCGGATACGCGGATTACAAGCGTGTCCCAACGCTTCCTACACACTACCCAATCCAAGGTCTTCCAAATGGGCAACAACCTCCATTTGACCTTAACAACCTAAGGTTCCCATGCATGGACTTTTAAACACCATACAACCTTAGCTTTTCCTCAAGGTTACCATGTATAGACATACACCCTTGACATGCACAAGGTCTTCCCGTATGGACTTTCAACCACCATACAACCTTTGCATAACCGATTGGTAGTTGTAGACATCATCTAACGAGGAACGGGACATCACACACAAGATCCACACATGGACTTAACCATAGCCATTGTGATCTTAACAAGTACAAGGTTCTCACATAAGGACTTTTAACCACCTTATAACCTTTACTTAACCAAGGTCCTCGAATGGGCAACAACCTCCATTATGACCTTAACAACTTAGGTCCTCGAGTGGGCAACAACCTCCACTATGACCTCTTCTCGTTAGGAATACTTGAGGGGAGTCTAACCGGTCCACACTTGACCACTCCGCCTTCAAGGCGACTTTATTCACGGTGCACCAAATCCTATAGCCGGCTAATTATACCCGATCAACGAACCAAGAACCATTCACATCTCTTGCCAACATAACCATCTTACCATAATATCCAATGTTCCACATGCATAAACACAATGCAAGGTCATCACATCACTAGCTCAATGATTCACATGCATACACATAATGCAAAACCATCACATCATTAGCTCAATGATTCACATGCATAAACAATATGCAAAGGGTACAATTATCATCATTAATCATCATCAACTCACTGTTTTTAAGCGTCATACAAAGCCAATGAACAACATGCATCACTATGCATCAAAATCACAATTTCCATAAACATAACCAAGGATCTCTTACCTTGAGCATCCTTTTCAATTGACTTTCAAAACCAGCATTAAACCATGCCAAAACATGCTTACAAAACAGAATTCAACCATGCAATAACACATGCACATCAATCATCAACCACAATTGATTTTAAAACCAAATCATACACAATCCAAGAGCAAAAACCTCTTCACTTACTCTTGAGCTTAGCAAAGTTGTTTAGACTTAAACTAAGCTCCCAAAAACCTTCAAACCATGTTTCAAAAGCTGAAATCCCAACTTCACTCACCGATTACCAAACAAGCCTAGCCAACAAGCTTTCCAAGCTTCCGAAACCTTCCGAAAACACCTCCAAAGCTCAAGGATCAACCTCCCCTGTTTCAAGCACACAAAAACAGAACATTAATGCATCCATATGCATTAAAACACCAGCAACATCAACACAACTCGCTGCTCATCTCAAATCTAACAATTTGACTACCAAACACAACCGAAATCATCTCCAAACACTTCCAAAACTTAACCCAGCCAAGATCCATCACTTCTAACCATTTTTATACATCAAATAACATGCAAAATGATCACAACCACGTCCTTATACCTCCAGGTATAACAGATCACCAATTACACTCCAAAAACAACCAAAAACTCAAGCCAAACTTAGGAAATTCAACCTATCCGGGATTGCATTGATTAAACCTCAACTTCTAATCATTTTAGCATTCATTTAACATCAATTTAACACCTCAAAACCCTGCTTAAACAGATCACACGAAAATTTCACCAAAATCGCCAAATCTTGCATTTTAGCCAAAAATCAAGATCTCAATTGAAAAGCCTTTAATAAAACATAAATCAAGGATTAAGAACTTAGGAATTTCAGTAAAGAACTGATAGTTTAGAGGAGAAGGACGTTCTTACCTCCAAACTTGAATTTCTCCATTTTAGAGCCAAAATGCTTGATGAAACAATTTGCAAATTGAGAGGTTTTGATGATGAGATGATTAGGAATCAAATGAGAGTTGAAATGAGAGATGTAGATGTCAAAACCAGAGAAAGAAATCTGGAGAATCTTGTTTGGGTAGAGAGAAAATGAGAGAAAAGAGAATTTGAGAGAAAATAGAAAATTAGTTGGAAATTGGTTAAAATGATTTCCCTCTCTTTTCTTAATCTTTAAAATCAGATTTTAGACTTAAAATATCTTAGAAAATTCTGGAGAAATCCTTTTTGGAATAATAGCTCCTTAAAGATTCAAAGTTTCAATCCTTTATAAAACTGTCCCGCAACTTTCAAAAATTACATTTTGGTCACTAGCCAAAATGTCAACCTTCCGAACCTCATTTTCCAAAATTGATTTCACAGTTCACTTTTATATATTAAAATATGATTTTAGAATATTTTTCCATATTTTTAATGCAACCCGAACTAGGCTTTCCTAAATTCCCTCTCATATATTCGATCAGCACTTTGACCGAACCGGTCAACACCCAAAACTTCCGAGCCCAAAACCGGGGCGTTACAACTCTCCCCCCCTTAGGAAATTTCGTCCTCGAAATTTCAACCGGCAAAAGAGAACAACAACCTTCTCAAGCAACACACAAGGCAACACAAAAGCCTTAACCAACACCACTGATCACTTTCCACACAAAACTTCCACCACTCACTGTTCATAAATCCACACTCTCAAGGGTAACCACAACCCAAACTTCCACACAACCAGATTATGCACAATCCCAACATCAACCTGAAAAACTTCAGCTCTTACAGCAAACAACACTGTAACACACAACTCCCAAGACTTGTCTACACAAAGACAACAACCAAACCAACTTGACCACTAGGCAACCTCTCAGCCTCTAAAACTCTTGCGATTCCCAAACCTTTTCCAAAGATTTTCCCAACAAGCAGAAATCCTTAATCGTCAACTGTTCACACAAACTCTCTAACGAAGCTGACAATCCTTTACATCCATCAAAACATTACCATAACAGCCCACCAGCACCAAAAACCAGAATCACATCACAACCTCAACTTGAAACCTTCAGCCATTCCACATACCATCAACAGACTTCAAACAGAACTTCTTAACCACAACTAGCCAACCACTTCTCACAAGAACCCAAACAACCAGCGAAAACCTTCGATCTTTCACAGCCCTTTCACTACAACTCAACCAGAACACTTGCACTACCAGAACATCGCTGAACCAAAACACACACAACAGCTTCATAACTCTTCAAAGATTGCAAAGAACAACCACAACCCTTTCACAACAACTTAAAAGCTAAACCACTTCAGCACCCGGAAACTCAACCACCAAGCTACAACAACACTTAGCACCAAGGAACAACCACTTCCTTTAAACTAACAAACCACTTAGCAGATACCAACCTCAAACAGATACCCTTCACCACCAAACCACTAAACTCTCAGAGCACCCAACACTAACCTTTTACCAACAAGCCATTCCACTCTCACCATCACAAGCAACTGATTTAACAACTCCAGCACTTCTAACTCCCACTCAGCACCAAACAACCTCTACAAACCCATCATCACACTTAACCCAACCACAACACTAACAGATTCGATTAGTTATTAGCGAGTGTGAACATCGTATGCATGATCACCTACATGCCCTATCAATGTCTGATGTACATGTATGCAAAACCTCTAATGTCATGCCACATGTATACATGGACCAACATATATAATATAGATTATAACAATGATTTTAACTGTGCATGAATGCCAGTTCACACCCTCCAATAACATCCTCAAAATCTGTCTAAGAACAACCTCCTTACTTATCTTTAACTTATCTAACTCCATCATACCAACAACCATTAACCACAAGATACTTACCCAAGCCTTCTTCACACCCAAGATATTACCAAACCACAACTATCATTACCCCAAACATACTAGCAACAAGACTAAACTTACCACGCAAGGAAAAACCAACAGAAACCAAACTAAGCAACTAAAGCAAAGATCACTTAACAAGGTTACCTGTAAACACAACACCACCCTGAAGCTTCATCGAACAAGCTCTCTCCCTTGCGAAACCATCATCCTCCCGCGGCACAACTGCAGCACCAACAAACACACCAGGGTCACCACCAACTCCTTGCGATAGGAAACCTTGGCTGTTCCGCGCCAACATCAAGCAATCACGCTTCATATGTCCAGCAGACCCACATTTCCAGCAAACTTCATTTCCCACACTCTTCACAACCTTCTGCTTTTTCTGCCACTTCTGAACCTCGCTTCGGCCGTGCCCACGACCTTTCAAAGATCCTTTGCCCAACATCAAAGCTGACTTCACTCCATGAGGGCAATCACGCTTAACATGCAACTTAGAACCACATCTCCAGCAAACACTTGTGTCCCAACAATTTCCAACATGTTGCCTTTTACAACGGTCACACACAGATGACTGAACTTCTACTCCTTGCTCAAGCAACACTTGCTCACCAGCAGCACTACCCACACCTTGTTCAACCCTTGGAAATTCCCTTCCAAGATACCTTTCATAGAAAGCAGACACGAAGAAATCCCAATCAATATCAAGGATATGTGACGCCACAGCCACAGATGTCCACCAAGAACAAACATCCTCCAGCATCAGAGAAACAACACTCCCCAGCTTACAGGCATAATCACAGCCTTCCTGATCCAAAATCAGAACTACATTGGCCAACCAAGCCTCAAACATCTCCGGGGAAGAACCATGGTACTCCTCAGCACCCAAATCAAACAAATACTGTTTCGGCAAACCCACACATTTAGCCAGCACATCCACTGATTCTACCTCAACCGTAGCCTGAGATGTTCCCAACACCTCCTGATCAACAGATAAAGAACTTTCCATCCCGGAACCAGCTTCCTTCCCTTGCCTTACCATCTCAACTTCAGTCACAGAAGACTGAGACAAAACACCTCTACAAAAGGGTGAATCCTTTGACTCAACAACCTGCCCCAAGGCAGCAACCATCTCACTCCTCCTCCATTCTTTCATCATCTTTGCCATACCACTAACAACAAACAACATACAATCACAACAAACAAACAAAACCTGTTAGACCAGCATTAAGCAAGGATTCAAACTCCAACTCCAAAATAACACAATAGCTATATTAATAAGGCAATGGGTATCCCGAATCCTCCCCCTTTACATGACATAACAGCCAACACAACATGAATATCACAACATCAAGCATACCAACAACATGCCTTGATCATGCTTACACCAAACAACATCCAACAGCACTAGCACATTAGCAACATAACATGCTCAAAACACATTCATCATGCATAGCATCAGCTCAACACATATCCACATGAACTCAACCAAGATTCATAACCACAAATCATGCTTGCATACATCAGCATCATGCTCAAAAACATCAACAGCATACTCAGAAACACATGCTTCAACCAGCTTTCAACCATACAACAAGGTAAACATCAAACACACACATCACAGCAACTTACCGTTTTCCCCAACCTTCGCAACTCAGCTCTGATACCACCAAATGTAACCCCCGTAGCCCGGCCTGGACGGTTGACCCGAACTACGAAAATTACACGGGGAAAACCAAAGTCAACCCGAAAGTCAACCTTGATTAACGACCCTTTTTTTTTCTTTTTAATCTTATCTAGATGCACATTAACATTATATGTGATCACTCAAACACCATGCTCAAAGATCACAAACATCAGAGATCAAACAGGGACCCAATTGAACAAATTATAACTTTAGGGACCAAAATGTAAATTCTGACAAATTAAAGGACTTAGCCCAAATTGAAGTTACCATCTTGAAATTAATCAGGTTTCATGCCTCTCTGCCAAATTTCAGCTCAAACGGACATCCCAAGCTCATACAATTGAACAACATGATTCAGGACTAAAACGTAAACAAAGCAAAACATATAAAGATACTTTTAACTGAAATTAACGGTCAGGTATCGATACACCTGATGTCGTATCGATACGCGGGGAAGGCAGTAACCAAACTCGAGCAACGGTATCGATACGATATCCCCTGTACCGATACAGCATTCAAACTTTACCCAGATGAGTATCGATACCCCCACAACCGTACCGATACGCCTGGGCAGAAAAGAGCATATTTGGCTCAGGCGTATCGATACGCGAGCCCGAGTACCGATACCCCTGTCTGAAATCGACTTGAAAATCATACCATTCATGCTTCAAACCTCAGATTAACATCACCAAATCATACCACATAGATATACAACATGCAGGGATCATAAATGCATCAACAATTCAACTCATAACCTTCACACATGAAAAGCCCCAAATCTATAGGCATGCTTCCTACACAAGCAACCATTTAAGCACAAACCTTTCAAAGCAACCTCAATTAAACCAATTCATGTTTCAACAACGTTAACAACAGCATTTAAACATTCATGATCAACACATACGATCACAATAACAACAATCCGAGAGATTCTACCCCATTGCCCTTATTAACTATAGCTATTCACCGAGACATACATCTCCATTGGAGTCCACCTTGAATCCCTTGCTCCTTGCTGCCCAACACTTCAAGAATCTGCATTGATGGACAAAAAGGAGCGTAAGCACATAATGCTTAGTGAGGAATGCTCAAAACCAAAACACCATCAATGCAGCGGGTCTTTAAAACACTTTAAAACCAACCCGATTTGCTTTCCAAAACCATGTTCGAAAACTCTTTTCAACATCAAGCTCAAAACATGCATAAACACCATATGCCAAGCTTAAACAAAACCATGGAAAACACATCCTTTCCACAACATACCTTTCTTTAACTTGAAAACCACATCAAGCAAGAAACCATTTAAAACCATAGTTCAATCAAACCATTTCATGCATTTAAACAAGGCCACATAAAACCATAACATCATCATCACATGCCTTTAACAACAAGTCATACATAACTTCAATGCAACATAGATATTCCAAGCTCACATGCATCATTTATCAAATGATATCCCATACTTGTTCAACATACAAGTAACATGCTTCCACTAGCATTATACACATCTCATGCAACAAAGCATCTTACCAAGCATCCCATGCTTCTCATGCAAACATGCATCAATTCAAGCATCTCATGCTTCACATGCAACCATGCATCATTTCAAGCAATCCCATGCTTCACATGCAACCATGCATCATTTCAAGCAATCCCATGCTTCACATGCAACCATGCATCATTTCAAGCAATCCCATGCTTCACATGATCAAGAACATTATATTGGCTTCCAAGAGATCAACCATATTCACTTTCCAACTTTTCAACCCGATCGGATACGCGGATTACAAGCGTGTCCCAACGCTTCCTACACACTACCCAATCCAAGGTCTTCCAAATGGGCAACAACCTCCATTTGACCTTAACAACCTAAGGTTCCCATGCATGGACTTTTAAACACCATACAACCTTAGCTTTTCCTCAAGGTTACCATGTATAGACATACACCCTTGACATGCACAAGGTCTTCCCGTATGGACTTTCAACCACCATACAACCTTTGCATAACCGATTGGTAGTTGTAGACATCATCTAACGAGGAACGGGACATCACACACAAGATCCACACATGGACTTAACCATAGCCATTGTGATCTTAACAAGTACAAGGTTCTCACATAAGGACTTTTAACCACCTTATAACCTTTACTTAACCAAGGTCCTCGAATGGGCAACAACCTCCATTATGACCTTAACAACTTAGGTCCTCGAGTGGGCAACAACCTCCACTATGACCTCTTCTCGTTAGGAATACTTGAGGGGAGTCTAACCGGTCCACACTTGACCACTCCGCCTTCAAGGCGACTTTATTCACGGTGCACCAAATCCTATAGCCGGCTAATTATACCCGATCAACGAACCAAGAACCATTCACATCTCTTGCCAACATAACCATCTTACCATAATATCCAATGTTCCACATGCATAAACACAATGCAAGGTCATCACATCACTAGCTCAATGATTCACATGCATACACATAATGCAAAACCATCACATCATTAGCTCAATGATTCACATGCATAAACAATATGCAAAGGGTACAATTATCATCATTAATCATCATCAACTCACTGTTTTTAAGCGTCATACAAAGCCAATGAACAACATGCATCACTATGCATCAAAATCACAATTTCCATAAACATAACCAAGGATCTCTTACCTTGAGCATCCTTTTCAATTGACTTTCAAAACCAGCATTAAACCATGCTAAAACATGCTTACAAAACAGAATTAAACCATGCAATAACACATGCACATCAATCATCAACCACAATTGATTTTAAAACCAAATCATACACAATCCAAGAGCAAAAACCTCTTCACTTACTCTTGAGCTTAGCAAAGTTGTTTAGACTTAAACTAAGCTCCCAAAAACCTTCAAACCATGTTTCAAAAGCTGAAATCCCAACTTCACTCACCGATTACCAAACAAGCCTAGCCAACAAGCTTTCCAAGCTTCCGAAACCTTCCGAAAACACCTCCAAAGCTCAAGGATCAACCTCCCCTGTTTCAAGCACACAAAAACAGAACATTAATGCATCCATATGCATTAAAACACCAGCAACATCAACACAACTCGCTGCTCATCTCAAATCTAACAATTTGACTACCAAACACAACCGAAATCATCTCCAAACACTTCCAAAACTTAACCCAGCCAAGATCCATCACTTCTAACCATTTTTATACATCAAATAACATGCAAAATGATCACAACCACGTCCTTATACCTCCAGGTATAACAGATCACCAATTACACTCCAAAAACAACCAAAAACTCAAGCCAAACTTAGGAAATTCAACCTATCCGGGATTGCATTGATTAAACCTCAACTTCTAATCATTTTAGCATTCATTTAACATCAATTTAACACCTCAAAACCCTGCTTAAACAGATCACACGAAAATTTCACCAAAATCGCCAAATCTTGCATTTTAGCCAAAAATCAAGATCTCAATTGAAAAGCCTTTAATAAAACATAAATCAAGGATTGAGAACTTAGGAATTTCAGTAAAGAACTGATAGTTTAGAGGAGAAGGACGTTCTTACCTCCAAACTTGAATTTCTCCATTTTAGAGCCAAAATGCTTGATGAAACAATTTGCAAATTGAGAGGTTTTGATGATGAGATGATTAGGAATCAAATGAGAGTTGAAATGAGAGATGTAGATGTCAAAACCAGAGAAAGAAATCTGGAGAATCTTGTTTGGGTAGAGAGAAAATGAGAGAAAAGAGAATTTGAGAGAAAATAGAAAATTAGTTGGAAATTGGTTAAAATGATTTCCCTCTCTTTTCTTAATCTTTAAAATCAGATTTTAGACTTAAAATATCTTAGAAAATTCTGGAGAAATCCTTTTTGGAATAATAGCTCCTTAAAGATTCAAAGTTTCAATCCTTTATAAAACTGTCCCGCAACTTTCAAAAATTACATTTTGGTCACTAGCCAAAATGTCAACCTTCCGAGCCTCATATTCCAAAATTGATTTCACAGTTCACTTTTATATATTAAAATATGATTTTACAATATTTTTCCATATTTTTAATGCAACCCGAACTAGGCTTTCCTAAATTCCCTCTCATATATTCGATCAGCACTTTGACCGAACCGGTCAACACCCAAAACTTCCGAGCCCAAAACCGGGGCGTTACAAGAATCAATCAAAGAAAGCAATGACAAGGATTGCAAAGTAAAGGTACCTGCAATCACATCTGCATCATTCCTTCCCTCGCGCTGAGCATACACTCTCGCCTGGCCTCCACCCTCAGGCTGAATAGCCACAACATGGGCTACTCCACGACCACCTTCCTCACGTCTCTGGAAATTACCACGGCCGCGCCCACGACCTCTCTGCGGTGCTGCAACAACAGGAGCACGCTCTTGGCCACCAGCCAACCTCGGACAATCTCGCCTCAAGTGGTCAGCAGAACCATAATTCCAGCATTCAAAACCAGCTGCCGCAACAGGAGCTTCCGCCTCCCTCACAGCACGAGGACAGTCACGCTTCAAGTGACCACGCGAACCACAGATCCAACAAGCACTAGGGCCAGCTCTAGCATTGCCACCCCTAGCAGGTGCACCTCCACTTCTCTTAACTGAGGACTGAAACCTCTGATCGCGTCCCCTCTTGTTCCGTCCACCTCCGGAACTATACTCAGCAGCTCTCTTCCCAGAACTTGTTCCAGCACCCTTTGCAGACAAACTCAAATTCATCTCTATGTCTTTTGCTCGACTCACTAACAAATCAAAATCATCATACTCAGTGGCCAGCACATACATCTTTACCTCCGTTATGAGACCATAACGAAACCTCTCGCACCTCTCCCGCTCATCAGGAATCAGCTCCGGTGCATACTGACTGAGTCGCACAAACTGCACCTCATACTCAGCCACACTCATGCTCCCTTGGGTCAGAGTCATGAATTCACGCTTTTTCTCATCCAGATATCTCACTCCCAGATATCTCCTCTTGAACACATTCTGAAAGAATGTCCAAGTGATGTCAGCTTCAGCCATTCCAGAGGTTGTGGTCGTCCACCACGTATAAGCATCGCTTTGCAGCAAGGACACAACACATCCCAACTTTTGCACATCAGTGCAGCTCATCTGTCCCAAGATACGCTTGGTACTTTCTAGCCAAGCTTCCGACCTCTCAGCTGACATACCCCTAAACTCAGTCCCACCAAGACTGCGCAGACGCTCTAAGGGTAGTCTCACACCAGCATCTCCCTGATGCCCAGCTCCTTGAGCTCCAGCTACTGCTGCTAGAAAAGCACCCGCAATAGCTTGTACCAGCATCGTCATATCAGGCATAGCTTGCCCCTGACCAACCTCAGGTCCTGCAGCTCTAGCACCAGCTGCTTCAGCTCCAGCTCTCCCTCCCTCAGCACCACCACCACCAGGTGGAGGAGGAGGTAAGACAACACTACCCGCATTCTCATCATTCTCATTCCCATCCGGGGTCGTAGCTCTCACGCTACTCCTTAACTCTCTACGTGGTGCCATACTTTTACCATGCATAACAATACAAATAAAACATAGTCAGGTCCAGCAAGGTAAGCAATTCCAAGTATTCAAGCTCAATTTCTTTCAAAATCAACATCATTTCTTTAGCTTTTGTTTGGCAATGGGTACCCTCATCATGCAATATCACAACATACATCTCAAAAGCATCAACGTCTCAAGCCACTGAACATGCTTTCATACAACAAGCATACAAGCCAAACATACTTCAATCATGCATACAAACATTCCCAATTACTCGAGAACTCAGCTCTGATACCACCAAATGTAACCCCCTTAACCCGGCCTAGACGGTTGACCCGAATTAAGAAAGTCACACGGGGAAAACCAAAGTCAACCCGAAAGTCAACCTTGATTAACGACCCTTTTTTTTAATCTTATCTAGATGCACATTAACCCTAATTGTGATCACACTTACAACATACTCAAAGATCACAAACATCAGAGATCAAACAGGGACCCAATTGAACAAATTACAACTTAGGGACCAAATTGTAATTTCTAATAAATTAAAGGACCTAACCCAAATTAACCTTACCAACTTGAAATTAGTCAGGTTTCATGCTTCTCTGTGAAATTTCAGCTCAAAAGGACTTCTCAAACTCAAACAATTGCACAAACAAGATTCAGGACCAAAACACAAACATTTCAAAACAAATAACTGCCCATGTCAGCCCCCAACGGTCGACCGTTCCGAAACAGGTTGACCCTGTTCCGAAACACGGGCCGTTCCGAAACCAGTTCCGCAACGGGGGTCTGGCAGAGACCAAACCGTTTCGAAACGGTGCATACCGTTTCGGACCCCTGGGTTCATTCCAGGCACCCGTTCCGAAACGGTGCACACTGTTCCGAAACGCCTGCACAGATTTCAGCAAACTAGCATACCAAAACATGCAATTGATCACTCAAACATGCTCCAAATGCTACCAAACTTTACCAGCATGCAATTCAACATATATAGGACATATTTGCATCATCAATTCATCAAAACAACATCACAAGCAAAAAGCCTCAATTCTATAGGCATGCTTCCTACACAAGCTAGCTATTCAAGCATTAACTTTTAAAACAAGCATATAAGGATCCAATCCAAAAACCAGCGTTCAATTCATCATTCAACATACTTAGGGAGTTCCAAACACCTCCCAAAACATACACATTGGTCCCCCATTGCCAAATCATCCAAAAGCTAAAATGTTTAACAAAAACCTTCCATACATTGAGCTCTACTTATACTTGAACTCTTGCCCTTCTTGCTGCCCTTCAAGATACTCTAGTGCTCTGCATTATTGAATTAAGAAAACGAGAGAGCGTAAGCAAAAGCTTAGTGAGGAGTGCTCTTTAAAAACCATTCAATAATGCAATTAAAAACATTTACAAAACATGCTTATAATCAACCTTTGCACATGCTCAAAAGCATACTTTAAGACAAGCAATCCCATGCTTCAAAATAAACATTAAAACAAGCATCTCATGCTTCACAATATTCTTAACATGTCATATTGGCTCAAGTGATACGTTTCATTTATTAAAACAAGTTCAGCAACTTTCCCAAGGACTTTTAAACACCTTGGCCCCAAGGACTTTTAAACACCTTGGCCATGGACTTTTAAACACCATGAATGAGGACCACACAAGGACTTTTAACCACCTTTGTGTCCATAGCTTGAATCACCCCAAGGACTTTTAACCACCTTGGTCCCAAGGACTTTTAAACACCTTGGCCCCATGGACTTTTAAACACCATGGAAAGTATCACCTAAGGACTTTTAACCACCTTAGTGTCCGCAACAAGAACCATCCAAGGACTTTTAACCACCTTGATGTTCTTAAGTAACAAGGCTCACTCAAGGACTTTTAACCACCTTAGTGACCTTAATATTTTCAAAACATCACTTGCCAATATACATCTTTTACATCATATAATCCACTGTTTTAAAGCATTAAACCAAGCCATTTTCATCATGCATTTCAAAGCATCAAACCACATTATTTCAATGTATAAAATCAAGGAACTCCTACCTAGAGTTACCTTCAACATATGGCTTAAAACATCAGCAAATACCATGCTAAAACATGCTTTCAAAACAGTAATTAAAACATGCATTTCACCATTTTGCATCACAACAAAATCATGGCCACCACTAAAGAGAAAATCCGAAAACTTACACTTGAGCTTAGCAAAGTTGTTTAGACTTAGACTAAGCCCCCAAAACCTTCAAACCTTGGTTTTAAAATCTGAAAACCCAACTTCACTCACCGATTTCCACTTTGCTTCAAGCCAAAGCACCAAATCAAGCTTCCGGATCAACAACTCTTGGATCCAAGGATGCCTCCCCTGTTTCAACACATCAAAGCAGAGGATTAATGCATCATCATGCATTAATTGCTTCAATGAAAGCACCTAAACTCGCTGCTCTCATTCAACCTCCATTTTCGGCCACCAAACACAACCGAAAATGCATCCAAACCACTTCTAAACAAAGCCCAACCATAAACCAGCAAAACCACACTTCCATTAACATCATAAAACATCTAAAAACAACCTATTAACAACCTTATACCTCCAGCAACATCAGATCCACAAGATCACCACAAAAACTACCTTGAAACACAAGCTAAACTTAGGAAACTCAACCTATCCGGGATTGCATCAATCAAAACTCAATTCCTTATCAATTTAGAGATCATTTAACATCAAAAACACCTCTCAAAACACAGATTACTCAGATCTAACGAAAATCATCAAAAATCATCAAAATCTTGCATAATAAGCCAAGATCCATTTCAACACTTTAAAACCTTTAATTAAACATCAATTTAGGATTGAAAACTTAGGAATTTCAGTAAAGAACTGATAGTTTAGAGGAGAAGGACGTTCTTACCTCCAAACTTGAGTTTCTCCTCTTTTTGGAATCAAAATCCTTGTTGAAACAAGTAGCAATTGAAGAGGTTTTGAAGAAACAATGATTAGGAATCAAATGAGAGTTGAAAGGAGGAATTTAGGTGAGAAAATCAGAAACAAATCTCTGGAAATGGAGTGTTTGGGTTGAGAGAAAAAGAGAGAAAGAAAATAGAGAAGTTAGTTATGAAATTAGCCAAATGGCTTTTCCCTCCTTTTGATATACTTTAAAATCAGAATTATAACTCAAAATATCTTAGAAAAATCTGGAGAAACTCCCTTTGGGTAAATAGCTCCTTAAAGATTCAAAGTTTCAACCCTTTATAAAACAGCCACCAAACTTGCGAAAATTACATTTTGGTCACTAGCCAAAATGTCACCCTTCCAAAACTCATTTTCCAAAATTGATTTCACAGTTCACTTAATTATATTAAAAGATGATTTTAGAACATTTTTCCATATTTTTAATGCAACCCGAACTAGGCTTTCCTAATTTAACCTCTTATGATTCGAACAGCACTTTGACCGACCGGTCAACGCCCAAGACTTCTAAGCCCAAAACCGGGGAGTTACAACTCTCTCCCCCTTAAGAAATTTCGTCCTCGAAATTTACCTGAAGGAAAGAGATAAGGAAACTGCTTCAGCATGTCTTCCTTCCGCTCCCACGTGGCTTCCTCAACACCGCGATGCTTCCACAGCACCTTCACCAACTCAATGGTCTTGCCACGAAGAACCATGCTATCTGAATCAAGAATCTTCACTGGTTCCTCATCATAGGTCAAATCCGGATTCAAAACCACTTCCTCCACAGGCATCACATGCGAAGGATCAGATCTATACTTCCGGAGCATGGAAACATGGAACACATCATGAATCTTCTCCAGCTCCTGAGGTAACCTCAACCGATACGCGACAGGACCCACACGCTCAACAAACTCATACGGTCCAATGTATCTAGGGCTCAACTTACCCTTCCGACCAAACCTCATCACCTTCTTCCAAGGCGAAACCTTCAAGAACACACGGTCACCCACCGCATACTCTATCTCCTTACGCTTCAAATCCGCGTAGGATTTCTGCCGGTCAGAAGCAGCCTTCAACCGCTAACAAATGAGCTTCACCTTCTCGGTGGTCCCTTTCAACAAAGCCGGCATCGAAACCAACTTTTGACCAGTTTCAGCCAAACAAAGAGGAGTCCTACACTTCCTCCCATACAGAGCCTCATAAGGTGCCATCTGTATACTCGCCTGATAACTATTGTTATAAGCAAACTCAACCAAAGGCAGATGCTTCTCCCAAGAACCTTGGAACTCTATCACGCAGCATCTCAACATATCCTCCAAAATCTGAATAACTCGCTCAGATTGACCATCCGACTGAGGATGATAGGATGTACTGAAATGCAACCTTGTACCCAAAGCTTGATGCAAACACTGCCAGAAACGCGAAGTGAACCTCGGATCCCTATCCGACACGATCGACTTAGGCACACCATGCAGCCTCACAATCTCAGCAATGTACAGCTCTGCCAGCTTATCCAAAGAGAACGTAGTATGCACAGGCAAGAAATGCGCACACTTCGTCAGGCGATCCACAATCACCCAAACAGAATTCTTCTTTGATGGAGACAAAGGTAAACCAGATACAAAATCCATAGTAACCCTCTCCCACTTCCATTCAGGGATTTTCAACGGTTGCAACAAACCAGAAGGAACCTGATGTTCAGCCTTAACTCGCTGACACACCAAACACTTGCTCACAAACTCTGCAACATCCTTCTTCAAACCTACCCAATAGTACTCATCACGAAGATCACGATACATCTTAGTACTACCAGGGTGCATAGCAAAAGGACTACTATGACCTTCAGTCAGAATAGCACGCCTCAACTCAGCATCAGCAGGCACTACTATTCGACTCCCAAAACACAACACTCCATCCTCATTAAAGCAGAAATCCGAAGGTCTACCCTCCGCGATATCCTGAACATGAGACACCAAGGAATCATCCAACAACTGCTTATCCTTGATCAACTGAACCAACGATGGTTTCACCTGCAACTCAGCAACAAGACCACCATCCCGCGATATACTCAAGCTAGCAAACATAGCTCTCAGCTCAACAGCTACCTTCCTACTCAAGGCATCCGCAACAACATTAGCCTTTCCAGGATGATACTCTATCGTCAGATCATAATCCTTGAGCAACTCCAACCAACGCCGCTGCCTAAGATTCAACTCCTTCTGAGACATCAGATACCTCAAACTCTTGTGATCTGTGTACACCGTACACTTCTCACCATACAGATAATGCCTCCAGATCTTCAGAGCAAAAACCACTGCAGCCAGCTCAATATCATGCGTAGGATAATTGCGCTCATGCACCTTCAACTGCCGCGATGCATAAGCCACCACCTTACCCTCTTGCATCAACACACACCCCAAACCAACATAGGATGCATCACTGTAGACCACAAACTCTTTCCCTGATTCAGGCTGAATCAAGATAGGAGCTTGAGTCAAAGCCATCTTCAGCTTCTCAAAAGCCTGCTGTCTCGCTTCTGTCCACTCATACTTAACATCTTTCTGCAACAACTTCGTCAAAGGAGCAGCAATCTTGGAAAAACCATCCACAAACCTTCGGTAGTATCCTGCCAAACCAAGGAAACTACGGACCTCCTGAACAGACTTAGGAACTTTCCAGTTCATCACCGCTTCAATCTTCTGAGGATCCACACGAATCCCCTCAGCTGAGACCACATGCCCAAGAAACACCACTTCCCTAAGCTAGAACTCACACTTGCTCAGCTTAGCATAAAGCTGATTCTCCAACAAAGCTTGCAGCACAATCCTCAAATGCTCTTCATGCTCCTCCTCAGTACGCGAGTACACGAGGATATCATCAATGAACACCACAACGAACTTGTCCAGGTATTCATGAAACACACGATTCATCATGTCCATGAAAGCAGCAGGAGCATTTGTCAAACCAAACGGCATCACAAGGAACTCATAATGCCCATACCTTGTCCTGAAAGCTGTTTTAGGCACATCCACATCCTTCACCTTCAACTGATAATACCCTGACCTCAAGTCAATCTTAGAGAACACAGCAGCTCCCCGAAATTGATCAAAGAGATCATCAATCCTCGGCAAAGGATACCGATTCTTGATAGTCAACTTGTTCAGCTGACGGTAATCAATACACATCCTCATAGTGCCATCTTTCTTCTTCACAAACAAGACAGGAGCACCCCAAGGCGACACACTCGGCCGGATGAAACCACGATCAAGCAGCTCTTGCAACTGCGTCTTCAGCTCCTTCAGCTCCTTAGGTGCCATTCTATAGGGAGTAATGGACACAGGAGTTGTATTCTCATACAGCTCAATTCCAAACTCCACCTCGCGATTAGGAGGTAACCCAGGCAACTCCTCAGGAAAAACATCAGGAAACTCCTTCACAACCCTGATATCTTGCACCCTCAACTCCTTAGAATAAGGATTCATCACAAAAGCCAGATAAGCTTCACAGCCCTGCCTCAGCATCCTGCTCGCCTCCAAAGTAGAAACAACATTGGCAAGAAACTTCACATTCTCACCAACCACCACCACTTCATAATCATCCGCAAGCTTAAGCGAAACCCGCTTATTCTCACAATCCACAACAGCACGATGCTCAGCAAGCCAATCCATACCAAGGATCACATCAAAACCATAAAAGGGCAACTCCATAAGATCAACATGAAAGACATGCTCTTGAACAACCAAAGGACACCTTCTATAAAGCTTACGAGTCACAACAGTTTCACCAAAAGAACTAGTGACACGAACACCAACATCCAAAGACTCAACAGGCAAACCAAGCAATTCAGCATGCTCACGCAAAATGTATGAATGCGTAGATCCAGAATCAATCAAAGAAAGCAATGACAAGGATTGCAAAGTAAAGGTACCTGCAATCACATCTGCATCATTCCTTCCCTCGCGCTGAGCATACACTCTCGCCTGGCCTCCACCCTCAGGCTGAATAACCACAACATGGGCTACTCCACGACCACCTTCCTCACGTCTCTGGAAATTACCACGGCCGCGCCCACGACCTCTCTGCGGTGCTGCAACAACAGGAGCACGCTCTTGGCCACCAGCCAACCTCGGACAATCTCGCCTCAAGTGGTCAGCAGAACCACAATTCCAGCATTCAAAACCAGCTGCCGCAACAGGAGCTTGCGCCTCCCTCACAGCACGAGGACAGTCACGCTTCAAGTGACCACGCGAACCACAGATCCAACAAGCACTAGGGTCAGCTCTAGCATTGCCACCCCTAGCAGGTGCACCTCCACTTCTCTTAACTGAGGACTGAAACCTCTGATCGCGTCCCCTCTTGTTCCGTCCACCTCCGGAACTATACTCAGCAGCTCTCTTCCCAGAACTTGTTCCAGCACCCTTTGCAGACAAACTCAAATTCATCTCTATGTCCTTTGCTCGACCCACTAACACATCAAAATCATCATACTCAGTGGCCAGCACATACATCTTTACCTCCGTTATGAGACCATAACGAAACCTCTCGCACCTCTCCCGCTCATCAGGAATCAGCTCCGGTGCATACTGACTGAGTCGCACAAACTGCACCTCATACTCAGCCACACTCATGCTCCCTTGGGTCAGAGTCATGAATTCACGCTTTTTCTCATCCAGATATCTCACTCCCAGATATCTCCTCTTGAACGCATTCTGAAAGAATGTCCAAGTGATGTCAGCTTCAGCCATTCCAGAGGTTGTGGTCGTCCACCACGTATAAGCATCGCTTTGCAGCAAGGACACAACACATCCCAACTTTTGCACATCAGTGCAGCTCATCTGTCCCAAGATACGCTTGGTACTTTCTAGCCAAGCTTCCGACCTCTCAGCTGACATACCCCTAAACTCAGTCCCACCAAGACTGCGCAGACGCTCTAAGGGTAGTCTCACACCAGCATCTCCCTGATGCCCAGCTCCTTGAGCTCCAGCTACTGCTGCTCGAAAAGCACCCGCAATAGCTTGTACCAGCATCGTCATATCAGGCATAGCTTGCCCCTGACCAACCTCAGGTCCTGCAGCTCTAGCACCAGCTGCTTCAACTCCAGCTCTCCCTCCCTCAGCACCACCACCACCAGGTGGAGGAGGAGGTAACACAGCACTACCCGCATTCTCATCATTCTCATTCCCATCCGGGGTCGTAGCTCTCACGCTACTCCTTAACTCTCTACGTGGTGCCATACTTTTACCATGCATAACAATACAAATAAAACATAGTCAGGTCCAGCAAGGTAAGCAATTCCAAGTATTCAAGCTCAATTTCTTTCAAAATCAACATCATTTCTTTAGCTTTTGTTTGGCAATGGGTACCCTCATCATGCAATATCACAACATACATCTCAAAAGCATCAACGTCTCAAGCCACTGAACATGCTTTCATACAACAAGCATACAAGCCAAAGATACTTCAATCATGCATACAAACATTCCCAATTACTCGAGAACTCAGCTCTGATACCACCAAATGTAACCCCCTTAACCCGGCCTAGACGGTTGACCCGAATTAAGAAAGTCACACGGGGAAAACCAAAGTCAACCCGAAAGTCAACCTTGATTAACGACCCTTTTTTTTAATCTTATCTAGATGCACATTAACCCTAATTGTGATCACACATACAACATACTCAAAGATCACAAACATCAGAGATCAAACAGGGACCCAATTGAACAAATTACAACTTTAGGGACCAAATTGTAATTTCTGATAAATTAAAGGACTTAACCCAAATTAACCTTACCAACTTGAAATTAGTCAGGTTTCATGCTTCTCTGTGAAATTTCAGCTCAAAAGGACTTCTCAAACTCAAACAATTGCACAAACAAGATTCAGGACCAAAACGCAAACATTTCAAAACAAATAACTGCCCATGTCAGCCCCCAACGGTCGACCGTTCCGAAACAGGTTGACCTTGTTCCGAAACACGGGCCGTTCCGAAACCAGTTCCGCAACGGGGGTCTGGCAGAGACCAAACCGTTTCGAAACGGCGCATACCGTTTCGGACCCCTGGGTTCATTCCAGGCACCCGTTCCGAAACGGTGCACACTGTTCCGAAACGCCTGCACAGATTTCAGCAAACTAGCATACCAAAACATGCAATTGATCACTCAAACATGCTCCAAATGCTACCAAACTTTACCAGCATGCAATTCAACATATATAGGACATATTTGCATCATCAATTCATCAAAACAACATCACAAGCAAAAAGCCCCAATTCTATAGGCATGCTTCCTACACAAGCTAGCTATTCAAGCATTAACTTTTAAAACAAGCATATAAGGATCCAATCCAAAAACCAGCGTTCGAATCATCATTCAACATACTTAGGGAGTTCCAAACACCTCCCAAAACATACACATTGGTCCCCCATTGCCAAATCATCCAAAAGCTAAAATGTTTAACAAAAACCTTCCATACATTGAGCTCTACTTGTACTTGAACTCTTGCCCTTCTTGCTGCCCTTCAAGATACTCTAGTGCTCTGCATTATTGAATTAAGAAAACGAGAGAGCGTAAGCAAAAGCTTAGTGAGGAGTGCTCTTTAAAAACCATTCAATAATGCAATTAAAAACATTTACAAAACATGCTTATAATCAACCTTTGCACATGCTCAAAAGCATACTTTAAGACAAGCAATCCCATGCTTCAAAATAAACATTAAAACAAGCATCTCATGCTTCACAATATTCTTAACATGTCATATTGGCTCAAGTGACACGTTTCATTTATTAAAACAAGTTCAACAACTTTCCCAAGGACTTTTAAACACCTTGGCCCCAAGGACTTTTAAACACCTTGGCCATGGACTTTTAAACACCATGAATGAGGACCAAACAAGGAATTTTAACCACCTTTGTGTCCATAGCTTGAATCACCCCAAGGACTTTTAACCACCTTGGTCCCAAGGACTTTTAAACACCTTGGCCCCATGGACTTTTAAACACCATGGAAAGGATCACCTAAGGACTTTTAACCACCTTAGTGTCCGCAACAAGAACCATCCAAGGACTTTTAACCACCTTGATGTTCTTAAGTAACAAGGCTCACTCAAGGACTTTTAACCACCTTAGTGACCTTAATATTTTCAAAACATCACTTGCCAATATACATCTTTTACATCATATAATCCACTGTTTTAAAGCATTAAACCAAGCCATTTTCATCATGCATTTCAAAGCATCAAACCACATTATTTCAATGTATAAAATCAAGGAACTCCTACCTAGAGTTACCTTCAACATATGGCTTAAAACATCAGCAAATACCATGCTAAAACATGCTTTCAAAACAGTAATTAAAACATGCATTTCACCATTTTGCATCACAACAAAATCATGGCCACCACTAGAGAGAAAATCCGAAAACTTACACTTGAGCTTAGCAAAGTTGTTTAGACTTAGACTAAGCCCCCAAAACCTTCAAACCTTGGTTTTAAAATCTGAAAACCCAACTTCACTCACCGATTTCCACTTTGCTTCAAGCCAAAGCACCAAATCAAGCTTCCGGATCAACAACTCTTGGATCCAAGGATGCCTCCCCTGTTTCAACACATCAAAGCAGAGGATTAATGCATCATCATGCATTAATTGCTTCAATGAAAGCACCTAAACTCGCTGCTCTCATTCAACCTCCATTTTCGGCCACCAAACACAACCGAAAATGCATCCAAACCACTTCTAAACAAAGCCCAGCCATAAACCAGCAAAACCACACTTCCATTAACATCATAAAACATCTAAAAACAACCTATTAACAACCTTATACCTCCAGCAACATCAGATCCACAAGATCACCACAAAAACTACCTTGAAACACAAGCTAAACTTAGGAAACTCAACCTATCCGGGATTGCATCAATCAAAACTCAATTCCTTATCAATTTAGAGATCATTTAACATCAAAAACACCTCTCAAAACACAGATTACTCAGATCTAACGAAAATCATCAAAAATCATCAAAATCTTGCATAATAAGCCAAGATCCATTTCAACACTTTAAAACCTTTAATTAAACATCAATTTAGGATTGAAAACTTAGGAATTTCAGTAAAGAACTGATAGTTTAGAGGAGAAGGACGTTCTTACCTCCAAACTTGAGTTTCTCCTCTTTTTGGAATCAAAATCCTTGTTGAAACAAGTAGCAATTGAAGAGGTTTTGAAGAAACAATGATTAGGAATCAAATGAGAGTTGAAAGGAGGAATTTAGGTGAGAAAATCAGAAACAAATCTCTGGAAATGGAGTGTTTGGGTTGAGAGAAAAAGAGAGAAAGAAAATAGAGAAGTTAGTTATGAAATTAGCCAAATGGCTTTTCCCTCCTTTTGATATACTTTAAAATCAGAATTATAACTCAAAATATCTTAGAAAAATCTGGAGAAACTCCCTTTGGGTAAATAGCTCCTTAAAGATTCAAAGTTCCAACCCTTTATAAAACAGCCACCAAACTTGCGAAAATTACATTTTGGTCACTAGCCAAAATGTCACCCTTCCAAAACTCATTTTCCAAAATTGATTTCACAGTTCACTTAATTATATTAAAAGATGATTTTAGAACATTTTTCCATATTTTTAATGCAACCCGAACTAGGCTTTCCTAATTTAACCTCTTATGATTCGAACAACACTTTGACTGACCGGTCAATGCCCAAGACTTCTAAGCCCAAAACCGGGGCGTTACAGATACGCCCAGCCCAGAGTTCATTCTTTCTATTCTATAGATAGGTCCCTAACTAGGCTTACTTAAACAGGATTTCTTATCAACATATATAGACATAAAGATTAAAATTCTTACCCGAATTAGTGTCGAGATCATCTTCTATGTCCTTGCCCTGAATATGAAATATTCGTGCAGAAGCTTTTGATTCGGTCCACTTGTTACTTTCGACGTTCCCGATCCTCTCGGCATTCCGAAGGATCCTTGATTTGCCCCTTGCCTCGAGAAGGGTTGGTCGTCACTAGAACAGGCTTGTTAGGATTCTATGGTCAATCTCGAATGACCTATCTTTCCGCAGAAGAAACATGCACCGGTTTTCTTGCGACATTGTCCTTCATGTCATCGTTGACAGAAATTACACTTAAAAATTCTCACGTCTTGCTTTAAACCATCTTTGTTCTCTGAGGGATTGTCATCTGATGGCGAACGAGAATCAAACCGAGAAAGTTGCGAGTATACATTTTGTCCCGGGTTGTGATGTTTCCATTTCTTAGAAGATCCCGAGAATTGCGATTCGTCTCGATTTCTCTTTTCAGACTTATTAAATTCACTAACTTTCTGAGCTCTCTTCGCTACTTCCGTAGCTTTGACTCTATTTACGAGATCTTGGAAATTTGTGATGTATAACACTGTAAACATGGGTCGTAACTCATCGTTGTGCCCTACGATAAACATCTGACACTTATGTACTTATTACGGAACTCTTTCAAGAAGAATTCCCAACTCACGGTTTCCTCGGAGATGGTAAGGACGGTAGTCTCCCACCACTATAAGGCTTCATCAGCAAGCAACACAAAAGCGTATTCAAGCTTATGTTCATCTGAATAACTTAATTGCTTATCCAAAATCCTTAAAGTTTCGTCTAACCAATACTCGGCTATTTTAGGGTCGCCATCGTTCCGACCCGTAAAGGTGTAAGCTCGGTATTGCGATAACTTATCGATTGGGGCTCGAAGAGGTTGCGCAACAGGTGGCGTAGGTTGCATGACTTGACTAGCCTTTAACACATTCATAAATTGTTGAAACATATCAGCCATGTTCTGATAACATTCTGCTTGAGCTGTAGGAGCTTCAGGCTCTACACCTCGAATAGGAGGGTTCTGAGGATTTCCTCCTTGCACCTCCTCGCCATGAGTCGAGGAGTTAACAATATACTCATTATTACAAGCTTCGTTAGTTCGAGACATATGTATATTATAAGAGAGCTCAGATCAGTTGACAAGTCACAATACTTAACGAAATAACTCTTAGGTGGCAAACTAACATAACAACAACACAAACACACTTAAGTTTAGTCCAGAACCGACTAAACTCTAGCTCTGATACCACTAATGTAACACCCCCTTCCCGGCCTGGTAGAGAACCGGGTTGGAGAGCGTTACCGAAAACAATGAGATAAAATCTTTTAACTTCATATTTAAAAATCTTTTCCCAAAACTTAAATCTTGCACTTATTATTTAAGCCTTTAAGAATATTTTATTTGAACATGACGTTACCGAATTTACGTATTAATTCATTTTATTCCCATTAAAGCCTTAGGAAGGTCAACCCCGTATCGAAACGCTTGAGCCGTTTCGGTACGGCTTGATTAAGGTCAACTTATTGACTGTCCCTTTATAACCGTATCGATACGGTTTGACCCGTATCGGTACGGGTTGACTAACCTTGACTCGTCTTTGACCCGTTTCGAAACTAGTATCAAAACAGTGGTCTCCAGTAGCCAAAACGTTCCGAAACGGAACTGCCCCGTTTTGGTACACCTTGCTTTCCGAGGTTCAAGTTATGCTTACCCGTATCGAAACACCATCACCTATTCAGGTACGGTTAGGCCTACAATGACAACTTCTAATTGTTTTTATCCTTTTTAACCTAGCAGTCCTGATCCAATTGAAACGAGACTTTTCCCACAACATTTTTAGGGTATAAGCTATCGTCATGCCAAGTTTTAAAGCCATTCATATTCGTTTACACTGTTTTACCATTTTAGCGTAAAACATGAACTATAGGTCATGACATGTTACACGAAAGCACTATCCAACTATTTACTTCATAAACACTTAGATATATCATAGACATACCACAATAGACATATCAAAATAGACATATCAAACTTATATATAGACCTTGCCACCATACTAGGAGTTTGAAAGATAGAACACATTACTTGGACTTGGTTGTGACTTGTGCAACGTACCAACTTCTCCGATCTCGATCACAATACTTGCTTATCCTGAAATGGATGCATGAAATGCATTAGGCATGCTTTGCCTAGTGAGGTAATCACATAACCATGAATATACAAATTATGATTTATAAGATGCTTCTAAGAATCATAACATTAATCATGCAATATCATGGCATATTTCATATTCATAACAAGGCATATAATATCATGGTTCATGGCAAACAATATCTTAAGTTCATAATTTCTTTGGATCGATTCATAGTATATGGATACACGAATTCCACCGCCTCGCCAAAACACATAAATGGTCATCCCGCCAACATTGCCAAAGACCAAACACAATACATCCCTCCGCCTCGCCAAATCATATAGGCCGTAGCCCTACAACCGTAGTCCACCCGTACACTAAGCTCATGAATTCTATGGCATGCCAATTGTATCCAATACTTTGAATCCAAGGTTCATTGTTCATGATTCATAACAATATTTCATATCAATAAATAATATCAATAATTCATGTCATACTTATCACATGTCAATGCTTTCAATGATTTTCATGACAACAATAATCATACAATGAATAATGGAATCAGTGCAATGCTTACCGTATATTTACCAACATATGATCGATGTCGTAAAGCTTCTAACTCAAAGGTTAGTATTAACAAATATAACAACATATTCGAGTAGGCCCTTGCCAAACTCGAGACGCTACTACACTCACCTCGATATTAATGTTCTCGAATAACGACGCCTTTTTCCTTGGTGTGCGGTTGTTCTTTCTCGACTTTTTGAACTAGATTAAATAGGAATCGGTTAGGACCGACAAGACAATATAGAATAAATATAAAAATATTAATCAGACTCGATACCGAAACTTAGACCAACCAAGAATTTGAGCTTACCCCGACGTCGGTAAAAATTCGATATTACCATATCAAAAATATCAGACCACCAATTTCACATTGAACCCACGTTGTTATCGTTTCTTCACTAACTCCTTATTTTCTTCCTCATTTGCGCATAATCTTCCCCTATATATACTAAAATTGGCTGGCCTTATAATTCGCTTCTCCAACTCCACGTAATTTGGAGATGTGGGAAGCTAAGGGTAATTGCCTTTTAAGTTGTGCCATGTCTAAGGCAATTTTGCCACTTTAATTCCCAAATTGCCGAGTGTCCATAGTTGTGGAATTTCTTAACAATTCCTTCAAAATCAAGGAATTACACGGCAATTTCTTTTTTTTCTTCCACCTCCACGTATGTTAGAGTGTTGGCACATTTTGGGGGCTTAATTTTGCCACCCATGTCCATGTGGTGAAGGCCAAATCTCATGGCCACAAAGGCCACCCTTGCTTGCCACCTATTTCCCAACGTGGGGAGCTCATGGTCGGTTCCTTCAATTGAAGGAATTAGCCGTGGGTCCCCCTCCCACTTTCAATTCTTCAATTGAATTCCACACGTGGCCTTGCTACATTTAAATTTTGCTTTGCCAGAATTGTGGCTATTCAATTCCATTGCCACGATTGTGGCTTATTGCCACCTTAAATAGTGGTGTGCCACGTGCATTTCACTTGAACAATAATAATAATAAACCGAATAAATAGGTTTCAAACCTAATTTCTACTAGACTCGAATAATCTAATAGTAGTAAACCCGAATAATTAATAAGATCAAATAAATTATTTTATCGATACAAAATATTCGGTCATCGGAACGTAATTCCGACAAGACCGGTTTTCGGGGTGTTACAGTATGTGTACAAGATATCAGAACCGTTTGCGATTTTCCGGAAGAATTGTCGGGGTTGCCGCCAAACAGAGAAGTTGAGTTTGGAATCGAGTTGTATGAGAATACGACTCTGGTGTTCATTGCTCCATATCACATGGCACCTAAAGAGTTGAAAGAGTTGAAAACGTAGCTTCAAGAGTTGTTGGATCAAGGGTTCATCATGCCGAGTGTATCACCTTGGGGTGCATTGATCTTGTTTGTAAAGAAGAAAGATGGGACAATGCGGATGTGTATAGATTATCAGCAACTGAACAAGTTGACGATCAAGAACAAGTATCCTTTGCCAAGGATTGATGATCTCTTTGGTCAGTTTTGAGGAGCTTCCTTGTTTTCTAGGATTGAATTAAGGTCATGGTATTATCAGTTAAAAGTAAAGGATGTGGACATACGTAAGACGACTTTTCGGACAAGGTACGGACATTACGAGTTCTTAGTGATGTCGTTTGGTTTGACCAATGCACATGTTGCTTTCATGGACATGATGAATTGTGTGTTCCACGAGTTCTTGGATCAGTTTGTGGTGGTGTTCATCGATGATATCCTTGTATATTCTCGTACCGAGGAGGATCATGATAGACACTTAAGGATCGTTTTGCAAGTGTGCCAAGCTATGTAAGTGTGAGTTTTGGCTTAAGAAGGCGATCTTACTTAGGTATGTTGTATCAGCTGAGGGTATTCGTGTGGATCCGCATAAAGTAGAGGTTGTGATGAGTTGGAAGGTGCCTAAGTCAGTGACAGAGGTACGAAGTTTCCTTGGTTTTGCTGGGTATTATCGAGGGTTTGTCGAGGGTTTTTGGAAGATTGATGCACCTTTGACCAAGTTGTTGCAGAAGAATGTTCGCTTTGAGTAGATAGATGCGAGACAACAAGCTTCTGAGAAGTTGAAGGAAGCTTTGACGTAAGCTCCTATCCTGATTCAACCTGAGTCTGGTAAGGAGTTTGTGGTCTATAGTGATGCGTCCATTGTTGGTTTGGGTTGTGTGTTGATGCAGGAGGGTAAGGTAGTAGCCTATGCATCTAGGCAGTTGAAGGTGCATGGGCGTAACTACCCTACTCACGATCTTGAGCTTACGGGTGTTGTGTTTGCCTTGAAGATTTGGAGGCATTATCTGTATGGCGAGAAGTGTGTGGTTTTCACGGATCATAAGAGTTTGAAGTATCTTATGTCTCAGAAGGAGTTGAATCTTAGGCAATGTCGTTGGGTGGAGTAGCTTAAGGATTATGATCTATCGATCGAGTATCACTCGGGAAAGGCCAATGTTGTGGACGATGCTTTGAGCAGGAAAGTGGCTGTGGAGTTTAGGAAGATGTTTGCTCACTTGAGCATATCGCGAGATGGTGGTCTTGTTGCTGAATTGCAAGTGAAACCATCTCTGATTAAGCTGATCAAGGATAAGAAGTTGCTTGATGATTCTCTTTTCCCTCATGTTCAGGACATTGCGGAGGGTAAGCCTTCGAATTTCAGTTTTAATGATGATGGTGTTTTTTGCTTTGGGAATCGAATAGTGGTGCCAGATGATGTTGAGTTGAGGCGCACTATTTTGACTGAAACTCATAGTAGTCCCTTCGCTATGCATCCTGGTAGTACGAAGAGGTATCGTGATTTGAAGGATGAGTACTACAGCGTGGGGTTGAAAAAGGATGTTGCTGAGTTCGTTCGGGGTTGTTGCAACCTTTGAGAATTCCAGAGTTGAAGTGGGAAAGAATTACCATGGATTTTCTGTCTGGTTTGCCTTTGTCACCATCAAAGAAGAATTCGGTTTGGGTGATTGTTGATCGCCTCACGTAGTGTGCACATTTCTTGCCTGTGCACACTACGTACACCTTGGATAAGCTGGCGGAGCTGTATATTGCTGAGATTGTGCGGTTGCACAGTGCCAAAGTCCATAGTGTCAGATTGGTATCCGAGGTTCACGTCAAGGTTCTGGGAATGGTTGCATACGGTTGAATTTCAGTACTTCCTATCATCCTTAGACGGATGGACAGTCAGAACATGTGATCCAGGTGCTTGAGGACATGTTGAGATGTTGCGTTATAGATTTTCAAGGTTCTAGGGAGAAGCACTTGCCGATGGTTGAGTTTTCTTACAACAATATTTATCAGGAAAGTATCCAGATGGCTCCAAAAGAAGCTTTGTATAGGAGGAAGTGTAGGACCCCTCTTTGTAGGGCAGAAGCTGGGCAGAAGTTGATTTCGATGCCGGCTATGTTAAAAGGAATCAACGAGAAGGTGAAGCTCATCTGTGAGCATTTGAAGGCAGCATCGAATAGCAAAATTCTTACGCGGATCTGAAGCGTAAGGAAATCGAGTTCGCGGTTGGCGAACGTGTGTTTTTGAAGGTATCGCCTTGGAAGAAGGTGATGAAATTTGGGCGTAAGGGTAAGCTTAGCCCGAGGTTTATTGGACCTTATGAGGTTGTGGAGCGTGTTGGTCCTGTGGCATATCGATTGAGGTTGCCTTCTGAGCTAGAAAAAATACATGATGTGTTTCATGTCTCGATGTTGCGGAGGTACAGATCAGATCGTTCGCATGTGACGCATGTTCAGGAGATAGAGTTGAACCTAGATTTGCCTTATGATGAGGAACCAGTCAAAATTCTGGATTTGAGCAATAAAGTTCTTCGTGGCAAAATGATAGAGCTTGTGAAGGTGTTGTGGCGACACCGAGGAGTTGAGGAGGCCACTTGGGAAAACAAGGCGGACATGCTGAAGCAGTTTCCGCACCTTTTTCCTTGAGGTAAAATTTTGAGGACGAATTTTCCTAAGACGGGGAGAGTTGTAACGCCCTGGTTTTGGGCCTAAATGTTTTAGACTTTGGATTGGACTGGTCAGAAACGATTTGAATCGTGTGAGGTGGTTGTTGAGTGTGTAAAAGTTCTATTATTTACACCATTTTTAACCCATATTTCTGCTACATTCAAGCACCATTTCATTGCATTTAGGTCAGTTTACAGCAGAACATCACAAATATATAAAAGGCACAGATTCTACTAAAAATGGTTGTTTTGTAGGTTGCTGCCATAGTTGACGGAGAAGGCGGGCGTAGGGCAGAGAAGCAGCAGAGCTGAACTGGACAAGCAGACGACGACGATGATGCTGCCATGGATCTGCCGTGACAGCAAGGTGACAGCAGCCTTATGAAGAGGAAAAGCAAAGTGGACCTCGATAGATAGAGAAAAATCTGCTCGTCTGTCGTGTGAAAACCAAATAATTTTCCAAGCCCCGGATCAAAAGATATGTCAAGCCAAAGCTCAAGGAGAGGAAATCCCAAGAAACAAGGATGCCGGCTGAAAAGTAGGATACTTGGAGATTAAGTCTTTATTAGAATCTTACTTTTAATTAAAGTTGTAATCCTTGTTAACTTAGAATACTTGAGCCCAAAGCTTATATAAGGGCATAGATTTTAACCTAGGAGACATATACCCCATAACCGATAACCTAAATCCCCCTGCCGTTTACCCGCCGTCGTTATGTTCTAAAAACCCCCTAGGGCCACGGGTTGTTTTGTAAAGTAGTTGCAAGGGTTGTTTTGTTTTAGGATTTTCCAAGTTCAATAAAATAAACTTCAAGTTCTCTTATTTTGGTTATTCATATCTTGCAAGAGCATCGAGACAGCATTGTGAGGTTATCTATTTACTTAGCATCGGGAGAGTTAAGTATACGAAAGAAATAAGAGCAAGTTCTCTAGTTTATAGTTGAACTATCTCGTGCCTAGGGATAGGGCGAGGTTAAGTGGCTAAAGAAGAATTCATACACATCGGTGTTCATCCTTCGATTCACGCCGGGAGGTATCATCAAGACGTGATCATCGACAGACTTGGACCATTCTTGCCAAACTTGAAGTACGGAGTTGGTGTGTTTGCTGCCGCGACAGCTAACGGACGGCCGCCACGACAGGTGCTGTCGGCGACGGGCGCGACGACAGAACTGGATTTCCTAAACTCTACAATACCTGCACTACTGAGCAATTCAATACCAGCCCATTCTCTCTATCTTGATTTCTCTACTTTTATTTTCCAGTATTCTTTATTATTTTCGTGACAATATCTTAATCTATTCTTTTCCCCTTGTGCAGATAGCGAAGGAAAGGGTTAGCCCAGTCCCTGTGGAGACGATATCCGATACTCTAGTATCACTTTATTACTTGCGACGTGTACACTTGCACCTAATTGTGATAGACACTTTTACATGCAACAAGTTTTTGGCGCCGTTGCCGGGGACTGGCAACACACTCTTACCCTAGCTTCTGCACTTTTCTTTTATTTTTATTATTATTATTATTTTTTTAAATTATTTTTTTTAACAAAAAAAAACTCAGGTGAAAATACAGGTTCAAGGGCATCAACATGCCAGGAAAAACCATTCGAGAGTTGATGTGGGAAAGTTCTTGCAATTACCGTAAAGATATGCCGCCACGACAGCAACAAGGGCAGCAAATGCCGATGCTGCAGCAACAAAATTTTTTATGGTACGATCAAAACCCGCAAAATTTTTTATACCATAACAATTTTGCTACAGAACCCGACCTGCCCTGGCAATGTTATCATCCTCAAGAACAGTCAAAATCCTTAGAAGACACACTGCAAGCCTTCATGGCACTCACTCAAGAAGTGTCGGTTTCTATTGACGCAAGTATCGCCAAGATGGATGAACTCTTGAGCAGACCAGTCCTCATTCATGCCACAGATGAACCTGAAATCCTGAGGCAAGATGACGAGGATGCCCATGTGAAGGAATACCTAACATATGATGAGTCTGAGCAACAACTTGCCATGGCAATGACCGAGGAGTCGGAATGGAGCAACACCGCGACAACGCTGAGTGAAATTCAAGAGAATGTCACGGCAGCAACCACTTCTGAGGCAGAAACCCCAGTCAAAGCGGAAACTGCCACCTCGGCAGAAACTGCCGCCTCAGCAGCAACTGCCGCCTCGACAGCAATTGATGCTGAAGCAGCAACCACATCAGAGGCAAATTCTCAACCCACTACCTTGATTATGCCTGACCAAGATTGCACACATCCATCCCTGTCATGGCACTCGCACAACCACCTAGAAGAGCTACCCAATGACAATGCCTCGCTGATGGAATATGAGCAGGTAATAAACGAACCTTTTGAATTATATGAAAACTCACCAATTCCATTGCAGGTATTTGAGGAACCAAAGCCGGTGGACACAGAATCATCAAAGTCTCTACTGATAGAGATCTACGAGTGGTCAACAGAATTTGATATAGAGAGTGATGGCACTTACCAATGTCCCATTGACCTGCAAAGTAACCTGATAAAGAACTGTCAAAATAACTGCCTGCCGCAGCAGCGGGCACGACAACAAGGGATACATTCAACCACAACAACATTTAACGAAAACAAGGTAAGTTTATGGTCGAATGTCAATTTGATTTTTTCTAATCATATATTCATGCCCTCAGAAACATTACCAAGAAGGGAGGACTTCATGGACTACAAAGGGAAGAGAAAGAAAGGAGCCCCCACCATGAGAATAATTACCAGATGGAAGGTACATATCGACTTCAAGAAGTACCGGAAACGACGCCTCAAGCATTATCCGAGGACTGAAGCCCCAGGAATACATGAAGTGGTTACTTTAGGAGATGCCCCACAAGGCATCCCTAATTTAACCTAAGTTTTATTTTTATTTATTTTTATTATTTATTATTTATTAGGTAATAAGGTTTATTTTTATTCGAATAATGTTTTTATATTTTCTGTTTTTAGGTAATAAAGGAGTCAAGAAGAAAAGGAGAAGTGACCTAAGCCCACCATCCATCCATCAGCCCAACAGATCCCATTTATTGAAGCCTGTCGTTCCAGCTGCCGCGCAGACACGGAGAAGACGGGTTGTCACCAGACTGTCACGGCAGACGCATGACAGATGCGTAACAGACGCAGAAACACGTGTCAGACGCGTCAGACACGCTAAAGCTCGACAGCCGCCCCGTTATTCGCGCCTACCGTTACAGTTTCAACGGGCAGCAATTCCTTTTCTATAAAACCCCGTTTCATTTTCATTTTCACTCACTTCTGCTTTTCTTACTTGCTCTCCATCTTTAGTTTTCATTTGCTTTATTTTACTTTCAACAACCCTTGCAACTAACATGTCTTCCAGAAGAACCCGCCGCAGTGCTGCCTCAACTTCGTCACCGACAGCACCTACCCCTCAATCCTTTGCTACTACAGATTTATGGGAAGAAAGAGGCTCCATTTACACTCCACGAGCAGTCAATATGGACCTCAAGCCTTTTATCGCAAGGACGATTAGAGCCCTCTTGTTGGAAACATTCGCGGAACAACCAGCAGAGATGAATGAGACGCTGGTGAGGGAATTCTATGCTGCCATCGGCAGCAGGACGGCAACAGCAGTGACTGTCCGAGGGACAGAGGTGCAGTTCACAGCCGAGTGCATTAACTCTTTGTATGACCTCTACCTAGGCCCCAACGATGATGCTCACCAGCAGTTCCTTGATACTTTGGATGATGCTGTCTATGACGTTGTCATGGCAGAAGTGACGAAAGAAGGGACTTAGTGGAACACAAGCCGAAAAAATCCTCACACCGTGAAGAGAGGGCAGCTGCTGCCGGAAGCAAATTTGTGGAATGCTTTTATCAAGAAGAGGATCCTGCCGTCATCACATCACACCACCATTGATAAGCAGAGCGACCGTATAGTAAAAGGACGGGGTTGGACAGACAAAAATATCATCAGCCTCATGGAGCTGACAGTAGCAACCCCTCTCCTCCTTCAAACCCTGCTGCCGCCCCCGCTGAATCCTCAGAGCAGCCAACTCCTGAACCTAGCTGCTATTCAAAGGATGGAGGACAGACAGCTGGGCCTCATGACATTCACCAAGGACTTTGTCGCATCCACGGTAAACTTCATTCACAATACTTTAAATTTTCCTGATGTTGTCTTTCCCACCTTCCCTGCCCACTACTTCACTATCAACACCGCTGCCCACACACCTACACCTACTGCCACACCACATACACCATCTGCTGCCTCCATTCCATCACCTGCCCCGATGGCAGCCGTCAACCCTCATGCCGAAACATCCGCCCACGGAACAAAGCAACCGGTTCCCTCAGATGACATTGATGCCTTTGTTGTTGGGTTCTCTTCCTCATCTGTCGAAAGAATTTACACCGGTCAAGAGGCAGAAAAGAATGGCCAATAAGAAAAATCTGCCAAAGGCAAGCAGCAGCAACAGTAGCAGCAGTGACAGCAGCGACATCAGCTCTGATATTCAGGTTGTACGGCAACCACCCCAGCCCGCCCCGCGAAACAGAACTTGCCGCCAGATCCGCCTCAGCAGCAGTAGTGAAGACGGTGATTAAAATTTAAGTTTCTTATCTTCTTATTGCTGCCTGCCATATATATTTTGTGATGTACTGCCTTCATATGTTTTCATTTTTATTTTGTCATTTGCATTGAGGGCAATGCAACCCTCGAGTTTGGGGGTGGCAACCCTCCATATTCATGGAGTACATCTTAGTTATTTTTTGTGTCTTTTACTTAGTACTTTTCTAAAAAAAACACGAAAATTAAAAATTTTGGCTGAAACTGTGAATTGAACTTACATGTCGTGACAGCTCTGTTGTGGCAGCGACTTTAGGATAGTTTAAGGAGAAGTTTAGAGCCTTTCTATAGTTCTGAAAACTTAAAACACCATTGTGACTATTATACTGCTTAGACTTCTTTTAGACAAACTAGAGGTTTAAGGAGCTTCCGTGTTTTCTAGGATTGAATTAAGGTCATGGTATTATCAGTTAAAAGTAAAGGATGTGGACATACCTAAGACGACTTTTCAGACAAGGTACGGACATTACGAGTTCTTAATGATGTCGTTTGGTTTGACCAATGCACATGTTGCTTTCATGGACATGATGAATTGTGTGTTCCACGAGTTCTTGGATCAGTTTGTGGTGGTGTTCATCGATGATATCCTTGTATATTCTCGTACCGAGGAGGATCATGATAGACACTTGAGGATCGTTTTGCAAGTGTGCCAAGCTATGTAAGTGTGAGTTTTGGCTTAAGAAGGTGGTCTTACTTAGGCATGTTGTATCAGCTGAGGGTATTCATGTGGATCCGCATAAAGTAGAGGCTGTGATGAGTTGGAAGGTGCCTAAGTCAGTGACAGAGGTATGAAGTTACCTTGGTTTTGCTGGGTATTATCGAGGGTTTGTCGAGGGTTTTTGGAAGATTGATGCAACTTTGACCAAGTTGTTGCAGAAGAATGTTCGCTTTGAGTAGACATATGCGAGACAACAAGCTTCTGAGAAGTTGAAGGAAGCTTTGACGCAAGCTCCTATCTTGATTCAACCTGAGTCTGGTAAGGAGTTTGTGGTCTATAGTGATGTGTCCATTGTTGGTTTGGGTTGTGTGTTGATGCAAGAGGGTAAGGTAGTAGCCTATGCATCTAGGCAGTTGAAGGTGCATGGGCGTAACTACCCTACTCACGATCTTGAGCTTACGGGTGTTGTGCTTGCCTTGAAGATTTGGAGGCATTATCTGTATGGCGAGAAGTGCGTGGTTTTCACGGATCATAAGAGTTTGAAGTATCTTATGTCTGAGAAGGAGTTGAATCTTAGGCAATGTCGTTGGGTGGAGTAGCTTAAGGATTATGATCTATCGATCGAGTATCACTCGGGAAAGGCCAATGTTGTGGACGATGCTTTGAGCAGGAAAGTGGCTGTGGAGTTTAGGAAGATGTTTGCTCACTTGAGCATATCGCGAGATGGTGGTCTTGTTGCTGAATTGCAAGTGAAACCATCTCTGATTAAGCTGATCAAGGATAAGCAGTTGCTTGATGATTCTCTTTTCCCTCATGTTCAGAACATTGCGGAGGGTAAGCCTTCGAATTTCAGTTTTAATGATGATGGTGTTTTTTGCTTTGGGAATCGAATAGTGGTGCCAGATGATGTTGAGTTGAGGCGCACGATTTTGAATGAAACTCATAGTAGTCCCTTCGCTATGCATCCTGGTAGTACGAAGATGTATCGTGATTTGAAGGATGAGTACTACAGGGTGGGGTTGAAAAAGAATGTTGCTGAGTTCATTAGTAAGTGCATGGTGTGTCAACGAGTGAAGGCTAAACATTAGGTACCTTCGGGGTTGTTCCAACCTTTGAGAATTCCAGAGTTGAAATGGGAAAGAATTACCATGGATTTTCTGTCTGGTTTGCCTTTGTCACCATCAAAGAAGAATTCAGTTTGGGTGATTGTTGATCGCCTCACGTAGTGTGCACATTTCTTGCCTGTGCACACTACGTACACCTTGGATAAGCTGGCGGAGCTGTATATTGCTGAGATTGTGCGGTTGCACAGTGCCAAAGTCTATAGTGTCAGATTGGTATTCGAGGTTCACGTCAAGGTTCTGGGAATGTTTGCATACGGTTGAATTTCAGTACTTCCTATCATCCTTAGACGGATGTACAGTCAGAACGTGTGATCCAGGTGCTTGAGGACATGTTGAGATGTTGCGTTATAGATTTTCAGGGTTCTAGGGAGAAGCACTGGCCGATGGTTGAGTTTTCTTACAACAATAGTTATCGGGAAAGTATCCAGATGGCTCCAAAAGAAGCTTTGTATAGGAGGAAGTGTAGGACCCCTCTTTGTAGGGTAGAAGCTGGGCAGAAGTTGATTTCGATGCCGGCTATGTTAAAAGGAATCAACGAGAAGGTGAAGCTCATCTGTGAGCGTTTGAAGGCAGCATCAGATAGCAAAAGTCTTATGCGGATCTGAAGCGTAAGGAAATCGAGTTCGCGGTTGGCGAACGTGTGTTTTTGAAGGTATCGCCTTGGAAGAAGGTGATGAAATTTGGGCATAAGGGTAAGCTTAGCCCGAGGTTTATTAGACCTTATGAGGTTGTGGAGCGTGTTGGTCCTGTGGCATATCGGTTGAGGTTGCCTTCTGTGCTAGAAAAAATACATGATGTGTTTCATGTCTCGTTGTTGCGGAGGTACAGATCGGATCCTTCGCATGTGATGCATGTTCAGGAGATAGAGTTTAACCCGGATCTGCCTTATGATGAGGAACCAGTGAAAATTCTGGATGTGAGCAATAAAGTTCTTCGTGGCAAAACGATAGAGCTTGTGAAGGTGTTGTGTCGACAGCGAGGAGTTGAGGAGGTCACTTAGGAAAAACAAGGCAAACATGCTGAAGCAGTTTCCGCACCTTTTTCCGTCAGGTAAAATTTTGAGGACGAAATTTCCTAAGACGGAGAGAGTTGTAACGCCCT
The DNA here is from genome assembly GCA_958450335.1 of Hibiscus tridactylites. Lineage (NCBI taxonomy): Eukaryota > Viridiplantae > Streptophyta > Magnoliopsida > Malvales > Malvaceae > Hibiscus > Hibiscus tridactylites. Next base: position 45,091,844 of record OY288281.1, read on the forward strand.
GGTTTTGGGCCTAAATGTTTTAGACTTTGGATTGGACCAGTCAGAAACGGTTTGAATCGTGTTAGGTGGTTTAGGGAAATCAAGGATCGGGGAAGGATAAAAATATGGTAAAATATGCTAAAATCCTCTTAACTCATGTTTAAGGGATTGGTCAAATCAGTTTTACAAAATAGGCTTTGGAAGTGGTACATTTTGGGTAGTGACCAAAATGTTAAGTTTCAAAACTGTGGAAAATGAAATTTTAATAGAGGAGTCAAAATCTTAAAATCTTTAGGGAGCTATGGTGCAATTACACCTTCTTTAAATTGACATGTGTTTTAAAACGGTTTTTAGATGATTAAAAAAAGGTTTTATTTAATTAAAATTAATAAAATAAGAAGTTGAGATTTCATTTCACGTAACTACCTCTCATTTTAGAAAACCATTTTCTCAACACTTTCTCTGGAATTCTTTTCTCCCAAACACTCTCTCATTGATTTATAAGTCAATTCCAAGATTTCTCTTCAAGATTTTCAAGTTTTGTGAAGCTAAAACTTCTCAAACCTTTAGAAAGGCAAGGATTGGAGGTAAATCTCATTCTCAACCTTCAATTTAGGTTCTTTAATGAAATTCCCAAGATCTTTGGCTTGTAATTGATGTTTTTGGGTGAGTTTTTATTATAGTTTTGATTTGAGATCAATATCTTACAAAAATATAATTAAAATCTTGATTTCCGGATTGGATTTGATGAGCTCTATTTTGGATTGGTTTTAATTGAGTTTTGAGTTGATTATTATGTTGACAAAGGGTTTTGATAATATAAATCTTGAAATCCTTGAGTTTCTTGATGGTTTTAGTTGGGTTTTTGGGGTGAAATGTTGAAGTTGTGCTTGCTGGAGGTATAAGGAATTGTTTAGGCTGTTTTTAGATGTGTTTTGATGTTTATAAATGGTTGGAAGTGATGTATGTTGGCTGGGCTTGGATTAGGAAGCAATCGATTGAGTTTTCGGTTGTTTCAGATGGGTCAATTGGTGTAGTTTTGGTGAGCAACAAGTTTGTTTTTGGTTGCTAGTGTTGAAATGCATTTTAATGCATTTGGATCTCAATTTTGATGATCTAAAAAAGGGGATCTTGATCCGGAAGCAAACGAAGCAATTTTGGAGGCATCAGAAGGGTGATTTTCGTGTCGGGGAGCAAGGTTTTGCGTATCGGTGAGTGGAAATGGATTTTCTAGCTTTGTAATGCTTTGAGCGTGGTCTTGGGAGCTTATTGTAAGTTTGAAACACTTTGCTAAGCTCAAATGTAATTGAAATTGGTATGTTTTGGTGCATGATTGTTGAAAAAACATGTTTTGATTGAATGCTGGAGCTTATGCCATGCTCGATTGATGTAAATCATATGTGAGATAAACATGATTTTATGTTCATAATGTGATAAGGATGTATGCTGATTTCGAATGGTGTAAAACATGTTGATTATGAAATGCTATTGTATGCTATGTCATGCTTGAGGGAAATCGACGAGCCTATTGCCTTATTACACTAATAAAATGTTTTTGTGAACTTGGATCCTTGCTTGAGGCTGGCCTAAATCATGGTTTGATTTGTTTTATTGTTATGCCTTGTTAAAAATAGTACTATGGGTATGAGGAGAGAACTTAGGTCGAACACGGTAGTGCCTGCGACTTAGTAGGGCGACCAAGGTAACCAAGGGGCTGATGTCCCTCCTGGTGGAAACTTACCTCCTCCCCCACCACCTGGAGGTGGAGAGCTGGAGCAACAAGGACAAGGAGGTCAAGTCTTAGGTGATCTAACGCCATTGGTTCAGGCGATCACCGCAGCGTTTTAGGCTGTGGTAGTCGGAGCGCATGTTCAGGCCCCTGCAACTGAGCTAGTGGGTTTGCCTTTGGAAAGGCTGAGGAGTTTAGGAGCTACTGAGTTCTATGCAATGTCTCTTGAGGCATCAGTAGCCTGGTTGGCTTGCATGATCCGTATCATGGATCAGATGGGCTGTAATGATGTACGCAAGCTAGGATGCAATGTTTCTTTGCTCCATGGTGATGCCTATAGTTGGTGGACGACTATCACCACTGGTATGGAACTCAATGAAGTAGATTGGGAGTTTTTCGGAGGCTTCTTTAAGAGAAAGTATCTAGGTGTGAGATACTTGGATGAGAAGAAGCGTGAATTTATGTCGCTTATCCAGGGAAACCATTTTGTGGCTGAGTACGAGCTCCAGTTCGTATGTCTGAGCCAATACGTCCCTGAGTTGATGTCGAGTGAGAGGCATCGTTGCGATCGCTTCTGGTATAGGCTGGTGCAGGAAGTCAAGACGTATATGTTGGTTGCAGATTACATAGATTTTGACGTGCTTGTATGTCGAGCTAAGGACATCAAGCATAATTTAGGTTTATCATCTCGTGGAGGTGGTTCTAGCTCTAGGAAGAGAGCAGTTGAGTCTACTTCCGGTGGTGGACAGAACAAGAGGGGGCGAGATAGGAGATATCAGTCTGCTGCTAGGCGAGGTAATGTTGGACATATCGACGTAGAGAGACAGGATGAGAATAGAACAGAACACGTGTTGGACGTGTGGTTCTCGGGGTCATCTCCGGCGAGATTGCCCTCGTGTGGCTAGGGAGGCTCAGGCTCCTATTGTGGTGACAGGGAATTCTTGCTGGAACTATGGTTCAACAGATCATATGAGGTGGGAGTGTCCTCTGTTGGCCGGTGGAGGCCAGGGACGTGCACCTGTTGGGGCTGCACCACAAAGAGGCCGTGGGCTCGGCCGAGGGAATTTCCAGAGGAGAGATGAGGGTCAGTGAGGCATTGCTCATGTTGTAGCAGTTCGGTCGTAGAGAGGCGGTCCTGCGAGGGTCTATGCTCAACGCAAGGAGTGTAACGATACCGATGTCATCACAAGTATCTTTCTTGTAACATCCCGGATTAAGGTCTAGGAGATTCGATGAGTTTCCGAAGTCCGAAAGACTAGTGTTGGAAGTTTTGAGTAAGTTCAGGGAATGAGGTCTTCGAGGGTTGGGAAAAATATGGAATAAATCTTTAAAATCCTTTTTAAATATGTAAAAGGTTTTGGTAAAAACAATTTTGGAAAAATGCTTTCCGAACTGTGACATTTTGGTTGGTGACCAAATTGTAAAGTTTGTAAAATCTGTTTTAGTGACCATTTTGTAAAAGAGTCAAAACATTGAATCTTTAAGGAGCTATATTGGCTGGGCCAAATAGGTTATTATCCCATTTCATTTTTACTATTCAAATATTTTAAAATAGCTTTTATGATTTAATTAAAACAAGGGTTCATCCAAAATCTTATTTCACGTTAAAATCCATTTTCAAGCTTCCTCGTCTCCTCTTTTCAACAAAACAACAATTGAGCTTGATTTCCTCAAGGTAAAAGTGTTTTCTTTTTAATCTTTTATTGCTAAATAGTTTTCCTACCTTGATATCCTAAAACCCAAGTCTATTTCATTGTATTCTTCAAGGATTTTTGCCAAACAAGGGGTAATAGCTAGCATTGGGGGTGAGCAACGTGATTCTCCTCTAATGTAAGGTTCTTTAATGAAATTCCCATGCCTTGATTCTTTTAAATACCAAGGTTTTAATCTTTTGTCTTGATCTTAATGTAAACTGGATAAAATTGATGAAAATGAGCTTTTGGTAAGATTTTTGGGTAAGATCTCTTAATGTTGGGTTTGTTGATGTTGTTACCTTAGTTTTGATATGATTATTGTGTTGATATGATGGTAGAATGGCAAGAACCCCGAAATGGGGTTGAGTGTTGATTTTTGAAGTATGAAAAGTGGGTTTTTGAGTGGAATTTGAAGTGAATCAATAGTTGGTGTTGATCTGATGATTGGATGATGTTTTTAGATGTTTATCTATGTGTTTTGATGTTATTTAATGTTGGGCTTTGTGGGAGACTATCCGAATTGGGTCTTTTTGTTGGTTACGACTTGTATCAAATTTATTCGATAGGTGTTTTGGTTGAGTTGTTGAAATCTCTGCTTTCTAGAAAATTTGTGTGTTGTAAATATCACTAAATCCTATGTTTTGGGTTGGTTAGAGGCGAGGATTGAAGATCCGGATTTGTTGAACGCATTTGTGGGTGGACTGGAAATCTAGAAAAAGGGTTTCAGCTTGTTGTGGTAACTGCTGGTGAGTGGAAATGATTTTTGCTGTTTTATCAAGGTTGAAGAGGTGTTTTAAGGGTTTAGGTTGAGCCATTAGGCCAATCCAAGCTCAATGGTAAGATTTGGTTTTGTTTCGGCTTTTCGCCTTCTTATTTTGATCGTGTTTTGGATCATGTGCATATCATTTGTAAATGATGTTCCTTCTGATGTTGTTATGCATTAAATGCATGTTGTTGTTGTCCCATATGAATGTCGTGTTGTGTTTTGGATGTTGGTTGAGCTCATGCTATCCTTGAGCTTGTGATCATGGTTTTTGGGATGTGTTTTGGGGAGGTGGTTATCCACGGTAAAAATCAATGGTTTATGATGTTGCGGTGAGTATATTGGCACATGGGTTATATCAGATAGATTGATCGATCAATAGGATGTGAAGTGCACTATAATTATAAAATCCGCGCGTGGGAAATTCTTCGGTTTCACAATTGGGGTTGTGCTATTGTGATGCGACTGGTAGGGGTTGTGCTATCACCAACGGGCAATGCGGGTTGTGGCATCCTGGCCGAAGTGAGTTTGTGGTGAGGGTTGTTTCACCATGTGACTTGATGGGGGTTGTGCCATCAAGGTGTCCACTTATCCGAGCAACGTGTCAATGATGCCGATATACTCAATCGCCTATGGTTCCATTATGAGCTTGGTAAACTCATATGATTATGCTTATGTTTGAAGCATGTGCATGGTAAAAGAGTCGGTGGGCTTGGTTTGCATTTATGGTTCATGTAAAGCTTATGCCTGGTTGATGCACGTTCTTTACCTATGAAATGTATGGTTTCTTTGCTTAATCTTGTTTCAAGATAGCATGTTGAAAAGTAAATGGTTTTGAAAATGGTTTGTGAAAAGGGGATTAGAGAGGTGTTTAGAACCAAGTAAAATACCTTAGAGATGCTTAGAATTGTTGTTTTGCTGTTTCTGCAGTAGGGTGTTTCGGAACGGGCTCGACCGTTTCGGAACAACCATTATTTTCCTTTAAATTTTGCCTTGGTGTTTTGGATCGGGTACCGAAACGGGCTAAGCAGGAGCGGAACGGTCTCAAGCCGTTTCGAAACATTTTAGCTACTGTGAAGTACCGTTCCGATACCAGTTTCGAAACGGGGTCGTTGGAGTTAGTTAAAGGCATCTTTGAAGTTATTTTTCTTGCGTTTTGGTCCTAGTTTTTACAGTTATCAATTGTGGTTGATTGTGTGCATGTTTAAAGTTGTTTTTCATCATGGAAGCATGAAATGAACTAAAATTTCTCAGAGGTCACCTTAATTGCATTTTAGGTCCTCATATTATGCTAGTTTTGCATTTTGGTCCCTGGTTGCCCTTTTTGGTTCGAATCGATGCTCGTCTGTTGTTCAATCTTCCGCTGTGTGTTCGATAACTTAAGTTTAACTTTGAGCGTCTAGAAAAGATATTAAGAAATGCGTCTTTGGTTGCTAATCGGAGGGATATCTTCAGATCTTTCTTCGTTTAGTCTCGTGTAATCCACTCGATACGGTCTGGTAGCTAGGCCGGGTCGAGGGGGTTACATATGTTCTCCAGTCTTTATCATTGTTGGCTTTGATTGATTCTGGATCCACTCATTCTTATATCTTGAGTGAGCATGCGCATTTGCTTGATATACCTGTTGAGTTGCTTGAAGTAGGAATGCAAGTGACTAGTTCGTTTGGTGAGATTGTAGTCACTAGGAAGTTGTATCGGAGGTGTCCCTTGTCTGTTCAAGGTCATGTTTTTCTTGTGTATTTGATGGAGTTACCCTTTCATGGTTTTGATGTAATCCTTGGTATGGATTGGCTATCTGAGCATAGGGCATTATTTGACTTTGCGGTTAAGCGAGTCTCTTTAAAACTTGTTGATGATTATGAAGTGGTGGTAGCAGGTTGTTTCGGCTATGGAAGCAAGCCGTATGCTAAGGATGGGTTGTGAGGCTTATCTTGCGTATGCAATGAATCCTTGTACAAAGGATGTATGTGTGCAGGACATCAGAACTGTTTACGGTTATCCGGGTGTCTTTCCGGATGAATTGTCGGGGTTGCCACCAAATAGAAAAATTGAGTTTGGTATCGAGTTGTATGAGAATACCACTTCGGTGTCCATTGCTCCTTATCGCATGTCACTTAAAGAGCTAAAAATGTTGAAAACGCAACTTCAGGAGTTGCTGGACCGAGGGTTCATCCGGCCGAGTGTGTCACCTTGGGGTGCACTGGTGTTGTTTGTAAAGAAGAAAGATGGGAAGATACGGATGTGCATAGATTATCGACAACTGAATAAGTTGACGATTAAGAATAAGTACCCCTTGCCAAGGATTGATGATCTCTTTTATCAGTTTTGATGGGCTTCCGTGTTTTTTAAGATTGACTTAAGGTCAGGGTATTACCAGTTGAAGGTAAACGATGTGGACGTACCTAAGACGACATTTTGGACAAGGTACGGGCATTACGAGTTCTTAGTGATGTTGTTTGGTTTGACTAACGCACATGGTACTTTCATGGACATGATGAATCGTGTGTTCTATGAGTTCTTGGACCAGTTTGTGGTGGTGTTCATCCATGATATCCTTGTGTATTCTCGTACCGAGGAGGATCATGATAGACACTTGAGGATCGTTTTGCAAGCGTTGTTGGAGAACCAGTTGTATGCCAAGCTAAGTAAGTGTGAGTTTTGGCTTAAGAAGGTGGACTTCCTTGGTCATGTTGTATTAGTTGAGGGTATTCGTGTTGATCTGCATAAGGTAGAGGCTATGATGAGTTGGAAGGTACCTAAGTCGGTGACAGAGGTACGAAGTTTCCTTGGTTTAGCTGGGTATTACCGTAGGTTTGTCGAGGGTTTCTCGAAGATTGATGCACCTTTGACCAAGTTGTTGTAGAAGAATGTTCGCTTTGAGTGGACAGATTGGGGACAACAAGCTTTTGAGAAGCTGAAAGAAGATTTGACGCAAGCTCCTGTCTTGATTCAACCTGAGTCTGGTAAGGAGTTTTTGGTCTATAGTGATGCGTCCATTGTTTGCTTTGAAGATTTGGAGGCATTATTTGTATGGAAAGAAATGAGTGGTGTTCACGGATCATAAGAGCTTAAAGTACCTTATGTCTCAGAAGGAGTTGAATCTTAGGCAACGTCGATGGGTGGAGTTGCTTAAAGATTATGATTTGTCGATCGAGTATCACTCGGGAAAGGCCAATGTTGTGGTCGATGCTTTGAGCAGGAAAGTGGCTATGGAGTTGAGGACGATGTTTGCTTGCTTAAGCATATCACGAGATAGTGGTCTTGTTGCTGAATTGCAAGTGAAACCATCTCTAATCCAGTTGATCAAGGATAAGCAGTAGCTTGATGATTCTCTTGTCCCTCATGTTTAGGACATTGCGGAGGGTAAGCCTTCGGATTTCAGTTTTAATGATGGTGGTGTTTTGTGCTTTGGGAGTCGAATAGTGGTGCCAGATGATGTTGAGTTGAGGCGCACTATTCTGACTGAAGCTCGTAGTAGTCATTTTGTTATGCATCCTGGGAGTACAAAGATGTATTATGATTTGAAGGATGAGTACTAATGGGTGGGGTTGAAAAAGGATGTTGCTGAATTTGTTAGTAAGTGCATGGTGTGTCAGCAAGTGAAGGTTGAACATCAGGTACCTTCGGGGTTGTTACAACCTTTGAGAATCCCAGAATGGAAGTGGGAGAGGATTACCATGGATTTCGTGTCTGGGTTGTTGTTGTCACCGTCGAAGAAGAATTCGGTTTGGGTGATTGTGGACCGTCTTACGAAGTGTGAACATTTCTTGCCTGTGCATACTACGTATACCTTGGATAAGCTGGCAGAGTTGTATATTATTGAGATTGTGCGGTTGCACGGTGTGCCAAAGTCCATTGTGTCGGATAGGGATCCGAGGTTTACCTCACAGTTCTAGGAATGTTTGCATCAAGCCTTGGGTACACGGTTGAATTGCAGTACTTCCTATCATCCTCAGACGGATTTACAGTCAGAACGTGTGATCCAGGTGCTTGAGGACATATTGAGATGTTGCGTTATAGATTTTCAGGGTTCTTGGGTGAAGCACTTGCCCTTTGTGGAGTTTGGTTACAACAATAGTTATCAGGCAAGTATCCAAATGGCTCTATATGAGGCTTTGTATGGGAGGAACTATAGAAAGGAACTACCGAGAAGGTGAAGCTAATTTGTGAGCACTTGAAGTAAGCATTGGATCGACAAAAGTCTTACACGGATCTGAAGCGTAAGGAGATTGAGTTTGCAGTTGGCGAACATGTGTTTTTGAAAGTATCACCTTGGAAGAAGGTGATGAGATTTGGGCGTAAGGGTAAGCTTAGCCCGTGATTTATTGGACCTTATGAGGTTGTGGAGCATGTTGGTCCTGTGGCATATCGGTTGAGGTTGCCTTCTGAGCTGGAAAAGATACATTATGTGTTTCATGTCTCAATGTTGCGGAGGTACATATCGGATCCTTCGCATGTGATGCCTGTTGAGGAGATAGAGTTTAATCCGGATCTATCATATGATGAGGAACAATAGAAGATTCTGGATGTGAGTAGTAAAGTTCTTCGTGGAAAAACGATAGAGCTTGTGAAGGTGTTGTGGCGACACCAGGGAGTTAAGGAGGCCACTTGGGAAAGCAAGGCGGACATGCTGAAGCAGTTTCCGCAACTTTTTCCTTCAGGTAAAATTTCGAGGATGAAATTTCCTAAGAGGGGGAGAGTTGTAACGCCCTAGTTTTGGGCCTAGATGTTTTAAACATCGGATCGGACCGATCGGAAACAGTTCGAATCGCGTTAGGTGGTTTAGGGAAATCAAGGATCGGGAAAGGATAAAAATATGGTAACAATTGCTAAAATCCTCTTAAATCTTGTTTAAGGGGTTGGTCAAATCAATTTTACAAAATAGGCTTTGGAAGTTGTACATTTTGGTTAGTGGCCAAAATGCAAAGTTTCGAAACTGTGGAAAAGTGAAATTTTAAAAAAGGAGCCAAAAATCTTAGAATCTTTAGGGAGCTATGGTGCAATTACACCTTCCTTAAATTTTCATATATTTTAAAAAGGTTTTTAGATTATTAAATAAAAATGGTTTTTACTTAATTAAAATTGATAAAATAGGAAAATTGAGATTCCATTTCACGTAACTACCTCTCATTTCAGCAAAACCATTATCCCAACTCATTTCTCCAGAATTCTTTTCTCCCAAACACTCTCTCATTGATTTCGAAATCAATTCCAAGATTTCTCTTCAAGATTTTCAAGTTTTGTGAAGCTAAAAATTGTCAAACCTTAAGGAATGCAAGGATTGGAGGTAAATCTCGTTCTCAACCTTCAATCTAGGTTCTTTATTGAAATTCCCAAAATCATTGGCTTCTAATTGATTTTTTGGATGAGTTTTTATTATCGTTTTGATTTGAGATCAAAATCTTACAAAAATATGATTAAAATCTTGGTTTTCAAATTGGATTTGATGAACTCTGTTTTGGATTGGTTTTAATTGAGTTTTTAGTTGATTATTATGTTGAAAAAGGGTTTTGATAAGATAGATCCCGAAATCTTTGAGATCCTTGAGTTTCTTGATTATTTTAGTTGTGTTTTTGAGGTGAAATGATGAAGTTATGCTTGCTGGAGGTATAAGGAATGGTTTAGGTTGTTTTCATATGTGTTTTGATGTTTGTAAATGGTTGGAAGTGTTGTATGTTGGTTGGGCTTGGTTTAGGAAGCAATCGATTGAGTTTTTGGTTGTTTCGGATGGGTAAATTGGTGTAGTTTTGGTGAGCAACGAGTTTGTGTTTGGTTGCTTGTGTTGAAATGCATTTTAATGCATTTGGATCTCTATTTTGATGATCTAAAAATAGGGGATCTTGATCTGGAAGCAAACGAAGCATTTTTTAAGGCTTCGGAAGGGTGATTTTCGTGTCGGCAAGCAAGGTTTTGCGTATCGGTGAGTGGAAATGGATTTTCCAGCTTTGTAACGCTTTGAGCGTAGGCTTGGGAGCTTAGTGTACGTTTGAAACACTTAGCTAAGCTCAAGAGTAAGTGATTCGAAAGTCTATCTTGGAATATGCTATGTTTTTGTTGGAAAATGCACTTGACTCGAATTTGATTTTAATTACTATTTTTAAGCATGTTTTGAGCATTGATAGTGCTGGTGTTTAATGCCATTTTGTTAAGAATGCACTTGGTAGGTGATCCTTGGATTTATGAGATGTAAGCATTTGAGTTTAAGCATGTTTATGCTTGTGAAAATGACAATGTGATTTATGCTTGTAAAACAGTGGAATAATGTTGTTAAATGATTATATTGGCAAGTGATGGAAATGGTTTTGGTTACTTTAATCAGATATAGTTAGCTGGCTATAGGATTGGGTGCACCGTGAATAAAGTCTCCTTGGATGTCGAGGGGTTGTGATTGTACAGTATACTCCATCCAAGTACCTAACGATTGAGGTTAAGATCACAATGGTGGCTGGTTCAATCTCGTGTGTGGATCTTGTGATATGTGTCCCATGCTCTCGTTAGTGGAATTATACAACTACCGATGAGTGGTGTTGAGGGGTTGTGATTGTACCGTTAAACTCCACCATGGATGTCACAACGGTTGATGGCCTAATCTCGGGTGTGAGCCTTGTGTAGTTCGGTAGTGTGTATGAAGCGTGTGGGACAACACTTGTAATCCGCGTATCCGATTGTGTCATTTGGGTTGGTTTTGGTATGGTTTGAGAATTGATCACTTGCAAGCCAATATAATGTTGTTGATTAATGATTTAAGCATGTGATGCTTGTGAATTATGCTAGAATGCATGTGATGCTTGGTTAAGCATGAGCAAAAGATTATATGTTGTTATTTTAATGATGCTATGAGCATGTGGTTTAAAAAGTGCATTGATGCTTTATAAGGGCATGTTTTAAGTAAAGGCATGAGATGACAAATGGTGATATTCCGGTTTTGTAAGATGGATTGATGAATGTTTGGTTTTAGCGATCCTCACTAAGCTTTATGCTTACGATCATTTGTTTCATCAATGCAGAGAATTAAGCATTTGAGGCAGCAAGAAAGTAAGTGGATTCCAAGTGTCTTGACTAAACAATGTATGTGGTTTTACCTTGGTGTAATAAGAGGCAATGGGTGGGATTTCTACTCTTGGTTACATTTTGGCGATGTTAAACACCTTGAGCATGTTTGGTTTGCTTATTTGGTATTCTAAATGGCCTTTGAGTTTTGGTTGAAGCTTAAATGTGGTTTTTAGCCTTTTGTGGTTTTGACATCTAGGAAGCATGCCTATAGTTCTAAAGTTTGCATGAATGATGCTATGATATAGCTTGTGCTTCGCTTTGGTGGTATTTGATGTTCATTTATATTGTATGTGTGCTGTGGCATGAGTTAGAATGGTTTCAGAGGTGAAAATTTGTGTAAAACCAGCAATTTGGAAAATTGCAGGCCCATGCGTTTCAGAACGCCCTTAACTATTTCGGAACGGTGGCCTGTAATGGCCAAGGTGTTTCGAAATAGGTAGGCACGTTCCGGAACATTTTGCCGCTGTAATTCACCGTATCAAAACATGTTATTTGGGGTCTCGAAACTCACCTACATATTGAAATGGTCATCATGGTTTCGAAACGGCCGTTTCGATACAAGGTCTTGTGTTCCGAATCAATTGACCGTTGGATGTTGATTTTGAATAGTTCCAAGTTTCTGTTTCTTACATTTTGGTCCTTGAATATTGTAAGTTCAATTGTTTGAGTTTGGATGGTCCGTTTGAGTTGAGATTTGACATGCTGGCATGTTAGATGATTAATTTTTGTTTGGTAATTTTAAAACATGGATAGTCCTTGTAATTCGTGAAATTTACAAATAAGTCCTTAAAAGTCAAATGATTGCAATTGAACCCCTAATTGGATTCCGATCGTTGTGTCGTTTTCGCCTAATCGCTTTGCTAAACATACAAGGTAATAATGTGCATCTAGAAAAGATTACATAGGTTAGGGTTTAAGGCGACTAAAAGAGGACGAATCAACATTGTTGGCTTTGCACGATTCACGCTGCGACTAGAATTATATGCAGTGTGATCACTTTCTAAGCTTTATGTCGAGCCTTGTAGTTCTGCCGAGTTTGCCACCGAGACACAAGTCCATTCCCCTGCCGAGGCAGCGAGAGGGTCTCAACAGCTTACCTGCCATCCTCTGCCGAGGCAGCAAAGTCCGGCAGCGCAAAACAACTTGTCCTGTTCAACGTAGTTTCACACTATGCAGCAACATAACCCTACCCATTCTAGCAACATGATCTATTCTCTTTTATTTACTTGTGTTTTTATTTTACTTTTCTTCTCAAACAATCAACTTAATTGTGCATTTACTTTTCTTGTGCAGGAACTACGAATTGAATCAAGTTGTCCAATCCTTGTGGGAGACGATATCTTTTATACTATAACTTGACAAGAGTGTGCACTTGCGCTCATAAACAGAGAACACCAAAATGGTCTACAAGTTTTTGGCGTCCTTGTCGGGGATTGGTGACAATGAAATTCATTCTTTAATTTCTGCACTTTATTTTATTTTTAGTTTTTCTTTTTAATCAAAAAAGGAATTTTACAGTTTCCTTTGTTAGTGCATGACCAGGGCGAATCCAAAAGAATAAATTGTTTATTACGATGATATAGAACGAAGAGCAAGAGAGCTAAAAAAGGAACTCAAAACAGCCCTATGGAAAGCAAAAGAAAGAAAAGCAGAGGTAAACATGGAAAACGTCAACCTTGCCAACAATGCCCAGAACGGCAAGGATGGGCAGCAAGACCCGCCGCCTAGAGAACAACAAGTGATAGAACCACCAAGGATTACTTGGAGCATGACTTCAGAGGATTCGATCCGACAATGATAGAACTTGAGATCGAAGCGGATCACTTTGACCTGAAGCCTGTGATGTTCAACCTGATCAACACGTTGGGGCAATTTGGAGGCACTGCCACAGAAGATGCTCTGCAGCACTTAAGAGGATTCATAGACATATGCAGAGCATTCAAAGTACACGGAGTCCACCAAGACGTGCTTAGGCTGAGATTATTTCCCTATTCACTGACGGATAGAGCAAAGCAGTGGTTAAACAATCAGCTAGCGGGGTCAATTAACACATGGATAGAGCTGTGTAAGGACTTCCTGGATCGTTTCAGCCCATCCAATGTCTCTGACAGATTGAGAAACGAGATCATAGCCTTCCGACAAGGGGATGATGAACCAATGTATGAAGCATGGGACCGGTACCAGCAGATGCTTAACAACTACCTGCTCCATGGTTTCTCAGCTTGGACACAGGTGTTAATGTTCTACAATGGGGTGAACTACCCAACTCGGATGATAATTGATGCCTTAGCCAACAAAATCATCCTTGACATACCACAAGAGGAGGCACTGTGGATCCTGAACCAAGCCGCCAAGAATAATTATAAGTACCCAACAGCTCATCGAGGCGGCGTTAGGCGGCCAGCAGTTGTGAACAAAGTGGAAGCCTCAAAATCTGTAAATGCCCGCCTCGACAAGCTTATAGAGCTGGTAATGAACATGGTGAAATCCATTGGGAAAGTCTATGAGGCCAAGGCTATGGAGCCATTCTGTGATGAGTGTGAGGGCAACCACAATTCCTCTGAATGCACAGCATCTGCCAATTTCATGGGAGGATACGAGAGGAACAACCGGCCTACCACGACTGTTGCCAATCCACAACAACAACAGGGAGGCTTCCAGCAGAACCAGTCCAGACAACAAGCTCAACAGCCACAAAACAATAATTCGCTAGAAGCAACCCTTCAAACTTTTATGTTTAATACTAGCGAATTTATTGTTCGTACAAATAAGTTTATTGATAAAACTGAGTCATTTACGGACAAGACAGAGATGAGGATGAACAATTAAGAGGTTGCGATAAAGAACTTGGAGACCCAGTTCGGGTAGTTCATTGCGATCTATAGCAGCAGGACAACGAGAGCAACATCCAGCAGTATAGAGGCAGTAGCCAAACCCACTTATGAACAGTGCAAAGCCATATCAACCAGAAGTGGGAAGTAGTTGGATGAACCCATGGTGGAAAAGCAAGCAGTCAAACAGCAAGCACATAAAGAATCACCTACCGCGATAGCATCAACACCAGCCGTTTCGGCAGCTGAACGTGACAGCAATCCTAAAGCAGATGATCCTCCATAGATAAAGTTCTCGTGCAAAGAACATATAGAGGACATCTGCCTGCAGCACCTTTCCTCAGAGGCTTAAGCACCAAAGACAAGAGCACCAGTTTGGGAAATTCTTGGATATTCTGAAGCAGGTGCACATAAATATCCATCTCATAGAAGCCATTAAGAACATGCCCAACTATGCCAAATACCTTAGGGATATGGTTTCTAAAAGGAAGAGAATTGGGGAGTTCAAAACAGTTGTTGTAACATAGGAGTGCATGGCTGTGCTGCACAACAAACTGCTGCCAAAGCAAACAAACTCGGGCAACTTTGTTATCTATAAGTGTCCATAAGTTCTATATTTCATGCACATTCAATCTCATATTATTGCTATTTTCAAGTGCATTTTAGGCATAATTAGGTCATGCATTGGATAAATACAATATTCTATGTTTTCCATGCTTTTATTGAATATTTGTTATTTCGTAAAGTAAAGATGTTGTTTTAGTGTAGATTTAGTTTTCCAGGGCTAGAATCTATTAGAAGGCGAGTAGACCAGAGGAGAGGATGTTGAGGCAGCAGACCAGGGAGTTGTACTAAAATAGTTCCACACAGAGAGAGCTGGTGTAGAGGACCAGCTGCCGCCATACCTGCCGCCCAGGACAGCAAAGTATGTCTCCCGCCCAGGACAGCAAAGTGAGTCTGCCGCCCAGGGCAGCAAAGTGAGGAGTTGTTAAATTCGAGTGCAATTGGTAGAGTAGAAAATCTTAATTCTAACGATATCATCCACTCAATTTTCTTACACCTGGAGCAGAAGACAGAGCAGCCAAAGGAGAAGAACGAGCTTACTTGTGGAATAAGGCAACGAAAAAGATGTCCATATTCAACTCAAAGAAGTCAGATTTTAAAGTTGCATTTAATGCAAAAGCCTTTTGAGGACTTCTACTACAAGAAGGACTTAGACTAAACCTTTGCCTATATAAAACACATGTATCTAGCAAATCAAAACACACAAGTTAGGTTTTTCCTTATGCATAGATTAGGTTTTCTTGACGCCAACATGTTCTAATTTTCTCCTTGGGTTTGGGTTATGTTGTAATTAGTTGTGAGAATGGTTGTTTAGGTTTTCAAGTTTGTTTTTGCAATAAAATTCTCTTAGTTTGCTTAATTCATGTGCTTCACTTCCTTCAATTAGTTCCAAAAGTCCAGTTGAAGAATCCATTTGTCGGGAACGAAAGTGTCAAATTCACGAAAGAGTTAAGCACGGTCTCATCATGACGAGGTGTTGACTAATTTGGCTTAGACATAAGTTAGAATTTCAGCGGCTAAAAGGTGAAACCAAATGTTGATTGCCTGTGTTAGGTTCATGCTGAGATTGCTAGGTATTGCCTACATCACGCAGTAACAGAATCCTAGCCTAGACATAGGTAGGATCACTTCAGAATTGGTTCGCCGAACTTGGAGTATCTGCCAGACTTGCCACCGGGAGTTCTCTCTATCTCACCTGCCGGGACAGCGAAAGTTGCAAGAGCAGAGTTTCGCCGTGGCAGCGAAAGTTTCTTCTGCCTCAATCTACCATTACCCGCCAAGGCAGCAGGTCGTGGCAGCGCAAAACAACTTGACCTATTCAACGTGGTTTCACATTAAGCAGCAGCATAACCTTGCCTTCTCTATCAATCTGATCATTTCCTTTATTATTACTTGTGTTTTTATTTTACTTTTCTTCTCAAACAACCACCTTACTTGTGCATTTACTTTTCTTGTGCAGGAACAACAATTCGAAGCAAGCTGTCCAATTCCTGTGGGAGACGATATCTTATATACTATAACATGACAGGGGTGTGCACTTGCGCTCATAAATAGAGAACACCTAATCGCTCTACAAGTTTTTTGGTGCCTCTGTCGGAGATTGGTAACAACGAAATTCATATTTATATTTATGCACTTTTATTTGTATTTGCATTTAATTTTAGTTTTTATTATTCTTATTTTCATTTGAAAAAAAATATGTGGAAAAGTGCTTATTCAGGTGCCCTACGAGTTAAGGGCAGCAATATTTGGGAAAGTTCTTGCGAATTTTGTGAAGGCAATCATGCGTTCGACAGTTGCCCTCATCTTTTTGAAGCAGACATGTCGAGAAAAAACACTTGGGAGTGGATTTATGAATATGAACAGCAGATGCCGCCGCAGCAGCAACAGGGACAGCTGATGCCGCTACCGCAGTTGCCGCCGCAACAACAAGATTTCTCATGGTATGATCAAAAATCTTAAAAAATTACCATAACATTTTTTGCTGCTAAAAGCGACATACCTTGGGAGTATAGCTATCTGCAAGAACAACCAAAATCTTTGGATGACACACTTCGAACCTTCCTTGCGCTCACAGATAAAGTGACAGCTGCTACGGACGCCAGCATCGCTAAGATGGATGCACGGCTGAACAATTCAGTCCTCGTCAATTCCATAGATGAACTGGAACAATTAAGTATGAGGGATACTGATGTCCCAGGACAAGAGGACGAAGAGCTATGCGAGGAAAGAACTCCAATGTGTGAGGAGCAATTAGAAACTCCAAGCCAAGAGGATGCAGAACACTGCCCGGGCAGCAAGATTGACAACTGTTCCGGCAGCTACCTAGACCCTGCCCTAAGGACGAACTGACAGCACCTGAGCAAAGCTATGCCTCAGTAGAGAGGCATGCCACGACAAAAGCCTCCATAATGACGCCCGCCTCGGCAGACACCTCAGAAGCTATGGATTATATATATCTAGAGGAGCCGATGTAGGCAGATTTACATCCGTCAAAATATCTACCGATGGAGATTTTCGAGGAGCTTAAAGAGTTTTCCAATAACCGACACAACACTATGATAGAAGACTACCACAACAGTTGATTGTTGCAGCAGCTACCTCGGCAGCAAAAGAAACTTTCCCCTCTGACGAACTTCGACAAAAAAGATGTAAGTGCATGGTTAGGTAGTTATATAATTTTTCCTAATCACATGTTCATGCCTTCAGGAATAGAAACAAGAAAATTTGATGTTTTACCCTAGAGGTGTCTGAAACAGGCTCTAGGGAGAATCATGCGCGAGGACACTCCACTGCTATCAAAGTCCATAAATTTAAATATTTTTGCAGTGACGGAAAAATTAGCATGAGTGAATAAAAGTCTTCGCAGGATGACTCTACTCTATGGGTTCGGGGTTTTGTAGTTTGCTCCTATCTTAATTTCAGACCAAGAAGAGTAGTTGTGATAAGCTGAAGCCCTCATTGCCATGATTAAATAATTGTGCTTCAAATGTGATGTCTCGGCAGCTTCCTTATATATCATAACAACGTCTTTGTTTATCTAGTTATTCTTCATATTTAGCTTGTACACAGTCATGCACACACTGCACGGGCATTATAGATTAATTCTGAGTTATTTCTTATTATTTTCCCTTCGCTAATCTAATGTAGGTGCCACGGCTTTGAGGTGTGGAATCAAGTTGAAAACATGTTTTTCTTTCTGGTTAATATAAGGGAACGTATGTTTAGGTTGCATTACTTGAGGACAAGCAATAGTTTGAGTTTGGGGGTGTGTAAAGTGTTCATAAGTTTTATATTTCATGCACATTCCATCTCATATTATTGTTGTTTTCAAGTGCATTTTAGGCATAATTAGGTCATGCATTGCATAAATACATTATTCTTTGTTTTGCCATGCTTTTATTTAATATTTGTTATGTGGTAAAGTAAAGATGTTGTTTTAGTGTAGATTTAGTTTTGCAGGGCTAGAAGCTGTTAGAAGAAGAGTAGACCAGAGAAGAGAATGTTGAGGCAGCAGATCAGGGAGCTATACTAAAACAGTTCTACATAGAGAAAGCTGCTGCAGAGGACCTCCTGTCGCCATACCTGTCGCTCAGGACAGTAAAGTAAGTCTTCTGCCCAAGACAACAAAGTGAGGAGTTGGTAAATTGGAGTGCGATTGGTAGAGAAGAAAATCCTGATTCTAACGAAGTCATCCAATCAATTTTCTGACACGTAGAGCAGCAGACAGAGCCACAAAAGGAGAAGAACGAGCTTACTTGTAGAACAAGGCAACGGAAAAAGAAGTCCATATTCAACTCAAAGAAGTCAGGTTTTAAATTTGCATTTAATGCAAAAGCCTTTTGAGGACTTCTACTCCAAGAAGAACTTAGACTAGACATTTGCCTATATAAACCTCATGTATCTAGCAAATCAAAACACACAAGTTAGGTTTTTCCTTAGGCATAGCTTAGGTTTTCTTTCCACCGACATGTTTGCTAAATTCATGTGCTTCACTTCCTTCAATTAGTTCCAATAGTCGAGTTGAAGAATCCATTTGTCGGGCACTAAAGTGTCAAACTCACGAAAGAATTAAGCATGGTTTCATCATGACGAGGTGTTGACTAATTCGACTTAGACATATGTTAGAATTTCAGAGGCTAAAAGGAGCAACCAAACGTTGATTGCCTGTGTTAGGTTCACGTTGAGATTGCTAGGTATTGCCTACATCACGCAACAACAGAATCATAGCCTAGACATAGGTAGGATGACTTCAAAATTGCTTCGTCGAACTTGGAGTATCTACCAAACTTACCATCAAGACTTCTCTCCATCTCACATGTCGAGACAGCAAAAGTTGCAAGAGTAGAGTTCTGCCATGGCAGCGAAAGTTACCGCCACCTCAATCCGCCATTACCCGCCAAGGCAGCAAATCATGGCAGCGCAAAACAACTTGACCTATTCAACGCAGTTTCACACTATGCAGCAGCATAACCATGCCCTCTCTATCAATCTGATCACTTCCTTTATTATTACTTGTGTTTTTATTTTACTTTTCTTCTCAAACAACCACCTTACTTGTGCATTTACTTTTCTTTTGCAGGAACAACAATTCGAAGCAGGTTTTCCAATCCCTGTAGAAGATGATATCTTATATACTATAACTTGACAGGAGTGTGCACTTGCGCTCATAAATAGAGAACACCTAGTCGCTCTACATTATCCCATGTAAAATAAGCAGCAAGCATGAAACAAAATCCATGTGCGACTTAGGAGCCAGCATCAACCTAATGCCTAAGGCAGTCTTCGACAAACTATTATTGGGCAAGCCAAACCTACCTCCATCATGCTGAAACTTGCCGGTCATTCTTTTGTGCAACCGGAGGGCAAGATCAAAGACATCCTAGTGAAGGTGGGAAACCTTATTCTTCTAGCTGATTTCCTTATCCCAAACTGTGAGGCCGATGAAAAAGCCCCTATCATCCTTGGGCGACCATTCTTGGCCACGGGAAGAACTCTAATAGATGTGGAATATGAGGAGCTGACCATGAGGGTTGACAACCAGAGCATCAAGTTAAATGTGTCACAACCCTCAGAAAAGGAAAAGAAAGGATGTCTAGATGCTTAGGCCACCAAAATAAGAACAGAGATAGGTCAAGGCAACAGCTGTCACGATAGACCAAAGAGCAGGCTGAAGGACCCAGTAGCTCACCACCTTAAAGAACAGGAGGACCCCTGGAGGGAAGGACAAGCCAAATAACCTCAAGAAGTGGTTATGTCTAGGAGATGCACCCAAATGCACTCCCAACATAACTTAATTTTTATTTTATATTTTCTTTATTTTTATTTTTATGCATTAGTATTAGAGTTTAATTTATTGCAATTTATTTTTCTTAGGATTAGATTTTGAATTTAATTTTCACATTTTTCAGAACTTATTTTAGTATTTAATTATCTTTATTTTTATTTCAGGCTTAGGAATAAAAGAGCTAGATCAAGAAGAAGGCCCAGCAAGGAGCCCGCCCACCATCCCGCCAAGACAGCTAAGGGCGGCCCAGCGCAGACAGTGCGTAACGGCTAGTAGCCCGCTAACGGCTATCTGCCAACGGCTACAAAAGTAACGGGCAGAAATCCCATAACACGTGAGACAACTGGACCGTTGGACATTTAATGCCACCACGGCACCTCTTGGCAGCCTCTATTTAAACCTTTCGCACCCCATTCATTTACTTTACTTTCATCTCCTTGCTATATTCTTCTTGAATCCATTGCTCTCTCTTCTCATAATATTTTCTTTTGAGTTTCAGTTTATTACAACCGTCTCACACATGGCATCTGCATCCCGGTCTGCATCCACCCCCAACGATTTTACTACAGTGAAGATGAGAAAGGATACAGAGATCAGTTTGCCAAACATGCCATTTGGGAGGAGCAAGGTTTCCACTATACGAACAAAGAGGAGACCTTTGCTTAGAGCCCGCCCTGTTTGAGACCATCCACAGCAAGGAATGGCAAACGTTTGCACGGCAGCCGGAGATGGACAACATCACTTTGGTCAGAGAATTCTATGCCCATCATCCCTGCCTAAAGCTGCCATTGTCTATGTTTGAGGGGAACCTATCAAGCTGACCGCCATCGTAATCAACAACTTTTACGACCTAGAGATGGACGACAACCCTCACGAGGAGTGGAGGCAGTCACTGACGGATGCCGACTATGACAAGCTCAAGGCCAATCTGTGCAAGCCCAACACGCCCTGGTTGGCATGAAAGCATGGCGGCTCTGCCCAACGCTGCCACCTGCTGATCGAGGTAATGCTATGGATTACTTTCATCAAGAGGCGTTTGTTGTCCACCTCCCACAACTCCACCGTCGACCGGTCACGCCTCGCACTAATCCATAACATCATGACGAACCGGCCCATCAACATTGGGAAGATCATATGCAAGGAGATCCACAACTACTTTCGCAAGACGAAGGGCGGGCTATACTTCTTGTCACTCATCACCGGCCTTTTGTGCCAATTGCAACGTCCCAACCGACCCTGAGGATGAGATGATAATCTCCAAGGAGGGGTGGACCAGAAAAGTCCGCCTGTAGATGATGCAGGCCCCGGAGACAGAGCCCATCACCCCCAGCTAGCCCTCTACCCCCCAGCCTGCCACTCCAGCCGCCCCCGGCAGTACTGAAGCTACCTCAACAAGTGAAGTCCTCACTCTACCGTGCACCCTCATCAACAGCAACAAAAAGATCGAGCAGCAGCAATTAACCTTCATGATGTTTGTGGGGTCCAAGAGGCCTTTGAGGTTTATATTTTGCAGAAATACCCAAATGACGGCCCCACCTTGCCACCCTACACTGCAGATCGAGCTGCCCCAACACAACGAACGCCATCAGTCGCTGGTGCCCGCCACGCCGCCTTCCACAGATAGATGCCGTCTCTGACACAATACCCATCGTACTCAGGCACCTCCGCTTCCAACACGGTGGCAGACTCACCCGAGCGGCATCAGGAACATCATTCCCCCATCTGCACGACGGCAATGGTGGTAAACACCTCCTCATTAGATGAGGTCAAGCAGCAGCCGCTAGAAGCAACAGCAACCGCCAGAAGCAGCAGCAGCAGCCGCTATCCCAATGGCGATAGACCCTCTAGCAGCACCAATAGAGGAAGGAACTAGGAAGAGGAAGCGACACATAATAGTCTCCGAGCCCGTAGACGACAAAACAGAATCAGAAGATAGCGAAGCCCCTCCTGCCACTCCTCCTGCCCAACCTCAAGAAGTACCTCGTCCCACTCCAAAAAGAGTCCAACCATCGCGGACAACCAAGGTCTCCCCTGCTAAGTTTGTCGCTCGGACATCTGTCGACTGCCACCTAATCATCCAATCCTCTTCCTCCTCCTCAGCAGCAAAGACCCAAGCCTCCTCTCAACCCTCATCCAATTTCTAGTTTTTTCTTTCTCTTTTCTTTATTTTATTTTTCTGTTATTTTTATCACTTGTATTTATTTTTCTGTTTTTAATTTTTTATTTTGTGCATTGAGGGCAATTCCCATCTCGATTTTGGGGGGATACCTCTCACATTTTAGTTTAGGCATACTTAGTAGTATATAGATTGCATTGTACTTGCCTTAATATTAATCGGAATAGAAAATTTTGTTATGACTTGTGCCTATGATAGTTAGCCGACTGCTTGCTTTGTTTTTAGAATTCTTTGCAAAGTTCTAACAATGGTTGCAGGTAGCCGCCGAGGCATGAAACAGAAACAAAAAAAATAAAGCACTGCCACAACAGAGAAAAACAAAGAAAATTTATTGTTTTACCCTAGAGGTGCCCGAAACATACGATAGGAAGAATCATGAGTGAGGACACTCCGCTGCTATCAAAATCCATGAATCTGAAAATTTTGAAGTGACGGGCAAATTAACATGAGTGAATGAAAGTCTTCACGAGATGACTCTACTCCATGGGTTCAGGGTTTTGTAGTTTGCTCCTATTTTAATTTCAGACCTAGAAGAGTAGTTGTGATAAGCTGAAACCCTCATTGCCATGATTAAATAATTGTGCTTAACTGTGTTGTCTCGGCAATAACCTTATATATCATAACAACATATTTGTTTATCTAGTTATTCTGCATACTCAGCCTGTACACAGTTCTACACACACAACACTGGCATTAGAAATTAATTCTGAGTTATTTTCTTGCTATTTTCCCTTCACTAATCTAATATAGGTGACATGGCCTTGAGGTGCAAAATCAAGTTGAAAACGGGTTTTTCTTTCTGATTAATATAAGGGCAAGTATGTTTAGGTTGCATTGCTTGAGGACAAGCAATAGTTCGAGTTTGGGGGTGTGTAAAGTGTCCATAATTTCTATATTTCATACACATTCAATCTCATATTATTGCTATTTTTGAGTTCTTTTTAGGCATAATTAGGACCATGCATTGCATTTTACAATATTTCTTTACTTTGCCATGCGTTTATAGATTATCTTTTATTTGGTAAGGAAAAGGTACTTTTTTAGTTTAGTTTTAACTTCAGGTACTAGAGGCTGACAGAAGGAAAGAGGAGTTGAGGACATGATGCTGAGGCAACAGACCAAGGAGCTGTACTGATGCAATTCCAGACAGAGACAACAGCTGCCATCGCCCTACCTGCCGCCAAAGATAGCAGACTGTGGAGTTGGAGAACTAGAGTGCGATCTATAGAGCAGAAAATCCTGATTCTGTCGATGTTGTCCACTCAATTTTTTGATGACTGTAGAAGCAGGCAAAGCCGCCAGAGGAGGAACTCGATTTTACTTCCGGAGCAAGGCAACGTGATAAAGTCCACAATCAACTCAAAGAAGTCAAAGTTTAAAGTCACATTTAATACAAAAGTTACTTTGAAGACTTCTACTTCAAGAAGAACTAGACATAGCTAATGCCTATATATATTCATTGTAATTTTATTTCAAAATAACTTAGGTTTACCCCTTAGGCATAGTTTAGGTTTTCTTGCCGCCATTATGTTCTAAATTTCTCTTTGGGTTTGGGTTATGTTGTAATTAGTGTGAGAATGGTTGTTTATGATTTCAAGTTTGTTTTTGCAATAAAACTTCAAGTTTTACTTATTCCATGTGCTTCATAGTTTTCAATTAAGGCGAAAGATTAGTTGATTTCTATCCATTTGTTCGGTATCGAGAGAGTTAAACTCACGAAAGGGGTAAGTATGATTTCATCTATAGACGGTGTGATCAATCTGACCTAGACATAGGTTAGGGTTTAAGGCGGCTAAAAGAGGACGAATCAACATTGTTGTCTTTGCACGATTCACGCTGAGACTGGTATTATCTATAGTGGGCATCAACAGAATCATAACTTAGACATAAGCGGGATCACTTTCGAAGCGTTCTGCCGAGCCTTGTAGTTCTGGCGAGTTTGTCGCCAAGACACAAGTTCATTCCCCTACCGAGGCAGCGAGAGGGTCACAACAGCTTACCTGCCATCCTCCGCCGAGGCACCAAAGTTTGGCAGCGCAAAACAACTTATCATGTTCAACGCGGTTTCACACTAAGCAGCAGCATAACCCTGCCCATTCTATCAACCTAATCTATTCTCTTTTATTTACTTGTGTTTTTATTTTACTTTTCTTCTCAAACAATCAACCTAATTGTACATTTACTTTTCTTGTGCATGAACTACAAATTGAATCAAGCTGTCCAATCCATGTGGGAGACGATATCTTTTATACTATAACTTGACAAGAGTGTGTACTTGCGCTCATAAATAGAGAACACCAAAACACTCTACACCCACCTTCACCATAACGATGGTAGGCCTTGCATTTCCCATACCAAGCTTCATAAACATTGACTTGGGCATTAGATTCACACTAGATCCAAGATTGTAGAGGGCTTTTCCCACATAATTATCACCTATCGAACAAGGGATGATGACGCTGCCTGGATCATTCTTCTTAGGTTGCAGATTGCTCAGCACAGAGTAGCATTCTTTTGATGTCGTAGAAGTCTCTAGCTTCTCAACCTTCCTCTTCTTCGTGATAATATCCTTAAGGAATTTCGCATAAGAAGGCATTTGTTCAATGGCTTCCAAAAATGGGACATTGATGTGCAGTTGGTCAACGTTATCTACAAATTTCTTAAACTGAATATCTTCATTATGCTTCTTTAATCTTTGAGGGAAGGGTGGTAGGGGTCTAACTTCTTCCTTTACTAGTGGAGGTATGTCTTTTACTTTAGCAAAACTCCATCTTCCATCAGTGAGTTCACTGGTTGAGCCCTCACTCTTGTCCTTCTCAAGAGATGAATCTTCTTGCGCTTTGGGTTTTTCTTGGACAATTTTGGGGTTGGAATATTTAACCTTCTTCTTGCCCCCAAACTTATCTTCCTTGTTAATTTGGGTGCCACTCTTTAAAGTGAGTGCACTACATTGTTTCTTGCCATGAGGTTTAGTGACTTTAGTATCACTAGGCAAACTATCATAAGGTAGAACTTGTAGGGCTTGTGATATTTGACCTACTTGAGTTTCCAAAGCTCTCACAGACGAGCTATGACTTTGCAACACGACACTGTTGCTCTATCGATGTTGTATGATCATGAAGTAAAGTCTTGGTGGATGACATAAAGCCTCGAAGAGTTGCTTCCAAAGAGTTGTTGTTCGATGAAGAGGTTGAACCCTTGTTGTCTTTTTTTCCATAGCATATTCTGCTAGAAACCTTGGGGTTCAGTCTGATTTTGTTGCCGATTCAAGCTTCCGGTATTGTTGTTTCCTTGATTTCCCCATGAAAGATTTGGATGCTGACGCCATCCTAGTTATAGGTGTTCGAGTAAAGATTGTTGTTGTTTAGGTTGTAGTTCCCCACATAATTGGTAGACTCGTGATTTCTCAGGAATTCGCTCACATGGTGACTTCCATCACATCAAACACAAGTAGTTGTTGCTAACTTCACTTCCTTTACCTCATTTGGACATTGGAGGATCTTCAACATGTTTGTAATGGCCGACAATTGAGCTAAAACAGAGTCATTGGTCTCAATTTCAAGTGTCCCATGAGTTTTTCTCCTCGTTCCAAATCTAGTAGTAGGAAATTGGTAGTCATTGTTCGCTATTCTATCAAGGATATTGAATGTTTCTTCGGGTGACTTGTCCAGCAAAGTTCCGTTTGTTGAAGCATCTAGCATCATTCTTGTGGGAGCATTGACACCATTGTAGAACATCACAACTTGCGTCCAATCTTGAAAACCATGATTCGTAGATTTATGAAGCAGTCCCTTATACCTATCCCAACACTCATAAATCGACTCATCATCATCTTGACGAAAGGAAGCAATGTCATTCCTTAGCTTAGTGTTCATGTTGGATGGATTATATCAATGCAAAAAGCTTTTACATAGATCTACCCATGTCTCCATTGAACCAACAGGTACTTCACTCAACCACTCTCTTGCTCGATCATGCAATGAGTAAGGAAATAGCTTGAGCTTCAACACATCTTCATGCACACCTTGTTTTTAAATGAGTCACACACTTCCAAGAATGCATGAATGTGTTACCTAGCATCTTCATGAGGCGAGCCACCAAACTTTCCAATCGAATTCAACATGTTGAACATCACAAGTTTAAGCTAGAAGTGGGCTGCCTGAATCTTATGAGCTACAATTCTAGGGTTGAGATCTTCCAAGATGGGATTCAAATGATCTCTAATAGCTCGTGGATGAACAACAGCTCCGCCATTTGCTACAACATCAGGGTCTTCAGGATTATCACCATGTTGACCTCCTTGGTTACGACCTCTATACATGACTCCCACAACTTGTTGTATACGTCTTCTTTCTCGGAAAAGATGTTCAATCTTAGGAACTAATAGAAATATGGGTTTGTTGGGTCTTCCTCAGGTCATGCAACAACACAACACCTAAAAAAATAAACAAAAACAGCTAGTTAATCTATACAAAAAGAAGAAAATTGTGCAAATTCTAAACTTAAAACAACCAACTGTCAATCCTTGGAAACGACCCCAAAAACTTATTACGTGTAAGGGTGTACTATAAATGATGCGCAAGTAGTGCAAGTATACACGTCGAGACAAGTAGTAAAGTGATGAGTGAGTATCGTCTCCACGGGGATTGGAGGTATTTCAAGTCAAGTTTAAGCACACAAATTGAGACTAAAATATAAATGAAAAAGCAAATGGAAACGAGTGAATAAATGTGATAGCAATTGAGAACATGTTAAGAAATGCGATAGAAAATAAACGATAGTAAAGCTGGACCAAAACAAGGATATTTCAAGGCTCTTATCACACGTACGAAATTCTCTAATGGAATGATAGGATGGGCTTGGTAAGGACTTCTATATCTAATCTTAAAGAATGTCTAGAACTACCTTACCCACAACATGCTCAACAGAGTTTACTTAGGTGTTTCTGAACTATCTCTAGCAAGAAACCTGACAGCCAAAATGCTAAGGAAATACCTCTCAGCGTGAACCCTAACAAGCTACTTATTGATGAAGTTATACTCCTTTTAATCATTGAAACTCTATCCTTATCTCTAAGGTGAGTTAGGGTTTTGCCTTTTAGCATCAAACCCTCATTTTCCATGTAGATCTAAGCCTAACTCTCTCGAATATTAAGCTATCTAACACCTAAACTAAGACTAACTCTCGAAAACTCTTACAAGCTTAGGGCAAGCAAACAATGGATAAAACATGTAAAGGATAAGAAAGCAAACCAAACATTCATTTAAACTTAAACACAAACATCCATAACAAGCCCAAGCCACTTAAAATTAGTTCATGGCTGGGCAAATATCATTCACAATCATTCGTTTAAAACAACCCATCATAAAAATGAGAAAAGAAATAGCAAAAGCAACTAGAGTAAAAGAAACTCCCAAGCCACCTTGGACTGATGTGAACCGCTTCAAGCTTGTTGCTTCTCTTAAAGGCCAACACGAACACTTTTTAGAGCTTCAACAATGGAGAACACCACGCGAAGAAGATAAAGAAAAGGGGCCGCCTTTCTCTCTTTCTTAGCTCAACAAAATAACCTCTTTTCGGCTCTTCTTTAAATATAGGTCTCTTGTCCTTTATATAGTGCGGGCTTCTAGGGTTTTGTGCCCTAAATTCTAAGGGAATATTCCCTTCACATGTATGCTCACAGCTGGCTAAATTGGTTCACCTGTCAGGCTGTACAATGTCCTCGTCTCCTTGCCCTCTAGTGCGCCCAGAAATGCTATTCAACATGATGTAGCATTATGTCATTCCCCTACACTACTCCTCATTTCCCTGCACATCACCACAACAACCCAAATTTCCCAAGCAGCATCATTCAAGCAAATAAACGAAGAAAACTAAACAAGCAAAACCAAATGCAACTACATGAACTAAATGCATCTATATGCTATGAAATGAGGTGAAATGGGCTTCATTTCTTACAATAACTTAAGTAAAAAGGCGTAAAAAGTTAACATTTTATGAGGCTAACAATTGAGGAGAGTGCACTTGTAATCGGGGCAAATACTTTACATTTGTGAGGTCTATTTCCATTTGCCAACAACTTTTCTTATCAAAAGTGATTTTAATCAAGCTTTGGGTAGAAAGCTTGATTGTCCTGTAACAATTTCCTCCTAAGCCTAGAAAAGAAGACGAATTCAACAGTGAATTGTTTGAAAATCCTTACTGGGAACTAAGGTAGTGGATGTAGAGCTTGTTAGAAGCATAAATCACTATAAATTCTCTTGCCTTCATCTTTTATTTTACCACTTTACTCCATTTCGATTTAAAAAGCCAATTCATCCCCCTCTTGGCCAATTTGACATTGCCTGATCATCTCAATAATTGGTATTAGAGCTACACTCATTGGAAGGATTAGCACCCTCTTGAGTCGATTCTTGGAGAGATTGATCAACCTACACTTGAAGCTATGACATCTACCTCCGGCCAAAACATCTATGAGTCACAATCCATCACCAAACCTCCTTACTTCAATGGGGACAACTATCCCTATTGGAAGAATAAGATGAGGCCCTTCATCAAATTGAAAGACTACCTTCTATAGGATGTGGTGGAAGATGGTCCATCAATTCCAATGAAGAGAGATGTAGAAGGTAGACTCGTTCCCAAGTCCAAGATCGAGATGACCGATGATGATTGGAAGAAGCTACAAGTTAACGACAAAGCACTTCACATGCTATTTTGTGCTCTTGGACCGAATATGTACTCGAAGATGTTTTCGTGTACAAGCGTGAAGGAAGTGTGGAACAAGCTAGAGACAACATATGAAGGAACCAATGATGTTAAGGAGACCAAGATTGGAATCCTTAATTTGAGCTATGAAAATTTTAAGATAGAGCTTGATGAAAGCATCGCCAAGATGTTTGATCGCTTCTCCGTCATCGTCAACGGTCTCAAAGGCCTCGGTGAAGTCATTCCCAAAGACAAACTTGTCCGGAAACTTTTCTATTCTCTTCCCAAGTCATGGGATGGGAAAAGGACCGCCATCATCGAGGCAAAATATTTGAAGACATTGAAGCTTGATGTACTAGTGGGGTCTCTCCTTACTCGTGAGATCACAAAGTAAGGAAGAGAAGAAGAAAAGAAAATAGAAGAGAAAAGAATGTAGAAGAAAGAGGTAGAGAGGAAAAAAATTGGAATTTCTCTTAAAGCTTCACATGAAGAGAGCGATCCAAATGAGGAAGAAGACGAGGAAATGGTTATGTTACCCAAAAGGTTCACTCGATTCATGAAGTCTAATAGAGGTAGAAAGTTCAATCGAAAATGTAACCCCCTTAACCCGGCCTAGACGGTTGACCCGAATTAAGAAAGTCACACGGGGAAAACCAAAGTCAACCCGAAAGTCAACCTTGATTAACGACCCTTTTTTTTCTTTTTAATCTTGTCTAGATGCACATTAGCCCTAATTGTGATCACTCAAACATCATACTCAAAGATCACAAACATCAGAGATCAAACAGGGACCCAATTGAACAAATTACAACTTTAGGGACCAAATTGTAAATTTTGAAAACTTTAAGGACTTAACCAGATTTTAAGTTACCAACTTAAAATTAATCATGTTTCATGCTTCTCTGCCAAATTTCAGCTCAAACGGACATCCCAAGCTCATACAATTGCACAAACAAGATTCAGGACCAAAATGCAAACATTCTGAAACATTTAACTGCCAATGTCAGCCCCCAACGGTCACCCGTTCCGAAACAGGCAGAGCCCGTTTCGAAACACGGGGCCGTTCCGCAACGCGTACCGAAACACGGGCTGGTAGTAGCCAAACCGTTTCGGAACGGTCTCTCCCGTTTCGAACGCCTGGGCTTGTTTAAGGCACCCGTTCCGAAACGGCAGGCACTGTTCCGAAACACCCTGCACAGATTGCCCCAAAATGCATACTTAAACATACAATTAAACATCCAAACATACTCCAATTGCCACCAAACTTTACCAACATGCAATTCAACATATATGAGACATACCTGCATCAACAATTCAACAAAATAACAACACATACAAAAAGCCCCAAATCTATAGGCATGCTTCCTACACAAGCAACCATTCAAGCATAAACTTCCAAATCAATCTCATAGAAGCCAAATACATGTTCCAACAACATCAATAACATATAACCATCTTTGTCCGAACATATACGAACACATAAACATCAACCCAAGAGATTCTACCCCATTGCCTTTATTAACTATAGCTATTCACCGAGACATACATCTCAAATGGAGTCCTCCTTGAATCCCTTGCTTGTCGCTGTCCAAACTTCAAGAATCTGCATTGATGGACAAAAGGAGCGTAAGCACATAATGCTTAGTGAGGAATGCTCAAAACCAAAACACCATCAATGCAGCGGGTCACAAAACACTTTTAAAACAAACCCGAATTGTTTACCAAGCAAAGTTTGAAACACAAAGCCATTGAACAACATGCAACACCATGCATCAAAACCACATTTTCAATGTATAAAACCAAGGATCTCTTACCTTGAGCATCCTTCACATATGGCTTTCAAGACCAGCATTAGACCTTGCCAAAATATGCTTTCAAAACAGAATTTAAAACATGCGAAACACATGCATTTCAATCATCAACCACAATTGCTTTAAAAGCCATTTCATAACACAAACCAAGAAAGAAATCCATTTACTTACTCTTGAGCTTAGCAAAGTTGTTTAGACTTATACTAAGCTCCCAAAACCTTCAAACCTTGGTTTAAAAGCTGAAAACCCAACTTCACTCACCGATACACAAAACAAGGCTAACCAACAAGCCTTCCAAGCATCTGAAACCTTCCGCAACACCTCCAAAGCTCACGGATCAAACTCCCCTGTTTCAAGCACACAAAAACAGAGCATTAATGCATCTTTATGCATTAGAAACACCAGCAACACAATCAAACTCGCTGCTCATCACAAATCCAACATTTCGGCTACCAAACACAACTGAATTCACCTCCAAACACTTCCAAAACTTAACCCAGCCAAGATCCATCACTTCTAACCATTTTTAAACATCAATTAACATCCAAAATGATCACAAACACATCCTTATACCTCCAGGTATAACAGATCATCAAAAACACTTCAAAAACAACCAAAAACTCAAGCCAAACTTAGGAAATTCAACTTATCCGGGATTGCATTAATTAAACCTCAACTTCTAATCAATTTAACATTCATTTAACATCAATTTGACACTTCAAAACACTGCCCAAACAGATCACACGAAAATTCCACCAAAATCAAGCAAATCTTGCATTTTAAGCTAAAATCAAGATTTCAATTGAAAAGCCTTTAACAAATCACAAATCAAGGATTGAGAACTTAGGAATTTCAGTAAAGAACTGATAGTTTAGAGGAGAAGGACGTTCTTACCTCCAAACTTGAGTTTCTCCTTTTTAGAACCAAAAAGCTTGATGAAACAACTTGCAAATGGTGAGATTTTGTTGTAGAGATGATTAGGAATCCAAAGAGAATTGAAAAGGAAGATTTGAGTGACAAAATCAGATGTAAATCTCTGGAGAGAAAGTGTTTGGGTTGAGAGAAAATGAGAGAAAATGAAAATTGGGAGAAAAATGAAAAGTTAGTTGCAAATAGCCAAAATGACTTTCCCTCCTCTTTCTTTATGTTTTAAAATCAGAATAAAGCCTTAAAATATCTTAGAAAAATCTGGAGAAACTCTTTTTGGAATAATAGCTCCTTAAAGATTCAAAGTTTCAATCCTTTATAAAACAGTCACGCAACTTTCAAAAATTACATTTTGGTCACTAGCCAAAATGTCAACCTTCCGAACCTCATTTTCAAAAATTGATTTCACAGTTCACTTTTATATATTAAAAGATGATTTTAGAACATTTTTCCATATTTTTAATGCAACCCGAACTAGGCTTTCCTAATTTCACCTTTATATATTCGATCAGCACTTTGACCGAACCGGTCAACGCCCAAAACCGGGGCGTTACAACTCTCCCCCCCTTAGGAAATTTCGTCCTCGAAATTTCAACTGGCGACAAGAGAACCACAACCTTCTCAAAGCAACACACAAGGCAACACAAAAGCCTCAACCACCACTGAACACATTCCACACAAAAACTCCACCAAACTCAACACCACCACATACTGTTCACAAAATCCAGAACACCCAAAGATAGCCACAACTTAACCTTTCACATATCCGGACTGTACACAGCCCCAACATCAACCTGAAGAACTTCAACTTTTACAGCACACATCACTGTAACACACAACCCCCAAGACTTGTTTACACAGTGACACTAGCCAATCCAATTCAGCCACTATGCAAACTTCTCTGCTTCCAAAACTCTTGCAACTCTCAAACCTCTTCCAAGGATCTTCCCAACAAGCAAAAATTCTTAAGCATCAACTGCTTACCCAAAACTCCTCAACGAATGCTAACAATCCTTCACATCCGCCACTATCATTACCATAACAACTCACAAGGACTACTCACCCAGATTCCAAAATTTACATCACAACCCCAACTCAACTCCGCCAACCGTATCACACACCACCAGCTGATTTCAAAAGAAGTTCACATACTCACAACCAACCAACCACTTCTCACAAGAATCCTTTCAAACAACAATGGCCTTCGACCTTTCATTGCCTATCCACCACAAGCTTTGACCACAACACCTGCCTTACTAGAACATCGCCCAACCTGACATACATAACAACTCCTCAAAGGTCGCTAAGAACCAACACTTACAAACACAACCCTTCCACAACAACTTAAATGCTAAGCTGCTTCAGCACTTGGAAACACAACCACTAAACTGCAACATCACTTAGCACCAAGGAACTACCACTTCCTTTTAGCTATACAAACCACTTAACCGATTCTACTTCAACCGGTTCTCCTCACCACCCAACCACTAAACTCTTTAAGAATCAAACACTATCCTTCTACCAACATGCTATACTACTCTCACTATTTCCAGCACTAGCTTAATATTCTCCATTGCTTCTAACTCTCACCCAGCACCAAAACAACCTCTAAAAACCCATCATCTAACCAACCCACCACACTAACAGATTCGATCAGTTATTAGCGAGTGTGAACATCGTATGCATGATCACCTACATGCCCTATCAATGCCTGATGTACATGTATGCAAAACCTCTAATGTCATGCCACATGTATGCATGGACCAGCACATATATAATATAGCATATAACAATGATTTTAACTGTGCATGAATGCCAGTTCACACCCTCCAATAACATCCTCAAAATCCGTCTAAGAACAACCTCCTACCTCACTTCCAACTTATCTAACTCCATCATACCAACAACCATTAACCACAAGATACTCACTAAAGCCTTCTTCACACCAAAAATATTTCCAAACTACAACTATTACCCCAAACATGCTAGCAACAAGACTAAACTTACCACGCAAGGAAAACCAACAGAAACCAAACCAAGGTAACTAGAGCAAAGACTACTTAACAAGGTTACCTGAAAACACAACACCACCCTGAAGATTCATCAGACGAGCTCTCTTCCTCGTGGAACCATCATCCTCCTGCCACACCGCTGCAGCACCAGCTAACACACTAGGGTCACCACCGACCTCTTGCGGTAAGGAACCTTGGCTGTTCCGAGCCAACATCAAACATTCACGTCTCATATGTCCAGCAGACCCACATTTCCAGCAATTCTCATCTCCCAAACTCTTCACAACCTTCTGCTCTTTCTACCACCTCTGAACCTTGCCTCGGCCGTGCCCACGACCTTTCTGAGACCCTTTGGCTATCACCAAAGCTGACTTAACCCCAAGGGGACAATCACGCTTAACATGAACTTTAGAACCACAGTTCCAGCAAGCACCCGCGCCCCAACAACCTCCAACATGGCGCCTTTCACAACGGTCACATACCGGTGGCTGAGCTTCCACTCCGTGCTCAAGCAACACTTGCTCCACAACAACACTACCTTCACATTGCTTAACCCTTGGAAACTTCTCTCCAAGATACCTTTCATAAAAGGCAGATACAAAGAAATCCCAGTCAATATCAGGGATATGTGACGCCACCGCCACAGATGTCCACCAAACACATGCATCCTCCAACATCAGAGAAACAACACTTCCCAGCTTACAAGCATAATCACAGCCTTCCTGATCCAAAATCAGAATCATACTGGCCAACCAGGCCTCAAATGCCTCAGGTGTCGAACTATGATATTCCACAGCACCCAAATCCAACAAACGCTGCTTCGGCAAACCCACACATCCCACAGCCAGCACATCCACTGACTTTACTTTTACCACAGCCTGAGATGTTCCCAACACCTCCTGAACAACAGGTGATGAACTCTTCATCACAGAACCAGCTTCTTTCTCCTGCCTTACCACCTCAACTCCAGGCACAGAAGACTGAGACAAAACACCTCTACAGAAGGGTGAATTCCATGCCTTAACAACCTGCCCTAAGGCGGCAACCATCTCACCCAACTGCCATTCTATCATCGACTTTGCCATACTACTAACAACCACAAACATTCACAACAAAACAAACAAACCAGTTAGACCAGCTTTAAGCAAGGATTCAAACTCCAACTCCAAAATAACACAATAGCTATATTAATAAGGCAATGGGTATCCCGAATCCTCCCCCTTTACATGACATAACAGTCATCACAAACATGGATATCACAACATCAAGCATATCAAACAACATACATTGATCATGCTTACACCAAACAGCATCCACTTGCAACAGCATATTAGCAACAAAACATACTCATTACATGTTAATCAAGCATATCACCAGCTCACAACATTAGCACAAAACCACATAAGCTCAACCAAGATTCATAACCATACAGCATGCTTGAAAACATCAGCAACTTGCTCAGAAACACGTGTTTCAACCAACTTTCAACCACACAACAAGGTAAACATCAAACACACATCACAACAACTTACCGTTTTCCCCAAGCATTCGCAACTCAGCTCTGATACCACCAAATGTAACCCCCTTAACCCGGCCTAGACGGTTGACCCGAATTAAGAAAGTCACACGGGGAAAACCAAAGTCAACCCGAAAGTCAACCTTGATTAACGACCCTTTTTTTTCTTTTTAATCTTGTCTAGATGCACATTAGCCCTAATTGTGATCACTCAAACATCATACTCAAAGATCACAAACATCAGAGATCAAACAGGGACCCAATTGAACAAATTACAACTTTAGGGACCAAATTGTAAATTCTGAAAACTTTAAGGACTTAACCAGATTTTAAGTTATGGTACTTAAAATTAATCATGTTTCATGCTTCTCTGCCAAATTTCAGCTCAAACGGACATCCCAAGCTCATACAATTGCACAAACAAGATTCAGGACCAAAATGCAAACATTCTGAAACATTTAACTGCCAATGTCAGCCCCCAACGGTCACCCGTTCCGAAACAGGCAGAGCCCGTTTCGAAACACGGGGCCGTTCCACAACGCGTACCGAAACACGGGCTGGCAGTAGCCAAACCGTTTCGGAACGGTCTCTCCCGTTTCGAACGCCTGGGCTTGTTTAAGGCACCCGTTCCGAAACGACAGGCACTGTTCCGAAACACCCTGCACAGATTGCCCCAAAATGCATACTTAAACATGCAATTAAACATCCAAACATACTCCAATTGCCACCAAACTTTACCAACATGCAATTCAACATATATGAGACATACCTGCATCAACAATTCAACAAAATAACAACACATACGAAAAGCCCCAAATCTATAGGCATGCTTCCTACACAAGCAACCATTCAAGCATAAACTTCCAAATCAATCTCATAGAAGCCAAATACATGTTCCAACAACATCAACAACATATAACCATCTTTTTCCGAACATATACGAACACATAAACATCAACCCAAGAGATTCTACCCCATTGCCTTTATTAACTATAGCTATTCACCGAGACATACATCTCAAATGGAGTCCTCCTTGAATCCCTTGCTTGTCGCTGTCCAAACTTCAAGAATCTGCATTGATGGACAAAAGGAGCGTAAGCACATAATGCTTAGTGAGGAATGCTCAAAACCAAAACACCATCAATGCAGCGGGTCACAAAACACTTTTAAAACAAACCCGAATTGTTTACCAAGCAAAGTTTGAAAACTCCTTTTCAACAACATGCTTAAACCATGCATTACTCAAACATGAAAACCAACCCTTACCTTAGCAAGCTAAGAAAACCTTTTCAAAGCATAATTCGCAAAATCATCCATTTAACCATTCCATGCATAAACACCATATGCAAAGTTAAATTCAAAACCTTGGAAAACACTTCCATTCACATCATACCTTTCCCGTGCTTGAATGTCATACCAAGCAAGAAACCATTTAAAAACCATTTATCCAAACAATCCAACACATGCATTAAACAAAGGCAACATATGAACCACAACATCATCATCACATGCCTTTTAAAACAAGTCTTAACAAGACTCCAATGCATTAAAGAGATTTCATGCACCCATGCATCATTTACCAAATGATAAACAACACTTGTTCAACTTAACAAGTAAACATGCATTCACAAGCATTATACACTTTCCATGCAACCATGCATCTTTTCAAGCATCTCATGCTTCTTTATAATCAAGAACATTATATTGGCTTCCAAGTGATCAACCACATCCACTTTTCAACTCAACACCCGATCGGATACGCGGATCACAAGCGTTGTCCCCCACGCTTCATACACACTACCAATCCAAGGTCTCCAAATGGACTTTTAAACACCATTTGACCTTACCATCCTAAGGTTCCCATGTATGGACTTTTAAACACCATACAACCTTAGCTTTTCCCGAGGTTCCCATGTATGGACTTTTAAACACCATACAACCTCGACTTTTCCCGAGGTTCCCATGTATGGACTTTCAAACACCATACAACCTCAACTTTTCCCAAGGTTCCCATGTATGGACTTTTAAACACCATACAACCTTGACATGCACAAGGTTCCCATGTATGGACTTTCAAACACCATACAACCTTTGCATCACCGATTGGTAGTTGTATAACATCACTAACGAGATCCGGGACACCCTACACAAGATCCACACATGGACTTTACACCTCCATTGTGATCTTAACAAGCACAAGGTTCCCATATATGGACTTTTAACCACCATATAACCTTTGCTTAACCAAGGTCCTCGAATGGGCATTCCACCTCCATTATGACCTTAACCATCTCGTTAGGATACTTGAAGGGAGTTTACCGGTTCACACTTAACCACTCCACCTCCAAGGCGACTTTATTCACGGTGCACCCAATCCTATAGCCGGCTAACTATATCCGATCAAAGACCCAAGAACCACTTACATCACTTGCCAATATAACCACCTTACCTCATTAGTCCAATGATTCACATGCATAATCATAATGCAAAAATCATCATTTACCATCATCAATCCACTGTTTTAAAGCATTACACAAAGCCATTGAACAACATGCAACACCATGCATCAAAACCACATTTTCAATGTATAAAACCAAGGATCTCTTACCTTGAGCATCCTTCACATATGGCTTTCAAGACCAGCTTTAGACCATGCCAAAATATGCTTTCAAAATAGAATTTAAATCATGCGAAACACATGCATTTCAATCATCAACCACAATTGCTTTAAAAGCCATTTCATAACACAAACCAAGAAAGAAATCCATTTACTTACTCTTGAGCTTAGCAAAGTTGTTTAGACTTATACTAAGCTCCCAAAACCTTCAAACCTTGGTTTAAAAGCTGAAAACCCAACTTCACTCACCGATACACAAAACAAGGCTAACCAACAAGCCTTCCAAGCATCCGAAACCTTCCGCAACACCTCCAAAGCTCACGGATCAAACTCCCCTGTTTCAAGCACACAAAAACAGAGCATTAATGCATCTTTATGCATTAGAAACACCAGCAACACAATCAAACTCGCTGCTCATCACAAATCCAACATTTCGGCTACCAAACACAACTGAATTCACCTCCAAACACTTCCAAAACTTAACCCAGCCAAGATCTATCACTTCTAACCATTTTTAAACATCAATTAACATCCAAAATGATCACAAACACATCCTTATACCTCCAGGTATAACAGATCATCAAAAACACTTCAAAAACAACCAAAAACTCAAGCCAAACTTAGGAAATTCAACCTATCCGGGATTGCATTAATTAAACCTCAACTTCTAATCAATTTAACATTCATTTAACATCAATTTGACACTTCAAAACACTGCCCAAACAGATCACACGAAAATTCCACCAAAATCAAGCAAATCTTGCATTTTAAGCTAAAATCAAGATTTCAATTGAAAAGCCTTTAACAAATCGCAAATCAAGGATTGAGAACTTAGGAATTTCAGTAAAGAACTAATAGTTTAGAGGAGAAGGACGTTCTTACCTCCAAACTTGAGTTTCTCCTTTTTAGAACCAAAAAGCTTGATGAAACAACTTGCAAATGGTGAGGTTTTGTTGTAGAGATGATTAGGAATCCAAAGAGAATTGAAAAGGAAGATTTGAGTGACAAAATCAGATGTAAATCTCTGGAGAGAAAGTGTTTGGGTTGAGAGAAAATGAGAGAAAATGAAAATTGGGAGAAAAATGAAAAGTTAGTTGCAAATAGCCAAAATGACTTTCCCTCCTCTTTCTTTATGTTTTAAAATCAGAATAAAGCCTTAAAATATCTTAGAAAAATCTGGAGAAACTCTTTTTGGAATAATAGCTCCTTAAAGATTCAAAGTTTCAATCCTTTATAAAATAGTCACGCAACTTTCAAAAATTACATTTTGGTCACTAGCCAAAATGTCAACCTTCCGAACCTCATTTTCCAAAATTGATTTCACAGTTCACTTTTATATATTAAAAGATGATTTTAGAACATTTTTCCATATTTTTAATGCAACCCGAACTAGGCTTTCCTAATTTCACCTTTATATATTCGATCAGCACTTTGACCGAACCGGTCAACGCCCAAAACTTCTGAGCCCCAAACCGGGGCGTTACAGAAAAGGAGACTTCAAAAACAATGAGGAAGAGAAGGATCAACTCATTTGCTATGAGTGCAAGAAACCGGGGCATATACGAATTGATTGCCCCAAACTCAAAAGGAAGAGCTTCGAGAAGAAGAAGAAGCTCAAGGCTAAAATTGCTACTTGGAGTGATCAGGAATCATCTGATGAAGAGGAGCAAGAAGTTGCCAACCTTTGCCTCATGGCCTTGGATGATGATCCTAAGGTAACCTCTAACTCATCTAACTTTGATTTTACATATGATGAACTTCAAGAAACATATGATGAGTTACAATAGGTATATGATGAGTTGGTTGAGAATTATAAGGAATCAATTTTGAAAAACAAGAAAATCATTTTTTATTTGAAAACACAAAGTGATTCCTTATCTAAAACCAATTCTGAACTTGAAAAGAAGGTTTGTCATTTAAAAGACAATTTAACATATTCTGAAAAATAAAATATTGATTTAAACAACCTTATTTCCGAGTTTCATGATCAGCACCATAAGAAGGTGAATGATTTCAAAGCTTCTTTGAGAAAAGTTGGGAATTCAAGTTTTGAAAAAGGTGAATCTTCAAAACCCAACTATGTAAAAAGAAACTGTGTTAACTATAAAAAAAAAGGCTTCCAAAGGCCCTCTAGAGGTAAGAGGATTATGAGTGTTTAGGTTCCTAAGAACCTAATATCTTCTAATGATTTACATGCTATTGCTTCTTGGATTCCCAAGGGACCTAATCTTTTTTGTAAGGGGGGCATTGCTACAAGGCCAAAGCTTGAAATCAAAACACATGATACCTTGATAGTGGGTGCTCAAGACATGACTGGTGACAAGAGTAGTTTCATGGAACTAAAGTCAAGAAGTGGTGGAGTAGTGACCTTTGGTAACAACTCCAAAGTCCACATTAAAGGAATTGGCTCCATTGGTAATCACTCTTCTATACTCATTGATAATGTTTTATATGTCAACGATCTAAAACATAATTTGTTGAGCATTAGTCAATTATGTGATAAAGGTTTTAATGTTCACTTTGATATAAATGGTTGTAAAATCTTGAACTTGAAACTAACAGAATAATGTTCGTAGGTCATCGCATAGGTAATATATATGGTGCATTTAGATGACATTAACATTTCTAATGCATGCTTTGTAGCTAAGGATGAACATGATTCATGGTTATGGCATAGGAAACTAGGATATGGAAGCATGAGTGTTTTAGAAAAATTGGTTTCCCAAGATCTAGTGAGAGGTTTACCTAAGCTAAAATTTTCTCTAGATAAAATTTGTGATGCTTGTGCTAAGGGTAAACATAAAATAGTATCTTTTAAACCTATTAATGATGTTTCAACTAGTAGAGTATTACAATTGATCCATATGGATCTCTTTGGACCTATTAGGACAATGAGCTTAGGTTGAAAATCATATGCTTTTGTTTTAGTAGATGATTACTATAAATACAATTGGGTTCTGTTCTTAAGTACTAAGGATGAGGTTATAGAAAAGTTCATCACGTTTTCAAAAATCACTCAAAATGATCTTGGTCAATTAATTTCTCATATTATAAGTGACCATGGAACCTAATTTCAAAACTTAGGGTTTGAGGATCTTCATAATTTAAATGGTATAAGTCATAATTTTTCCGCTCCTCGCACTCCTCAGCAAAATGGGATAGTTGAGAGGGAAAATCGAAATTTAGAAGAAATGGCTAGAACCATACTTTGTGAAAATAATTTGCCTAAGTATTTTTGGGCAGAAGCCACAAATACCATTTGTTACATTATAAATCGAGTAATGATTAGGCCGATTTTAAAGAAAATACCTTATAATCGTTAAGAGAATCTTTAGATACCTTAGAGACACACCTTGTTTAGGCCTTTGGTATTCTAGAGATTCCTCCTTTGATTTACATGCTTTCTCGGGTGCGGATTATGGGGGGTGTAAGATAGATAGAAAAAGTACCTCCGAAACATGTCAATTCCTAGGTAGTATGCTCATATCTTGGTTCTCTAAGTAACAAAATAGTGTAGCCTTATCTACCACCAAAGCGAAATACATATCGACCGAAAGTTGTTGTGCTTAAGTCCTTTGGATGAAGCAACAACTTTTAGATTACGGAGTTGATGTAGGTACCATACCCCTTAAGTGTGACAACACTTGTGTCATATGTCTCACTAAGAATTCCATCCACCATTCTAGAAACAAACACATATAAATAAGACATCATTTCATTAGGGATCATGTCTTGAAAAATGATATAGTTCTAGATTATGTTCACACTGTGAATCAATTAGCGGAAATATTTACCAAACCTCTGGACAAAGAAAGCTTTTAGACTTTTAGGAGAGAGTTAGGTCTAACTAGCCTTTCTTGACTCTTTAGATCCTCTTAAGTTCAAAAACTTGCTTGAATTTTATTGATGTATGTGATTATGTGTTTTTGCTTCTATATGCATCTATGCTTGTTGCTAGGGGAGTATGTACCTATTTTAGTCTATACATGTTATTCATATGACATATACATGCATTTAGATTCGATTAAAGTTGAACTTTTGAGCTCCTTGTTGCCTGAAATGCATTTTCTGGCAATAGGGTATCGATACGACCCTTCGCGTATCGATACAAGCTTGTACCGGTACGGTCACGTGTTTTGGTACAGCTTGAAAAGCGTATCGATATGCTATTCTGATACGTCATGTGGCGTTTCAGTACGCATAGCCGCTGGAGAGTTTAAATGAGCATTAAAGACCAAATTTAACTTTAATTCAAATACCCCTCTTTTCTCTCAAACCCTAGCCAATTTTCTTCTATAAAAACCCCTCAAGTCCTTTAGTTTTTCACACATTTCTTTGAGGGCTTTTGTTTTCCAAACCAAGTCTAAGCTATATCATCAAGTTTGATGCATCATCATCCTTTCATTCATCCATAATCTCATCTTCAAGGTATAAACCCTTTTTCTTTTTCTTTTTAATTTCGTTGTGATTTAAATACTATTTTCAATCAAAATTTATGTTTTTAGTGTGTATATATTATGAGTTTCAATAATTTTGTAAAAACGTTTTCAAAACTGAATTTTCTTGATTCAATACAAAATTATATCGTATATTTTTCTAAATTGTTTTTAAAAATTCTTTTTACCAAAAAATTATTTTTATACTTGTTTATATTTTTAAACTACATAGTATATGTTTTCTATTTAAATACCTTGATCATTGGATTAGTT
Organism: Hibiscus tridactylites; assembly: GCA_958450335.1. NCBI lineage: Eukaryota > Viridiplantae > Streptophyta > Magnoliopsida > Malvales > Malvaceae > Hibiscus > Hibiscus tridactylites. Next base: position 45,134,220 of record OY288281.1, read on the forward strand.
ATTTGGATCGAAGATTTATGCATACATGTGTTTTTTGTTTGATTTTAATTTTAGGGTTTTTACATGGCACTTAAAAGGAAACCAAGAATTAGTGAGGTTGGAGAATCCTCTGAGAACGATGGTACGAAACCAAACCTCATCCTTATCATCTAAAAGTGTTTCCCAACACCCGCCGGAATGGCTCACTACTAGTAATACCAAAACTATAAGATCTGTCGTAAGCATATTACCTCTCTCCCTTTTCTTAATTCCAAGCATTTTAAATTAAAATACCTTAGTTTATTTTAGCAATGGAAGTTTATGTCTTTTTTGGGAATACCTAGAGTTTTGTACCGTAACCTTGTTATCATCTTCTATGCCAATACCCGGTGTATTCACGACCGAATTGAGGTTATAGCCATAGAGTCCTATCTCATGGGGAAGAAGTTTATGATTGACCAAACCATTTTAACCAATGTTTTCAAGTTTGAAAATGTGGGGATAGATGATGAAAACTCCTTAGGCCATGTCCTTAGCGGCTCCGTAACCGTCCTTGATGCCCATGATCGCATCCTTCACCTCATGATCACTTGGTGGTTCTGTCCATCCGGTGGCAAGTTCTCTACGATCCGATGACGATTTTTTGATCTGATGCTTTCTTGAGGAGAAGTGCCCAAATCTTGTTCAAATCTTGTTCGCGGAGATTGTCTACCTCGTGCAACATCGCCACACCACCCTTGTCTCATCCTTCACATATGGCACCGCTTTGAGCTATTTGTTCTCAAATTTGGAGATTGATTGCTCGTAAGACTATGTCGACCACCTCACCGGTCCTATCGGCGAGCGTTTCTTAGGTCGTTCCAAGTTTCATTACATTAATGGAGATTCAGTTCGTCTCGAGGTCCCTCCCTAAAATGTTGAAGCCGATCCGGTAGCCCCTCAAGAAGTTTCTCAAGGTCTGGTGGCCCAACCTTCTATGGATTCTCTCATGACCTATCTTAATGAGAAATTTACTTCATTGGGCACCAATATTGCATCTTTGGATACATCCATGACTTTCGGGTTTGTCACCATCGACAGTCGCTTCACTTCCTTGGAGGAAAGAATGACCACCATTGAGAATCAAGTCACCTCTATTGAGACTCAACAAAACTCAATGGACGTCTCTCTCACCGCTTTTCATGGTGTATGGCTTCAATCTCAATCAAGACAATCCAATGATGAAGATGAAGATGAAGATGAAGAGGATGACGCCGATGGGAACGAGTCTTAGACTTGTGCATCTCATTCTATATCATATCTTATTTGGATTTTAATGCACCTATGTTATTTGATTTTGAACCTATGATTTAATTTATGTTTTTAGGATTTAAGTTTGGATTTTATGATTGATTTGAATTGTTATGCTTTAAGCTTTTAATGAAGTTTATGTTGTTTGCTTAATCTTGCTCATATTATCCTGCTTTTATCATTGATTTTGGTCTAACAAAAATGGAGAGAAGGGTATAAGCATTTTTCAAGCTAAATTTTTCAAAAACCTAGCTTAAACGAAGGGGGTACTTAAAAATTTACTTTGGTTTTGTTACATCAAAAGGGGGAGATTGTAAAACCTATGTTTAATTTTAATATAACAATTTTTTTAAGGACCAAATTGCAAAGTAAATAATTTTTTAAGTACTTGAAAGTCTCATTATTGACAAGGATTTTAAACCTAAATTATTTCGAAGTCAAAACTTAAACCCCGCAAATTTTTCTAAGTGTTTTTCAAAGCCAAACTTTACAAAATCACTCAGGCGTATTGATACGCCCTATAACGTTTCGATACTGATTTTGGCTACTGGAATTTTAATTAAACTCGGCTTATCACTTGCACTTATCAGCTTATCACTTGCAGCCCAAGCACAAAGAGTTTAAAGGTTGTTTTTATTTTTTAAAATTAAATTAGAGCTTCCTAGTTTTAGTAGAAATTAAAGTACTTTGGCTATCCTTCACCTATAAAAGGATGACGCCTCCATCATTGTAAGGCAGATTATTGAGATTTTATTTGATTAATGAAATATTTAGTGAGTTTGTTTTTGCAAGTGCTGATTATTTGTGCCTTAGAAGTATTCTTCAACATAAGTTCGACGAGTTCTTTTAAGGGAGATCATCTTCGCACTCTTGCTTGCCTAGGTAATTGCGTCTAAGTGGGTGGGTTAGAGCCGCTTGAAGTTGCTTGCTTAGATAATTGCGTCTAAGAGGGTGCCGAGGACAAAACAACAACAACAAATCGCAAGTCATCTTCAATCCTCACGTCACCTCCCATAATTCCATAAACAAAACTGGAAATTTTAGATTTGTTTTACCTATTCTTCACTTCATCTTTTTTAATCTTTTTCGTTATATTCTTATTATTCATCTTCTTTTCTTTAAATTTCCAGCATTGAATCTGAATTTTTCAAGAAAAACTCTTCTCTTTTCTATTGAATTTTCAAATCTGTCCATAGCTTTCTTGATTGAGTCTAGAGCTCTTAGTTCTTGCAACAATTTGATTGAAGGCTTCCAAATCCACAATTGCGCTACTCTATCAGGGGGCTTTTGATAGCAACGTTATGATGATAGGATTTGGAATAATAATAAGGGTAAACTACTTAAATGACCACTTAGCTATAGGGTTGATGCCGATATGACCACTATATTTTTATTTTTGACAGTTTTACCACTTAACTACTTAAGTGGTTTCAATCAAGCCACCAACCGTTAAAACCTAATGGAATGGGTGATGTGGTAGTTAACTAAAATTTATATAATTACACATTTGGTCCCGTTATTTACAAATTCTATCAATTTCGTCCGCATTTTATTCTAATAAAATAAATTAATTATTCAATTAGATGGTGGCTTGTGTCACCACCTTATTGGGGGACTTTACTATATAAACTTAATTTAATAAATTTATTTTTATCCTCTAATCAGGTGGTGACATGCGTCACCTAATTGGAGAAAAAAATGTATGCAAATTGGCTTTAAGGGAATCAAACCTTGGCATGTTTGGTATAAATGGCATGTTTTGCCACTGGCCAAGCACAATTTTGAGATATAGAGTACAAATATTTAATATACGTCTTACTTGGTTTTTTATGCTAGGGAAAAGAAAATAAATGTGGATAAAGAGGATTCAAAAATGACATACTTAGAATGCATAAAAACATCTAAACCATTGAAATAAATTTAATAATCAAATTAAAGTTAAAAACATTTTGTATATATTTTAAATTATAGTAAGTGAACAATTTAAAATAAAAATAGTTTTAAGATTTTTATATTTTTAAACCAAATTTAATATATTTTTCTTTTCCGCATTTATTTTATAATTTCACATATATAATAGTTGAATTAATTTTGTAACTTAATTAATAATTTCAATATTTATTAAAAAAATTAATTAAATCACTCTATATATGTATGAAATTATATTAAAAATTTAAGATTATATTAAATTTATTTAACAAATTCAAACTCACAAACATAATTTAAATGAATTGATATTTTTAAAATTTTGTTTTTTTAATGTATTTTCATTTGAATTATGTTCATGAGTTTGAATAGTTAATCTATTTTATTAAATTAAAATGAAGACTAAATTGATAGAATTTATAAATAGTGCGGACTAAATTTATAATTATACAAATTTTAATTAATTGTCACATCACTCATTTTATTAAGTTTTAACGGTTGGTGGCTTGATTGAAACCACTTAAAAATTAAGTGGTAAAATTGTCAAAATTAAAAATATTATAGTCATATCAACATCAATCTTATAGTTAAGTAGTTATTTGATTAGTTCACCCTAATAATAATAAGAGGTTTGATATTTTCTTACGTACTCGATGACTTGACTTAACCTTTATTCACGTTGACAAAGCTTAAAAAGTTGTAGTGTGTTGGTCCCAATTTGAGATGAGGGAACTGGCGTGATTCTTAAGCAAACAGGAATAGCGTGTGTTGGCATCAAAACACAACTAACAGACAAAAACAAAACTGATGAAAAATCAAATGACAAAATGATTTTTATATACACTACCCACTGTTTAACTCAAATGACTCAATTACCAACTTCATTTCCTTTTCTTTACTCCACGCTCCTAACAAAACAAAAAATTGGACACTATACACTTACAAGAACATGCAAAGAACCCATATTTACACTACATAAAGGGTTCTTCTTTTTTACTCACTTAAACACACATCAAAATTCTCTTTCTTTTTATCTTATGTACTCTTTGTTGATTGAAATGGGTTCTAAGCCAGCGCTGGGATGCTGCAATTGCGTCGATCCTTGTCGAGGCAATCGAACCCCTCGACTCTCACCCCTGGTTTGTTGCCGAAACTTGCTCGAATGCACCATCCTTTCCTAGAAGAGGACGACGGAGACGACGAGGGCAAGCCGAGCGGAGGCAGGTTCGGAGACAGCGGTGACGGTGGGGCTATGACATTCTCATCCCCGAATCGAGCATCTTGTATTAATGGGTTAGCGACTCTACTCGGCGGCGACCCACAAAAAAACAGAGGCGGCGACGCTACTTGATCCACTCTACAACTACCCTGCTAAATTCCAAAACCAACCATCAGATCTATAAAAGAAACCATACACAATAAATTAAATGTTCTTCTCGTAGATGGCACATTAAATTAACGGTTACATTTTAAACGGTCCCCCACAAACAAAAGACTTGCATCGAGACGTCGCCATTGTTACAATTTACAAAGCTAAGATTAATTTATTTTATAATTTATGAATATTTTATTGTTTCCTTAAAAATATCCATTAGAAATACGCTTAAATGAAATATAACTCATAAACTATACACTTTGTTTGTTTTTATCCTTTAAACTTTTTGTCAAAATAAATATTGACAGTCTTATCACTTTAAGCCATGTGGTTATTTAAGTTAAAAAAAATTATTTCGATCAATAATATATTGAAACGTCACAGATTTTTTGACGAATAAATTATTTAGGAACTAAAAAATATAATTTAAGTATTTATTTTGAAAAAAATAATTTAAAACTTAAAATAACTAGAAATAATAATTTAGGTACTTCTTTTGAAAAAATATTTTAAGAGTTAAAAAGAACAAAGTTTGAGGGCTCATTTTTCATTTAAGTCTTAGAAATAAAGAACTAAATCTATATTAGGAGAAATAATCGTACCTCTGTAAGAATCATATCCAAAATATCACTCCCCGCTTTTGAATCACAAAGCTCTGTTTGATAGCTGAAAAACATCAAACAAATTTGTTACTGCTTTAATAAAAAAATTGAAGGCCGTATAAACAAGAGGAAGTTACCTAATTTGCCATCTGAGGGACCTAACTGGGTGGTGGTCGCTGAAAGAAGTGTTAACAAGACCTAAACGACGTGGTTTCGGGCAGACCACGGCCTCTCTCCGATCCGTAATCATAACCGAAACTGAAAAGGAGCTCTGCAAATCCTCGCGGCTGCTTCCAGTAGCGCTTTGTTGAATAGCACACTGCTGCATCTTTTTTTGACGTTTTTTTTAACTATTAACAATTAGTATCCCTATTCAACATAAATAAAAGCTTAATCAAACACCGCCTTCAATAGAAACCAAAAATTTAACCAAAGACCTGTTACGGTTTCCTCTCTAAGATTAAATTTCCACAATTACTGTAAATCAGTTATAGATGGCTAGAGAGGTTATTCTAAAGAGAAAAACCAGCTTAAATATCTGAAATTAGGTTTCTGTAAGGAAACGATACAGATCAGAAAAAAAAAACAAAGGAAATCTTGAAAAAGGCGTTGTTCGGAAGTAGAAAAAATGGAGGAAGAAAAGCAAGAGAGAGTAGAATAATACCTTTGATTTAACTGTACAGCTGCTTTGAGGAACCGGCGCAGTAGGCAGTAAACATGAACATGGAACGATCTACAAAAATTGAAAAAAAAAATGGGGGAAAGGGGAAGGTAGGCGAGAGAAGAAAGAAGGATGGTTGAGGAAAGGTCGCGTGTGATATATAGAAGTAGAGAAGAGAGTGAGGAAAATTGCTAATAAAATGGAATAAATAAATAAATACAAAAAAACAGAAGTCGTAGGGGAACGTGACAACAACACACAGCTAAGAATAGAAAATAATTTAATAATGAAAACGAAAAGAAGAGGACCAATTGCTTCTTTCACAATACCTATATACCCGGGAGAATTCTAAATACAGGCAGCTTATCTATAGGTTAAAAAGAGGCCATCTATTTAAATCCGTTTGATGAAGCCTATATAATAATGGCCGTTAGATTAAAAAAAATTGTCTTTACTGGTAAACGAGTTACCATACGAGACTTATTTTAACTTTGGTGCAAGGCATGTCGAGACTGAAAAGCATAGTTTAAAAACACGAGCGAGAGAATTCCTACCGACGGTATAAGGCAAGACGAAAGTGGAAAGCTTCAGTTAACAACAGATGAGCAGGAGAAAAGTAAAGATTAGGGTTTGAAACTGTCGAAGACGTTGAAAGCATTGAAAGGGTGATTGTGTGTGATTGTGTTTTGTGAAGGTTAGGGTTTCAAAACTCTCAAGTAAGTCTCCTAAATGGATATGTTTCTTTGATTATAGGGTTTTGTGTCGTAATTTTTGTATGATTTTTCTTCTCTGATGTGAGGTTTTGAGGGCTGAGTAGTGATGGGTTCTTTTTGTTTTTTAATTGTACGCATATTTTTTGTTGGAGTTGAAATTTTGTATGAGTTAAGTTGGTGTTTGTGTGCATATTAGTTAGTGTACCGAGTATAATAAGGAATTGAATAAGTATTGAAAGTATGTTTGAGAAGTGTGCCGATTATAGTAAGGAATTGAATAAGGATTTCTTAACAAAACTTAAAATGTAGTTGTTCTAATAGAAGGACCAAACGGTAAACATGGGGAAATTATAAAATTCTCCAAAAGAAAAACCCTTTTTTCCACAAAACCTCTCTTAAACCTTAAACGATTATTCCATTGCCCAAATCATTCTTTCGAGCAAGTTTTTCAAGGTAAGCATTCCATTGTTTCAATTCTTCTTCCCCTAAGTTGTCACTAGTTAGATTTTCCTTAAAAATCCATTATTTTGGGGATTATTTCAAAATGCTTGAGTTTGAAAAATGGTGAAATTGAGTGATTTTCGTGTGGGTAATCTAATGTAATGTTTAAGGGTGTTTTTAATCATGTTTGGGTGTCTTAAAAATGATAAAAAGATTGCAAATGGTGGGAAACTCGAAATGGGTATAAAAATGGGATTTTTAGGTTGAAAAGGTTGAGTATTTGGGTTGGTTTTTTGTTGAAAACGTGGCTGGTGGCTCCTTTGATGTTGGGGTGTATTTCTAGATGATTTTGGATGTGTTTTGGTGGTTGAAATGGCTGGATTCAGTGTGGGGTTTGTCTAGAACGAAAATGGTGAAGTTTGGATGAAATTTGGGTTTGAATCAATGTGTTTTAGTTGCAAGGAGTAGATTTTCGGGTTGTTGCTGGTTTACAAGTTTATTAGCATCCTAATGGTTTGTTTTGGGTTGTCTTGAAGCAGCAAATATTGATTCGGGTGCGATATCGAGTGCTACGGAGGCTTGAGATCGGTGTTTCGGCTTTCGTTTGGGCTCAATCAGTGAGTGGTAATGTTTGAAGTTTTAAATAATTTCAAGGTAGGTTCTTGGGGGTTTGGGTGGAGCCTTAAGGGCTAACCTAAACCCAAGTGTAAGTTTGCTAATTCACCTTGTTCGTTAAGTGTTGGTGTGTGCAATTATTTGTGATGTTGTGTGAAATATGGATTGCCTTTACACTCCATTTAATGTTGTTGTGTAGTCGTTGTTGGTGTCGAGCCTCACGTGATTGTTGTCGTTGCTACGGTGATGTGTAGTCCCACCGGTAGTGACTAGTAGAAGAGTATACTGATGTGTAGTCCCATCGAAAAACTACTAGTTGTTGTGAACGGTGATGTGTAGTCCCACTGGGTTTTGGTTATGCATGTACATACCATGTATTTGTTTATGTTTGTGTTTTTGTTGCGTGTAAAATAGTCTATCGCAATGGTAGTGCAAGTGTACACGACGCAAGTAGTAAAGTGATACGAAGTATCGGATATCGTCTCCACAGGGATTGGGCTAATGACTTCACCTTGATTTACTGCACGAAGTAAAGGAAATAATTTAGAAGATTTTCACGAGAATAATATGATAAAAACGTAAATAAAGGATTGGAATATCAAGATAGAGAGAAGGGGCCGGTATTGAATTGCTCGGTAGTGCAGGTATTGAATTGCTTACGATCTCCAGTTCTGTCGTCGCTCCCGTCGCCGACAGCACCTGTCGCGGCGTCTGTCCGTTAGTTGTCGCGGCAGCAGACACTAACTCAGTACTTCAAGCTTGGCAAGAATCCCAGATTTGCCTTGCCCTATCCCTAGGCACAAGTCTGTCGATGAACACGTCTTTGATGATACCTCCCGGCGTGAATCGAAGGATGAACACCGATGTGTATGAATTCTTCCTTAGCCACTTAACCTCGCCTTATCCCTAAGCACGAGATGGTTCAACTATAAACTAGAGAACGCGCTTTTACCTCTTTCGTATACTTAACTCTCCCGATGCTAAGTAAATAGATAACCTCACAATGCTCTCCCGATGCTCTTGCAAGATATTAAAACCAAGGTAAAAGAACTTGAAATTTATTTTATTGAACTTGAAAAATCCTAAAACAAAACAACCCTTGCAACTACTTTACAAAACAACCCGTAGCCCTAGGGGGAAATTAGAACATGTCGGTGACGGGTGGACGGCAGGGGTTTGGTTTCGGTTATGGGATAATCGGTTATGCCCTAGGTTTAATCTATGCCCTTTATATAAGCTTTGGGCTCAAGTTATCTAAGGTAACAAGGATTACAACTTTAATTAAAAGTAAGATTCTAATAAAGACTAAATCTCTAAAGTCTCCTACTTTCCAGCCGCATCCTTGCTTTTAGGGATTTCCTCTCCTTTGAGCTTTGGCTTGACATATCTTTTGATCCGGGGCTTGGAAAAATATTCGGCTTCCACACGACAGACGAGCAGATTTTTCTCTATCTATCGAGGTCCACTTGACTTTTCCTCTTCATGAGTCTGCTGTCACCATGCTGTCACGACAGGTCCATGACAGGTTCGTCTTCTTCAGCTGCTTGTCCAGTTCAGCTCTCCTGCTTATCTGCCCTGCGCCTGCCTTCGACGTCTTCTGTGACAGATACCTGCAAAAATAGCCATCTTTCAGTAGAATCCGTGCCTTTTATATAATTGTGATGTTTTATTGAAAACTAACCTAAATGCAATGCAATGATGCTTGAATGCAGCAGAAATATGGGTTAAAAAGGGTGTAAATAATAGAACTTTTACGCACTCAACACACCCCCAAACTCAAGTTTTTGCTTGCCCTCAAGCAATGAAGACTTAAAAGAAAACTGAAAAATTTTGTGTTGGCCTTCAAACAATGAACTGTCCCTTACCTGTCGCTCATTCTCTATGGTGGCAGCAACCTGTCGGAAGGGTTAGGATCTGTCCGGAATCTCCCTATAGCTCTCGTGCAGTGTGTGCATGCTTGTGAACAGTTATATGCTAAGACTCTCTTAGTTTCATTAGAATATTCAACTCCTTAACTCGAATTTTATGCCAAAGTTTACTTTCTTTTAGAAGGCACATTTTCATGCTTCTTTTTCTTCTATTTTCAAGCTAATTTTTTCTAGAGCCAGTTTCGGGCACCTCTAGTTAGCTTCCTAGAGCCGGTTTCGGGCACCTCTAGGTTTTTGATTTTCTTTTGCTAAACTTCTTTCCTAGAGCCAGTGTTAGGCACCTCTAGGGGCTATCCAAGTTCTAAGCTTCCTATTCTAGTTTGGCTAAAAGAAATCTAAGCAATATAACAGTCACAAAAGTGTTTAAGTTTTCAGAACTATAGAAAGGCTCTAAACTTTTCCTTAACCTGTCCTAAAGATGCTGCCACGACAGAGCCGTCATGACAGGTAAATTAACTTCACAGTTTTTAAGCCAACAGTTTAAATTTTCTGATTTTTTTTTAAAAGAACTTAAATAAAAAATAAGACACCATAATTACTAAAAGATGTACTAAGACTCCATTAGAATGAAGGGTTGCCACCCCCAAACTCGAGGGTTGCATTGCCCTCAATGCAAAATGACACAAAAATAAATAAAGAAAAACACGATAAATAAAAGTACATCACAAATATATAAGGGCAGGCAGCAATAAGAGGAGAAAAAGAAATAAAAACTTAAATTTTATTCGCTGTCCTCGCTGCTGCTGCTGACGCGGATCTGATGGCGGCGTCTGCGTTGTGGAGGTGGCTGGGCAGGTTTCGGAGCAGGTTGATCAACAGGTTCATCAGCCTGTTGAGGTGCAGGTTCTTCCTCCGGTTGGGGGATAGGGTCGTCAGCAGGTTGAAGGGCAGGTGGCTCCACTAGCCTGACATCGGAACTGCTGCTGCTGTCCCAGCTGCTACTAGTGATGGCTTTGGACAGCCTTCTCTTGTTGGCCACATGCTTAATACGTTTTACCCGCGTGAAAGCGCTGTCCAAATTCCTCCGGACAAGAGGGCTGTCATCAGTGACAGCTCGCTTGGTGCCTCGAGGGGAGGTGTCTACCGGTGGGCTGCCGGCTGCCGTCGGGGAAGGTGTGGAGGAGGCAGATTCTCCGTGGGGAGAGACAGGTGGCGTGGGATTGGGGGAGGGGATATTGAAATAATGGGCGGGGAAGGTGGGGAAAATGACATCCGGAAAATTCAAAGTATTGGTAATGAAATTTACCGTTGCATTGGAGAAGTCACGGATGAAAGTCATCAAACCCATCTGGCACTCCTCTATCCTCAAGATGGCAGCAAGGGTGTGGGCGTTCTGATCTGCCGGAGCGGTGTTTGTGGCAGGTTCGGTGGCAGGTTCATCATTTGACTCAGCAGGAGGGGCGTTTGGATCGAAGGCGTTGAGAGGCGATACGACGATGATCTCCATGAGGCTGGAGATGTTGCTGTCTGTCCAGCCGCTGCCCTTCTTGATTTTGTCTGAAGGGTCCTCCGGTACAGCAGCGCAGCGGCAGAGGGCAGTGATGGTGAAGGGCAGGCAGAGTCGTGAATCTGATCGGAAGGCACAATCGAGAATGCTGTCCCGCATGTACCTGCCCACATTGATGGGCCTGTCGTGCATAATGGAGTGGATAAGGGCCAGCCGCTGTCGGTTGACTATCGTATGGTGGGATGAGGGCAGGATACGCTTTTTGATGAAAGCGTTCCATAGTTTTGCCTCAGGGAGTAGCTGCGCCCTATTGACGGAGTTGGGGTTCTTCTTACTGGTGCTCCATGTCGTTCCCGCCTCTGTCAACTCCCTCATGACAGCATCATGTCCGGCAGCGTTGAGGGTGTCCCAAAATTGTTGATGAACATCATCATTGGGGCCAAAAAAGAGGCCGAATACATGGTTGATGCTGCTGGCGGTGAAAGGAACTGTCACTCCTCGAACGGTGACAGATGTCGCCGTCTTACTTTCGATCGCCGCATAAAATTCCCTGACCAGAGTGTCATTAAGCTCTGCCGGCTGCTCGGCAAAGTCCTCCCAAAGTTGTGCTGTTATGGCCTTCATAATGAACGGCCGGAGTCCAAAAAGAGGGGCATCTCTGTTATAGATGAAACTCCGTTCCTCCCATAGTTCCTTTTTAGCGAACGGGGATGCTGCTGCTGAAGAAGAAGCGGCAGCAGCGTTCTGACGGGTTTGTCGTGATGACATTTTGGTTGCAAGGGCTGAAAAAGAAAGAAAATAGATAAAACTAGAAGAGAATAACAAGAGAGAAAATCAGAAGTGAGGAAAAAATGAAAGGGGGAAGGGGTTTATATAGCGGTCGAGTAGCTGCCCATTTAATGCCGCAACGGCAGGCGGGAATAATGGGGCGGCAGATTGGATATTGCGTGTCTGACGCGTCTGACACGCATTAATGCGTCTGCTGTGCGTCTGCCGCACGCTTCTTCGTCTGCTGTGCGTCTGTTGACAGCCTGTCAAATCCGTCTGCGCCGGCAGCCGAAATGACAGGTTACCATAAATGGGCTTTATTGGGCTGGTGGATGAGCGGTGGGCTTGGGCCACTTCTTCTTTCTCACTTGACTCCTTTATTTCCTAAAAACTGAAATTATAAAAACAAAACATTATTCGAATAATAAATCTAATTCCTAATAAATAATATTAATAGTAAAAGAAGAATAAAAATAAAAAATTAGGTTAAATTAGGGATGCCTTTTGGGGCATCACCTAAAGTAACCACTTCCTGTATTCCTGGGGCTTCAGTCCCTTGATAGTGCTTGAGGCGTTGTCCATTGACTTTGAATTGGTGCCCGTCCTTTAGTGATTGAATTATAATGGCACCATGGGGAAAAAGTTGAACTACTTGGAACGGGCCAGACCATCTAGATTTAAGCTTCCCTGGAAAGAGTTTCAACCTAGAATTAAACAACAACACAAGCTGCCCTGGGCAGAACTGACGTGGCAGCAACTTCTTGTCATGCCACTTCTTTGTTTTTTCCTTGTATATTCTTGCGTTGTCGTAGGCCATCGTCCGTATTTCATCGATCTCATTCAAATCTAACAGCCTTTTCTGGCCTGCCTTGTCCAAGTCCATGTTTACTGCCTTGATTGCCCAATATGCCTTGTGCTCTATCTCGACAGGCAGGTGGCAGGTTTTCCCATAGATCAATCGGAATGGAGACATGCCCAATGGAGTTTTGAAAGCTGTCCTGTATGCCCATAATGCATCATTCAGAAGTAGAGACCAATCTTTCCTAGTTGGTTTAACCATCTTTTCAAGAATGTTCTTCACTTCCCTGTTGGAAATCTCAGCCTGTCCATTGGTCTGTGGGTGGTATACTGTCGCGATCTTGTGCTTGACACCATATTTTCTCAAGGCGGCAGCAATTACCCTGTTGTCAAAATGTCTCCCTTCATCACTGATAATCGCCCTAGGGATGCCAAATCTAGAAAAGATGTTTTTGTGCAAAAACTTTTGGACCGTTTTGGCATCATTCTTTTGAGTTGCGATTGCTTCTACCCACTTGGAGACATAATCTACTGCTAGGAGGATGTAAAGATTTCCACACGAAGATGGAAAAGGTCCCATAAAATCAATCCCCCAAACGTCGAAGATTTCGACTTCTAAAATATTCTGCAGTGGCATCTCGTTTCTCCTCGAGATATTACCTGTCCGCTGGCACCTGTCACAGTTTTTGTAAAATTCCTGTGCGTCCTTGTACAGTGTCGGCCAGTAGAACCCTGACTGCAGCACCTTGGCAGCAGTTTTATTGCCTCCTAAGTGTCCTCCATATTGTGAAGCATGACAGTGATGGAGAATGTCTTCTTGTTCTTCTTGTGGTACACATCTCCTTATAACCTGATCTGTGCACATTTTGAAAAGAAGAGGTTCGTCCCAATAATAATGTTTAACATCATTTTGAAACCTCTTCCTGGCTTGATAAGTAAGATCAGAAGGTAATATTCCGCTAACTATAAAATTAACGAAATCAGCATACCAGGGAAGGTTAGAAGACTTACCTGCCGCCATGGCTGTCGCGACAGCTATTGCGGCAGCAAAGAGCTGCTCATCTGGGAAGGTCTCTAGTATGTGTGTCTCATCTACAGGTAGACTCTGTCCCATCTCCAACCTCGACAAGTGATCTGCCACCTGATTTTCTGTCCCCTTTTTGTCTTTGATTTCAAGGTCGAACTCTTGTAATAGTAAGATCCACCGTATCAACCTAGGCTTTGCATCCTTTTTTGCAAATAAATACTTGAGGGCAGAGTGGTCGGTGTGTATTATAACCTTCGTTCCAAGTATGTAAGGACGAAACTTGTCGATGGAGAACACCACAGCTAACAGCTCCTTTTCTGTGGTGGTATAATTCACTTGGGCATCATTCAATGTTTTGCTGGCATAATATATGACATGAAACAGCCTGTCCTTGCGCTGCCCAAGTGCTGCCCCGACAGCATAGTCACTAGCATCACACATAATTTCAAACGGTTGCGTCCAGTCTGGTGGCTGTACTATGGGGGCTGTCACTAGCTTTTCCTTCAGAACCTTGAATGCTTTAGTACATTCTTCATTAAAGTCAAAGGGTCGGTTCTGCTCTAAGAGATGACATAGGGGTTTCGTGATTTTTGAGAAATTGGCAATAAATCTCCTATAAAAACCAGCATGCCCTAAAAAACTCCTAATGCCCTTGACTGTGGTTGGCGGCGGCAGCTTCTCTATGACTTCAATCTTTGCCCTGTCGACTACTATCCCACGGCAGCTAATCTTATGGCCTAAAACTATCCCTTCATCTACCATAAAATGGCATTTTTCCCAATTAAGAACAAGATTAGCTTTTTCACATCTTTCAAGTACCTTTTTAAGGTTGCCGAGGCAACTCTCAAAATCGTCTCCAAAGACGGAAAAATCATCCATTAAGATTTCGAGGAAGTCCTCTACCATGTCGGAGAATATTGCCATCATGCACCTTTGGAAGGTGGCAGGTGCGTTACATAGGCCGAACGGCATCCTCCTAAATGCGTATGTTCCGTAAGGGCATGTGAAAGTCGTTTTCTCTTGGTCCTCCGGTGCAATAGCAATTTGATTATATCCTGAATAACCATCAAGAAAACAATAGTAAGGTTTACCCGCTAATCTATCAAGCATTTGATCAATAAAGGGTAAAGGAAAGTGGTCCTTTCAAGTAGCTTTGTTAAGCTTCCGATAGTCCATACAAACCCTCCAACCGGTCACAGTCCTGGTTGGGATTAACTCGTTGTTTTCGTTGGTTATCACGGTCATGCCTCCTTTCTTGGGAACACATTGCACCGGGCTTACCCATTTGCTGTTGGAGATGGCGTAAATAATACCAGCATCTAACCATTTAATTATTTCTTTACGCACTACCTCCTTCATTACAAGGTTTAACCGCCTTTGGGCATCAATAGTCGGCTTATGATCTTCCTCTAGGAGGATTTTGTGCATACAGATTGCCGGACTAATGCCCTGAATGTCTGCTATCGTCCATCCTATCGCCCTTTTATACTGCCTCAACATGTCGATCAGCTGTCGTTCCTGTTCCTGCGGCAGCTTAGCAGAGATGATTACGGGCAGTGTGTCATCACAACCAAGATAAGCATATTTAAGCTGCCCTGGCAGGGGCTTAAGTTCTAAGACAGGTGGTTCAACAGTGGATGTCTTTTGGATTAAATGGTTATCCGAAGTGTAATTCAAGGGTTCGAATAACTTACCTGGACGATGGTCTAACCAGTTTACCTCCTCATGACCTTCAGTATCAGATGTATTGGATTCAGAGGAGTCACTGTCGTCGGTGCTGTCGTCGTCACTGTCATGACAGGCTTGTAGATGGCTGTCGCAGCAGTGACCAAATTTTATATCTCGGCAGCCCGTCCTGATGCAGGGTTGATCAAAGGTCACCTCAATGATGGCCTTGCATTCCTCATCCACATCAGCATGTTTCATTGCTTGGAGAACATTCAACTTAATTTCTTGATCGTTTACGCGCATGGTGAGTTCTCCTTTCTCCACATCAATCAATGATCTTCCCGTGTCTAAGAAGGGTCGCCCTAGGATGACTGGTGCGTTCTCATCTGCCTCACAATCTAAAATAAGAAAGTCAGCAGGAAAAATAAGTTTATCCACTCTTACCAAGATGTCTTCAATTTTTCCCTCGGGGTGAACGTAAGAGCGGTCGGCTAGCTGTAGGGTAACTGTCGTGGGCCGCGCCTTGCCAATACCTAGTTTCTGAAAAACAGATTTGGGCATTAGATTAACACTAGCACCGAGATCACAAAGTGCCTTACCCACAAATTTATCGCCGATTACGCAAGGTATGAGAAAGCTCCCCGGATCCTTCTTTTTCTGGGGTGGTTGCCGATGAAGAATACTCATGCAACCTTCTTGCATCCTTACCGTTTCAAATTCCCCAAGTTTAGATTTTTTAGACATGACATCTTTGAGAAATTTAGCATAACCGGGCATCTCCCTAACAGCATCTAACAACGGAATGTTAATATGAACCTGTTTAAAAATATCATAAATCTTTTTAAGTTGAGATTCATGCTTAGTTTGCTGTATCCATTGCGGAAAAGGTGGTAGAAGACGGTAATCAGCAATGCGTCCTTCCCACTGCATGCGAATCTGAGGACGATAATCTTCTTTTTTCTCCTCTGTCGCTTCTGCTGTCATGACAGGCTCATCGGCAGCAGTCTGTTTGTCACCTGTCGGGGCAGCTTCCTCGACAGGTTTATCCAAGGCAGGTTCCTTTTCTGTATCAACTTCTTTTTCCGGCCCTGGTAGCTTTTTCCCACTCCTAGTAGTAATCGCCTTACATTGCTCGTGTGGGGGCGGTCTAGCATTTTCAGTATTGCTAGGGAAACCTCCATTCTGCCTTGGCTTAATATGCTGCGACACCTGACCCATTTGTGTCTCTAGAGATTTCAAGGTGGCCTCATGGTTTGTCATTCTCATCTTAGTTTCATCCATAAAGTCTTCCGTTTTCTTGACAAACTTATTGATGTTCTCCATATACGTACCAGTCTGAGACATAAAGGTGGCCAGAGTCTGCTCCAATATACTACTCGTGGCAGGTGGTGGCTGTTGTTGTTGCTGAGGTGGCAGGTTCTGCGGCAGGTTCTGTCGCGTCAACAATCTAGGACCCCCCTGATTCTGATTATGTGCCTGTGGATTCAGGGCGTTGTTTGGCTTACTCCAGGAGAATTTGGGATCCTTCCTCCAATTGGGATTATAGTTGTTGGAGTTGTAGTTCGGTTTGTAATTTCCAATATATTTTCCCTCTTCTATATTTATTGGGCACTCATCCCTACTATGATTTCCCTCACAAGTAGCACAAACTTCCTCGACAGCAAATCCTTGTAGTTCATCATCATTCAATAACTTTTTCATGGCTTTAGTAAGGAATGCTACCTGCGATTGCATAGTGCTGTCGGCCTCATAGTCCTTGACAGCAAGTACCCGTTTACCTCCTCTTCTAGCGGTTGGAAACTGCTCCTCATTCTTAGCCAGATGTTTCAAAACTTGCAGGGCCTCGTCCGGATCCTTATCCAATAATAGTCCATTCGCTGCAGAATCAATTCGAATGCGAGTTTGTAAGTTAGCAGCATTATAAAACTTAGTTACCTGATTCCAGACGGGGAATCCATGCATTGGGCAGTTTCGAAGAAGAGTTGTGAATCTGTCCCAGGCCTCGTGCATCGGCTCGTCATCTTCCTGTTGAAAAGTAGCAATTTCATTACGTAATCGCTCAGCTAAATGTGAAGGATTAAAACGAGACAAAAATTCACGAGTTAAATCTGCCCAAGTCATAATAGAACCCGGTGTAAGTTTATTCCACCAAGTTTTAGCTCTGTCCCTCAATGAATGGGGAAATAATCGAAGCCTCAGTATTTCCGGGCTAACTCCTGGCAGTCTAAACGAACCACAGATCTCCTGGAACGTTTTGAGATGCTCCCTAGCATCTTCTGTCGCAGAACCACTAAACTGCCCGTCGTTGTTGATCATACTAAACATGACAGGTTTAAGCTCGAAGTTGTCAACATCAATATCCGGCAGCGTGGTCTCCAGCTCTACATGATCGTTCAGCATGTAGTCACGACATGACCGTCGTCCACCTGCCGCGGGCGGGTCACCGATAGGCGGGATTTCTTCACCGACAGGCTGATTACGGGCCATCTGCTCTAGCTCTTTCTCAAGGTATTCGTTTCGGTCTAAGAGGTGGCGAATCTGTTTCTTGAGATTAAAGGAACGTTCGATCTCCGGATCTAATTTATACTCAAGATCTTCACCTCTTTTCGATCTGCGCATAAACAGGAAAACCTTGTGAAAAGCAAGAGTTTAAAACGCTAAAGAAAAATTAAAGAAAAATAAAAATAAAAACAAAAACAAAAATGAAAATAAAAACGAGAAGTGCAAGGAAAGAAAGGTGTAGTTATGTTGCCAATCCCCGGCAACGGCGCCAAAAACTTGTTGCGTGTAAAATAGTCTATCGCAATGGTAGTGCAAGTGTACACGACGCAAGTAGTAAAGTGATACGAAGTATCGGATATCGTCTCCACGGGGATTGGGCTAATGACTTCACCTTGATTTACTGCACGAAGTAAAGGAAATAATTTAGAAGATTTTCACGAGAATAATATGATAAAAACGTAAATAAAGGATTGGAATATCAAGATAGAGAGAAGGGGCCGGTATTGAATTGCTCGGTAGTGCAGGTATTGAATTGCTTAGGATCTCCAGTTCTGTCGTCGCTCCCGTCGCCGACAGCACCTGTCGCGGCGTCTGTCCGTTAGTTGTCGCGGCAGCAGACACTAACTCAGTACTTCAAGCTTGGCAAGAATCCCAGATTTGCCTTGCCCTATCCCTAGGCACAAGTCTGTCGATGAACACGTCTTTGATGATACCTCCCGGCGTGAATCGAAGGATGAACACCGATGTGTATGAATTCTTCCTTAGCCACTTAACCTCGCCTTATCCCTAAGCACGAGATGGTTCAACTATAAACTAGAGAACGCGCTTTTACCTCTTTCGTATACTTAACTCTCCCGATGCTAAGTAAATAGATAACCTCACAATGCTCTCCCGATGCTCTTGCAAGATATTAAAACCAAGGTAAAAGAACTTGAAGTTTATTTTATTGAACTTGAAAAATCCTAAAACAAAACAACCCTTGCAACTACTTTACAAAACAACCCGTAGCCCTAGGGGGAAATTAGAACATGTCGGTGACGGGTGGACGGTAGGGGTTTGGTTTCGGTTATGGGATAATCGGTTATGCCCTAGGTTTAATCTATGCCCTTTATATAAGCTTTGGGCTCAAGTTATCTAAGGTAACAAGGATTACAACTTTAATTAAAAGTAAGATTCTAATAAAGACTAAATCTCTAAAGTCTCCTACTTTCCAGCCGCATCCTTGCTTTTAGGGATTTCCTCTCCTTTGAGCTTTGGCTTGACATATCTTTTGATTCGGGGCTTGGAAAAATATTCGGCTTCCACACGACAGACGAGCAGATTTTTCTCTATCTATCGAGGTCCACTTGACTTTTCCTCTTCATGAGTCTGCTGTCACCATGCTGTCACGACAGGTCCATGACAGGTTCGTCTTCTTCAGCTGCTTGTCTAGTTCAGCTCTCCTGCTTATCTGCCCTGCGCCTGCCTTCGACGTCTTCTGTGACAGATACCTGCAAAAATAGCCATCTTTCAGTAGAATCCGTGCCTTTTATATAATTGTGATGTTTTATTGAAAACTAACCTAAATGCAATGCAATGATGCTTGAATGCAGCAGAAATATGGGTTAAAAAGGGTGTAAATAATAGAACTTTTACGCACTCAACAGTTTCTTTACACCTTTCCTTAAATGATTGCTTTAAATCTAAAAATATAGTTTAAAACTACATTGTTGTTGTGTTTTAGAGCTCTGCTCACTAAGCTTTTAAGCTTACACTCGCCTTTTCCAACAATGCAGATCGTTGGAGACTTCGGGAGGCAAATGGGCAAGGGAGGAGTTTCTACTAGCTCAAAGTATGGTTTTGTGTTTGTAATAATGCTTAGCAATGGGAATACTAGCTTTGTATGTTAAGGAGTTGGTGTTCAAACTCCTATGCTTTGACTTTGTTTATGTTGCTAGCATGTTTTAGATGATGATACTATGTTATGTTGGGTTTTAATGTGGCCATGTATGAATTGCTTTGTGATTTGGCATGCTAGTGTTTTTTGAATCTAAGTGTTCATGTGAGCATAGGGCTTTGAAATCTAATTTGTGCTTGAATGCAGGTCTAATGATGTGATTAGGATACTTTGCATTTAGAATGTATGTATGATATGTTGGTATGCGGTTTTTGATGATTCTGGACAAGTTTGGGGACGTTTGGAGATGTCAAAGTAGGTTTTCGGGCCAAACTGTGTGCAGGCGTGTCGAAACGCTCGATATGTTTTCAGAACGGTCGACAGCTCCAGGGGTACTCGTATCGGAACGAGGGTGGTGCCGTTTCGATACGATTTGCCACTGTGAGCCCCCGTTTCGGAACGGTTCGCCACTGTGCGCCCCTGTTTCAGAACCAGTTCCTATACATTTTGCCACTGTAGACTCTCGTTATGGAACAAGATGGGACCGTTTCGGAACGGCTGGGTCATACTTTTTTAAATGGAGCTCGCGTTTCGGAACGGGCAAGCCTGTTTCGTAACGCATGCAGTTAAATCGGTTAAATGGCATCTTTAAGAGTTCCTGAATGTTACATTTTAATCCCTATGTCTTGTATGCTCCCTAATTGAGTCTATATGTATTTTTTATGATGGTTTTGCCCCGTGTGCATGGAACTTGAACAATTGAGCTACTTGGTAAATTTAAGTTATCGTATGCTCTGCTTGGATTGTATTCGTTTTCGCTTTTCCACTGTCGTCTTCACATTTAGGATTAATTGTTACATTTCGTCAAGATAAATACAAATGAAAAAATATGGTTACATTTCCGCTGTCGTCTTCACGTTGGGTCCGGTCTGTTAGCTAGGCCGGGACGAGGGGGTTACATTTGGTGGTATCAGAGCCTCGGTTACGAGGTCTCCCAAGAAGGTAAGTCAGGTAAGTTGGCTTGTTTAGATTGGTTGCTATTGCACGGTGTATGGAAGCATGCTTTATTGTTCTTGTTGTTGGTTGAAGTTTAGTCAAGTGTTCCCATTGCTAGGTGTTGTTATTGGAAGAAGACTTTTGGTTTAAAGAGCTGAGAACTTAGATCCTTGCCCTTGCTAACCTCACGTTTTCTTGTGTGTGATGTGTTTATTGTTTAGATTCTATCTCGTTATGGTAAGACCGAGAGGACGGCCTAGAGCGGGTGACCAGGCACCCGGGGATGTGCCTCTTGTTCCTCCTGCTCTCGATGGTAATTTGGTGGGTGGAGAAGGTAATGTGTCTTAGGCCGGTGCGAATATTGGAGGTGATGGTAATGGACCTTAGGCCGGTGCAAATGTTGGGGGTAACACAGCTCAGGCAGGTCAGGGTTCGGCAGGTGCAGACATTACTCATTTGATTCAGACTATAGACGGGGCTTTTCAGACAGCTTTGGCCGGTATGCAAGCTGCAGCACCACCTCAGGGTGCGGGGACTAGTTTACCCCTTGAGAGGCTCCAGAGCTTGGGTGGAGTCGAGTTCTGTGGTTCGACTCCCGAGGGTTCAAAAGCTTGGCTCGAGAGTACCACACGCATCTTGGGTCAGATGAAGTGCTCAGACACTCGTAAGTTGGGTTGTGTTGTCTCCTTGCTTCAGGGAGATGCATATGATTTGTGGACCACCGTTATTTCGGGTATGGCAGAGGCGGATATCACTTGGGAGTTCTTCAGAACAACTTTTAGGAAGAAGTATCTCAGAGTTCGATATCAGGATGAAACAAGAGAGAGTTTATGACCTTGGTTCAGGGTAGCAAGACGGTGTCCGAGTACGAGGTTCAGTCTGTGGGGTTGAGCTAGTATGCTCCCAAGTTGGTTCCCAGTGAGAGGGAACGGTGTGAGCGTTTCTGATATGGATTGACTAGAGATGTGAAGACTTTAATGCTTGCCTCTGACTGCACCGAGTTTGATGTTTTGGTCTTTAGGGCCAAGGATATTGAGTAGAACTTAGGCTCCAGTGCTCGTGCTTGTGGGTCCGATTCCGGGAAGAGACACGCGGATTGGGACAAAGATCATGCCAAGAGGCATAGAGATAGAAGGTATCAGCCCGATTCAAGACACATGGGCGGTAACCATAGACGGGGCTATCAGGGCCGAGGAGTTGTTGTTCACACTTCTGAGTGCACTAGATGCGAGAGACGCCATCAGGGCGAGTGTATCGGTACCTTTGGGGTATGTTGGAACTGTGGTTCCCGAGTTCATTTGAGGCCTAACTATCCACACCCGGCTAAGGGTGGACCGGCTCCAACTAGGGGTTTTGAGCATCAGAGAGGCCGTGGGCACGGTCGTGGTAACTTTAAGTTGAGGAACGATGGTCACAGGAACTTGGCTCATGTGGTGACAGTTCAGCCCGAGGGTGGAGGACCAACTAGGGTGTATGCGTAGTGAGAGAATGGGAATGTCACAGATGTCATTGCAGGTAATTTCTTGATACAGTCTTTGACTTTACTTTCTTTGATAGATTCGGGTTCGACACATTCGTATATTTTGGGTGAGTATGCAAGGTCCCTAGGTCTATCGTATGAGTGGTTAGAGGTAGGTGTAAATGTTACTAGTTCTTTCGGTGATCTCGTGGTAGTTAGAAAGATGTATAGGAGGTGTCCCTTGATGATTCAGGGCCAGGTGTTTCCGGTCGACATGATGGAGTTACTGTTCTATGGTTTTGATGTGATTTTGGGCATGGATTGACTCGTAGAACATAGAGCTAGAGTAGACTTTGAGACCAAAAGAGTCTCCTTGAGGCTTACGGATGATTTTGAAGTTGTAGTGGTGGGCGAGAACGTTAAGTTCTTGTCCAATGTTGTATCTGCTCTAGAAGCTCAGAGATTGTTGGATTTAGGTTGTCAGGCGTACTTGGCTTATATGATGAATCCGAATATTAGTGAGGTTAGACCACAAGACATCAGAACAGTTTGTGATTTTTCGACTGGTTTTCCGGAAGAGTTGTCGGGTTTGCCTTCAGATAGAGAAGTTGAGTTTGCTATTGAGACGCATTCTGATTCTGCACCCGTGTCTATTTCTTCGTATAGAATGACACCGAAAGAGTTGAAGACACAACTTCAAGAGTTGTCAGATAGAGGTTTCATTAGGCCTAATTTTCTCCGTGGGGTGCTCCGGTCTTGTTTGTGAAGAAAAATGACGGCAGTATGAGGATGTGTATAGACTATAGGCAATTGAACAAGGTAACATTGAAGAACAAGTACCCTTTGCCTCGAATAGATGACTTGCTTGATCAGTTGAGAGGTGCTTCAGTGTTTTCGAAGATTGAATTGAGATCCGGTTACTATCAGTTGAAGGTGAAAGATGTGGACATACCGAAGACCGCCTTTCGTACACGTTATGGGCACTATGAGTTCTTGGTTGATGTGAGCACATCATGTCAAGTTCAACAGGCCGATCCGGAGGTCTTACCATCAGAACCTATCTCCCGTTCCAAGGCAAAGAAATTCAGGGAAGTTCTTTTCCTTACTTGTGCTAACATTCCTGATTCATTTGAGAACATTCATGCCTTAGAGAATTGTGTTTATAATGTGTTACATGCTGACATGTGACATACATAGTGTTTACTTACTTATAGGTGTGTTTACTTATGTATATATATTGTTCAGTATGTTTGCATTATGTTTTAAGTATGTTTATGTGGTTAAATAAGACTACGAGGCTTTTGATGTGTGTTTGCCTTGTTTTCATATAGGTACTTAGAAGGATATTAGCTCAGGAGAGCCTATGCAGCAATGACAACAAATATTACGCATGTGCGCAATCTCCAAATCAAAGAGCAACAGCCCCATATTTTGTGTGCTTCAACTTCACGCACAGCCACACATTTTGTGTGCTTGTAAGTTATAAAACCATGCACCATACGTGGAAATGCCCAACAAATTCAGCCGGTGTAATTTGGTTTTAATTATCCATATGCGCAGCAACTTCACGTGCATTTCTTTTACTTTCAGCATGTGCTGAATAAGATGCACCATCCCTCACATATTTGAAGCAAAGTTCGACAGAATGGATAAGATCAAAGGGAGTTGATCTTTGAACTTATACAGATGTTAAATGTGATTCCATTTGCCTCCCACTTCATGCACGGCCAGAAACCTTATTTGAATTTTAATTTCAAATTGCCATGCACATTTACCATGTGCTAATTAATTGGGCACACCAAATTTGAATTGCACGGCCATAGTGCATTGCCGCCCATTTAGTATTTAACATGTTATGTAACTTGCTTCCATCTATTGTATTATTTATATGGCTGAAACTCTCTTGTAAAAAGGTTAGACAGTTGATGAATTTAATAATATTTGTGAGAATTTCTCTCAATTTTAGTTCTTTTTAGAACTTTTTCTTTGATACTTCGGGTTCTCAATTGTTCGATAATTGAAGGGTCCAAGTCCGTATTCGAACAAATTCAAGATAAGGTTCAGGTTCGCTCAACAGATTGTTCGAGTTCTTCTTTGGAGTTTGTTCATCTTTTCCGATTATGAAGAACATTTTTGATTCGGGTTTGCATAACAAATTATGCAGGTTCTTTCGAGTTCATCGTGTCAAGTCCCAAGAACGTTGCTGCCATTGTTGAATGCTTGAAGAAATTCATCTTCAACCTTCAAGCTATACTTAAACTTTCGGCAACCTTCTTCTCTCTCAATTCTGATTTTTTTTCTCTTTCTTTTTACTGACTTTTAATATCTAATTATGACACCATGTTTGTTTCTATTGCAGAGAAGTGCTTGCTATTATCCTAGATCCGTGAATGAACGAGGAATGTTGTTTTCACCATCAACACCCTTGTATCATTGGTAATGCCTTTCGGATTGACCAATGCTCCAGCCGCACTTATGGATATGATGAACCGAGTGTTCCATGAGTTTTTGGATAGGTTTGTGGTAGTGTTCATAGATGATATCTTAGTGTACTCTAGGACCGAGGAAGAGCATGATAAGCATGTGTGGCTAGTACTTCAGACTTTGTTTGAAAATCAGTTGTATGCCAAGTTGAGTAAATGTGAGTTTTGGATTAAGGAGGTAGTCTTCCTAGGTCATGTGATCTCGACAAATGGAATTAGTGTGGATCCCAAGAAGATAGAAGCCATAGTGAGTTGGAAGCAACCGAAGTCGGTAAAGGAAATCCGTAGTTTCTTAGGCTTGGTGGGGGTATTATTGAAGATTTGTCGATAGATTTTCAAGAATTACGGCACCTTTGACTAAATTACTTCAGAAGAATGTTCTGTATGAGTGGTCGGATGCAAGACAACAAACATTTGAGAAGTTGAAGAAAGCCTTGACCGAAGCCCCTATTTTGATTCAACCTGAACCGAGAAAGGAGTTTGTGATTTATAGTGATGCTTCGTATGTAGGTCTAGGTTGTGTGCTCATACAAGAAGGTAAGGTTGTAGCTTACGCTTCGAGACAGTTGGAGGTTCACGAGAAGAACTACCCCACTCATGATATTGAGTTAGCTGCAGTAGTGTTTGCTTTGAAGATTTGGAGACATCACCTTTATGGTGAGAAGTGCACAGTTTATACCGACCACAAGAGCTTGAAGTACTTGATGTCTCAGAGAGATTTGAATCTTAGACATCGTAGGTGGATAGAACTTCTTAAGGACTATGACCTTACGATAGAGTACAATCCGGGTAAGGCAAACGTAGTGGTCGATGCTTTGAGTAGAAAAGTGGTAGTTGAGTTGCGAGCCATGTTTGCGAGGTTGAGTGTGTCACGAGATGGTGGTTTGATAGCTGAGTTACAGGTTAAACCTTCATTGGCTCAGTTGATTCAAGAGAAATAGTTGCAAGACGAGTCTTTGGCACCTTACGTGCAAGATATAGTTGAGGATAGACCTATAGAATTTTTTTGGTGAGAACGGGATCCTATGTTTCAAGGATAGGATAGTTGTTCCGGAAGATTCCGAGTTGAGGTGTACTATCTTGATTGAAGCCCATAACAGTCCTTTTGCTATGCATCCGGGTAGTACGAAGATGTACCGTGGTTTAAAAGAAGAGTACTATTGGGCTGGGTTAAAGAAGGATGTGGCCGAGTTTGTGAGTAAGTGTATGGTATGTCAGCGAGTCAAGGCCGAGCATCAGTTTCCTTCAGGTTTGTTACATCCATTGAAGATTCCAGAATGGAAGTGGGAACGTATCACCATGGACTTTGTGTCGGGTTTACCGTTGACTCCTTCGAAGAAGAATTCAGTGTGGGTGATAGTCGATAGATTTACTAAGTGTGCTCATTTCGTACTTGATCATAGTGCCTACATCTTAGATAAGTTGGCCAATCTGTACATCAGTGAGATAGTGAGATTGTATGGGGTACCGAAATCGATTGTATCAGACCGAGATCCAAGGTTTACAGCTAGATTTTGGGAGTGTTTGCATCGTGCCTTGGACACTTGGTTGAACTTCAGTACTTTGTATCATTCGCAGTCAGATGGTCAGTGAGAGAGAGTTATCCAGGTATTGGAGGACATGTTGAGGTGTTGCATCATCGACTTTCAGGGTTTTTGGGAGAAACACCTACCGTTAGTAGAGTTTGCATACAACAACACTTATCAGGCCAATATTCAAATGGCACCGTATGAAGCTCTGTACGGTAGGAGGTGTAGAACACCTATTTGTTGGGCCGAGGCCGGACAAAAGCTTGTATCGATGCCCAATTTGCTTAAGGGCACTACCGATAAGGTAAAGTTGATCTATGATCGCTTGAAGGCAGCTTCAGATCGACAGAAGTCGTATGCCGATTTGAAGAGAAAGGAGATAGAGTATGTCGTGGGCGAAAAAGTGTTTTTGAAAGTCTCACCTTGGAAGAAGGTGATGAGGTTCGGTAGGAAGGGTAAGTTGTGTTCGAGATTCATTGGACCTTACGAGGTAGTTGAGAGGATCGGTCTCGTTGCTTATAGATTAAGACTCTCAACCGATTTAGAGAAGATTCACGATGTGTTTCACGTTTCGATGCTCCGAAAGTATAGATCAGATTTGTCTCATGTAATGTCAGTGGAAGAGATTGAGTTGAACCCCGACTTGTCATATGATGAGGAGCCGATTGAGATTCTTGCTACGGACAAGAAAGTGTTGCGCGGGAGGTCTATCGAGTTAGTCAAGGTTTTGTGGAGACACCGAGGTGTGGATGAGGCTACTTGGGAGAGAAAGGAAGACATGGAAAGACAGTTTCCGTATCTGTTTCCATTAGGTAATTTCAGGGACGAAATTCCTTAAGTGGGGGAGAGTTGTAATGCCCCGGTTTAGGGCCCGAGAGTTTATCAGTGTTGATATAGGATTAGTTCGGGATAAAATTAGATTTAAAATGACGATTTTATAAAAATTGCCATTAATTACAAAAATTCCATTAATGAATTTGTAGATGGGAATTTGAGTAAAAAGACTAAAGAAAAGAACTTTGACAAAAAGGTGTCATGTTCTCCAAAAGAAAAACCCTTTTTTTCCACAAAACCTCTCTTAAACCCTAAACCATTATTCCATTGCCCAAATTTCTCTTTCGAGCAAGTTTTCTAAGGTAAGCATTCCATTGTTTTAATTCTTCTTTCCCTAAGTTGTCACTAGTTAGATTTTCCTTAAATACCATTATTATAGGGATTGTTTCAAAATGCTTGAGTTTGAAAAATGGTAAAATGGAGGGATTTTCGTGTGGGTAATTTAATGTAATATTTAAGGGTGTTTTTAATCTTGTTTGGGTGTATTAAAAATGTTAAAAAGATTGCAAATGCTGGGAAACCCGAAATGGGTATAAAAATGGGATTTTTAGGTTGAAAAGGTTGAATATTTGGGTTGGTTTTGGGTTCAAAATGTGGTTGGTGGTTCCTTTGATGCTGGGGGTATTTATAGATGATTTTGGATGTGTTTTGGTGGTTGAAATGACTGGATTCGGTGTGGGGTTTGTCTAGAACGAAAATGGTGAAGTTTGGATGAAATTTGGGTTTGAATCAATGTGTTTTGGTTGCAAGGAGTAGATTTTCGGGTTGTTGCTGGTTTACCAGTGTATTAGCATCCTAATGGTTTGTTTTGGGTTGTCTTGAAGCTTCGGATATTGATTCGGGTACTTCAGGTGCGATACCGGGTGCTACGGAGGCTTGAGATCGGCGTTTCGACTTTCGTTTGGGCTTAATCGGTGAGTTGTAATGTTTGAAGTTTTAAATGATTTCAAGGTGGGTTCTTGGGGGTTTGGGTGGAATCTTAAGGGCTAACCTAAACCCAAGTGTAAGTTTGCTAATTCATCTTGTTCGTTAAGTGTTGGTGTGTGCGATTGTTTGGGATGTTGTGTGAAATATGTATTGCCTTTACTCTCCGTTTAATGTTGTTGTGTAGTCGTTGTTGGTGTCGAGCCTCACGTGATGGTTGTCGTTGCTACAGTGATGTGTAGCCCCACCGGTAGTGGCTAGTAGAAGAGTACGGTGATGTGTAGTCCCATCGGAAAGCTACTAGTTGTTGTGAACGGAGATGTGTAGTCCCACCGGGGTTTGGTTATGCATGTTCATACCATTTATTGTTTACGCTTGTGTTTCTTTACACCTTTTCCTTAAATGGTTGCTTTAAATATTAAAATATAGTTTAAAACTGCATTGTTGTTGTGTTTTAGAGCTCCTCTCACTAAGCTTTTAAGCTTACGCTATTCTTTTCAAACAATGTAGATCGTTAGAGACTTCAAGAGGCAAGTGGGCAAGGGAGGAGTTTCTACTAGCTCAAAGTATGATTTTGTGTTTGTAATAATGCTTAGGCAATAGGAATACTAGCTTTGTATGTTAAGGAGTTGGTGTTCAAACTCCTATGCTCTGACTTTGTTTATGTTGCTAGCATGTTTTAGATGATGGTACTATGTTATGTTGAGTTTTAATGTGGCCATGTATGAATTACTTTGTGATTTGGCATGCTAGTGTTTTTGAATCTAAGTGTTCATGTGAGCATAGGGCTTGAAATCCAATTTGTGCTTGAATGTAGGTCTAATGATGTTATTGTTGCGTGTAAAAGAGTCTATCGCAACAGAGAGCAAGTGTACACGACGCAAGTTGTAAAGTGATACACGAAGTATCGGATGTCGAATCCACAGGGACTGGAAATAGCCTTAACCTTGAATTACTGCACAAGAAAGAAGATAACTTTAATTGTTTGTAAGGTAATACTAAAGAATACTAAAGATAAAGGATTAAAGAAATCAGGATAGAGAGAATAGGCCGGTATTGATTTGCTCAGTAGTGTAAGTGTTGCAATGTCTAGGACTTCATGTTCTGTCGTTGCTCTTGTCGCGGCAGCACCTGCGGCGGCAGAGGTCTGTTGATGTCGCGGCAGCGATCACACAACTCTGTACTTCAAGCTTGACAAGAATCCCTGCTGTGCCTTGTCCTATCCCTGGGTCCAAGTCTGTCGATGAACACGCCTTTGATGATACCTCTCGGCGAGAATCGAAGGATGAACACCAATGTTGTTGAATTCTTCCTTAGCCACTTAACCTCGTCCTATCCCTAGGTCCGAGATAGTTCAACCATAAACTGGAGAACTCGTACTTATTCCTTTCGTATACTTAATTCTCCCGATATTAAGTAAATATATAATCTCACAATGCTCTCCCGATACTCTTGCAAGATGTTGAAAACCAGAATAAGCAAACTTGAAGTCGATTTTATTGAACAGAAAAAATCCTAAAACAATGCAATCCTTGCAACTACTTTACAGAATTAACCCTTAGCCCTAGGGGAAGTTTAGAACATGATGAGAAGGGGAAATGACTAGGGTTTAGAGGAAGACGGCTAGAGAATAAGATATCCTTCCCTAGGTCGAATTACATGCCTTTATATAGGCCTTGGGTTCAAGTTTTCTAATATGACAAGAATACAAGTTTAAATTAAAGTACAACTCTATTAAAGACTAAATCTTCAGAGTAGATGTCTTTAATTCGTCCTCTTTTCTTGCTTGGAGTTTCTTCCTTGAACTTTGGGCTTGGCCTTCATTCTGATCTAGGGCTCGGAAAAATATATGAGTGCTCCACGACAGACCGGCTTAATTTCCACTTTTTGTCGAGCTCCATTTCACTTTTTCCCTTCACCATTTCTATCGTTCTTAGCTGACACGGCAGTGGCCTCGGCATCATCGTCCTTCTCGACTTTAGTCATGTGTTCCAGCTCTGCTTCTCCACTGCCCTGAGTCTGCTACAGCAGCTACCTTTAAAAGTAACCAAAATCAGTAGCAATTGTGCCTTTTTATATAATTGTGATGTATAATTGAAATCTATCCTAAATGCAATGAAATATGCTTGAATGCAGCAGGAATATGGGGTAAATAAGGACTAAAAAGTAGAACTTTTGCACACTCAACACACCCCCAAACTCGAATCCTTGCTTGTCCTCAAGAAAATGCAACCTAACTAACATGCATGCATATATATATTTTCTTGGCTTAAGTTAGTGAACAATCCTTATCCACAATACCATCCCCATCATGTTTAGCACATGTTCAAATATTTAAGGATCTACTTAGAGCAAAAGTATAGTTCTCGTGCATGTGTGTGCAATTATTTTGAACATACCTGAATATAGACTTCCCTAGCAACTAGAATATTATACTTAGCTTGATTAGAGTTTTCCTTCGAGACTTAATTCATTTTTTTGTCACTAGAGCCAGTAACGTGTACCTCTAGTTGTTTTCCTTCTTTGTTGGAATTTTTCTCTTCTCTACTAGAGCCAGTATTTCAGTCACCTCTAGTTAACTATCTAGAGCCGGTGATAGGCACCTCTAGAAGTTTTAGTCTGGTTATTTTCCTAGAGCCAGTGATAGGCACCTCTAGGTTTCCCGAGTTTCTAGTCTCTTTCTACTCTAAGTTCCAAGTTTTCTATTCTAATTATGCTAGAGAAAGTCTTTTTTCAAGTAAGTCAAAAAGTGTTTCAGTTTTTCAGAACTATACTAAGGTTCTACTTACTTCCTAAACATTTTTAAGGGGCTGTCACGACAGAAATGGCAGCAGCAGATAATAAAAGTTCAAAAATTTAAGCCAAAATTTTTTAAGCAAAAATAAACTAACACTTAGACACAAATTCTAAACATAATAGACACTTCATTAATGGAGGGATGCCACCCCCAAACTCAAGGGTTGCATTGCCCTCAATGCATGATGACAAAATGAAGAAAAGAAAATAAAAACATCACAATTATAACAAAATAGCAGACACCAAAGATAAGATAAAAACTTAAATTTTAAGTGTTGTCGTCGCTGCTGCTGCTGTTGATCTGTATCTGGCGGCGGGCAGTGACCTTCATCGTCGGTGCCGGCAGATGACTCGGTGAGGCGGAGGCAGTCTTTTTCTTGGCTTCCCTCGGGGGCTGGATGCGAGTAGGTGAGATCTGGGGTAGTTTCTCCAGCACTTGAACCTCCTCGGAAGAGCTGTTGCTGCTGCTACCACTGTTGCTGTTGCCGCTGCTGTCAGACTTCCCTTGGCCGGATGGTCTATCACCGGTGTTAGGTTTCTGCCGCTTCATCTGAGTGAATTCTTTGGAAAGGTTCTTCTTGACAGAGGGCTCTCCATCGGATTCCTCCCAAATTGAGGAGGAGGAGAAACCAACAATAAATTTGTCGAGGTCAGACGGTGGCTCCTTTCGCTTTTCTCCCCTGGCAGAGAAAGTGGCGGTGTGGCTGCCACCTGCAGCTGTCGCGGCTGGGGTTGGAGTGGATGCAACAAAAGGTGTTTGTGGTGTGGCAGCAGGGGTAGGGGTATGGGCAGGTGTGGGTGCAGCAAAGTAGTGATCGGGGAAGACAGGGAATTGTACATTTGTAAAATTGAAATTGCTTTTAACGAAATGTACCGTGGTTGTTGTGAAGTCTCGGACAAAGCTCATTAGACCCAGCTGCCGTTCCTCCATTTTCTGCAGGGTAGCTAGGATTTGGGTGGAGGAGTCTGCTGTGGGAGTTGCTGTTGTGGGCTGCCTCTGTTCTGCGGCGGCAGGCTCTGTCTGGGTAGGCTTTGCTGGCTCCTCTGCCGCGGCAGACGAGTTGAAGCAGGAGATTGGTGTTGCAGCTTTCAGCTCCATCAAACTGAAGATATTTTTCTCCATCCATCCTTTTCCTTGAACCTTCAGATCTTCAGCAATTTTAGGGACATCGTGGCCACGACAGATTTCTGTGATGAGGTAGGGGAAGACAAGGGGTCCCGATGGCCGAAGTGGACAGTCCAAAATCCCCTCCCGAATATAGCAGCCAACATTAATGGGTCTCTCGTTTAAAATGGAATGAACGAGAGCTAACCTGGGTTGATCCACTGTGCTGTTGTGTGAGGAAGGCATAATCCTCTTTTTCACGAAGGCGTTCCACAGTTTTGCCTCGGGGGTGAGTTGAGCTCGTTTCACCGTCCGTGGGTGTTTTGGGTCTGTATTCCACTGGGTCCCTTCCTCTGTCAGTTCTGCCATGACAGCATCGTAATGTGCTGTCGACTGGCTCTCCACGAACCTCTTATGCCCATCTTTCTTTCTGCCGACGTAGAGTCCGTAGAGGGTGTTAATGTATTCCGACTCAAAAGGGACTTCCTTACCACGTACTGTCACGACCGTCGTGTCTTTGCTGTCGATGGCATCGTAGAATTCTCGTACCGGAGTGACATTCATTTTCTCAGGTTGGGCAGCAAACATCTTCCATTGAAGTGCTCTGATCTTGCGGGAGATGAATGGTTCAAGCCCGAGGTTCTCCGTTCGTTTGGTGTAGATGAACCCTTTATCTTCCCACATCTCCCTTTTCTGGAAGGAGGTGTAGTATCGGTCATTGGAATCTGCGGTGGCAAAACGGTTTGGGATTCTGTCATGGCTGGGAGTGCCTGCTGCTGCAGCAGAGCTTGAGGCAACACTTCTCCTTGTGTTTTTGGTACTCATAGTTGCAGGACTGTAGAAATGAAAGAAAATGTAAATCTAGAGAGAAAGCAAGTAGAGAGAGTAAAAGTGAAGTGAAAATTGAATAGTAAAACGGGGTTTATATAGATGAAAAGGTTGCTGCCCGCTGGAGCTATAACGGCAGGCACGAGTAACGAGGCCAGCTGTTACGCGGTTTCTGACGCGTCTGTCACGTGTTTCCGTGTCTGTTGTGCGTCTGTTACACGTTTGCGTGTCTGCCGCGACATCGTGTTGACAGGCTGTATTTTCCGCGCCTGTCGCGACAGTTTTGACGACAGGCTCCTCACTTGGGCTTTTTGGGCTGCTGGTGAGATGGTGGGCTAGTTCACTTCTTCTCCTCTCCTTGTCTCCTTTATTTCCTAAAAATAATTAAAATAAAAACTGTTTTTAAAAATAAAATAATTCTAATTTCCTAATATATATATAATAATAAAAATAAAATTAAGTTAAATTAGGGATGCCAGGAGGGGCATCTCCTAAAGTAACCACTTCCTGCAATCTTGGGGCTTTAGTCCCCTGATAATGATTCAATCTCTGTTCGTTGACTTTAAATTGGTGCCCGTCTTTTAAGGATTTGATCGCGATGGCACCATGTGGAAAAACTTGCACAACTTGAAATGGGTCGGACCATCTAGATTTCAGCTTCCCTAGGAAGAGTTTCAACCTAGAGTTGAATAACAACACAAGCTGCCCTGGGCAGAACCGTCGTGGCAGCAGCTTCTAGTCATGCCACTTCTTTGTCTTGTCCTTGTAAATCCTTATGTTGTCATAGGCCATTGCTCGAATTTCTTCAATCTCATTCAAGTCAAGTAGCCTCTTCTGTCCTGCCTTTTCGAAGTCCATGTTCACTGCCTTGATGGCCAAGTATGCTCTGTGCTCTATCTTAACAGGTAGATGGCATGTTTTTCCATATATCAACCGGTAGGGTGACATTCCCAATGGAGTTTTAACTGTTGTTTTGTAGGCCCAGAGTGCATCTTTGAGGTGTAAGGACCAGTCCTTTTGAGTTGGTTTAACCATCTTCTCAAGAATGTTCTTTACCTCTCTGTTGGATATTTCGGCCTGTCCATTGGTCTGAGGGTGATAAGCTGTTGCGATCCGATGCTTAACGCCATATTTCCTTAAGGCAGCAACTATTACCCTATTGTCGAAATGTCTCCCTTCATCACTGATGATCGCCTTAGGGATGTCAAATCTGGAAAAAATGTTCTTATGCAGAAATCTCTGAACAGTCTTGACATCATTTTTCTGTGTGGCGATCGCTTCAACCCATTTGGACACGTAGTCCACTGCCATTAGGATATAAAGATTCCCACATGATGCTGGGAACGGTCCCATGAAATCAATTCCCCAAACTTCGAAGATTTCGACTTCAAGGATGTTTTGCAGCGGCATCTCATGTAACCCCCTTAACCCGGCCTAGACGGTTGACCCGAATTAAGAAAGTCACACGGGGAAAACCAAAGTCAACCCGAAAGTCAACCTTGATTAACGACCCTTTTTTTTCTTTTTAATCTTCTCTAGATGCACGTTAGCCCTAATTGTGATCACTCAAACATCATACTCAAAGATCACAAACATCAGAGATCAAACAGGGACCCAATTGAACAATTTACAACTTTAGGGACCAAATTGTAAATTCTGAAAATTTTAAGGACTTAACCAGATTTTAAGTTACCAACTTAAAATTAATCATGATTCATGCTTCTCTGCCAAATTTCAGCTCAAACGGACATCCCAAACCCATACAATTGCACAAACAAGTTTCAGGACCAAAATGCAAACATTTCAAAACATTTAACTGCCAATGTCAGCCCCCAACGGTCACATGTTCCGAAACAGGCAGAGCCCGTTTCGAAACGCGGGGCCGTTCCGCAACGCGTACCGAAACACGGGCTGGCAATAGCCTTTCCGTTTCGGAACGGTCTCTCCCCTTTCGAACGCCTGGGCTGGTTTAGGGCACCCGTTCCGAAACGGTATGAACTGTTCCGAAACACCCTGCACAGAAAGCCACCATATGCATACTTAAACATGCAATCGAACATCCAATCATGCTCCAAATGCTACCAAACTTTACCAACATGCGATTCAACATATAAGAGACATACTTGCATCAACAATTCAACAAAATAACAACATATATGAAAAGCCCCAAATCTATAAGCATGCTTCCTACACAAGCAAACCATTCAAGCATAAACTTCCAAATCAATCTCATATTAGCCAAATACATGATCCAACAACATTAACAACAACGTAAAACCATCCTTGTCCGAACATATACAAACACATAAACATCAACCCAAGAGATTCTACCCCATTGCCTTTATTAACTATAGCTATTCACCGAGACATACATCTCAAATGGAGTCCTCCTTGAATCCCTTGCTTCCCGCTGTCCAAACTTCAAGAATCTGCATTGATGGACAAAAAGGAGCGTAAGCACATAATGCTTAGTGAGGAATGCTCAAAACCAAAACACCATCAATGCAGCGGGTCACAAAACACTTTTAAAACAAACCCGAATTGTTTACCAAGCAAAGTTTGAAAACTCCTTTTCAACAACATGCTTAAACCATGCATTACTCAAACATGAAAACCAACCCTTAGCTTAGCAAGCTAAGAAAACCTTTTCAAGCATAAATTGCAAAATCATCCATTTAACCATTCCATGCATAAACATCATATGCAAAATTAAAATTCAAACCTTGGAAAACACTTCCATTCACATCATACCTTTCCCATGCTTGAATGTCATACCAAGCAAGAAACCAATTAAAAACCATTTATCCAATCAATCCAACACATGCATTAAACAAAGGCAACATATGAACCACAACATCATCATCACATGCCTTTTAAAACAAGTCTTAACAAGACTCCAATGCATTAAAGAGATTTCATGCACACATGCATCATTTACCAAATGATAATCAACACTTGTTCAACTTAACAAGTAAACATGCATTCACAAGCACCTCACACTTTTCATGCAACCATGCATCTTTTCAAGCATCTCATGCTTCTTTATAATCAAGAACATTATATTGGCTTCCAAGTGATCAACCACATCCACTTTTCAACTCAACATCCAATCGGATACGCGGATCACAAGCGTTGTCCCCCACGCTTCATACACACTACCAATCCAAGGTCTCCAAATGGACTTTTAAACACCATTTGACCTTACCATCCTAAGGTTCCCATGTATGGACTTTTAAACACCATACAACCTTAGCTTTTCCCGAGGTTCCCATGTATGGACTCTTAAACACCATACAACCTCAACTTTTCCCGAGGTTCCCATGTATGGACTTTCAAACACCATACAACCTCAACTTTTCCCAAGGTTCCCGTGTATGGACTTTCAAACACCATACAACCTCAACTTTTCCCAAGGTTCCCATGTATGGACTTTTAAACACCATACAACCTTGACATGCACAAGGTTCCCATGTATGGACTTTCAAACACCATACAACCTTTGCATCACCGATTGGTAGTTGTATAACATCACTAACGAGATCCGGGACACCCTATACAAGATTCACACATGGACTTTACACCACCATTGTGATCTTAACAAGCACAAGGTTCCCATATATGGACTTTTAACCACCATATAACCTTTGCTTAACCAAGGTCCTCGAATGGGCATTCCACCTCCATTATGACCTTAACCATCTCGTTAGGATACTTGAATGGAGTTTACCGGTTCACACTTAACCACTCCACCTCCAAGGCGACTTTATTCACGGTGCACCCAATCCTATAGCCGGCTAACTATATCCGATCAAAGAACCAAAAACCACTTACATCACTTGCCAATATAACCACCTTACCTCATTAGTCCAATGATTCACATGCATAACCATAATGCAAAAATCATCATTTACCATCACCAATCCACTGTTTTAAAGCATTACACCAAGCCACAAAACATCATGCAACACCGTGCATCAAAACCACATTTACAATGTATAAAACCAAGGATCTCTTACCTTGAGCATCCTTCACATATGGCTTTCAAAACCAACATTAAACCATGCCAAAATATGCTTTCAAAACAGAATTTAAATCATGCAAAACACATGCATTTCAATCATCAACCACAATTACTTAAAAGCCAAATCACAACACAATTCAAGAGCGAAAATCCATTTACTTACTCATGAGCTTAGCAAAGTTGTTTAGACTTAAACTAAGCTCCCAAAACCTTCAAACCTTGGTTTAAAAGCTGAAAACCCAACTTCACTCACTGATACACAAAACAAGGGTAACCAACAAGCCTTCCAAGCATCCGAAACCTTCCGCAACACCTCCAAAGCTCACGGATCAATCTCCCCTGTTTCAAGCACACAATAACAGAGGATTAATGCATCATTATGCATTAAAAACACCAGCAACACAATCAAACTCGCTGCTCATCACAAATCCAACATTTCGGCTACCAAACACAACCGAAATCACCTCCAAACACTTCCAAAACTTAACCCAGCCAAGATCCATCACTTATAACCATTTTTAAACATCACTTAACATCCAAAATGATCTCAAACACGTCCTTATACCTCCAGGTATAACAGATCACCAAAAACACTCCAAAAACAACCAAAAACTCAAGCCAAACTTAGGAAATTCAACCTATCCGGGATTACATTAATTAAACCTCAACTTCTAATCAATTTAGCATTCATTTAACATCAATTTGACACCTCAAAACACTGCCCAAACAGATCACACGAAAATTCCACCAAAATCAAGCAAATCTTGCATTTTAAGCTAAAATCAAGATTTGAATTGAAAAGCCTTTAACAAATCACTAATCAAGGATTGAGAACTTAGGAATTTCAGTAAAGAACTGATAGTTTAGAGGAGAAGGACGTTCTTACCTCCAAACTTGAATTTCTCCTTTTTAGAACCAAAAAGCTTGATGAAACAACTTGCAAATGGTGAGGTTTTGTTGTAGAGATGATTAGGAATCCAAAGAGAATTGAAAAGGAAGATTTGAGTGACAAAATCAGATGTAAATCTCTGGAGAGAAAGTGTTTGGGTTGAGAGAAAATGAGAGAAAATGAAAATTGGGAGAAAATGAAAAGTTAGTTCCAAATAGCCAAAATGACTTTTCCTCCTCTTTCTTTATGTTTTAAAATCAGAATAAAGCCTTAAAATATCTTGGAAAAATCTGGAGAAACTCCTTTTGGAATAATAGCTCCTTAAAGATTCAAAGTTTCAATCCTTTATAAAACAATCACGCAACTTTCAAAAATTACATTTTGGTCACTAGCCAAAATGTCAACCTTCCGAACCTCATTTTTCAAAATTGATTTCACAGTTCACTTTTACATATTAAAAGATGATTTTAGAACATTTTTCCATATTTTTAATGCAACCCAAACTAGGCTTTCCTAATTTCACCTTTATATATTCGATCAGCACTTTTACCGAACCGGTCAACGCCCAAGACTTCTGAGCCTAAAACCGGGGCGTTACAACTCTCCCCCCCTTAGGAAATTTCGTCCTCGAAATTTCAACTAGCGACAAGAGAACCACAGCCTTCTCAAACCAACGCACAAGGCAACACAAAAGCCTCAACCACCACTGAATACTTTTCACACAAAACTCCACCAAACTCAACACCACCACATACTGTTCACAAAATCCAGAACACTCAAAGATAACCACAACTTAACCTTTCACATATCCGGACTGTACACAGCCCCAACATCAACCTGAAGAACTTCAACTTTTACAGCACACATCACTGCAACACACAACTCCCAAGACTCGTTTACACAGTGACATTAACCAAACCAAATCAGCCACTATGCAAACTTCTCTGCTTCTAAAACTCTTGCAAATTCCCAAACCTCTTCCAAGAATTTTCCCAACAAGCAAGAATTCTTAAGCATCAACTGCTTACCCAAACTCCTCAACGAATGCTGATAATCCTTCACATTCGCCACTATTATTACCATAACAACTCACAAGGACTACTTACCCAGATTCCAAAATTTACATCACAACCCCAACTCGACTCCCCCAGCCGTTTCACACACCACCAGCTGACTACAAAAGA
The DNA here is from genome assembly GCA_958450335.1 of Hibiscus tridactylites. Lineage (NCBI taxonomy): Eukaryota > Viridiplantae > Streptophyta > Magnoliopsida > Malvales > Malvaceae > Hibiscus > Hibiscus tridactylites. The sequence goes on from OY288281.1 coordinate 45,172,884, forward strand.
AGTTCACAGACTCGCAACTAGCCAACCACTTCTCACAAGAACCCAAACAACCAACAATGGCCTTCGACCCTTCATTGCCACCACAAGCTTTGACCACAACTCCTGTCTTACCAGAACATCGCTTAACCAAAACACACACAACAACTCCTCAACTCCTCAAAGGTTGCTAAGAACCAACACTTACCAACACAACCCTTCCACAACAACTTAAATGCTAAGCTACCTCAGCACTTGGAAACACAACCACTAAACTGCAACATCACTTAGCACCAAGGAACTACCACTTCCTTTTAGCTATACAAACCACTTAACCGATTCTACTTCAACCGGTACTCCTCACCACCCAACCACTAAACTCTTTAAGCATCAAACACTATCCTTCTACCAACAGGCTATACTACTCTCACTATTTCCAGCACTAGCTTAATATTCTCCATTGCTTCTAACTCTCACCCAGCACCAAAACAACCTCTAAAAACCCATCATCCAACCTAACCCAACCACCACACTAACAGATTCGATTAGTTATTAGCGAGTGTGAACATCGTATGCATGATCACCTACATGCTCTACCAATGCCTGATGTACATGTATGCAAAACCTCTAATGTCATGCCACATGTATGCATGGACCAGCACATATACATAATATAGCATATAACAATGATTTTAACTGTGCATGAATGCCAGTTCACACCCTCCAATAACATCCTCAAAATCCGTCTAAGAACAACCTTCTACCTCACTTCTAACTTATCTAACTCCATCATTCCAACGACCATTAACCACAAGATACTCACTAAAACCTTCTTCACACCAAAGATGTTTCCAAACTACAACTATTACCCCAAACATGCTAGCAACAAGACTAAACTTACCACGCAAGGGAAAACCAACAGAAACCAAACCAGGGTAACTAGAGCAGAGATTACTTAACAAGGTTACCTGAAAACACAACACCACCCTGAAGCTTCATCAGACGAGCTCTCCTCCTCGCGGAACCATCATCCTCCTGCCGCACCGCTGCAGCACCAGCTAACACACTAGGGTCACCACCAACCTCTTGCGGTAAGGAACCTTGGCTGTTCCGAGTCAACATCAAGCAACCACGTCTCATATGTCCAGCAGACCCACATTTCCAGCAATTCTCATTTTCCAAACTCTTCACATCCTTCTGCTCTTTCTGCCACCTCTGAACCTTGCCTCGGCCGTACCCACGACCTTTCAGAGACCCTTTGGCTATCACTGAAGCTGACTTCACCCCAAGAGGACAATAACGCTTCATATGCACTTTAGAACCACAGTTCCAGCAAGCACCCGCGCCCCAACAACCTCCAACATGGCGCCTTTCACAACGATCACATACCGGTGGCTGAGCTTCCACACCTTGCTCAAGCAACACTTGCTCCACAACAGCACTACCTTCACATTGCTTAACCCTTGGAAACTTCTCTCCAAGATACCCTTCATAAAAGGCAGATACAAAGAAATCCCAGTCAATATCATGGATATGAGACGCCACCGCCACAGATGTCCACCAGACACATGCATCCTCCAACATCAAAGAAACAACACTTCCCAGCTTACAAGCATAATCACAACCTTCCTGATCCAAAATCAGAATCACACTGGCCAACCAGGCCTCAAATGCCTCAGGTGTCGAACCATGATATTCCACAGCACCCAAATCCAACAAACGCTGCTTCGGCAAACCCACACATCCCACAGCCAGCACATCCACTGACTTTACTTTTACCACAGCCTGAGATGTTCCCAACACCTCCTGAACAACAGGTGATGAACTCTTCACCACAGAACCAGCTTCTTTCCCTTGCCTTACCACCTCAACTCCAGGCACAGAAGACTGAGACAAAACACCTCTACAGAAGGGTTAATTCCATGCCCTAACCACCTGCCCTAAGGCAGCAACCATCTCACTCAACTGCCATTCTATCATCGACTTCGCCATACTACTAACAACAACAAACATTCACAACAAAACAAACAAACCAGTTAGACCAGCATTAAGCAAGGATTCAAACTCCAACTCCAAAATAACATAATAGCTATATTAATAAGGCAATGGGTATCCCAAATCCTCCCCCCTTACATGACATAACAGTCAACACAAACATGGATATCACAACATCATGCATATCAAACAACATACTTTGATCATGCTTACATCAAACAGCATCCACTTGCAACAACATATTAACAACATAACATACTCCTAGCACTTACATCATGCATAACACCAGCTCACATCATCAGCATATATCCGCATTAGCTCATCCAAGATTCATAATCACAAAGCATGCTTGCACAACATCAACAGCTTGCTCAGAAACACGTGTTTCAACCAACTTTCAACCACACAACAAGGTAAACATCAAACACACATCACAACAACTTACCGTTTTCCCCAAGCATTCGCAACTCAGCTCTGATACCACCAAATGTAATCCCCTTAACCCAGCCTAGACGGTTGACCCGAATTAAGAAAGTCACACGGGGAAAACCAAAGTCAACCCGAAAGTCAACTTTGATTAACGACCCTTTTTTTTTCTTTTTAATCTTGTCTAGATGCACGTTAGCCCTAATTGTGATCACTCAAACATCATACTCAAAGATCACAAACATCAGAGATCAAACAGGGACCCAATTGAACAATTTACAACTTTAGGGACCAAATTGTAAATTCTGAAAATTTTAAGGACTTAACCAGATTTTAAGTTACCATCTTAAAATTAATCATGATTCATGCTTCTCTGCCAAATTTCAGCTCAAACGGACATCCCAAACCCATACAATTGCACAAATAAGTTTCAGGACCAAAATGTAAACATTTCAAAACATTTAACTGCCAATGTCAGCCCCCAACGGTCACATGTTCCGAAACAGGCAGAGCCCGTTTCAAAACGCGGGGCCGTTCCGCAACGCGTACCGAAACACGGGCTGGCAGTAGCCTTTCCGTTTTAGAACGGTCTCTCCCGTTTCGGACGCCTGGGCTGGTTTAGGGCACCCGTTCCGAAACGGTATGAACTGTTCCGAAACACCCTGCACAGAAAGCCACCATATGCATACTTAAACATGCAATCGAACATCCAATCATGCTCCAAATGCTACCAAACTTTACCAACATGCGATTCAACATATAAGAGACATACTTGCATCAACAATTCAACAAAATAACAACATATATGAAAAGCCCCAAATCTATAGGCATGCTTCCTACACAAGCAAACCATTCAAGCATAAACTTCCAAATCAATCTCATATTAGCCAAATACATGATCCAACAACATTAACAACAACGTAAAACCATCCTTGTCCGAACATATACGAACACATAAACATCAACCCAAGAGATTCTACCCCATTGCCTTTATTAACTATAGCTATTCACCGAGACATACATCTCAAATGGAGTCCTCCTTGAATCCCTTGCTTCCCGCTGTCCAAACTTCAAGAATCTGCATTGATGGACAAAAAGGAGCGTAAGCACATAATGCTTAGTGAGGAATGCTCAAAACCAAAACACCATCAATGCAGCGGGTCACAAAACACTTTTAAAACAAACCCGAATTGTTTACCAAGCAAAGTTTGAAAACTCCTTTTCAACAACATGCTTAAACCATGCATTACTCAAACATGAAAACCAACCCTTAGCTTAGCAAGCTAAGAAAACCTTTTCAAGCATAAATTGCAAAATCATCCATTTAACCATTCCATGCATAAACACCATATGCAAAATTAAAATTCAAACCTTGGAAAACACTTCCATTCACATCATACCTTTCCCATGCTTGAATGTCATACCAAGCAAGAAACCATTTAAAAACCATTTATCCAATCAATCCAACACATGCATTAAACAAAGGCAACATATGAACCACAACATCATCATCACATGCCTTTTAAAACAAGTCTTAACAAGACTCCAATGCATTAAAGAGATTTCATGCACACATGCATCATTTACCAAATGATAATCAACACTTGTTCAACTTAACAAGTAAACATGCATTCACAAGCACCTCACACTTTTCATGCAACCATGCATCTTTTCAAGCATCTCATGCTTCTTTATAATCAAGAACATTATATTGGCTTCCAAGTGATCAACCACATCCAATTTTCAACTCAACATCCAATCGGATACGCGGATCACAAGCGTTGTCCCCCACGCTTCATACACACTACCAATCCAAGGTCTCCAAATGGACTTTTAAACACCATTTGACCTTACCATCCTAAGGTTCCCATGTATGGACTTTTAAACACCATACAACCTTAGCTTTTCCCGAGGTTCCCATGTATGGACTCTTAAACACCATACAACCTCAACTTTTCCCGAGGTTCCCATGTATGTACTTTCAAACACCATACAACCTCAACTTTTCCCAAGGTTCCCGTGTATGGACTTTCAAACACCATACAACCTCAACTTTTACCAAGGTTCCCATGTATGGACTTTTAAACACCATACAACCTTGACATGCACAAGGTTCCCATGTATGGACTTTCAAACACCATACAACCTTTGCATCACCGATTGGTAGTTGTATAACATCACTAACGAGATCCGGGACACTGTATACAAGATTCACACATGGACTTTACACCACCATTGTGATCTTAACAAGCACAAGGTTCCCATATATGGACTTTTAACCACCATATAACCTTTGCTTAACCAAGGTCCTCGAATGGGCATTCCACCTCCATTATGACCTTAACCATCTCGTTAGGATACTTGAAGGGAGTTTACCGGTTCACACTTAACCACTCCACCTCCAAGGCGACTTTATTCACGGTGCACCCAATCCTATAGCCGGCTAACTATATCCGATCAAAGAACCAAGAACCACTTACATCACTTGCCAATATAACCACCTTACCTCATTAGTCCAATGATTCACATGCATAACCATAATGCAAAAATCATCATTTACCATCATCAATCCACTGTTTTAAAGCATTACACCAAGCCACAAAACATCATGCAACACCGTGCATCAAAACCACATTTACAATGTATAAAACCAAGGATCTCTTACCTTGAGCATCCTTCACATATGGCTTTCAAAACCAACATTAAACCATGCCAAAATATGCTTTCAAAACAGAATTTAAATCATGCAAAACACATGCATTTCAATCATCAACCACAATTACTTAAATGCCAAATCACAACACAATTCAAGAGCGAAAATCCATTTACTTACTCATGAGCTTAGCAAAGTTGTTTAGACTTAAACTAAGCTCCCAAAACCTTCAAACCTTGGTTTAAAAGCTGAAAACCCAACTTCACTCACCGATACACAAAACAAGGGTAACCAACAAGCCTTCCAAGCATCCGAAACCTTCCGCAACACCTCCAAAGCTCACGGATCAATCTCCCCTGTTTCAAGCACACAATAACAGAGGATTAATGCATCATTATGCATTAAAAACACCAGCAACACAATCAAACTCGCTGCTCATCACAAATCCAACATTTCGGCTACCAAACACAACCGAAATCACCTCCAAACACTTCCAAAACTTAACCCAGCCAAGATCCATCACTTCTAACCATTTTTAAACATCACTTAACATCCAAAATGATCTCAAACACGTCCTTATACCTCCAGGTATAACAGATCACCAAAAACACTCCAAAAACAACCAAAAACTCAAGCCAAACTTAGGAAATTCAACCTATCCGGGATTGCATTAATTAAACCTCAACTTCTAATCAATTTAGCATTCATTTAACATCAATTTGACACCTCAAAACACTGCCCAAACAGATCACACGAAAATTCCACCAAAATCAAGCAAATCTTGCATTTTAAGCTAAAATCAAGATTTGAATTGAAAAGCCTTTAACAAATCACAAATCAAGGATTGAGAACTTAGGAATTTCAGTAAAGAACTGATAGTTTATAGGAGAAGGACGTTCTTACCTCCAAACTTGAATTTCTCCTTTTTAGAACCAAAAAGCTTGATGAAACAACTTGCAAATGGTGAGGTTTTGTTGTAGAGATGATTAGGAATCCAAAGAGAATTGAAAAGGAAGATTTGAGTGACAAAATCAGATGTAAATCTCTGGAGAGAAAGTGTTTGGGTTGAGAGAAAATGAGAGAAAATGAAAATTGGGAGAAAATGAAAAGTTAGTTGCAAATAGCCAAAATGACTTTCCCTCCTCTTTCTTTATGTTTTAAAATCAGAATAAAGCCTTAAAATATCTTAGAAAAATCTGGAGAAACTCCTTTTGGAATAATAGCTCCTTAAAGATTCAAAGTTTCAATCCTTTATAAAACAGTCACGCAACTTTCAAAAATTACATTTTGGTCACTAGCCAAAATGTCAACCTTTAGAACCTCATTTTTCAAAATTGATTTCACAGTTCACTTTTACATATTAAAAGATGATTTTAGAACATTTTTCCATATTTTTAATGCAACCCGAACTAGGCTTTCCTAATTTCACCTTTATATATTCGATCAGCACTTTGACCGAACCGGTCAACGCCCAAGACTTCTGAGCCCAAAACCGGGGCGTTACATCTCATGTCTCCTTGAGATGTTTCCAGTCCGTTGACACTTGTTACAGCTTTTGTAGAATGCTTGGGTATCCTTGAACAGTGAAGGCCAATAAAAACCAGACTGCAAAACCTTGGCAGCAGTTTTGTTACCACCTAAGTGTCCTCCATATTGTGAAGCATGGCAGTGATGAAGCACAGCTTCCTGCTCATCCTGTGGTACACATCTTTTGATGATCTGATCTGCACAATTTTTTAAAAGAAGAGGTTCGTCCCAATAGTAATGCTTAACATCATTTTGAAACCTCTTCCTAGCTTGATAATTAAGTTCATGAGGAAATATTCCGCTAACTAAATAATTAACGAAATCAGCATACCAGGGGAGTTCAGAAAACTTACCTGCCGCCATGGCTGTCGCGGCAGTGCTCGTTGCAGCGAACAGCTGCTCGTCAGGGAAGGTCTCTAGTATGTGTGTCTTGTCTGTTGGGAGACTCTTTCCCCTCTCTAATCTTGACAAGTGATCTGCAACTTGGTTCTCTGTCCCCTTTTTATCCTTGATTTCTATGTCGAACTCTTGCAGCAGCAGAATCCAACGAATCAGTCTGAACTTTGCGTCTTTTTTAGCAAACAGATACTTCAGTGCATAGTGGTCTATGTGGACCACCACTTTCTTTCCAAGTATGTAGGATCAGAACTTGTCAATTGAAAACACCAATGCTAACAGTTCCTTCTCTATTGTGGTGTAATTTACTTGGGCATCGTTGAGTGTTTTGCTAGCGTAGTAAATTACGTGGAATAGCTTGTCCTTCCTCTACCCAAGTGTTGCCCTTACAGCGTAGTCAGTGGCATCACACATAATTTCGAATGGCAACTTCCAGTCCGGTGGCTGTACAATTGGGGCTGTTACTAGTTTCTCTTTCAAAATTCTGAATGCCTCAGTACATTCAGTATTGAAGTCGAAGGGACGATTCTGCTCTAGTAGGTGGCATAAAGGCTTGGTGATCTTCGAAAAATTGGCTATAAACCTTCGATAGAACCCAGCATGCCCCAAAAAACTCCGAATTCCCTTGACTGTGGTGGGTGGTGGCAGCTTTTCAATTACTTCAATCTTTGCTCTATCGACTTCTATGCCGCAGCAGCTTACCTTATGGCCTAGGACTATCCCTTCATCCACCATGAAGTGACATTTCTCCCAGTTTAATACCAAGTTCGCTTTCTCACATTTTTTGAGCACTTTCTGTAGGTTGCCTAGGCAGCTTTCAAAGTTGTCTCCAAAGACAGAAAAATCGTCCATAAATATCTCCAGGAAATCCGCCACCATATCGGAGAATATAGCCATCATACACCTCTAGAAGGTTGTTGGTACGTTGCAAAGTCCAAATGGTATCCTCCGAAAAGCGCAAGTACCGTATGGGCAAGTGAAAGTCGTTTTCTCTTGATCCTCCGGTGTGATGGCTATTTGGTTATAACCTGAGTAACCATCAAGAAAACAGTAATAAGGCTTTCCCGCTAATCTATCAAGCATTTGATCAATAAAAGACAGGGGAAAGTGGTCCTTCCGGGTAGCTTTGTTAAGCTTCCGGTAGTCCATACAAACCCTCCAACCGGTCACAGTCCTGGTTGGGATTAATTCGTTTTCTTCATTGGTCACCACGATTATTCCTCCCTTTTTAGGAACGCACTGCACCGAGCTCACCCACTTACTATCCGAGATGACATAAATTATCCCAACGTCTAGCCATTTGATAATTTCTTTTCGAACCACTTCTCGCATAGCATCATTCAAACATCTTTGGGCATCAATGGCCAGCTTATGATCATCCTCGAGGAGAATTTTGTGCATGCATAATGCCGGACTGATGCCTTGGATATCAGCTATCGTCCATCCAATAGCCTTTTTGTGCTGCTGCAACATCCTTATCAGATGTTGTTCCTGTTCCTGCATCAACTTGGAAGAGATCATTACGAGCAACGTATCATTTAATCCAAGATAAACATATTTGAGCTGCCCTGGCAGGGGCTTAAGGTCTAGAACAGGTGGTTCTACAGTTGATGGCTTCTGGATGATATGTTCATTCGAGGTATAGTTTAAGGGCTCGAATAACTTACCTGGACGATTGCCTATCCAATTTACCTCCTCATGACCTTCAGTGTCAGATATGCCAGAATCTGAGGAGCTGCTGTTGTCATCGCTGCCGTGACAGTCTTCCAGGTGGCTGCTGGGACAGTGGCCAAATTTGATGTCATGGCAGTCCGACCTAATGTAGGGTTGGTCAAGGATTACTTCAGTGATAGCCTTGCATTCTTCTTCTGCATCAGCATGTTTTATTCACGACAGACTGGCTTAATTTCCTCTTTCTGTTGAGCTCCATTTCACTTTTTCCCTTCACCATTGCTTCGTTCTTAGCTGCCACGGCAGCGGCCTCGGCAGCATCGTCCTTCTAGACTTTAGTCCTGTGTTCCAGATCTGCTTCTCCACTGCCCTGAGTCTGCTACAACAGCTACTTGTAAAAGTAACCAAAACCAGTAGCAACTGTGCCTTTTTATATAATTGTGATGTATAATTGAAATCTATCCTAAATACAATGAAATATGCTTGAATGTAGCAGGAATATGAGGTAAATAAGGGGTAAAAAGTAGAACTTTTACACACTCAACAGTGATTAGGATACTTTGCATTTAGAATGTATGTATGATATGTTGGTATGCGGTTTTTGATGATTCGGGACAAGTTTGGGGACGTTTGGAGGTGTTAAAGTAGGTTTTCGGGCCAAACTGTGTGCAGGCGTTTCGAAACGCTCGATATATTTTCGGAACGGTCGACAGCTCCAGGGGTACTCATATCGGAACGGGGGTGGTGCCGTTTTGATACGATTTGCCACTGTGAGCCCCCATTTCGGAATGGTTGGCCACTGTGAGCCCCAGTTTCGGAACTAGTTTCGATACGTTTTGCCACTTTAGACTCCTGTTCCGGAACAAGGTGGGACCGTTTCGGAACGGCTGCGTTTTACTTTTTTAAATGGAGCCCGCGTTTCAGAACGGGCAAGCATGTTTTGAAACGCAGACAGTTAAATCGGTTAAATGGGATCTTCACGAGTCCCTAAACGTTACATTTTAGTCCCTATGGCTTGTATGCTCCCTAATTGAGTCTATATGTATCTTTTATGATAGTTTTGCCCCGTGTGCATGGAACTTGAACAATTGAGCTACTTAGTAAATTTAAGTTATCGTATGCTCTACTTGGATTGTATTTGTTTTCACTTTTCCCCTGTCGTCTTCACATTTAGGATTAATTGTGACATTTAGTCAAGATAAATACAAATACAAAACTATAAGGTTGCTAATCGGAGTGAGGCCTTAGCGAGTTTCGCTTCGGTTTTCCCCGTGTAACCCGTTCGGTCTGGTCTGTTGGCTAGGCCGGGACGAGGGGGTTACAACACATTACTAATATGAATACTTAGGTTGACTTAAAAATTAGATTAGCAAAGAATAAAATAATTGATAAATATGCACAAGAGCATGTTTTAAAAGAGAAAACTCATTGAAAATAAGTTCTTATTAAAATAATTGTTGTAGTGAAGTGTCTTGCTAAAAATACTATGCCTTTTTGTGAAACTATTGAGAGATTCAATCAAGACAATAATGGTAATTTTTTGGGACAAATTAAAATGATTGCAGAATTCGATTTTGTGATGCAAGAGCATATCCGTCGCATTGATAATAATGAGATACATTATCTTAGTCATAAAATTTAAAATAAGTTATTTTCTATGTTAGCTTCTAAAATTAAATGTGCAATTATTTCTAAAATTAAAGAGGCTAAATATTTTTCTGTGATACTTGATTGCAATCCAAATGTAAGTCACCAAAAACAAATGACTTTAATTATACGGTGTGTTGACATGTTAATTAGCCAAATACAAATTAAAAAAAATATATATTTTTTAAAATGTACATAACACATCCAGATATGGACTTTTTAATGAATTGCAGTCTGCATTAGTATCTCTTGATATTGATATTCGAAATGTTAGGGGGCAAGGCTATGATAATGAATCTAATATGAAAGGAAAACACTAAGGTATGCAAAAAAATTGTTAGAAATAAATCATAGAGCATTGTATGTTTTTTGTGCTTGTCATTCTCTTAATCTTACTATTTGTGATATGGAACACTGTTAAAGCAATATTTTTCTTTGGAGTTACTCAACGTATATATTCATTGTTTAGTAGTTCAACAAAATGTTGAGAAATTATGCATGATTGTGTGGATGGCTTATCTCTTAAATCACTATCTAGCACATGGTGGGAAAGTGGCATTGAAAGTGTAAAAATTATTAGTTTTCAAACTCCTCAAATAAAAGAAACCTTGTTAGAATTAATTGAAAATTGTGATGATGCTAAAACCAAAAGTGAACCCGGGAGTTTAGCTAATGAATTAGAGAATTTTTGTTATGAGTGATTGTTTGGCATGTCATTTTGTTTTACATTAATATAGTTAGTAAATTATTATAATTTAAAGATATGTGTATCGATGTTGCTATAAAGTAATTAAAAGGATTGTTTTTTTTTTTTTGAAAATTATAGAGAAAATGAATTTGTTTCTGTCATGACCACTACTACAAATATTGCAATAGATATAGATGCTGAGCCTATTTTTCTAAAAAAAATAACAAATTCGAAAAAAAATAATTTGATGAGAATGCACATAAAGATAATATACTATCTGCTGAAGATTCTTTTAGAGTTAATTATTTTTTATTGTTCTAGATGTTGCTATTTCTGCCTTAAAAAGTAATTTGATGAATTGTAAATATATGATAGTATTTTTGGTTTTTTGTTTGATTCAAAAAAAATAAATTCTCTAGACGATAATAAATTGAAAGAGTGTTGTATTAACCTTAATTTTTTTTGAAATATGGTAATTCTTTTGATATTGATTCGAATGATTTATTTTTAGAATTAAAAGTGTTACAAGTGACTTTGCCAAAAGAACAATTAAAATTCTTAAATTCGTCAAAAGTTTAGGTTGGTATCCTAATGTTTCGATTGCATATATATTATTGACCATACCCGTGACTGTAGCAACTGCAGAAAGAATTTTTTTAAAATTAAGATTGTTAAAATCTTGTTTACGGTCCACTATGGATTGACACTTTTATGTATTGAAAAAGATATGTTATAGCAAATAGATTATGAAAAATTATTGATGAGTTTGCTTCTCAAAATGCTAGAAGAAGTCATTTTAAATGATTATTTGATACTTTAATTATGTTGATGTGCAGTTATAGTTGAAAGTATTTTTTTTTTACATGAGGTTGGCTATGCTTTTGACAATTTTATACAAGTATTTTTAAAATTTTTATATTTTTACTTTATTGTGTATTTGTGAGCAAAATTTTGTGTTATTATTATTATTATTATTATTGTTATTATTATAACAAAATAAGGGCCTTATTTTTATAATTCGTCCAGAGCATAAAAAATATCAGGACCGGTTTTGGTTTCTACCCATTGTATCTTGACTCTTTTATTGTTATCGTGTGTAATTTTTTTCTCCGACTAGGTTTATGAGGTATTTAATGAGGCACATAATACTAATTTTTTCAAAAAAGAAATTATCTGTTGTTTTTTAGTATTTTATTTATGTCTCATCATTAAAAAAATAAGTTTAGAGTTTAAAATTAGAGTTTAAAGTCAGGCTTTATGATTATGATTTAGAGTATTGGGTGTATAGTGTAGAGTTGAAAATTTAAGATTAGAACTTAAGATTTAATTTTTTTAATATTAAATACAAAAATAAAATAAAAAAGGCATAGAAAATTTTTGTCCGTAAGCAGTGTGGCCTTTTCTCTTTGGTTTTTTTTTTTTTGCCATATTTTCTCTCTGTTTCACTAATTTGTTCATTCTTAAATTTAACTTTTAATTTAAAAATGCGAAGCTATGTAATATATATGTATATACCGTGCCATGAATAAATGAGTTATTATTAAGGGGATATTGTGTTATCGATAAATGTGAGTATTTGATCGAGTAGAGTTAAACAAAATTAAGTTAGTTTAGTTGATAAGTTTTATATTATGGCTCAAATTTTATTTGAAAAATTTGAGTCGAAGTTATAAAATTTAGCCGAGTCGAATTTTTTGAGTTTCTGTTAAAATTTAATTGTAAACATTTATAATGTAATGATATTAATTAGTTCTAATTTAAATAATTTTCTATAACCATATATGATATACATTTATATTTCTTTATTTTTTCTTATGTGAAATACATATAACATATATCAGGCAGAGTAGAGGCACTTGACTCGAACTTGAAAATTGATGCACTAGTTACTAATTTTTTTTAGTTATTCAAAGTTCCACTTTATAACTCAAACTTTATTTAAAAGTTTTTTTAGTCCGACTCAAAAAATTTGATTTCCTAGAGTTGAATTTTACTTTTAAAAAAATGATAACATTTCATACTCCAGATTATTTTTTATACTTTGGCCATGTTTGGTAAATAGCGGTTTGGGCAAAAATTAGAGGTTTGAGGTATAATTAGAGGTTTGACTAGTCAAATCCGCTAATATTGATGTTTGGTAAATAATGGATTGAAAGAGCGGATTGAGGTGAAAAAACTAATTTTGAAAAAGCTCCTAATATGAGCTTTTTGAGATTAGAGGTTTGATATTAGAGTTGTAATGACTCTTTTACCCTTAACAATTACCAAAAATTTCCAAATAACTTAAATTAAATAATAACATTTTCTAATACAAATAATAACATATTAAATATTTGACTTTTTGTTGTTACTACTAATTTATATGGTGATATTTGTAAGTTAATTCTATTTTTTATTATCACATATTTATATGTGCATATAATTTTTTAATAATTATATAAATCATAAATTAATATATAAATCTTTCAAATGTGTTTAGAAAATTTATATTAAAAATAATTTTTACAAATCTAATTAATATTTATTAGATACAAAATATTCATAACTGAAAAATTATTCAAAGAAGTATTGAATATAATTATGTCCTTCTATGTCATTTTGCTTGTTTAAATAATCAAACAGCTATCAGCTATCAGTTAATTTTACCAAACACTTTTATACAATCAGCTAATACAATCGGCTAGTCAAATCAGTTAATACAATCAGCTATCAGCTATCAGCTAATGTAATCCGCTATCAGCTATCAACTATCCGCTAATTGCCAAACAGAGCCTTTGTAATAATCAATTTTAGTCGTGATTGTAGGGATGTATTTATTGCAATTATGATAAAAAAAACAAATCATACTAATACAAATATGTATTCATTATACGGTCAATTTTATAATATTATATTAATTTAATTTAACATAATTTTTTTTTTAATTTTTCACACAATTTTTTCTCTCATACTCAATTCTTTCTATTTACTAAAATTTATAATTTTAGTTTGCACTTGATGGCGGCAACATGGACGGACACGAGATTTTATGTTACGATGGGCCAAACTTATAAAATTATATGAGGGTGAATTTATAAAATTTTAAGAGATAAATTTTTAATAGAAAATACATAAAAGATTTATAAATTATATATAAATTTCAAAACTTTAGGGGGAGCAACTGCCTCCTCCGACCCCCTCTCAATCAATCTATGGACCACAACATAAAAATCTATCGTTGGTCCTTTTCATCTCTTATTATTTCTTCATCAACCTTCTTTTCTTCCATTCTTTCTCTTTTCTTTCTCTATAAATTTGTTTTTGCATATCCATGTTTTTTTGTTTGATAAAGGAAATATATAAAAACATCGAATATTTTTGTTTTTTATCATATATTAATTTTATTCTTTGTAAGTTTTTTTAGAATTGGATTTGACATCGCTTTTTCATATGGTAATGATTTAGTATCTTGTTTATCTACCTATACTTTAGATCTTTAGACTAGTTCTATCATCTTGATAAGTGCTTGCAATCACCTAAGATAAGGTGTGCATAAGTTGTTACAAAGTCAGTTGTTAATGTGTTGTCATGTTATGTTTTTATGTTAGCATTGATAATGCTTATCTTACACCGCCAACCATGATAGAGCATGATATGATGGTTTGTGAAGATTAATCATTTTCTTTTTGGAGGTTTAATAAAAGAATTTGAATCTTTTGAATGATGTAATAGGATATATTTAAAAAATTTTGAGGGTCTAATTAAAAATTTAAAGATTTCGGGATATATAATGAAAATTTTTAACAACTCTAAGGGGTATTAATTATAATATTATTTTTTAAGATTTAATGAAAATTTCTAATAATTTTGATGGAGCCTAATTAAAATGGTAGAAAATGATAGATATAACATAAATTTGGGTAAACTACACCACATACCATTCAACTATGGTCGTTGACTCGAAAATGTCACTGAACATTAAAAAAGTTCAAAATTAACACTGAACTTTAATTTGTGACTTGAAAATACCACTCTATCGTCAACTCTTAACACCTCCGTTAAGTAAAAACGACGTCGTTTTGGTGTGGCTATTTTGACGGCTAATTTAGCCCAAAATGACGTTTTGCTAGAGGAAAAATATTAAAACTATGTTGTCACGGGGCTAGAGTCTAACTAGTTGATCCATGCGGCCTTAGTCGACAATCTTAGTCAAAGACTAAGTCAACCTTCGCAATCACTAAGGAAGAGTGGTTAGAATAGCGGAAGCTCGTGGGAAAATGGGAAGTGGTTAAGGCAAAGCAAGGAAAACAATGTTGAAGAGAAAAGTAACTCTTTACTCAAGAAAACTCAAAAAAAAAGATAGAATGAATTACAAATTGAGTGAAAGCCTCTATTTATAGGCTCACCTCCTACAATCTAACGGTTTAGGATGGATTGATCCAAGGGCTAAGGATCAATGCTAAATATTCATATCTCATATCTATGGAAAGAATACCACTCATAATACAATGTTTCCATAAGTAAATAGGCAAGAATCACTCAATACAATCATACTTGGGTGGAAAAGGATACTTTCCCCAAGTATGGCTCAAATGATAATATCTTTCTATGTGTATTGGTCAAAAGATGATCATCCTCAATGGGTCTTGGTCTCTTGGGCGGATTGGGCATTGATAGGTCTTGTTCTCTTGTCCAAAACCCCTTTGGCAGCATGCTCGGTGCTGAATTAGGCCTTAGGGATGTGGGCAACTCGAATAGGGCTCGTCTTGGCCCCCAAGTGTGCACATCGGGTTCCGACTCGGGCTCCACGGCTTGGGCAACATGAAGAGTGCTCGACTGGGACCCCTTGGGTGCGTGTAGAGTGCTCCCTCGGGTCCCTCTCTCAGGGGTAACACATGGGGTGCTTATATCAGCTCCATGGTGCGTGGGCAAGGTGCGGACATAGGTCCCTCGGTCGGATGAAGCACGTGGTGTGCTAGTGCAAGCCCTTGGTATGCGGCTAGCTCAGTTATAAGCTGTAGTGTAACACCCACTACCCGGCCTGGTCGAGAACTCGGTCGGAATATGCTACTAGTGAACCATTCAATGATCGGTGCATTGATTTTGAATTAAAGGCGTCGAGCGTTTAGATGTTCTCTAAATATTAGCGCAAGTGCACACTCTGTCAAGTTATAGTATAAAAGATATCGTCTCCCACAAGGATTGAACAGCTTATGTAACCCCCTTGTTCCGGTCTGGACGACTGACCGGTCCGAGCAGGTCACACGGGGAAAATCGAAGCGAAACCCGTTAAGTCTCCCCTTCGGTTAGCAACCCTAGAAAATTTCTGTTAACTTTATCTTGTCTAAAGGCATTGATATTTCCTATGTGAACACGACAGCGGAAACACAACGAATTAAAAACAACCATCCATAACAGCACTTTAAAACAACCCATTTTAGTTTACACAGCAGGCCGTATCGATACACTAGAAGAAGGTATCGATACGCCTTGACTAGGTCAACTGCCCCAAGTCAACCTATGTAGACCGTATCGGTACACTGGTTGACCGTACCAGTACGCCCTTCTCGGTCAACATCTCGCGGTCAACGATACAAGACCGTACCGATACGCCTAGAGCCAGTACTGATACACGAAAATCTCAACGAAATCTCAGATTTCCAGTGAAGTTTTGGCGTATCGATACACCCCCGTGTATCGATATGCTAGGCCAAATCTGAGTCCCAAAGCGTAGGACCGTATCGATATGGCCCTGGGGCGTACCGATACGCCCTGCACTGCAAGACTCAAATTTGCAGCAAAACGAACCAAGACTCGACTCTAAATGCAATTTAAGGCTCGCCTATCGACACAACAACCCTCCTGCAACACTTAACAATCAAAACTAAACATACCGAGCTAATTAACCCAACATACATAGCATTCAACGCAAGATAAGCACAAAGATAAGTAACTTGCAAAAAGGCATACATAGCAACCATTTCACACAAGGTTAACATGCTTAAGGACATAACACCCATAACATTTATGACACAAAGGTCATAAGCCCTCAAACACAAGCATTAGGCAAATCATAACATGGTTTACAGATCCAAAGCAAGACATTAACAACAATCCATCATACGTGAGTTCAACCAAGCTCATACAACCACATGGAATCAACAACCAAACATGCTAGAACATCAAAAGCCAATAAAGGAGATTGAACTCCAACACCCTACAAGTCTAATGCCCCAAATCTCTAGGCATTATTAAAATTACTTAAATCATACTTGAGCTACTTGAGGACTACAAAATCTCCTCCCTTGCCCACTTGCCTCCCGAACTCTAACGATCTGCATGTTGGAAAAAGGAGAGCGTAAGCTTGACAGTTTAGTGAGCGAAGCTCTAAACTCATCAACATTGCAGTTTCAAAACACATCTCTTAAAGGTTATGTAAAACATTTAAATGCACAATGAGAGGCACAACAACGTATATACATGGTTTGCACAAGCACAACCGAAACACGGTGGGACTACACATCACCGTTTCGACTAGTAGTTTTCCAATGGGACTACACATCAAAGTACTCTTCTACTAGTCACTACCGGTAGGACTACAGATCACCGTAGTTATGACAACCATCACACAAGGCTCGACATCAACAACGACTACACAACAACAACAGATGTAAAGCAATCCACAGTGCACATGATAACACAACAATTAATCACGCATCAGCACATAACCATTAAAGTAGGAGTGGTAAACTTACACTTGGGTTTAGGTGAGCCCCCAAGGCTCCACCCAAACCCCTAAGAAACCCATTTCGAAAGCAAACAAAGTTAAACATTTCCACTCACCGTTGCAAACCAAACGGAAGCCGAATATCAAGCTCAAGTCTCCAAATTTCCAGGATTCGTGCCCAAAACCGCTTCAATGTTTTCCCTTGGTTCTAGTAAATAAAAAACAACACATTGCCCAGCCAAACATCACAAGACACTGTCACAATCCCCAAACTACAATTACAAGTCAATTTCTCACAATTTCAACCCAAAGCCAATATCCAAAATCCTATTTTCGTACACCCATTAAACCCAACCGTAAACTACCATTTCCAACACCCAAATCACCTTTAAAGACCTTAAAAACACTTCCCTAACAACATTATATCAACAGCCCTTCAACCCAACTCAAAACCAGTTCAAAAACATAAGTTTTAACAATTTTAAAATATGCCCGAAAATCCATTTCGGGATTTTGACCAAAACCCCACCATTTTAGGTTTTGAAACATCTTAGAACTAGATTAAAGCTTAAACAAACTTATCAAATCAATAGCTAAACGAAAAACCCACAAAGATCCTTCCTTTTTGGTTTAAAAGTTTGAAACTTGAAATCTAGAAAGATGAAGCTTTTAAGAATCTAAAACCATGGAAGTGTCTGGAAAAGAGAGGAGAAGCCAAAAACGATCTTACCTCGCGAAAATCACTTGAAACGATGAAGAACCTTGATGGAATAGTAGCTAGGGGAGGTTTGGGATTTTTGACGTTGAAAATGTGATAGTGAAGAAGATGACTTTTTTTTTTGTTTCAAAAAAGAGCCTTTTTACTCATCTTTTCCTCACTTTATGATAATTACGAAATGCCATTATTGGATCAAACTCTTTTTAATTTAAACCAAATCTTAATTAAATTTTAAAACGAACCCACGACTCGAACCCAATTTACACGAGTAACATCTGACCCCTAAACCCGAGGTGTTACAACTCTCCCCCACTTAAGAAATTTCATCCTCGAAATTACATGACGGAAACAAGTACGAAAACTGCTCAAGAATATCCGCTTTCCTCTCCCACGTGGCCTCTTCCACACCTCTATGTCTCCACAACACCTTGATCAACTCTATGGTCTTGCCACGCAATACCTTGCTATCTGAGGCAAGTATCTCAACTGGTTCTTCATTATACGACAAATCCGGATTCAGTTCTATCTCCTCAACGGGCATAACGTGAGATGAATCCGATCTATATCTCCTGAGCATCGACATATGAAAAACATCGTGAATCTTCTCTAACTCTGAAGGCAATCTCAAACGGTAAGCTACTGGCCCAATCAGCTCAACTATCTCATACAGACCGATAAACCTCGGACTTAACTTGCCCTTTCGGCCAAAACGCATTACCTTCTTCCACAGAGATACCTTCAGAAACACTTTCTCACCCACTGAAAACTCAATCTCTTTTCTCCTCAAATCAGCATAGGATTTCTGCCAATTCGAAGCTACCTTCAAACAATCACAAATCAATTTCACCTTCTCGGTAGTGCCCTTAAGCAAATCGGGCATCGGTACAAGCTTCTGTCCGGCTTCGGCCCAACAAATCGGGGTTCTACACTTCCTACCATACAAGGCCTCATACGGAGCCATTTGAATGCTCGACTGAAAACTGTTATTATAAGCAAACTCGACTAGTGGCAAATGTTTCTCCCAAGACCCCCGAAAGTCGATGATACAACACCTCAACATATCTTCCAACACCTGAATCACCCTCTCTGACTGGCCATCTGACTACGGATGATAGGAAGTACTGAAGTTCAACCAAGTACCCAAGGCTCGATGCAAGCACTCCCAAAATCTAGCTGTAAACCTCGGATCTCGGTTTGACACAATCGATTTCGGTACTCCATGTAGTCTCACTATCTCACAGATGTACAAATCGGCCAACTTATCCAAAGTATAGGTGGTATGAACTGGTATGAAGTGGGCACACTTAGTAAACCTATCCACTATCACCCACACTGAATTCTTCCTCGAAGGAGTCAATGGTAACCCTTATACAAAGTCCATGGTGATACGTTCCCATTTCCATTCCGAAATCTTCAACGACTGTAACAACCCTGAGGGAAACTGATGCTCGACCTTGACTCGCTGACAAACCATACACTTACTTACAAACTCGGCCACGTCCTTCTTCAACCTAATCCAATAGTACTCTTCTTTTAACCCTCGATACATCTTCGTACTACCCGAATGCATAGAAAAAGGACTGTTGTGAGCTTCATTCAAGATCGTACGCCTCAACTCGGCATCCTTCAGAACCACTATCCTATCCTTGTAACATAGGATCCCATTCTCCCCAAAACAAAAATCGGTAGGCCTATATTCGGCTATGTCTTGCACGTGAGGTGCCATAGACTCATCTCACAACTACTTCTCTCGAATCAACTAAACTAATGAAGGCTTAACCAGAAGCTTGGCTATCAACCCACCATTACTGGACACGCTCAATCTCGCAAACATAGCTCGTAACTCAACGACCATCTTTCTACTCAAGGTATCGGCCACTACATTTGCCTTACCCGGATGGTATTCTATCGTAAGGTCATAGTTCTTCAGAAGCACTAACCATCTACGCTGCCTAAGGTTCAGCTCCCTCTGGGACATCAAGTACTTTAAGCTCTTGTGGTCGGTATACACGGTACACTTCTCACCATAAAGGTGGTGTCTCCGAATCTTCAATGCAAACACTACTGCGGCTAATTCTATATCATGAGTGGGATAGTTATTCTCGTGTACTTTCAACTGTCTCGAAGCATAGGCTACCACCTTCCCTTCTTGCATGAGCACACAACCTAAACCTACGTACGATGCATAACTATAAATCACAAATTCTCTTCCCGGCTCAGGCTGTACCAAGATAGGAGCTTTTGTCAAAGCTTTCTTCAACTTCTCAAACGCTTCTTGTCTTGCATCTGACCATTCATAGGGGACATTCTTCTGAAGTAACTTAGTCAAAGGAGCCGCTATTATAGAAAACCCTTCGACAAATCTTCTATAATATCCCGCCAAACCTAGGAAACTGCGAATTTCTGTCACTGACTTCGGTTGTTTCCAAATCACTATGGCTTCAATCTTCTTAGGATCCACACTAATCCCCTTAGCCGAGATCACGTGACCTAGGAAGACTACCTCCCTAATCCAAAATCCTCATTTGCTTAGCTTGGCATACAACTGATTCTCTAGCAGGGTCTGAAGCACTAATTGCAAATGCTCATCATGCTCCTCTTCGGTCCTAGAGTACACTAGGATGTCATCTATAAACACTACCACAAATCTGTCTAAGAACTCATAAAACACACGATTCGTCCCATGAAAGCTGCTGGAGCATTAGTCAACCCAAAAGGCATCACCAAGAACTCATAGTGCCCATAACGTTACGAAAGGCCGTCTTCGATATGTCCACGTCCTTTACCTTCAACTGATAGTACCCGGATCTCAAGTCGATCTTCGAAAACACGGAAGCACCTCTCAATTGATCAAGCAAGTCATCTATCCTAGGCAAAAGGTACTTTACTTCACTGTCACTTTGTTCAACTGCCTATAATCTATACACATCCTCATACTACCATCTTTCTTTTTCACAAACAAGACCAGAGCACCCCACGGAGAAATACTAGGCCTGATGAAACCCCTATCGGTCAACTTCTGAAGCTGTATCTTCAACTCTTTCGGTGCCATTCTATACGGAGAAATAGACACTGGTGCAGAATCAGAATACGTCTCAATAGAAAACTCAACTGCTCTATCTAGAGGTAACCCCAGCAACTCTTCCAGAAAAACACTCGGAAAATCACATACTGTCATGATGTCTTGCGGCCTCACCTCACTCATACTCGGATTCATTACATACGCCAAATAAGCCTAACAACCCGAATTCAACAACCTCTGAGCTTCCAAAGCAGAAACAACATTGGACAAGAACCTAACGTTCTTGCCAACTACCACAACCTCGAAATCATCCGTAAGCCTCAAGGAGACTCTCTTGGTCTCAAAGTCAACCCTAGCTCTATGCTCTACGAGCCAATCCATGCCCAAAATTACGTCAAAATCGTAGAATGGTAACTCCATCATATCGACCGGAAACACGTGGCCCTGAACCATCAAGGGACGCCTCCTATACACTTTCGTAACTACCATTGTATCACCAAAAGAGCTAGTAACATTTACACCTACCACTAGCCATTCACATGGTAACCCTAATGACCTTGCGTGCTCACCCAAAATGTAAGAATGTGTCGACCCCGAATCTATCAAAGAAAGCAAACTCAAAGACTGTAACGAGAAATTACCTGCAATGATGTCCGTGTCATTCCCAGCCTCTCGCTGAGCATACACTCTGGCCGGTCCTCCTCCATCGAGCTGGACTGCTACTACATGAGCCAAGTTCCTCTAACCCTCATTCCTTGGCTGAAAGTTTTCACGACCGCGCCCACGGCCTCTCTGATGCTCAAAACCCCTAGCTGGAGTCGGTCCGCCCCTAGCCGGGTGTGGACAGTCACGCCTCAAATGGTCTCGGGAGCTACAGTTCCAACATGCTCCATAGATACCCATACACTCGCCCTGGTGGCGTCTCCCGCACCTAGTGCAGTCCGGAGTGTGCACCACAGGTCCTTGGCCCTAACGGCCCTGACCATAGTTACCACCCCTATGCCTCTTAGCATGGTCTCTATCCCAATTCGCATGTCTCTTCCCGGAATCGGACCCACTAGCACGTGCACTAGAGCCTAAGTTTTGCTCAATATCCTTGGTCCTAGAGACCAAAACATCGAACTCAGTGTAGTCAGAGGCAAGCATGTAGGTCTTCACATCTCTAGTCAACTCATACCGGAAGCGCTCACACCGCTCCTTCTCATTAAGAATCAACTCAGGTGCGTACTGGCTCAATCTCACAAACTGAACCTCGTACTCAGATACGGTCCTGTTACCCTAAACCAAGGCCATAAACTCCCTCTTCTTCTCATCAAAGTAACGAACTCCGAGATACTTCCTCTTGAAGGCATTTATGAAGAACTCCCACGTGATATCCGCTTCGGCCATACCCGAAGCAACAATGGTTCACCAAATATATGCATCCCCCTGAAGCAAGGAAACAATGCACCCCAACTTACGGGTGTCTGAACACTCCATCTGAACCAAAATGCGTGTAGTGCTCTCAAGCCGCGCCTATAAACCCTTGGGAGTCAACCAACAAAACTCAACTGCCCCCAAATTACGGAGTCTCTCGAAGGGTAGACCTGTCCCCGCACCCTGAGGTGGTGCTGCAGCTTGCATACCGGCCAAAGCTGTCTGAAAAGCTCCGGCTATGGTCTAAATCAAATGGGTCATGTTCGCGCCCGCTGGACCCTGACCCGCCTGTGCTCCAACACCTCTATCGATAACATCAGCCTAAGGCCCATTACCATCACCTCCGACTTGCGCACCCACCTGAGGCACATTTCCTTCGCCACCTACTCCATTACCACAGGGAGCAGGAGGAACAGGAGGCTCACCCCCGGGTGCCTGGTCACCCGCTCTAGGTCGCCCCCTTGGTCTCACCATATTAAGATAGAATCTAAAACAACAAACACACAACACACAAGAAAAATGTTAGGTTAGCAAAAGGGCAAGGACTCAGGTTCTCAAGCTCGTTAAACCAAAACCATTTTTTTGACAACAACACCTAACAATGGGGACATTTGACTAACCCTCAACCAAAACCAAATGGCCATTAAAACATGCTTCCAAACACCGTACTAGCAAGCAATTTCAAGCATACATGGTAAAACAATCATCGATACAAGGCATCATCATAACACCTCAAACTTACCTCACTTACCTACCCGAGGTCTCGGAAACCTCAGGCTCTGATACCACCAAATGTAACCCCCTCGTCCCGGTCTGGACGATTGACCGGTCCGAGCAGGTCACACGGGGAAAACCGAAGCGAAACCCGTTAAGGCTTTCCTTCGGTTAGCAAACCTAGAAAATTTCTTTTAACTTTATCTTGTCTAAAGGCATTGATATTTCCTATGTGAACACGACAGCGGAAACACAACGAATTAAAAACAACCATCCATAACAACACTTTAAAACAACCCATTTTAGTTTACACAGCAGGCTGTATCGATACACTAGAAGAGGGTATCGATACGCCTTGACCAGGTCAATTGCCCCAAGTCAACCTATGGAGACCGTATCGGTACACTGGTTGACCGTACCGGTACGCCCTCTTCGGTCAACATCTCGCGGTCAGCGATACAAGACCGTACCGATACGCCTATAGACAGTACCGATACACCAAAATCTCGACGAAATCTCAGATTTCCAGTGAGGTTTTGGCGTATCGATACACCACCGTGTATCGACATGCTAGGCCAAATCTGGGTCCCAAAGAGTAGGACCGTATCGATACGGCCCTGGGGCATACCGATACGCCCTGCACTGCAAGACTCAAATTTGCAGCAAAACGAACCAAGACTCGACTCTAATGCAATTTAAGACTCACCTATCGGCACAACAACCCTCCTACAACACTTAACAATCAAAACTAAACATACCGAGCTAATTAACCCAACTTACATAGCATTCAACGCAAGATAAGCACAAAGATAAGTAACTTGCAAAAAGGCATACATAGCAACCATTTCACATAAGCTTCACATGCTTAAGGACATAACACCCATATCATTTATGGCACAAAGGTCATAAGCCCTCAAACACAAGAATTAGGCAAATCATAACATGATTTACAGATCCAAAGCAAGGCATTAACAACAATCCATCATACGTGAGTTCAACCAAGCTCATACAACCACATGGCATCACCAACCAAACATGCTAGAACATCAAAAGCCAATAAAGGAGTTTGAACTCCAACACCCTACAAGTCTAATACCCCCAATGTCTAGGCATTATTACAATTACTTAAATCATACTTGAGCTACTTGAGAACTCAAAAAAGCTCCTCCCTTGCCCACTTGCCTTCCGAACTCTAACGATCCGCGTGTTGGAAAAAGGAGAGCGTAAGCTTGAGAGCTTAGTGAGCGAAGCTCTAAACTCATCAACATTGCAGTTTCGAAACACATCTCTTAAAGGTTATGTAAAACATTTAAATGCACAATGAGAGGCACAACAACATAAATACATGGTTTGCACAAGTACAACCGAAACACGGTGGGACTACACATCACCGTTTCGACTAGTAGTTTTCCAATAAGACTACACATCAAAGTACTCTTCTACGAGTCACTACCGGTGGGACTACACATCACCGTAGTTATGATAACCATCACGTGAGGCTCGACATCAACAACGACTACACAACAACAACGGATGTAAAGCAATCCACAATGCACATGCTAACACAACAATTAATCACGCATCAACACATAACCATTAAAGTAGGAGTGGTAAACTTACACTTGGGTTTAGGTGAGCCCTCAAGGCTCCACCCAAACCCCCAAGAATCCCATTTCGAAAGCAAACAAAGTTAAAGATTTCCACTCACCGTTGCAACCCAAACGGAAGCCGAATATCAAGCTCAAGTCTCCAAATTTCTCGGATTCATGCCCGAAACTGCTTCAATGTTTTCCCTTGGTTCTAGTCAATAAAAAAAACACATAGCTCAGCCAAACATCACAAGACACTGTCACAATCCCCAAACTACAATTACAAGTCAATTTCTCACAATTTCAACCCAAAGCCAATATCCAAATTCCTATTTTCGTACACCCATCAAACCCAGCCGTAAACTACCATTTCCAACACCCAAATCACCTTTAAAGACCATCAAAATACTTCCCTAACAACACTATATCAACAACCCTTCAACCCAACTCAAAACTACTTCAAAAACATAAGTTTTAACACTTTTAAAATATGCCCAAAAATCCATTTCGGGATTTTGACCAAAACCTCACCATTTTAGGTTTTGAAACATCTTAGAACTAGGTTAAAGCTTAAACAAACTTATCAAATAAATAGCTAAATGAAAAACCCACAAATATCCTTCCTTTTTCCTTTATAAGTTTGAAACTTGAAATCTAGAAAGATAAAGCTTTTAAGAATCTAAAACCATGGAAGTGTCTGGAAACGAGAGGAGAAGCCAAAAACGATCTTACCTCGCGAAAATCACTTGAAACGATGAAGAACCTTGATGGAATAGTAGCTATGGGAGGTTTGGGGTTTTTGACGTTGAAAATGAGATAGTGAAGACGATGACTTTTTTTGTTTCAAAAAGATCTTTTTTGCTCATCTTTTCCTCACTTTATGATAATTATGAAAATGCCATTAATGGATCAAACTCTTTTTAATTTAAACCAAAGCTTAATTAAATTTTAAAACGAACCCACAACTCGAACCCGATTTACCCGAGTAACATCCGACCCCTAAACCCAGGGCGTTACAACTGAAGCTCGAACCATAATTCCTACACAAAGAAAAGTAAATGCACAAATAAGTTGGTTTATAAAGAAAAGTAAATAAAACACAAGTAAATAATAGAAAAGAGATCAGATTGATAGAATGTGTCAAGTTATGCCACTGAGTAGTGTGAAACTGCGTTGAATAGGATAATTTGTTTTGCGCTTCCAGACTTTGCTGCCTTGACGAAGGATGGAAGATTGACTTCTTTGACGCTTTCGCTGCCTCCACAATGAAACAGATGTGTGTCTCGGCGGTAAACTTGGCAGTCCTTTAAGGTTTGGCAGAATGCTTCGACTGTGATCCCGCTTATGTCTAAGTTAGAATGCTATTGTTGCCCACTGCAGATAATACCAGTCGCAGCGTGAATCTTGCAAAGACACAATGTTTGGTTCGTTCTTCTTTAGCCACCTTAAACCCTATCCTATGTCTAGGTTAGATTGATCAACACTTGATTAGAGTGAGGACCGTACTTATCCTTTCGTGAGTTTGACTCTCTCGATACCGAACAAATGGATAGTTAACAACTAATCTCTCGAAATTAATTGAAAACAATAAAGAGCATGGAATAAGCAAACCTTGAAGTTTTATTGCAAAACAAACTTAATTCCTAAAGAACCGTTCTCACACTAGTTTACAACATAACCCAAACCCAAAAGAGAGTTTAGAACATAATTGGCGGCAAGAAAACCTAAACTATGCCTAAGGAAAACCCAAGCTGTCTTGAACAAAAGATGTCGAATATATATAGGCATTAGCTAGGTCAAGTCTTCCTTGGAGTAGAAGTGTTCAAAGTAGCTTTTTCATTAAATGCAACCTTTAATTCCGACTTCTTTGAGTTGAATGTGAACTCCTTCACGTTACCTTGCTCCGCAAGTTATCTCAAATTCCTCCTTCGGCGGCTCTGTCCGCTGCTACAGGCATAAGAAAATTGAGTGGATGACATCGTTAGAATCAATATTTTCTACTCTACAGATCACACTCCAGTTCTCCAATTCCTCAGCTTACTACCTTGGGCGGCGGCAGCTACTCGGCAGTGGCTGTCTCAGTTTGGAACTGCATTAGTACAGCTCCTTGTTCTGTTGCCTCAGCATTAGCTCCTCAGCTCCTCTCTCCTTCTGCCAGCTTCTAGTACCCGAAACTAAAACTAAACTAAAACAATACCATTTCCTTACCAAATAAAAGATGATCAATAAAAACATGGCAAAGTAAAGAATACTATAAATATGCAATACATGAATCTAAATATGCCTAAAATGTACTTAAGAACAACAATAATATGAGATGGAGTGTGCACAAAATATAGAACTTATGAGCAATTTACAAAAGGCAACAAGATTGGACTTGACCTCCATTAATAAGCAATACACAATTCCAAATAATCCCTCACGAGCCTACAATTACTCATTTAGGATCAATTTTATACCTTTACAAGTTTTAAGGACTAAATCATAATTTCAACATTTTAATGGCACTTTTTCTAAAATTAGGCTTACTACAAGGAAACTCATCATATAAACAATGGCCATGTAAATTTTTATAATATTTAGAGTTCATTTACCTTCCTAATTAAACTGTACAAGATTTAGTGACCATTTTGTGAACAATACAAAACTGTGTTATATGGCTTTTAACCGAATTAATTGTCACCGTACCGATACACTTATGGCTGTATCGATACACTAAGCCTAATTTCAATTTTCCAGATTCGAAGGTGACAAGACTGTATCGATACGGTTGAGAGCCGTATCGGTACTGGTTGACCATGGTGACTCTGTATCGATACGCCTTCACCCCGTATCGATACCATTTTTGCTTCCAAATTCCAGTAGCCAAAATCTGTACCGATATGCCTCGGCCGTATCGATACACCCCCTTTTGACCGACGTTGACCTGACCAATTATGCAAGGCCGTATCGATACGCCATCAATTGTATTGATATGCCCTGCCCTGTAATAATAGATTTTTTTACTTGTTTTTATTCGATTTGACCTACCCAACATTATCTAAATTTAATGAAACTTCACACACAATATTTCCATGCTATAAACTATTGGCGTGCCCAATTTTAGGATAATTTGGATCTGTTTACTACAATTTTACCTTTTAGAGCCAAATAAGCCTTTTTGGTCACTTTTAGCACAACCTAAGAGTCATTTTAGGGTCATACCATTTTACACATAACATATTGTTGAGTGGATCGAATGATCGAAATGAACCAAGAGGGGGGGGTGAATTGGATTTTTAAAGGTTTAGGTGGTTGAAATTGCAAATTAAAAAGATAGACAAGGAATTTTAGAGTGGTTCAAGTTCCAAATGAACTCTACATCCACTACCTTAGCTTCACTAAGGATTTGCAACAATTCCACTAATTGCTCTTCCCCTTTTCTAGGCTAAGGAGGCAACCCTTACAATTTTCGGTTAAATTTTCTACCCAAATAGAACAAAGATTTTGTTGGCTGAGAAAGTATCTCTCAATACAAATTGTAGCCCAATTACAAGCACTCAACCCAATTGAAATGATAAGAATGAAAAATACAATTGGGGTTTCTAGACAATATTGAGATTTAGGCACAAATGCTTGGATTTGATGTTTGGATGTTTGCTTTTGGATCAATAGTTGTTGCTGGACTTTTTAGAGGTCCCTTTTATACCTTCTCATTGATTTCTAGCTGTTGTGGTTGTTGCATTCATCAATAGAGTCGTTGGGAGTGTTATCTCACCTCCAAAAATGCAGTACGCAACCAACCGTTTCGAAACGCCCGACCCTGTTTCGAAACAGACCAAAATAGAAAGAGCCGTTGGGGTGCATTAAAGAGCCCGTATCGAAACGATCTGACCTGTTTCGATACGCTAAGAGTCGTTTCAAAACTTGTTTCGAAACACTTTTGCCACTGTCAAGGGTCATATCTAAACGGCTTGAACCCGTTTCGAAACGCCTTAACGGTTTCTTAAAAATCAGTTAAAAACTTGCAACGGTCATATTTTTCAAATCAAATGAAGAACCGTTTCGAAACAATGTATGTCGTTTCGATACGGTTTCTCTATGTTCTAAAGCCGTTTCAAAACTCGTTCCGAAACACAAGTTGGCAGTGTTGAAAACGTTTTGATACCCGTTTCAAAACATGGGTTGATAGTTTCAAAACCGTTTCGAAACGCCTTAGGCCGTTTCGAAACAGGGACTCGAAAATCATTGTTTTGGCTTTAAGAACACTTAGAAAATATTTGGAAAACTTAGTTTTTAACTTAGGCATATTCTTTAAATCATAGAGGGATGTTTGAGGACTTAAAAATTTGTTTTCACATTTTCAATTTAGTCCTTAGGTTCTTTAGTTATATCAAAATTAAAATATCGGTTTCACACATATGCATTTCATACATATTCAAAAAGCTATAAGTGACTAGATTAGATACTTTGCCACCTTTCTAGGAGTCTATAAGGAAAAAATATATTACTCTAGCTTGCTTGTGACATGCCCAACTTTCAACTTCTCCGATCTCAATTCGATAACTCGATCAACCTAAAATGCATGAGCTGAACTGCATTAGGCCCACTTTGCCTAGTGATCACTTTCCAGACTACACTCATCTCGATAATCCGAAGCTTTCAAGGCTCTCGGATAGAAACCCCCTTGTTCTTAGCTTTTGTTTGTGATGGTGGATGATCACTTTCCACTTCTTGAGCTAGGAAGATCAATAGGGAATTTATTATAATTTATGATACGATATCGAAATCAATATAACAATATCAAAATCAATATCTAAGCTCAATATAAGCAATAACTATAGGGTATCAATGGGTAACCAAAAACCTATCTTGAGATTACTCTACCAAATTCCATGGATTTCATCAATAGTTTAGGGGATTTAGCTTACTCGATTAGTAGCAAGATTTTGATAATAATAAATCAAAGAAATACAAGCTTTTAAGGAACACCGATGGAGGTGTGTGCTTGGAGATAGAAGATGAAGAGATTAAGGTGCTTGTTTGTCCTTGAATCGGGTAAATTTCCTTCCACTAAAGGAAACTCTCCCGGTGATCCCACGTATGGGATTATTAAGTTAAGGAAGGGCCAATCGCAAAATTAGTCCCTCAACTCTAGGGTGTTCAAGCTTATGTACTTGGATTTTAAATTTATTCAATTTAGTCACTATAAGTTTTCTAGGTATCCAATTAAGGTCCTTGAATAATAATTCGACTCAATTAGAGTCTAATATCAATGTGATTAACCTCATAGAAACATTTAAAACAATATTTGGACCTTTTTTATGTAGGGTTTCCGATCGCCAGAACTCAATTCCAACTATACTGATTTTAGGGATGTTACATGGCAGCCCCTGACATTCTCGCCTAGAAGATCTAGCTACGCCCTCTTTGCTAGGTGTTGATGTGTCTCGGTGGTCTTGTGCGCAAATTGTCATTGCTCCTCGGCAAGTCCTTGACTACTCTAGGCTTTGGAATGTCTCGCCTTTAGTGCAAGGCCTTCGTGCCTTGGGCTAGGATTTGGTGCTCGATCCGTCTGGATGGTTAATGCCTCCTTCTCATAGGAGTCCTTCACTCTTTGTGGTTCTAGGCTTAGCATGATTCGATCTTGGCCATCGGAATCCTCGTACAATGGCTTGGGCATGCTGGCATGGTGTACTCGCACTTTTAGTTGTAACTCCACTTTGTAGGCCTCCTCTCCTACTTGCTCATTTACTTGGTCCAACCCCTTGTACGGTCTCGAAGGCAAACTACAAAATATAGAGTTGGAGCAAAACTTCAGAGGATTTGACCCAACTGTTGTAGAGCCTAAAATCGAAGCAGACCACTTTGAGTTAAAGCCCGTGATGTTCAATATGATCAACACACTGGGAGATAGGGCAAAACAATGGAGAGGATTCCTAGACATATGCAGAGCTTTCAAGATACATGGAGTCCATCAAGACGTGCTGAAGCTGAGATTATTTCCCTATTCACTGAGACATAGGGCAAAACAATGGCTGAACAACCAACCGACGAGATCATTCAATACTTGGACGGAGCTGTGAAAGGATTTCTTAGATCGTTTCAGTCCTTCAAACGTCACATATAGGTTGACAAATGAGATCACAACCTTCCGCCAAGGGTATGACGAACCAATGTATGAAGCTTGGGAGAGGTACCAACAAATGCTAAACAACTGCATGCTTCATGGTTTCCCATCATGGACGCAAGTGTCAATGTTCTACAATGGAGTAAACCATCCGACACGAATGATGCTCGACGCCTCAGCCAATAGGATCATCCTGGATAGACCACCTGAGGAGGCACTCTATATTTTGAAAATAATTACAAAGAATGACTACAAGTTGCCTACAGCCCGCCGTGGCGGCATGAGGAGACCAACTGTTGTGAATGAAGTAGAGGCCACAAAATCTGTTAATGCCCGCATGGACAAGCTGACCGAGCTGGTGATGAATATGGCCAAAGGAAAGACATATTAGGCCAAGAATGTGGAGCCTTTTTGTGATGAGTGTGGGGCAATCACGATTCCTTTGAGTGCAGCAAATCTGCCAACTTCATGGGAACCTACGAAAGGAATAACAGGCCCAACACCAACACATACAACCCAGGTTGGAAGTAGCATCTGAACTTCTCCTGAAGTAATCCAAACACAGCTGCAAATCCAAATCTGCCAACTTCATGGGAACCAGTGATTTTATTGTTCGTACTAATAAATTTATTGATAAAACTTAGTCATTTATGGACAGGACTGAGATGAGGATGAACAACCAAGAGGCTATAATAAAGAATTTGGAGACTCGGTTTGGGCAATTTTCTGAGATCATAAGCAACATGACGAAGGGTGCAACATCCAAAAGCACAGAGGTAGCAGCCAAACCCACCTATGAACAGTGTAAAGCCATATCAACCAGAAGTGAGAAACAACTAGATGAGCCCAGAACTGAATAGTCAATGGACCATCAAATAGAACAATCTGTCATGGCATCATCAAAACTAGTCGCACCGGTAGATGAAACTAACAGCAGCCCTAAGAAGGATGATCATGAGTCGCCACATATTAAATTTCCATGCAAGGAACGCATTCAGGACATCCGTCTGCCGCTACCTTTCTCCTAACGACTAAAGCAACATAAACAGGAGCACCAATTCTGAAAATTGATGATACGATATCGAAATCAATATAACAATATCAAAATCAATATCTAAGCTCAATATAAGCAATATCTATAGGGTATCCATGGGTAACCAAAAACCTATCTTGAGATTACTCTACCAATTTCCATGGATTTCATCAATAGTTTAGGGGATTTAGCTTACTCGATTAGTAGCAATATTTTGATAATAATAAATCAAAGAAATACAAGCTTTTAAGGAACATCGATGGAGGTGTGTGCTTGGAGATAGAAGATGAAGAGATTAAGGTGCTTGTTTGTCCTTGAATCGGGTAAATTTCCTTCCACTAAAGGAAACTCTCCCGGTGATCCCACGTATGGGATTATTAAGTTAAGGAAGGGCTAATCGCAAAATTAGTCCCTCAACTCTAGGGTGTTCAAGCTTATGTACTTGAATTTTAAATTTATTCAATTTAGTCACTATAAGTTTTCTAGGTATCCAATTAAGGTCCTTGAATAATAATTCGACTCAATTAGAGTCTAATATCAATGTGATTAACCTCATAGAAACAGTTAAAACAATATTTGGACCTTTTTTATGTAGGGTTTCCGATCGCCAGAACTCAATTACAACTATACTGATTTTAGGGATGTTACATGGCAGCCCGTGACATTCTCGCCTAGAAGATCTAGCTACACCCTCTTTGCTAGGTGTTGATGTGTCTCGATGGTCTTGTGCGCAAATTGTCATTGCTCCTCGGCAAGTCCTTGACTACTCTAGGCTTTGGAATGTCTCGCCTTTAGTGCAAGGCCTTCGTGCCTTGGGCTAGGATTTGGTGCTCGATCCGTCTGGATGGTTAATGCCTCCTTCTCATAGGAGTCCTTCACTCTTTGTGGTTCTAGGCTTAGCATGATTCGATCTTGGCCATCGGAATCCTCGTACAATGGCTTGGGCATGCTGGCATGGTGTACTCGCACTTTTAGTTGTAACTCCACTTTGTAGGCCTCCTGTCCTACTTGCTCATTTACTTGGTCCAACCCCTTGTACGGTCTCGAAGGCAAACTGCAAAATATAGAGTTGCCGTGTGTAAGGTTCAAGTTTGTAAACAATGAATCACTTACCTTGGACATAATGTCCTTGTTGGGTTGTGTAGACTCTCTAGAAGATGTGTAAAATGAATGCTGGCAAAAGGTATAAATGATATGTAGTGGGCAAGTTATGCCAAGAGTCTTTTGCATGCAAGTATACATGGTCTTCAAGTAATACAACTTGGTAAGCTGAGTTATCGATCCCACAGAGATTGACTTGAGTTCGATTATTTAATTGTTACTTGCTTTGGAAGAAAAGATGTTTGTTTTGAAACTAAAGAAAAGAAAAATAAAACGAAATAAATTATTGGCAGGGAAGGTGTTTCTAAATGAGTGATCATTGTTGGTAGGGAATGTCTTGATTCAACATGGCTCATGCTAGCCTTTATTGGCAAAACTGTCTTGGCAATGTTTGCCGAGCAGATTCAACATTATCAAAGTCTCTCTCAATGGTCATTGTCCTAAATTGGCCTAGTAAAAACCTCTATATCTCTATAGTGTATGTTTTTCTTAAAACAAATTGATTAAAACCAATCTATACTCCGAAAGGGTAGATTTCACTTCTGAAGTAAGTTCATCTACTTGAACGACTTCTTTCGAAGCTTCTCTCCCAAGTATTTAACAACTTAATCGTCGCCAACCCAAGTCTGTTAAGATATTGGGAGGCAATAGTCGTACTGTGCCAGCTCTCTCTTGGCAGAGTGTTTAGTAAAATTAGAGTGTGCAAAATAGAAAAACTTTGCCAAAAAAAGAATTATCATAAAGGAACTAAGGCATAAAGCCAATATTCAATCCAAAACATCCCCCACCAACTATTAAAATTAGTTCATGGCGAGGGGGTTAAGCAATACAACTGTAAAATGCTAATTAGTCCTATATTTTATATGCATTCCATCTCATATTATTGATGTTCTTAAGTACATTTTAGGCATAATTAGGTTCATGCATTGCATATTTACAATATTCTTTACTTTACCCTATTTATGTCAAATATCTTTATTTTGGTAAGGAAATGTATTGTTTTAGTTTAATTTTGATTTTAGGTACTAGAAGCTGCAGAAGGAGACAAGAGCTGATGCTGAGGCAACAAGCCTAGGAGCTGTACTGTTGCAATTCCAGATAGAGATAAGTGCTGCCGAGTAGCCGCCGCCGCCATACTTGTCACCCAGGGCTGCAAGTTGAGGAATTGGAGAATTAGAGTGCGATCTGTAGAGCAGAAAATCCTAATTCCAATGATGCCATCAACTCAATTTTCTGACGCCTGAAGCAACGGACAGAGCCGACGAAGGAGGAGATCAAGATAACTTGCGGTGCAAGACAATGAGAAGGAGTCCACATTCAACTCAAAGAAGTTAGAATTAAAGGTTGCATTGAATGCAAAAGCTACTTTGAAGACTTCTACTCCAAGGAGGACTTGGCCTAGCTAATGCCTATATATACTCGACATATTTTGTAATTGCAGACATCTTAGGTTTTCCTTTGGGCATAGTCTAGGTTTTCTTGCCGCCATTATGTTCTATATTTTCTCTTGGGTTTGGGTTATGTTGTAAACGAGTGTGAGAACGGTTGTTTAGGAATAAAGTTTGTTTTTGCAATAAAACTTTAAGGTTTCCTTATTCCATGCCCTTCATAGTTTTAAATTAAGTTCAAAAGATTAGTTGTTAACTATCTATTTGTTCGGTATCGAGAGAGTCGAACTCACGAAAAGGATAAGTACGATCCCCATCCTAATCATGTGTTGATCAATTCGGCCTAGACATAGGTGTGAGTTTAAGGCGGTTAAAAGAGAATGAACCAATGCCTTCTTTGCAAGATCCACGCCGTGATGAGTATCATCTGTAGTGGGCAACAACAACATTTTAACTTAGACATAAGTGGGATCAATATCGAAGTGTTCTACCGAGCCTTGAAGGTCTGCCGAGTTTGCCGCCGAGCCATCCATTCGTTCCTCTGTCGAGGCAACGAAAGCTTCAAAGCAGCCAATCTGCCATCCTCCGTCGAGGCAACAAAGTCGGGCAGCGCAAAACAACTTAACCTATTCAACACAGTTTCACACTACTAAGCAACATAACCTAACCCATTCTATCACCCTGAGCTTTTCTATCGATTACTTGTGTTTTATTTACTTTTTATTCTTTTATAAACTAAAATTACTTGTGCAATTATTTTATGTTCAGGAATTGCAATTCGAATAAGTTGTCCAATCCCTGTGGGAGACGATATCTTTTATACTATAACTTGACAAGAGTGTGCACTTGCGCTCATATTTAGAGAACACTAAAACACTGTACAAGTTTTTGGCGCCTTTGTTAGGGATTGACAACAATAAATTTGTTTTTATTTTTCCGCACTTTTACTTTAATTGCATTTAATTTTAGTTTTCATTATTTTTATTTTTATTCGAAAAAAGAAGAATTTTACAGTATTCTTGTCTAGTGCATGACCAGAGCAAACCCATCGGGAGAAATCATTTTCTTTGACGAGATGCAACATTATGAGCGCACCAATGGTTAACGGCAAAGAAAAAGGAAAGGCAGATGCAACAATGGTTAACGGCCAAGACGATAACCTGGCCAACGATGCCCGCATCAGTAGGGATGGGCAGCAAGATCCACCGCCCAGAGAGCAACAACAGATTCCACCTAGGCAACACCCCCAATTCCACCCAGACAGCAACATTATGAGCGCACCATCAGGGATTACTTGGAGCAAGACTTCAGAGGATTTAACCCAACTGTTGTAGAGCCTGAAATCGAAGCAGACCACTTTGAGTTTAAGCCTGTGATGTTCAATATGATCAACACACTGGGAGATAGGGCAAAACAATGGAGAGGATTCCTAGACATATGCAGAGCTTTCCAGATACATGGAGTCCATCAAGACGTGCTGAAGCTGAGATTATTTCCCAATTCACTGAGAGATAGGGCAAAACAATGGCTGAACAACCAACCGACGGGATCATTCAATACTTGGACGGAGCTGTGAAAGGATTTATTAGATCGTTTCAGTCCTTCAAACGTCACATATAGGTTGAGAAATGAGATCACAACCTTCCGCCAAGGGTATGACGAACCAATGTATGAAGCTTGGGAGAGGTACCAACAAATGCTAAACAACTGCCTGCTTCATGGTTTCCCATCATGGACGCAAGTGTCAATGTTCTACAATAGAGTAAACCATCCGACACGAATGATGCTCGACGCCTCAGCCAATAGGATCATCCTGGATAGACCACCTGAGGAGGCACTCTATATTTTGAAAATAATTACAAAGAACGACTACAAGTTGCCTACAGCCCGCCGTGGCGGCATGAGGCGACCAACTGTTGTGAATGAAGTAGAGGCCACAAAATCTGTTAATGCCCGCATGGACAAGCTGACCGAGCTGGTGATGAATATGGCCAAAGGAAAGACATATTAGGCCAAGAATGTGGAGCCTTTTTGTGATGAGTGTGGGGCAATCACGATTCCTCTAAGTGCATCAAACCTGCCAACTTCATGGGAACCTACGAAAGGAATAACAGGCCCAACACCAACACATACAACCCAGGATGGAAGTAGCATCTGAACTTCTCCTGGAGTAATCCAAACACAGCTGCAAATCCAAATCTGCCAACTTCATGGGAACCAGTGATTTTATTGTTCGTACTAATAAATTTATTGATAAAACTGTAACGCCCCGGTTTTGGGCTTAGAAGTCTTGGGCGTTGACCGGCTGGTCAAAGTGCTGTTCGAATCGTAAGAGGTTAAATTAGGAAAGCCTAGTTCGGGTTGCATTAAAAATATGGAAAAATGTTCTAAAATCATCTTTTAATATAATTAAGTGAACTGTGAAATCAATTTTGGAAAATGAGTTTTGGAAGTGTGACATTTTGGCTAGTGACCAAAATGTAATTTTTGAAAGTTTGGTGGCTGTTTTATAAAGGGTTGAAACTTTGAATCTTTAAGGAGCTATTTACCCAAAGGGAGTTTCTCCAGATTTTTCTAAGATATTTTGAGTTATAATTCTGATTTTTAAAGATTTCATAAAGGAGGGAAATCTCATTTTGCTATTTTTCTCAACTAACTTCTCATTTTCTTTCTCTCTTTTCTCTCAACCCAAACACTCCATTTCCAGAGTTTTAATTCTGATTTTCTCACCTAAAATCCTCCTTTCAACTCTCAATTGATTGCAAATCAACATATCTTCAAAACCTCTTCAATTGCTACAAGTTTCATCAAGGATTTTCATTCCAAAAAGAGGAGAAACTCAAGTTTGGAGGTAAGAACGTCCTTCTCCTCTGAACTTCAAGTTCTTTAATGAAATTCCTAAGTTTTCAATCCTAAATTGATGTTTAATTAAAGGCTTTTAAGTTGGTTTATGGATCTTGGCAAATTATGCAAGATTTTGATGATTTCACATGATTTTCGTTAGATCTGTTAGATCTGTGTTTTGAGAGGTGTTTTTGATGTTAAATGATCTCTAAATTGATGTGGAATTGAGTTTTGATTGATGCAATCCCGGATAGGTTGAGTTTCCTAAGTTTAGCTTGTGTTTTAAGGTAGTTTTTGAGGTGATCTTGGTGATCTGATGTTGCTGGAGGTATAAGGATGTTTGTAGATTGTTTTTAGATGTTTAATGATGTTAGTGGAAGTGTGGATTTGCTGGTTTATGGCTGGGCTTTGTTTAGAAGTGTTTTGGATGCATTTTCGGTTGTGTTTGGTGGCCGAAAATGGAGGTTATGTGAGAGCAGCGAGTTTAGGTGCTTTCATTGAAGCAATTAATGCATGATGATGCATTAATCCTCTGCTTTAATGTGTTGAAACAGGGGAGGTATCCTTGGATCCAAGAATTGTTGATTCGGAGGCTTGATTTGGTGCTTTGGCTTGAAGCAAAGTGGAAATCGGTGAGTGCATTTGTGAAAATGGATTTTCAGCTTTAAAACCAAGGGTTGAAGGTTTTGGGAGCTTAGTTTAAGTCTAAACAACTTTGCTAAGCTCAAGTGTAAGTTTTCGGATTTACTCTCTAGTGGTGGCCATGATTTTGATGTAATGCAAGATGATGATTTGCATGTTTTAATTACTGTTTTGAAAGCATGTTTTAGCATGGATTTTGCTGATGATGTAAGCCATATGTTGAAGGTGACTCTAGGTAGGAGTACCTTGTTTTTATACATTGAAATGATGTGGTTTAATGCTTTGAAATGCATGATGAATATGGCTTGGTTTAATGCTTTAAAACAGTGGATTATATGATGTAAAAGATGTATATTGGCAAGTGATGATTTTTAAAAGTGAAGGTCACTAAGGTGGTTAAAAGTCCTTGAGTGAGCCTTGTTACTTAAGAACATCAAGGTGGTTAAAAGTCCTTGGATGGTTCTTGTTGCGGACACTAAGGTGGTTAAAAGTCCTTAGGTGCTCCTTTCCATGGTGTTTAAAAGTCCATGGGGCCAAGGTGTTTAAAAGTCCTTGGGGCCAAGGTGTTTAAAAGTCCTTGGGGTGATTCAAGTATTGGACACAAAGGTGGTTAAAAGTCCTTGTGTGGTCCTCATTCATGGTGTTTAAAAGTCCATGGCCAAGGTGTTTAAAAGTCCTTGGGACCAAGGTGTTTAAAAGTCCTTGGGGAAAGTTGTTGAACTTGTTTTATAAATGAAATGTATCACTTGAGCCAATATGACATGTTAAGTATATTATGAAGCATGAGATGCTTGTTTTAATGATTATGTTGAAGCATGAGATGCTTGTTTAAATGTTATTTGAAGCATGGGATTGCTTGATTTGAAGTATGCTTTGAGCATGTGCAAAGGTTAATTACAAGCATGTTTGCAAATGTTTTAAATTGCATTATTGAATGGTTTTTAAATAGCACTCCTCACTAAGCTTTTGCTTACGCTCTCTCGTTTTCTTAATTCAATAATGCAGAGCATTAGAGTATCTTGAGGGGCAGCAAGAAAGGGCAAGCAATCAAGTTCAAGTAAAGCTCAATGTATGAAGGTTTTATAAATACTTTTAGCTTTTGGTTGATTTGGCAATGGGGGACCAATGTGTATGTTTTGGGAGGTGTTTGAGACTCCCTAAGTATGTTAAATGTTGTTGTGGTTGCTGGTTTTTGGATTGAATCCTTATTGCTTGGTTATGAAGGATTATGCATAAATGGTTAGCTTAAGTAGGAAGCATGCCATTTAAATTGGGGCTTTTCATGTGTGATGGTTATGTGTTGAATTGATGATGCATTTATGATCCCTGCATGTTGTATATCTATGTGGTATGATTTGGTGATGTTTAATTAAAGTTTGCTGCATGTATGATGATGATTTTGAGTCGAAATCAGGCAGGGGTATCGGTACTCGGGCTAGCGTATCGATACGCCTGAGCCAAATATGCTCATTTCTGCCCAGGCGTATCGGTACGGTGGTGTGGGTATCGATACCGTATGAATGCCGTATCGATACACGGGATCTCGTATCGATACCGTCGCTGGAGTTTGGTCACTGCCTTCCCCGAGTATCGATACGACACCTGGCGTATCGATACCTGACCGTTAATTCAGTTAAAAGTATCTTTTATGTTTTGTTTTGTTTACGTTTTGGTCCTGAATCTTGTTTGTTCAATTAAATGAGTTTGAGAAGTCCTTTTGAGCTGAAATTTCACAGGGAAGCATGACACCTGACTAATTTCAAGATGGTAACTTTAATTTGGACTAAGTCCTCATATTTATCAGAAATTACAATTTGGTCCCTAAAGTTGTAATTTGTTCAATTGGGTCCCTGTTTGATCTCTGATGTTTGTGATCTTTGAATATGTTGTTTGTGTGATCACAATTAGGGTTAATGTGCATCTAGATAAGATTAAAAAGAAAAAAAAGGGTCGTTAATCAAGGTTGACTTTCGGGTTGACTTTGGTTTTCCCCGTGTGACTTTCTTAATTCGGGTCAACCGTCTAGGCCGGGTTAAGGGGGTTATAAAAACTTAGTCATTTATGGACAGGACTGAGATGAGGATGAACAACCAGGAGGCTGTAATAAAGAATTTGGAGACTCGGTTTGGGCAATTTACTGAGATCATAAGCAACATGACAAAGGGTGCAGCATCCAACAACACAGAGGTAGCAGCCAAACCCACCTATGAACAGTGCAAAGCCATATCAACCAGAAGTGAGAAACAACTGGATGAGCCCAGAACTGAACAGTCAATGGACCATCAAATAGAACAATCTGCCGTGGCAGCATCAAAACTAGTCGCACTGGTAGATGAAACTAACATCAGCCCTAAGAAGGATGATCCTGAGTCGCCACATATTAAATTTCCATGCAAGGAACGCATTCAGGACATCCGCCTGCCGCTACCTTTCTCCTAAAGACTAAAGCAACAGAAACAAGAGCACTAGTTCTGAAAATTTCTAGATATTCTAAAACATGTGCACATTAACATCCCTCTTGTGGAAGCCATCCAGAACATGCCCAATTACGCAAAATATTTGAAGGACATGATTTCCTAGAGGAAAAAAATTGGGGAGTTCAAAACTGCAATTATGACAGAGGAGTGCGTGGTTATGCTGCACAACAAGCTATAGGCCCAAAGAACAAATCCGAGCATCTTCGTTATTCCATGCAGAATCGACAACAACCATGCCAAGAGAGCCCTGTGCGATTTAGGAGCCAACATTAACTTGATGCCAAAGGCGGTCTTTGACAAGTTAGGTATTGGGCAAGCCAAACCCATCTCCATCATGCTAAAACTAGCGGGCCATTCATTTGTACAACCGGATGGCAAAGTCGAAGACATCCTGGTTCACATGGGCAGCTTTATTTTCCCAGCAGACTTCCTCATCCTAGGCTCTGAGGCCGACGAGAACGCCCCCATCAACTTGGGTGACCGTTTCTGGCCACGGGCAGAATGCTAATTGATGTGGAGCTGATTATGAGGGTGGACAACCAAAGCATAAAACTAAATGTTTTACAACCCTCAATAAGGGAAAAAGAAGGATGCCCAGACGCCCAGGCTTCCGAAATCAACATTGAAACAGAGAACGATAGCAACTGCCCAGGCATGCAGTAGGGTAGAATGAAGGACCCCAAGGAGCAAGAGGACCCCCAGAAGGGAAATAGCGAAAAATCACCTCAAGAAGTGGTTTATGTCTAGGAGATGCACCCCAATGCACTCCTAACATAACTTAGTTCAACAATTTTATTTTTTTTATTTTTATATTTTAGGATTAGAATTTATTTTATTTTATCTTCTTATTTTTAATGTTTAGGATCAAATTTTAATTCATTACAATTAAGTCTCCACATTTTTATTTCAGTATCTATTTATTTTATTATTTTTATTCTCAGGTTTTAGGAATAAAAATGCAGAACCAATGAGAAGGCCCAACAAGGAGCCCACACACCATCCTACCGAGACAGCTGAGGGCGGCCCAGTGCAGAAATAGCGTAACGCCTAGTTGACCGCTAATGGCTAGCTGTCAACGGCTACAAAAATAACGGGCAGAAAACTCATAACGTGCGTGAAGAAATTTGCCCGTCGAGAATTTAATGCCGCCACTGCATCTCACGGCACCATCTATATAAACCACACTTCTCCCATTCATTTACTTTACTTGCATCTCCTTGTTAACCTATTCTTGAATCCACTGCTCTCTTTCTCATTATCTTATTTTAGTTTCTAATTACAAAAAACTGTCTCACACATGGCCTCATAATCACAATCCAAACCCACATTTCAACGTTTCTTCTCCAATGATGATGCAAGAAGGTACAGAACCCAGTTCGCCAAACAAGCCATGTGGGAGGAACAAAGGTTCCATTATTCACACTAGACAGGGGATCTTGGCCTTGAGCCCGCCTTATTCGAGAGAATCCAAGGCAAGGGTTGGGAA
This sequence comes from Hibiscus tridactylites, assembly GCA_958450335.1. Classification (NCBI taxonomy): domain Eukaryota; kingdom Viridiplantae; phylum Streptophyta; class Magnoliopsida; order Malvales; family Malvaceae; genus Hibiscus; species Hibiscus tridactylites. The sequence goes on from OY288281.1 coordinate 45,215,108, forward strand.
ATATTCGTACGACAATCAAAGGTTGCAAACATCACACTTGTTTCGGAATTTTATGCCCACCACCCCCGCCCTAAGCTGCCATTCGTATTTGTCTGAGGAGAGCCTGTCAAGTTAAAGGCTATCGTCATCAACAACTTCTATGGGCTCGAGATGGATGACAACCCTCACGAAGAATGGAGGCAGTCACTAATGGCTGCCAATTATGATAGAATCAAGGCCCAACTATGCGAACCCAACAAGTCGTGGTTAGCAGGAAAACATGGCGGCTCCGTGCAACGTCGCTGATTGCTGCCATAGGCGATGTTATGGAATACATTCGTCAAAAGAGGTCTGTTGCTCACCTATCATAACTCCACAGTAGATTGGCCGCGTTTCGCTTTCATTCACTCAATAATGATGAATAGATTGATCAACGTTGGGGAAATCATCTGCAAGGAGATCCACAATTGCTTTCGGAAATCAAAGGGATGACTTTACTTCCCATCACTCATCACGGGCTTGTGTGCCAATTTCAACGTCCAATAAGATCCAAACGACGAGATGACATCCGCCAAAGAGGGTTGAACCAGAAAGGTCCTCCTGCAGATGATGCAAGCACCAGAAACAGAGCAGATCACACCATCGTAGCCCTCCGCCACCCAACCAGCTACACCGGCAGCCCCAGGTAGTACTAAAGTTACCCCAAATCAAGATGTCATTTCCCTACTCCACACTTTGATAGAAAGCAACAAACGGATAGAGCGGCAACAATTGACGTTCACGAAATATGTGGGGGGAGGTCCAAGAGGCCTTTGTGGCATACCTTCTTCAGAAATTCCGCAATGACAGCCCCTCCCTGCACACCTTCCCTGAAGACTTAGCCACCGCAGGTGATCCCAGAGAGACCACACCATCAGAAGAACCTGCTCGCCACGCCACCTTCCGCTGCCAAATGCCATCTCTGATGCACTATCCATCCTACTCCACCACCTCTGCTTCCAACACGGTGGCAGACACTTCCCAGAGGCATAAACAACATTTCTCTTCAGCCTACACAAGGGAGCCAGTGGCAAACATCTCCAAGTCCAACGAGGTTGAGCAGTAGACGGCAACAACAACGGCACCCATGGCAATAGAGGATCCACCGACATAACCCATGGTAGAGGCAATCATGAAGAGAAAGCGGCACATCATCTTAGTCGAGCTAGAGGAAGAGGAGTCTAAATCTGATCCAGACCAGAGTGCAGCTCCTCGCCCCACTCTTAAGAGAGTCCAGCAACCGAGGAAAGTAAAGATATCACCCGGACATCTGCTAGCCGCCACCTTGTCATCCAGTCTTCATCTTCCTCCTCTGCCGAAAAGACACCAGCTTCTTCTTAGCCCTCCGTCAACTTCTAGAGTTCTTTCTTTTATTTTCTTCATTTTATTGCTTGTTTTCATGTTTTAATTATCTTCATTGTGTTTCTTTTCCTGTTTTTATTTTTTTCTTGTAATTTATTTTGTGCATTGAGGGCAATGCCCATCTCGAGTTGGGGGGTAGCTCTCATATTTTTGTTTAGGCATCATAGTAGCATATAGATTGCATTTACGCCTTATTATTAATCATATTTTTTTTGTTAGAACTTGTGTCTATGATAGGATAGCCGATTAATTTATTTTGACACCAAATTAAAATTGAACTTAATTTTCAGAAAAGTTTGAATAACTTAGAATTTTTTCTATAATTACCAAAAATTAAAAACACTTCTATTACTTGCTGGATTTGTTAGAATATCTGATGAACACTGTCTGCTTTATTTTTAGAATTCTTTGTGAAATTCTAACATTGGTTGCAGGTAGCCGCCGAGGCAGAAAACAGAAACAGAAAAAGAAAAGCAATGCCACGGCAGGAAAAAAAATATTTATGTTGTCTTTCCCTAGAGTTGCCCGAAACCGGATCTAGGAAGAATCATGTGCAAGGACACTCCGCTGCTATCAGAGTCCATGAATATGAAAATCCTTGAAGTGACGAACAAATTAGCATGAGTGAATGAAAGTCTTCATCGGATGACTCTACTCAAAGGGTTCAAGGTTTTGTAGTATGCTCCTATCTTAATTTCAGACCTAGAGAGTAGTTGTGATGAGCCAAAGCCCTTACTGCCATGTTTAAATAAATGTGCTTAATTGTACATAGTCCTGCACTGATGCAGTTCCAGACATAGTTAAGTGCTGTCGAGTAGCCGCCGCAACCATACTTGCCGCCCAGGGTAGCAAGTTGAGGAATTGGAGAGTTGGAGTGCGATCTGTAGAGAAAAAAATCATGATTCCAACGATGCCATCCACTCAATTTTCTGACACCTGGAGCAGCGGACAGAGTCGTCGAAGGAGGAGATTAAGATAAATTACGGTGCAAGGAAAGAGAAGAAGTCCACATTCAACTCAAAGAAGTCAGCATTAAAGGTTGCATTTAATGCAAAAGCTACTTTGAAGACTTCTACTCCAAGGAGGACTTGGCCTAACTAATGCCTATATATACTCGACATATTTTGTAATTGGAGACATCTTAGGTTTTCCTTTGGACATAGTCTAGGTTTTCTTGTCGCCATTATGTTGTAAATTTTCTCTTGGGTTTGGGTTATGCTGTAAACTAATGTGAGAACGGTTTTTTAGGAATTAAGTTTGTTTTTGCAATAAAACTTCAAGGTTTTCTTATTCCATGTCGTTCATAGTTTCAATTAAGTTTGAAAGATTAGTCGTTATCTATCTATTTGTTCGGTATCGAGAGATTTGAACTCACGAAAGGGATAAGTACGATCCTCATCCTAATCAGGTGTTGATTAATTCGGCCCAGACATATGTGAAAGTTTAAGGCGGCTAAAAGAGAACGAACCAATGTTGTTGTCTTTGGAAGATTCACGCCGTGAAGGGTATCATCTGTAGTGGGCAACGACAACATTCTGAATTAGACATAAGCGGGATCAATATCGAAGCGTTCTGTCGAGCCTTGAAGGTCTGCCGAGTTTGCCGCTGAGCCATCTATCCGTTCCACTGCTGAGGCAACGAAAGCGTCAAAGCAGCCAATCTGTCATCCTTTGCCGAGGCAACAAAGTCTGGTAGCACAAAGCAACTTAACCTACACAACGCAGTTTCACACTACTAAGCAGCATAACCTAACTGTAGAGTGTCCACAAGTTTATATTTTGTACACACTCATGCCCTTATTATTGTTGTTTTTAAGATCATTTAGGCATATTTAGGTGCATTGCATGCATAATAACAATATTTGCTCTTCTACCATACTTTTATTGAATATTTCATGTTTGGTTAAGAAAATATACTATTTCAATTTTTATTTTTAGGTGCTTTAGACGTGTAGCTATCGAGAAGATCAGAGAGGGCATGAAAGCTGGGAGAAAAAGGAGCTGTACTGAAGTGGTTTCAAATGCCGACGCCGCCTTAGCAGCATTATCGCTGATTGCTGCCTAGGCATGAGTTAAATTGACTTAGTCAAGATGGGTCACGATTAAAAGAAGGCAATTTCTTGAGCCCAATGAGCCCAACCTTGCAACTATCTGAAGCCTGTAGCGCCCTGAAGAGCTTATTAAAGATTGATAAGTAAGATGACTTATCTTTACTTGCTGAAGAAGGCAACGTCCAAAGAGTCCATATTCAAGTAAAAAAGGAGTCAACATTTAATGTAAAGTTACTTTAAGGACTTCTGCTCCAAGAAGGATTCAAACTTAGGCCATTAGCTCTATATATACCCATGTATGTGAGGGTATAGGGCATGAGGGGATATAGCGAAAAGGTAGATAGATGGACTAACGGAGGTGTTGGAGGTCGCGACCCAACTCTCTTAGGGTTTAGGTTTTTGTATGTAAAGTTGTTGTGAGAAACGATTGTAATAGTTTAAGTGTGTTTTCAATAAAGTATTCTCAAGTTTGCTTAATCATGTTCTTCACTTCTTCAATTACTTCCAAAAGTCTAGTCGAGAAAATCCATTTGTCGGGCACGAGAGTGTCAAACTCACGAAAGGGTTAAGCACGGTCTCATCATGTCGAGGTGTTGACTAATTTAGCTTAGACATAAGTTCAAGTTTTAGCGGCTAAAAGGAGCAACCAAACGTCGACTACCTGTGTTAGGTTTATGCTGAGATTTCTAGGTATTGCCTACATCACGTTCTGACAGAATCCTTGCCTAGACAGAGAGAGGATCACTTAAGAATTGCTCTGCTTAACTTGAAATATCCGCCAGAATTGCCGCCAGGACATATTTTCGTTCCACATGCCGAGACAACGAAAGTTGCAAGCGCAGAGACCCACTGCGGCCGCGTGACAGGGTCGTAGCTGCCGTCTGCCGTTACCCACTGAGGCAGGAGATCGTGGTAGCGTAAAACACACTTAGGCTTTACAATGCAGTCTACACACTACTGAGCTACAATTACCTTACCCAATCTATCAACCTTATCTCTCCCTATCATCACTATTTTTTTTTATCTTATTTGGTTTTTACTTTTTCACATTTAGAAATTTTATTGTGCATTTACTAAACCCTTGTGTAGGAAAACATTCGTAGGAGCCGTTCCAATTCCTGTGGGAGACGATATCTTTTATACTATAACTTGACAAGAGTGTGCACTTGCGCTCATAAAAAGAGAACACCGAAACGCTCTGCAAGATTTTGGCGTTGTTGCTAGGGATTGGCAATAACAACTGTGTTTGAATTTCTGCACCCCTATTTTAGATTTTACACTTAAATTTATATTTATTTTAATTTTCAAAAAAAATTATGCCTCTTGCTTGTCTTTGGTGTATTTCTCGCCAGGGCGTTAAAGATGGTAGCCAACATCCACCTGAGGAGGGGAAGGACATGCCCGGACGAAAAGCCATACGCAAAGCCCTCAGAAAGTGGTTATGTTTGGTAAATGCGCAACCCAACATAACCTAATTTTTATTTTCTTTTTTATCTTTAATTTATTTTTAAGTATTAGGATCAGATTTAATTTTTAGTTATTTAATTTTTGCATTTAATTTATTTCAGGTTAGAAATGAAGGCAAGATCAAGAAGGATGAAAGAATAAAGGAGAAGCCCAACCCAGCGGCCAATGCATCCCAAGGCAGATGAGCATAACGACTAGGGACTTCATAACGGCTAGCCGCAACGACTATATTTGCAACAGCTACTGGAACAGATATCTGCGTAACGGCTAGAAGTGCGAAAATCGCGCCACAATCATTGCCTCTCGTTGGCAGCGTTCCCGCCAAGGCAGCGGAGAGTAGCGGCTATATAAGGCCAACTATTCTCCCATCATAATTCACTTTGCTCTCTCTTTTACTCTCAATGCTTTTTTTTCAATCTTTGCTTTCAAGAATTCGTCTGCTTTACTTTTTCTGCAATTTCTTTTTCTTTCTTTAGGCAACCACAACCGTTCTCACAATTATGGCCACATCAAAACAACCCACCTCAACCGCCAAGCCTACCTTTCAAAAGTTCTTAAACCCTACTGTCGCAGCAACTTACAAGCAGCACTTCACCGAGCGGCAACTCTGGGAAGAAATAGGGTTCCAATACACCAGGCCATATGGTGATTTTGGCCTTGAGCCCACCATATTCAAGAGGGTTCACAACTTGGGTTGGGATATTTTCACACGGTAGCCAGAGGAAATAAATAGGAACTAGGTGCGAGAATTCTATGCCCACAAGCCTACACCGGGAAACCCTTTTGTCTATGTCCACGACGAAGGAGTCAAGTTCACGGCAGAGACCATCAATAGATACTACATCATAGAAATCAACGGGAATCCGTATGAAGAGTGGAGGTCCTATCTAACGGCGGCCAACTACGAGAAGATCAAGAAAGAAATTTACATGCCCAACACCAAGTGGCTAAACGGCAAGAATAAAGGATCAGTCAACCGCCGTGATCTGTTGCCAGAGGCCATCCTTTGGAGTACCTTCGTCTAACACCACCTGATGCCTACCTCGCCCGGATCAACAGTCAACAGGCCGCGACTAGCCCTTATTTACAGTATTATGAAGGGGCGGCCAATCAATGTTGGCAAAGTGATTCTTGAGGAGATTTATGCCCACACATATAAGCCCAACGCCACGGGACCCATCGTCTACCCTGCACTCATCACAGGCCTATGTGCCAATTTCTGTGTGCCGCCGCACCAAAAAGATACAATCATTGCGACCAAGGAAGGGTGGACAAGAAAAACGCACCTCTAGATGATGCAGGAGCCAGAGCTGGAAACGCCATCAACTGCCCAGCCATCGTCCCAACCGCAGCGGACAGTACTGATGCTGCCCTCCCCTCCGTCGTAGTCCCACTACAGCGTAGCCTTGTGGAGAGCTGCCAGAGGATCGAGCACAAACAGATGATCTTCACCAAATACATTGCGGAGGTGCAAGCGGCATTTGTGGCCTACTTGCTTGACAAGTACCATGACACCGGCCCACAGTTACCCGCCTTTCCATTAGAGTTAGCAGCGTCCAAACTGACACATATCACACCCAGACTAGTTGCCACTCCAGCCGCCCCAGCCAGCAAAAGGCCGCACATCCGCCCTAAGCGAAGAACCTCACCACTCCCATCCAGCTGTATGACCTCACCTCCTCAATAGAGTCAGAGAAAGAGGAGGAGACTACCGCCGCCTCCCTAGCAGCAAAAGAGGCAGCTGCCGAAGATGCAGATGACTCAGACATGGAGTTTTCTGACTCCTTCGATGATGAACCGACTGAGGCAGCAAGGAAGAGGAAGTGGCCAGCCGCAACAACCAAGCCTCAGGGTGGAGGGTCTGAAACTGAGCCAGAAGGACCATCCAAGAAACCCACCCCAGCCGCCACGTGGCACGAAGAAGAGCACAGCCGTCAGACCTCCTGCCACACGTTGCCTAGTCTTGCCCGCCTCCTCAGAATCCTCCTCTGACACAACAACAAGGGAGGGGAAATCCCCTAGTCTATAACACCCTTTTTCTTTATTTTTATGTTTTCTTTTCATCTTTATGTTTTTTTCTTTTTCTTTTTATGTTATATTTCTTTTTGTTTTTATTTTATATTTTGTAAGGCATTGAGGACAATGCCAACCTTGAGTTTAGGGGGAATAGTCATCTTTGTTTTCTTTGTCCTTAGGTTCATTTAGTAGCATATAGGAACATATGTAAATTCTGCCCTAAACACTTAATAAAATAGAAATTCTTAGCTTAAAACTTGTGCCTATGATAGTTAGTCGACTACTTATATTCGCACCATACTTAAAATTTGACTTAACAATGGGATGAAGCATGAAAAATACTTAGAGATTCTTTTTCTTTTTGACAATTATTCTTACATTGTCTGTTAAATGATGAACTTTTGCTTGAGTTCTAAGTTTAACATTGCTTGTTTACCTAATAAAAATTTCTTAATTGAATACATGTTTGCCACCGCGGCAGCACATGGCAGCAACACAAAGATGGTAAAAACTCTAGATGTGCCCGAAGCAGGCTTTAGGTAGGATGTTTAAATACCCTAGAGGTACCCGAAATAGGCTCTAGGAAGGATCATGAGTAAGGACACTCTGCTGCTATCAAAGTCCAAGTATCTAAACCATATAACGGACAAATTAGCAAGAGTGAATGAAAGCCTTCACGGGATGACTCTATTCAAAAGGGTTTGGAGTTTCGTAGTGTGCACCTATCTTAGCTTCAGACCTAGAGAATAGTTGTGATGAGCTGAAGCCCTTAAAGCCATGATCGGAAAAAGAAGAAAAGAAGTGCTTTACTGTGCTGCCAAGGCATCAACTCGTATCCATTTTAGTAATCTAATTATTTTTAGCATTCTTTGTTAACTTAGCATACTTAGGATGGACACATACCTGCACACACTGCACTAGCACTAAGAAAATTAAATTCTAAGTTAATTTATGCCATTCCCTATCACTAACATTAAATAGGTGCCACGACCTTGTGGTAAGAAATCAAGTTAAAGGCTATGTTTCTATTAATTTTGTGCAAGGGGCAGGTTTACTAGTTAGGTTGCATTGCTTGAGGACAAGCAATAGTTCGAGTTTGGGGATGTGTAGAGTGTCCACGAGTTCTATATTTTGTACACACTCCTGCCCTTATTATTGTTGTTTTAAGATCATTTAGGCATATTTAGGTGCATTGCATGCATAATAACAGTATTTTCTCTTCTACCATGCTTTCATTGAATATTTCATGTTTGGTTAAAAAAGATATTGTTTTAGTTTAGTTTTTATTTGCAAGTGTTGTAGATGTGTAGCTATGGAGAGGACCAGAGAGGACAAGAAAGCTGGGAAAAAAAGGAGTTGTACTGAACCAGTTCCAAATGCCGCCAAGGACGCCGTCGTAGCAGCAATGCCGCCGATTGCCACAAAACAACCCTTCACTCGGATTAGATGATAAAATTAGTTGGAAATATAAAATCATCCAAATCCTATGCTAAACCTACCAAATCCTAAGTGCCCTACCCGTGGAAAGGAATGGTCTACCTAAAATAATAGGCACATTAGTGTCAACTTCATAATCCAAGATGATAAAAAGCAGTTGGAAATATAAATTTGTCTACTTTTACCAACACATCCTCAATCTTACCCTTGGGATGTGCATATGATCGGTCTGCCAATTGAAGTGTCACTATGTAGGTCTTGCTTCTATGCCAAGCTTCTTGAAAACAAGTAGTGGCATCAAATTGATACTATCTCCTAGATCACACAATGCCTTACCCATGAATTTATTGCCAATTGTAAAAGGGATAATGAAACTCCATGTATCTTTCAACTTTTGTGGCAATCGGTTTAGGATCATGACACTGCATCATTCAGTGAGAGCAACAGTTTCAAACTCTCCCAACTTTCTCTTTTTGGACAAGATGTCCTTCATGAATTTTACATGGTTGGGAATTTGCTCAAGGGCCTCTACTATTGGAATGGTAATTTGCTATTGTTTAAGCACTTCCAAGAAACGCTTAAATTGCTGGTCCTACTTGTGTTTTTAAAGTCTTGCTGGAAATGGTAGTGGTGGATATACAAATGCTAGCATTGATGGCTTTGTCGAGGCAGTGCAGGCATCCACTTTGGCATCAATATGCTTTTTGGCCTCAGTCTACTTGTCATCATTGTTAACATCATCGTTGGCACTAGAACTGTTGGCATCATGTTGAGCACTGGTATTGGCATGCGTGTTGGCATCATCGTGGGCATAACCACTGGTATCATCTGCTTTAGCTTTCTCCTTCTCTGATTCCCTGGGCGTGTCAGCTGGCACAAGCTTAACATCTTGGCTATCATATGGCTGCTTGGCAGCCATCTCAGCTTCGCATTGCTTACCATTTTGAAGAGTTATTCCCTTGCATTGCTCATTTCCTTTGTGCCGAGCATCTTCAGTGTCGCTTGGCAAAGCACCTAAGGGTCTTTTGCTAAGTGCACTAGCAATTTTCCTGAGCTGCACTTCCAAATTCCACATCGATGGTGCCAAACTATGGACTATGACATCATTGCTTTCCATATACTCCATGAGAGTGCCTTCTTGGTTAAGTCCTTGCCCTTTCGAGAAATTGTTTTGAGCCTTTTGTGGCCTGACATTCTGATAGAATGCTAATATGACATTTTTATTATGCCTTTGAGCGTTTTGGCGTGGGGCATTGTATTGGTTACCTCCTTGATTTTCCCAAGCTAAGTTAGCGTGCTATCTCGAACCTGCGTTGTAAGCATTAGAATTAACATTATAGAAACGACCATCATTGCCAACAAAATTTACCGATTCAGGGTTGAGTGGGCATTTATCCACATGGTGGTTCTCTCCACAAATGGTGCAAAACGGATCTAGTGCTTTGACTTCTCGGGCCTCATTATTCTTTTGCAATGTTTTTACCATGCTATTGAGGTTGGAAATTTCGGCATGAATGGGCGTAAGTTCATCAACCTTTAATTTCCCACTAGCTTTGGTTCCGGTCCCAAGTCTAGCAACAAGATATTCAAAGTCATTGATCACTATCCTCTCAAGGTTTGTATTTGGGGTCCAATTTGGGAATCCATGCATTGTACACCTTCTCAACATATCCTTAAATATTTCCTATGCTTCGTAGAGAGTTTCGTCCTCAACCTGCTTAAATGTAATGATATCATCATGCTGAAAGTAACTGAAAGTGTGTCAAGAACTTTTGGCCCAGGTCTGCCTAGGAAGTAACTGAACCTAGTGGCAAAGAATTAAGCCACGCCTTGGCTCTATCTCATAAAGAAAAAAGTAAATAACCACAACTTCATGGTATCTTCTGATACTCCAATTTGCTGAAATAGTTGACATGTCTCCATGAATTGCTCGAGATGTTGCCTTGGGTCTCCAGTAAGTGCTCCATTGAATTGACCTACATTCAAAATAGTTTGGACCATTATAGGTTTAAGTTCAAAATTTGGCTCATTAGCATCAGTGCCAACAAGTCCTGGCATTAAATTTGCAATGTCAGGTGTTGAATGTTCTCGGATTAGTCTTTCTTCTTCAGCGTGAGAAGCGACATGATTATTGTTTTTCTGGTGGATTTTTATTCTTGTTAACACCATTTGCTCCTCCATTTCCTTGATTCATCTCTCAAATTCTCCTTTTCAATCCGCACAAAGTGCGTTCAATCTCAGGATCTAATGGCCAAGCTTCATTCTTAGTACGATTCCTAGTCATACACCAATATAAACATAAACAAAATAAAAACAAAAACAAAACAAGTAAAAATTTAAAAAAAAATCAAACCCGTTGCAATCCCCGGAAACATCGCCAAAAACTTGTAGACTCTCTAGAAGATGTGTAAAATGAATGTTGGCAAAAGGTATAAATGATATATATTGGGCAAGTTATGCCAATAGTCTTTTGCGTGCAAGTATTCACGGTCTGCAAGTAATACAACTTGGTAAGCTGAGTTATCGATCCCACAGAGATTGACTTGAATTCGATGGTTTAATTGTTACTTGCTTTGGAAGAAAATATGTTTGTTTTAAAAGTTGTTTTGAAACTAAAGAAAAGAAAAATAAAATAAAGTAAATTGTTGGCAAGGAAGGTGTTTCTAAATGAGTGATGAATGTTGGCAGGGAATGCCTGGATTCAACATGTCTCCTACCAGTCTTTATTGGCAAAATTGTCTTGGCATTGTTTGCCGAGCAGATTCAACATTAGCAAAGCCTCTCTCGATGGTCATTGCCCTAAATTGGCCAAGTAAACATCCCTATGTCTCTACAGTGTATGTTTTTCTTAAATCAATTTGATTAAAACCAATCTATACTCCTAGGGATAGATTTCACTTCCAAAGTAAGTTCATCTACTTAAACGACTTCTCTCACAAGTATTCAACTACTTAATCGTCGCCAACCCAAGTCTGTTAAGATATTGGGAGGCAATAGGCGTACCGTGCCAGCTCTCGCTTGGCAGAGTGTTTAGGAAAAATTAGAGTATGCCAAATAGAAAAACTTTACCAAAAATAGAATTATTATAAAGGAACTAAGGCATAAAGCAAATATCAATCCAAAACATCCCCCACCAACTATGAAAATCAGTTCATGGTGAGGGGGTTAACCAATACAAAAATAATCGTTTTCAAAACATCATCATAAAAAAAACTAAAGATAAACAATTTGTGCCAAGGGAATAGGTAGAGGGGTCTCTCGATGCAGCCCTCTACGCCAGGCTCTCAACCAAGAGGTTGAACCACCCTTACTCGGTGCAGCCGGCCGTCAGTCTCCGGTCAATCCAACGACGTACTCTGATCACTCTAGGTCTTTACCCGATCACTCTCCTCGTCTCTCTCTATATATGCAATGCTTGATCGGTTGGTCTTTATATAGAGGTGAGTGGGAAAAGATGAGATAAGCCTTTGCATTTGAATTTGAATTGATCAGGAGATAAGAGATAGAGCTCTATCTGATCATTTTGACATCTTATCAGCTCGGTGTGATAGCTTATCATGCTAGGGATGACGTCATCATGCCTATGTCGTCTTGGCATCCAAGCTTGGCACAACGTTGCCAACTTCACTAGGCACTACCTTGGCACCCGTTTGTGCCTACAGCTCTTAGCATTCACCTTGGCATTCCTAAATGCGTTCCTGACCTTGTTGCTTTCCTATGTCCATTCCTCTACCAAATCCTATACCAAACCTAAAAAATAGCCACAAAACAACCATTCACTCTAACATAGGCAACCTTCTAACTCCTTGATGAAAATGTATGATCCTAACAAATTAATGCAACTAAATGTACCCGAAAACAAGCAAAAGCATATCAATATAGGCATGAAAAACAATACTTTTGAGGAGGTAACATGTTGGTTCACCGTGTCTTGTTGATACTCAGGACAACTGTTGCTGATGGGAGGGTCGTGGGATAATCCCCCTTTGGTGCTCCCAAGCACTTCTCTCTCAGACAAGTTGATGGCATCGGTTTGGGAATCTTGGCTTGCTCCATCCGCCATAGTGCTTGACATATTTGGCTCGAGCTCTATGGGTCTATCAAACTCGTCCATGGGCTCTTGCATTCTAACTACTAGCATCATCCAATCTCTGATGACAAGGGCTGGTCCTTCGGTGTTGTCTTAGAATGGTTTGGTGCAATCCGGTAGCACCTCCTTTTGCTCGCTCTCCTTGGCTTGATTCAACTTTTCAAGCCTTGTTGATGCTAACTAATGTTGGGCTTTGGATGGTGGCACCACTTTCGAAAAGGGCTCAACCTCACGGTCCACCTTACTCCTAGGTGGCAATGCCTTCGGTAACTCTAAAGGCTTCAGATCCTTGATCTCTTCAAGGACTTGACCCACTGCCCCAGAGACTTCCATGGTCTCTACCATAGTCTCATCATCGTTGGATCTCTTCGTCTCGAGCACTCTTTTGTAAGAACGGATCGTTGACAACACCTTTGCGTTTTTGCTTGCATCACAGCTCGCCGGTACGATGCATTGTTGTCGTGGATCCATGATACATAGAACGTCGTAATGAGGCAAGACAAGGGCTTTTATCCATTCAAGAAAAGATAAGACCAAAACAAAGTCATAATCATCTAAAGGTATTACCTTGATAGATATTTTACCTTACCAATCTCCAATCTGAAGATCTACTCCATTTGCAACTCCCACAATCGGTTCTTCCTTGGAATTGAAAATTTTGATCCACCCACTTGCCTTCTCAACTTGAAGGTTTAATTGCTTTACAGCCTACTCGAACACGAACGACTTAGATGCACTGGTTTCCACAAGCGCGCTCAACTTCTTGTCAGCAACTATCACGACCACGAACATGAGCCCCTTCTGCTTACAACCACTCTTGGCTTGAAGCAAGCTTACGATAGAACCAAGTTGGGAAAACTCATGTTCTGTTCCAATGTCTTATTGGATGGAAGAAAGACTTGTCTTCTTCGGGAAATCATTGATGTAGTGTGGTCAATCGCAATGGAAACACTTCACTCCACCTCGTTTCTTTCTCTCCCAAGACCTTGTAAACCTAGTTGATTTGACATTCAATGGTTTACCTCTACCATTCGTAGATTCCTCGTCTCGACTTCACCAACCGTATCTATTCAAACATGGCTTTGACTTGGGTGATTCAGGTTCTCTCTCAAACTTGGCAATGGCTTCGGCCTCGTCCAAAGCCTTAGAGAGTACGTAGACTCCCCTCATTTCCAACTCCAAACTGGCCCATTGTTGGAGTCCATCCACGATGCATTGTTGCCGTGGATCGAGGATACACACAACACCGACATGAGGCAAGACAAGCACGTTAATCTGTTCAAGAAAAGATAAGCCCAAAACAAAGTCATAATCATCTAAGGGTATTACCTTGATGGATGATTTACCGTGCCAATCTCAAATCCAAAGATCCACTCCATTTGCAACTCCCGCACTTAGTTCTTCAAGACAGTTTTGATCCATCCACTTGCCTTCTCAACTTGAAGGTTTAATATCTTTGCAGCCTTCTTGGACATGAACAACTTGGATGCATCGGTGTCCACAAGCACACTCAACTTCTTGCCAGCAACTACCACATCCACGAGCATAAGCCCATTCTTCTTACAGTCATTTATCTCCCAAGACCTCGTGAACCTGGTGGATTTATTATTCAATCGTTTACGACTATCATACAAAGACTCCTCATCTCGGCTCCGCCAACTGTTGCTATTCGAACGTGGCTTTGACTTGGATGATTCGTGTTTTCTCTCAAACTTGGCACTGGATTCGACCTCGTCCAAAGCCTTAGAGAGTACCTAGACTCCCCTCCTTTCCAACTTGAAACTGGCTCATTGTTGGAGTCCATCTATGATGCATTTTTTCCGTGGATCCAGGATACACACAACGTCAACATGAGGTAAGACAAGCACGTTAACCCGTTCAAGAAAACATAAGCCCAAAACAAAGTTATAATCATCTAAAGGTATTACCTTGATGGGTGCTTTTACCGTGCCAATCTCCAATCGAAAGATCCAATCCATTTGCAACTCCCGCAATTGGCTCTTCCATGGAATTGACAGTTTTGATCCACTCACTTGCCTTCTTAAATCGAAGGTTTAATTGCTTTGCAGCCTGCTCGGACACGAACAACTCGGATACACCAGTGTCTACAAGCACGCTCAACTTCTTGCCAGAAACTATCACATCCACGAACATAAGATCCTTCTTCTTACATCTACTCTTGGCTTGAAGTGAGCTCATAATGAAACCAATTTGGGAAAACTCATGTTCCGTTCCAATGTCTCATTGGATGACAGAAAGACTTTTCTTTTACGGGCAATCTTTGATGTAGTGTGGTCCATCACAATGGAAACACTTCTTTGGACCTCGGTCCTTTCTCTCTCAAGACCTCGTGAACCTGTTGGATTTGTCTATTGATGGTTTACCACTACAATTCGTAGATTCCTTGTCTCGACTCTGCCAAACTGTCTCTATTCGAACGTGGCTTTAACTTGGGTGATTCAGGTTTTCTCTCAAACTTCGCAATGACTTCGGCCTCTTCCAAAGCCTTAAAGAGTACCTAGTTGACCGAAGGGTCATAAACCCTAAACCCTCGAACTAGAACATGCTAAGCCTCTCAAACTCTCAATATTCGACATCTCTCCTCTTGACTGAAGGGTCCTTTATATATGAGAAGGTGTAGGGCATGTCCTTCTTGGGGAGGAAGTAAAGTTGGAGTAGGAGTTGTCTTCATTAAAGATGTGAATCTCTTTAATTTAATGCTTCCAACTTTAACTTTCCTTCCTTGATTTCATCCCCTTCTCGAGCTCCGATTTCCACGCAAAGTGTGTAGAAAAATCCAGTTTTTAATGCTCTACAAATCGATTACCACTTTGTCTATTTTGGCCTCCGACAATCTTAATAGTGCACGGTTGCGGCATGGTACTTGCTGCCTTGACCCTAGTCTGGAACTGGTTCTGCTCAGTAAGACTTTATCTTCTTCCCTCAGTAGAAGTTGTCATCTTTGGCTTGGCTCGATCAAGGTCTGAGTTGGTCTTGTCCTGCATCTTCCTCCATCTCCTTGAGTGATGTGGCGGCATCTTCCTGCTTCAGCAGTATACATCTGCAAAAATACCAATCATGTATTAAATAGTACATTTTTCATAGAATAAACAGAATATAAAGCTCAAAGGCATAAATGATGAAATCTATGCATGAAATGCCATAATGCAGCTCAAATGGGTATAGGTTGAGTGATAATTGCCATGTGGAAGGGGTCAAAATATAGGACTTTTGGGCACTTATCACACCCCCAAACTCGAACTATTGCTTGTCCTCAAGCAATGCAAACTATCAATTGTCAAACCTTAATTTTCATAAACCGTCGCCTTGGTCTTAATTTTCCTTCTCTCTTCAAACCATGGCTATGACCATTCTCGACCCTTAATGCTTCGGATGCCTTAGGAATTCCTTGGGAACAAGCTATAAGAAATAGTGAGAAAATTATGATAAGATGATTATATGGGTTCTAGATAAACACTTAAGCATTAAACTACTTAACTTGGGTATTTTCTCTTTTTATTTTTATTTTTTATAAGCATTCTAACCTACTAGAGCTAGTTTCGGGCACCTCTAGTGATTAGCCTAGAGCCGGTTTTAGGCACCTCTAGGGCTTCCTTAAGCTAGAGCCAATTTCGGGCACCTCTAACTTTTTACCCAATTTTCTTTCTAAGCTAGTCTATGTCTTAAGTGTACTAGAATTCCTTAAATCATGCAAGTCACAAAGGTGTTTAAAGTTCTAATCTCATAGTGTGATCCTATGTTATCTTCTTTTAAGCATCCTATAAATAAAGGCTCTAAACCGTTCTAAACAATGGTAAGAAGAGAGAGTTCTATTGCCAAGAAAGAAGATTTGATTAAAACTAAACTAAGGCAATTGATAGAAAGTATTGTCGGGGCATAAGCATAGTTCGGTTAAGGTAATGAAATTAAAAAAAATTGACAAGTAAAAGCACAAAATAGCATGTCAATTATATTATACAGCCGCGGCATGGATGTGCCTCGGCTTCGCAACCTACATCCCCAAACTCAAGACAAGCATTGCCCTCAATGCATTAAGCACAAAATACAGAATAAACATTATAAGCACACAAAAAATTAAAGGGAAAAAATTAAAGGCATAAGAGAAGAAATCTCAAGTGACTCGGATGAGTCATTGCTTTGTATGATCAGTCTCCTTGTTGCTATATGCTTGCTCGCTTGGTGGCTCTCGGTGGTTGGGTGCGTGTTGGGGGAGTGGGCTCTTTTTTTTATGCCGCGACATGAGCAGTAGGCATTGCTAGGGCGGCAGGTCTTGTCGAGGCATGCACTTTAGTGATTACAGAAGCATCGGGAATTGTCGAGGCATGCACCGTCTCGTTCGTTTTAGCAGTAGTTTTGGGACAGATGTTTGCTCCTTTGGTTGAGCTCAGGCTTGTCATGGTTTTGAGGTTCTTGGCCATGGTGATTTTGTTTCTTGATGTGGAAAACAAAGAAAACTTGAAAACTAATTGTACTAAAGACAAATAAAATATCTTCTAAAATAACTGAAAAATAAAATAAAAGTTCAAAAATTAAAGACGAAAAATTAAAAATTCTTAGAAAGAGCATTTTCATGTATTTTTTAAGGTTACCACATATCCAGGAAAGCTTGAGGAGGTTCATTTCTGATACTTCTTATAGTCCATCCACACCCTTCATCGAGTGACAATATTGCCCAAAAAGAGTTGGGCCAATGTGCTCGTAGGTACTCCCTTTGGCGTGACCATGGTGGATGCATCTTTCTTTCGTGTTCCCTTGTAGTCCATGTATACGCCCCACCTTGGGACTTTTTCTTATAGTCCATCCACACCCTAGGAATGGGTTGTTGGTACATGTTATCCATGGCATATATGGATCTCTTCAACTGATCTTCCGATTCTCTCACGAGTTCAACCATCATGGCAATGCACGCATTCATGGTATTTAATAGCTTTTGATGAGGACTAGCTTGCCATGACATATTTGTTGCCGTGACACTCTGTTGTTGATAAAGACTACTTTACCAAGGCATGTCTATTGCCGAGGCATTGCATTGCCAAAGCATGTCTCATGCTACAACGAAATTGTTATGGTAAAAAAATTCGAGCTTTCTGATCATACCGTGAAGGATTTTGTTCTGGTTCCATCTATGGTCCTCCTTGTAGTCATATGCACCGAAAAGATGAGGGCAATTTTCAAACAAATGATTTTCTCCATACATATCACAAGACTTTTCCACGATATATGCTTTTCTTGGTTGATTCATCTCTTCAAACATCAACGCTCGAATAGTTTTGCTTTTATTTCTCGACATGTTGATGTCCCTTAACTTGTAGCGCACCTGATTTTTTTAATAAAATAAATAAAAAGAAAAGATAGTAAAACTAATAAACTAAAGAAAAATAAAAAGTGCAAGAAAATAAAAACAAAAGTTGACAATCCCCGGCAACGGCGCCAAAAACTTGTTGCATGTAAATAGTGCCCCACAATTGTGCAAGTATACACGTCGCAAGTAATAAAGTGATAAGTATATCGAGTATCCTCTCCATATAGATTGGTACTCGTATAGTGGAATCCAATTGACTTGTCTCCGTCTTTGCATGCAATGAACACAGTGATGCCCCGACAGTGACGTCTCTATCGCGGCCGCAATGGTTGAAGTTTTTACCGCGGCAATCCCTTGCTCTTGGCAGATGCTGTTAAGGTTCGACAAAACATCCTTTGATGGTCCCTTCTTATCCCTAAGCTCAGAACACTGGTTGATGAATGAACCTTGATGATGCCTCCCGACGTCAACCAAAGACAAACACCAACGATGTTTACGCTTCTCTTAGCCGTTGAAACTCTTAACATGTCCCTAGGTCGAGTTAGCTAACACCACGTGGGGTTGATAACCGTGCTTATTCGTTTCGTGAGTTCAACTCTCCCGATATTGAACAAATAGATAACCTCACAAACCTTCTTCCGAATAGAATGCAAGGAAGATTAAAACCAAGAATAAGCAAACCTTCACTTTTATTACATTAAAAACTTAAACAGAATACAATTGTTTTCCCACAACTACTAAACAAAATAACCCTAGCCTAAGAACTAGAACATGCTAAGCCTCTCAAACTCTTAATATTCGACATCTCTCCTCTTGATCGAAGGGTCCTTTATATAGGAGGAGGTGTAGGGCGAGTCCTTCTTGGGGAGAAAGTAAAGTTGGAGTAGGAGTTGTCTTTATTAAAGATGTGAATCTCTTTAATTTAATGTTTCCATCTTTAACCTTCCTTCCTTGATTTTGTCCTCTTCTCGAGCTCCGATTGCCACGCAAAATGTGTAAAAAAATCCAGCTTTTAATGCTCTACAAATCGGTTACCACTTTGTCTATTTTGGCCTCCGACAATCTTGACAGTGCACGGCCGCGGCATGGTAACTGCTACCTCGGCCTTAATCTAGAACTGGTTCAGCTTAGTATGACTTTATCTACTTCCCTCAGTAGAAGCTGTCATCTTTGGCTTGGCTCGATCAGGGTCTGAGTTTGGCTTGTCCTGTATCTTCGTCCATCTCCTTGGGTGATGTGGCGGCATCTTCCTGCTCTAGTAGTATACATCCTGCAAAAATACCAATCATGCATTAAACAGTACCTTTTTCATAGAATAAACATAATATAAAGCTCAAAGGCATAAATGATGAAATCTATGCATGAAATGCCATAATGCAGCTCAAATGGGTGAAGGTTGAGTAATAATTGACATGTGGAAGGGGTCAAAATATAGGACTTTTGGAAACTTATCACGTTGCTATTCGAACGTGGCTTTGACTTGGGTGATTCGGGTTTTCTCTCAAACTTGGCAATGGCTTCAGCCTCGTCCAAAGCCTTAGAGAGTACCTAGACTCTCCTTCTTTCCAACTCCAAATTGGCCTATTGTTGGAGTCCATCCACAATGCATTGTTGTCATGGATCCAAGATACACACAACGTCGGCATGAGGTAAGACAAGCGCGTTAACCCGTTCAAGAAAAGATAAGCCCAAAACAAAGTCATAAACATCTAAAGGTATTACCCTGATGGATGCCTTAACGTGCCAATCTCCAATCCAAAGAACCACTCTATTTGCAACTCCCACAATTGGTTCTTCCTTGGAATTGACAGTTTTGATCCACCCACTTGCCTTCTCAACTCGAAGGTTTAATTGCTTTGCAGCCTGCTCGAACACGATCAACTCGGATGCACCGATGTCTACAAGCGCGATCAACTTCTTGCAGCAACTATCACGTCCACGAACATAAGCCTCTTCTTCTTACATCTACTTTTGGCTTCAAGCGAGCTACGATGGAACCAAGTTGGGAAAACTCAAGTTCTGTTCCAATGTCTCATTGGATGGCAGAAAGACTTGTCTTTTTCGGGCAATCTTTGATGTAGTGTGGTCCATCACAATGGAAAATCTTCACTCGACCTCGTTCCTTTCTCTCCCAAGACCTCATGAACCTGATGGATTTGTCATTCGATGGTTTACCACTACCATTCGAAGACTCCTCGTCTTGGCTCTGCCAATCATTGCTATTCAAACGTTGCTTTGCCTTGGGTGATTCGAGTTTTCTCACAAACTTGGTAACGGCTTTGGCCTTGTCCAAAGCCTTAGAGAGTACCTAGACACCTTTCTTTCCAACTCCAAACTGGCCCATTGTTGGAGTCCATCCATGAAAATAGAGAAACCCTCGGCTTCACTCAAATCTGGGATTTAGAGTTTGATCTCGGTGAAATTCCTCACGTACTCTTGTAGAAATAGATGAAAACATAAGGCTTTTTCTATTATTCGATATCTCAAAAGATTACAGCAAGAGACTATTTTATAGAGTCTTTTAGGAGTTCGACTCTGATAAGGATTCCTAGTATAATATAACTTCTAACTCTATACTAGATTAGAGATAACTCTAGACTAATTAAGACTTTAATTCTAACCTCTTTGCCTAATACAATAAATATAGATAATTACCAACTCTTAGAATATTTAATCCTAATCTATGTAATAGCTGAAATATCCTACACTCCCCCTCAAGTTGGTCAGTATACGTTGTATAGTTCCAGCTTGGATAAAAGTTCATCAAACACAATTTCAGGTAAGGCTTTTGTGAGGATGTCTGCTAGTTGGCCTCCTGTTGGGATATATGATAATGTAGGTACCCCATTGACAATTTTTTCCAAAATAAAATGCTTGTCTATCTCAACATGTTTTGTTCTTTCATGTTGAACTGGATTCTTTGCAATCTGAATGGCTGATTGATTATCACAAAGGATCTCAAATGTGTCTTCTTGGTCAGTGTGTAATTCTTTTAGCAACTTGAGAAGCCAAATTCCTTCACACATTCCTAGTGTTAATGCTTGAAATTCCGCTTCAGCACTGGTTTTGAATACAACCGATTGCTTCTTGCTTCTTCAAGTCACAAGATTTCCCCAAATGAATGTGCAGTACCCACTTGTTGATCTTTTTTCAGTGAGTTCTCCTACCCAGCATGAGTCTGTAAAGATTCTGACAGATCTATCTTGTGTCTTTTTAAACAGTAAACCATGTCCAGGAGTTTTCTTCAAATACCTCAGGATTCTGTTTGCTGTTGTCATGTGTTCTTCATTTGGATTTGTCATATGCTGACTAATCACATTAACAGGAAACATAATGTCTGGTCTAGTTAAGGATAGATAGATTAGCTTTCCCACTAACCTTTGAAATCTCTCTTTGTCGAATAAAGTGTATGTTTCTTTGGTGAATTTCAATCCAGCTTCCATTGGTGCTTCTGCTAGTTTGCATCCGACCATCCCTGTTTTGTTAAGTAAATCGAGAACATACCTCATTTGATTAATCACTAGCCCTTTACTTGACTTTGCTACCTCCATACCAAGAAAGTATCGAAGATGTCCCAAATCCTTTATTTCGAATTATCTCTGTAGAAGGGGTTTTAAGCATTCGATTTCCTTATCATCATCTCCTGTCATAATTATATCATCTACATAGACAATTAAGATAACTCTTTTATTTTCCGAAGTTACCTTAATGAAGAGTGTATGATCAGCCAGTGATTGCTTGTATCCATCTTTCAGAATTGCTTTGGTGAACCTGTCAAACCAAGCTCGAGGAGACTGCTTAAGGCCATACAGTGATTTGTTGAGCTTACAAACTTTCCGATGACCTTCAATTGATCTCAAACCTGATGGGACTATCATATAAACTTCTTCCTCAAGTTTTCCATTCAGAAATACATTCTTCACATCTAGTTGGTGTAGCTTCCAATCAGAGTTTACAGCAAGACTCAATAATACTCTAACATTGTTGAGTTTAGCCACTGGAGCAAAAGTTTTCGTGTAGTCGATCCCATAGGTTTGTGTATAGCCTCTAGCCACAAGCCTTGCTTTGTATCTCTGGACACTACCATCAAAGTTATATTTTATAGTAAAAATCCACTTACAACCAACATGTTTTTTTACCTTGGGGAAGATCAGTTATTGTCTAGGTACCATTCTTCTCAAGAGCACTAATTTCTTCTTCGACGACCTTTCTCCACTTGGGATCCTTTAATGCTTCATCAATTTTGGAAGGAATCTGCTTTTGACCTAAGCTTGTTGTAAAGGCTTTAAAGGATGGCCTCAATGAACTGTAGCCAGCAAATTTCTGAATAGGATGTTTAGTGCACTTTCTAACTCTTTTTCTAATAGCAATAGGAAAATCATCAAGATTAAAGATAGTATGCTCACTAATTATATTACCTTCCTCCTCCATATTGGCTAATGGACTCAAATCCAACTCTCGGCAAGTGTGAGATTGCAAGATTGCCTCAGGTATGGTTTTCCTTTTTCTTGTATAGGTCTGAAATTCTTTCAGAGGTGGAGTAGGTGTTTTTGAGGAGTTTTGAGGAGGTATGGGAGTATGGGAAGGAGTAGGTGTTTTAGAAGAGGCTGGTAAACTAGATGTAGGTTCAGAAAACAAAGGTGAATTAGAGGATAAAGGCTCAGTTGGTATAGAAGTATTGAGAGCTATTACTTGTGGTTGAGGAGAAGATTAAAAAGGAGAAGGCTAAAAATCATCCCAATTCTCCCCCTGAATTGCAGCCTGAGAAAAGTAAGGATCTTGTTCAAAAAAGGTAAGATCCATAGTAACAAAAAATCTGTGAGAAGGAGGATGATAAAACTTGTAGCCCTTCTTGAGTGAAGAATACCCGACAAGAGTACACTTCAAAGATCTAGGATCTAACTTGGACTTATTAGGTGCTGAATTATGGATAAAGACAGTACAACCAAATATTTTAAGAGGTAAAACAGAAGAGAAAGGCTTAAAATGGAGGTAACTTGTCAAGAAAACAAATTGAGGGGTTTGAAATTTCAAAACTTTACTCGGCATACGGTTGATTAAGTATGTGGCAATTAGCAATACCTCACCCCACAAGTATTTCGAGATCGAGCTAGCATATAGAAGAGAACGAGTTACTTCAAGAAGATGTCTGTTTTTTCTCTCGGCAATTCCATTATGTTGTGGAGTATCAACACAAGAACTAATTTGGACTATACATGCCTTTTGGAAAAAAAATCACCTAGAGATTTAGCAAAATATTCACTTCGATTATCATATTTGAACAATTGAATTTTAGTTTGAAATTGAGCAAGGACCATTGTATAGAATCTCCCAAAGAATTTTATAGCTTTAGATTTTCTTTCATCAAATAAGTCCAAGTATTTCTATTATGATCATCAATAAAAGTAATAAACCACTTACTACCGTCGACATTCTTCACCCTTGAAGGACTCCAAATATCACTATGAATCAAAGAAAAAGGATGAGAAGGTTTATAAGTATATGGAAGATATGATGCTTTAGTTTGTTTAGCAAGGGGACAAACATGACATTTAAATAAACTTAGCTTTTTATTGATAAACAAATATGGATATAATTTTTGACAAATATTGAAAACTAGGGTGGCCTAACCTAAAATGCCATAGTAAAACATCATCAAATTGTCTTAAAGATGTAAAAGAAGAGGGAGAGGTAGAGGTGCAATGTGATGGAGAGCTGTGGAAAACATAGAGGTCATTTTCCAATCTAGTAGTGCCAATCGTCTTCTTCGAGTCCAAAGCCTGTAAAAAACAACGAGAATCAGTAAATAGCATAGAGCATCTTAAAGTTGTTGAAAGCTTAATAACAGAGATACGATTCCAGGTAAGATTTGGATGGAGGGAAGAGGAGAGTTGCCAAGAATTCAACCACGAACATCATCGAGTTCTTGATTCAATCCATGAAGGAATTGAAAGATCCTCCTCTCGGTGGTAATTTTCTTGTATAAAGCAGAATCGGCTGGTGTCTCCCAATCATTTTGTTTGTAGAGATTGATTTGCTTCCAAAGAGCATTGAGAGTATTATAATAAAGAGTGACTACATTCCTTCTTGTTTAAGAATCGAGGCTTGTCCTTCTATACCATACAACTCCGAGATGTTGTATGTGCTTGAAGATGTCTCTTTGACAACACACCAAATTTCAGCTGTTGTTTGATAAAGCAGAAAGTTTATGCCGACATTAGGAGTCACAGAATTGAGGAGCCAAGACATGAAACGACTGTTTTCTAGCATCCAATTCGCATAGCCATCAGCATTAACCTCTGGTTGTTTGAGAACCCCAGTAAGATAGCCCAATTTACCTCGTCCCGACATAAAAAGTTTGACAGATTGAGACCATTCTAAATAATTATTACATGTTAATTGATGAGAAGTAATAGGAAGATTGGAAAAGTCATTGAGGTCGTCAGAACCACAATTGAATCCTGGTGGAGAAGTGATGTCAGAGGTTGAAGAACAAGAGGAAGAAGATGTAGCCATCGATAAGGTATTTTTTTTATTTATTTTTGGGTGATGTGGAAGATGATTTAGGGTTGAGGAACCGAAACCCCAGCTGATACCATGTAAAAATAGATGAAACATAAGGCTTTTTCTATTATTCGATATCTCGAAAGATTACAACAAGAGACTTTTTTATAAAGTCTTTTAGGAGTTCGACTATGATAAGAATTCCTAGTACAAAATAACTTCTAACTTTATACTAGATTAGAGATAAATCTAGACTACTTAGGACTTTAATTCTAACCTCTCTACCTAATACAATAAATATAGATAAGTACTAACTCTTAGGAGATTTAATCCTAATCTATGTAACAGCCGAAATATCCTACAACTCTTGGATAGTTCTGTCATGTTTAAGTTGGCGTAACTTTGTCCGCAACTCTCGTTGAGCATTTTTGGGGTAGAACGTTTCTTGATCTCAGATTGAAGCTCTCCCCATTTCTTGAATGGAACATCCTTTCTCTTTTCTTCAGAGCACCTGCGGCGCCACCGTAAAAGAGCATTTTCAGTAAAATAACTAGATGCAATATTTACCTTTGTGGACTAATCCACGATACTCATGTGGCAAAAATATTGATCCATTCTGTACATGAAATTCTCCACATCTAGAGCCTCTCTTGCACCCTGCAAACTCCTTCGGTTTTGGGACATCAACTAGGACCTTCGCTGGGCTAGACATCACGACATTCCTCATGGTGACTTTTTAAACGGATAGCTCGGACTTGAGCTCTTCCACCATTTTCTTGAATAGGGTCACCTCGTTTTTGAGGGATCCGTCTTGCAGATCGACATGCTCTCTCTCCGCATCAAGAGCCCCTTAGAACTTCTCCTCGAGTGTGTCACCCATTTTGTCCAGCTTCTCTAAGCAGACCTCGACCACGTCGAGTCTATCTCGTGACTCGTTCGTGGCACTCTCAAGTCGGGCAACCTTGTCCTCAAGTGTTGTGATTCGGTCCTTGGAAGTAGCTCTCTTTGCCTTGTTGGTCTGTCGATTCATACGTCGGCCCTCATACTCAGTGTCAGATGTGTTGCCTGCCATCTCTTACTCGGTTTGGATGTAAAAAATGGCTCTAATACCACCTGTCATGAAGCTAGAGTCTGACTAGCTGATTCGTGCGATCTTAGTCAACGATCTTAGTCGAAGACTAAGTCAGCCTTCGCAATCACTAAGCAAGAGTGCTTATAATAGTGGAAGCTCGTGGGAAAATGGGAAATGGTTAAGGCAAAGCAAGGAAAACAAAGATGAAGAGAAAAGTAACTCTTTACTGAAGAAAACTCATAAATGATAGAATGAGTTACAAAGTGAGTGGAAGCCTTTATTTATAGGCTCACCTTCTACGATCTAACGATCTAGGATGGATTGATCCAAGGGCTAAGGATCAATCCTAAAGATTCATATCTCCTAGCTATGGAAAAAATACCACTTATAATACATTGTTTCCATAAGTAAATAGGCAAGAATCACTCAATACAATCCTACTTAGGTGGCAAAGGATACTTTCCCCAAGTATGGCTTAAATGATGATATATTTCCATGTGTATTGGTCAAAAGATGATAATCCTTAATGGGACTTGGTCTCTTGGGCGAATTGGGCATTGATAAGCCCAGTTCTCTTGTCTAAAACCCCTTAGGCAGCATGCTCGGTGCTGAATCAAGCCCTAGGGATATAAGAAACTCAAATGAGGCTCGTCTTGGCCCCCAAGTGTGCACATCGGGTGCTGACTCGGGCTCTATGGCTTGGGCAAACATGGAGAGTGCTCAGTTCGGCCCACTTGGGTGCATGTGGTGTGCTCCCTCGGGTCCCACTCTCATGGGTAGCACATAGGGTGCTTGTCTCGACCCCAAGGTGTGGACATAGGTCTCTCGGTCAGATGAAGCTTGTGGTGTGCTAGTGCAAGTCCCTTTGTAACTCCTAAACCCGACCCAAAGGTTATGGGCCGAATCTTGGAAGTCGAATTGAAAACTTGCCCCTCAAGTAAGATTATTAGGTTTAGAAAATCCAATATTTAGGTTATTTATTGAAAACGGTGTCGTTTCACAATGAGTTCCTTTTTTTAAAAACACGAGTGTATAAATAAAAACATCATATAATAAATTATTCAAATATCCAAATAAAAATTCTCATTAATGCTAAAATAGTTAAAATCCCAAATAAATGTGTAAGTAACTGAAATTACATAAATCCCAAAATATTAACTAAAATAAAATAATTTTGTAAATCTGAAATGTCCATACTGAAAATTGAAATAAATCTGATAAATTGTGGTCCTCCAAGTACCGAAAGCCTATATTTGAGAATCTGAAACGGAACTAAGGGGGAGTCAACTATTAAGCTCAGTGTGTCTCTAAAGTGCAGACAATCACAAACTCAGTTCTACAACAATAAATTTTCAAAAAATATTTAAAAGACACAAAGCATGTTTAAACATGGTTTTATGAAATCACAATGCAATGCACCCATACTTCATAGTCACCAAAAAGAGAAGGTTCCCCAGAACCTCTCGGTACATGGTCACCAACACAAGTGGTATAAACCACTAACTTCCTCCGTACAATCCCAACCCATGATAACACAATAAAAAGATATCACAGTTTTCAAAGTCTCAACACAGTCCGATAATAAATCCGAGATTCACAACTCATTTACTTTAAATCACAATTTTATTCACAATCTGAAAATAGTACGCATGAAAAACATAATGTAAAATCACAACACAATTGAAAATCACTCAAGCGTAAAATCACAGTCACAAAAACAAAATATGTAGCACAGAAAGAGAACACACATAAAAATCATTTTAGCACCAGAAGAAACACACCTTAGCCAAGGCAACTCAACCTACTGGATAATATGTTTCCCACGATCAGAACCGTTGGGTTTAGTTGTATCACAACCTATGAAAATAATTTCGATATTAGCATTATTATCACTTTCACTATGAAATTAATCCTAAAATACTTATTCTATGAATTCACTGGTAGAAAGCATTTATCTGAATTGTAATATTGATCTCCAAAACGGTTGAAGACACAATTGGTTTGAATGTTTCAAAAAAGAGGGGTCAAACAATTTAGGTTAGACCGGTTACATAGGCCAGTTATGAACATGAGTCAGTCGGGTTAACATATTTGGTCGTGGTTTAGGTCATAGTAGTACAAATCATATAGAATTTACACTGACTATATATATATATATATAATAAAAGACAATTTAACAACATAGTAAAAACTAATACATATACATGTATATAGCAATTTAAAAACTATATTGAAAATAACAGTAGTATGCGTCATAAATATATATTACAAAATTGATGATATTAATATGTATTGGGCCAAGATATATTTATATAATAAAATTTTATTAAAACAAAACCTTTATAAAATATATTTTTATATGTATACATATATCCATATAATAATATGATAATGGTTGATCATATAAATAATGATAATAATAAATAGAAAAAATATAAAATAATAACTCAATTACCTATACATATAGAGCAGTTTGGTTTTTGAGCGGTCATGGGTTCATGACAGCTAGATGCAGGCTCGAGAAGGTGGGATGCAGAGGGAAGGCAATGGTTGGGGTGTAAAGGAGGTGCAAACGCGGTTAGAGTGGTGACTGGAGGATGGTCGGAGATGTCGGCAACCCCAACGGGTCGTTTGAGATGAGAGATGGGCATGTAGCTGAGGTTGCAGGCTACATGTATACATATATCCATATAATAATATGATAATGGTCGCTTGAACGAGGTGATTAACGGCGTAGGAGGTTTAGGGTATATATATATATATATATATAATAGAATAAATATATATAACATATAAATAATAATTCAAAAATAGAGGAAGTGACAGGTGGGCAGAAACTAAAGGGAATTAGAATTTCAATTGATAAAAAGGGTTAATCACAAGGAAAGCCATTGAATTAAATAAGGTTTGCAATCAAACCCCTAAACTTTTCATGATTTACAACTTGACCCCAAATCTATATTAAGAGTCATAATTCTAATCTTTTCTCAACTTAACCCTCAAACTAAAATAGGGTTTAAGAATTGAATTCCCAAATTATTTGGGTTTCATGATTTAGGGATTTCAAATCATGTTTCTAAATTAGGGATTTTTTGAATCTGGGGTTTATAATTTGGGCATAATTTTTTGGGTGTTACAACTCTCTCACCCTTAAAAGAAATTTCATCCTCGAAATTTTCAGACTTAGCGATAGATCCCAAAAATTATCTGACAGAACTTAAAATTCTTCATTATGAATTCCTCATACTTCAAAATGAAAATTAAAACTTGAAAACATAATAAATGTACTTGCTATGTCTTCTAGTTCACCATCATAACTCTCACGAGCTCCAGTTGCATAAACCAACCCCGGTCGTCTAGTATCAGATCTAGCTGATCTATCACTCTGGGCAGGTCTACCTCTACTAGCAGTACTAGAAGCAGATGACCTGCTCTGTCCTCTACCCCTAGAAGGTGTCTAAACTGATACATGTGATTGATTCTTTACAAATGATCCGGTAGGTGGATGCGGACAATCATTAAAGAAGTGATCTAAGGAACCACATCTGAAACAAGCTTTGATCTTTCTCCTACACTCCCCACTATGCCACTTCTTACAATAAGAACACTGAGGCACAGAATAAGAACCTGCCGATCCACCTACACTAGCAGTCGGAAAAGTATAAGTCACTGGTCTAGCTCTAGAATAACCCTGATGATCGAACTCCTCTAAAGCCCTTTTCCGAGATTGATTCCCCTGACTATATTGAACTGTTGCGGTCAATGGCTTACTAGTTTGATCAGTACTGTGAGATTCAAGTTGCCTCAACTCTGCCTCATTCTGCTCAGCAGTCCTAGCTCGTTTGGTAATATCCTTGTACTCCTTATCCATGTGCAAGGCGACTCCCACCTTAATCGTTGGACGCAACCCTTTTAGAAACCAGTCACGTTTTTCTTTCTCTATGGTCACTAACCCCAGAACATATTGTATCAGCCTCATGAATTCCATCTCATAATCATTCATAGACATGTCGTTCTGCTTCAGATTCATGAAATCATCCTGACACTTTGCTAGATACTCAGCAAGAACATGTCGATCACGGAAAGCCTTTCGAAAGTAGTCCCAAGAAATCTGACCAACTGGAATAACATGCTTCTAAGCCTCCCACCGATTCTGAGCCTCACTCTGCAATAGTGATACAACAACCCTAAGCTTCCGGTCGATAGGATAGTCCATCTCAACAAACAACCTCTGAAGCTTCTTCAACCAGTACTCAACATCAGTCGGATCTGTACCTGTCTTCCCATCGAACATAGTCATCCCGGCAGCCAAAAACTCGGTAGATATGGGTTTCCTGACACCCTCAGACCGACGAAGGTAACAGAGAAACTTCCTATGCACTACAACACTATCCAAGCCCGTAGTCTCACTGTCCCCAGAACCATGGGGTCTATCGTCTTGCGCTCACTGAGTTGGTTGATCCTCACCACCAGCCCGTTGAGCCCTAGTCTGTTGGGCCCCAGTCTGATGGGCTCCTGTCTGCTGAACTCCAGGCAGCTGATCCACGGCCTGCTCTTCCTCATTAACATCATGAATATTATCCTGATTCAGCGGCGCTCCCACAGACTGTGAAGCACCGCTCTCAGCTGATGCGGTACGACCTCGACCACACACTCCACCACGACCACGACTAGCCGCTAATCTAGAGCTCCTACGAGGTGACATAGTAGTCTATCTACTAAAGTAAAGAGTCCTAAGATCAATTTTGGTACTTGGAGTTCTATTAAAAAATATGTCAAAATAACAAAAATGTTTACTTTCCAAAAATACCATTTCGCCCGAAAATATTTAGTATGCATGCAAAAATAATTTTCGACTTAAAAATTTTATGCGAGACATACAATCTGAGGGTTGAACCTGGGCTCTGATACCACTAAATGTAACCCCTAAACCCGACCCAAAGGATATGGGCCGAATCTAGGAAGTCAGATTGAAAACTTGCACCTCAAGTAAGATTATTAGGTTTAGAAAATCCAATATTTAGGTTATTTATTGAAAACGGTGTCGTTTAACAATGAGTTCCTTTTTTTAAAACACGACCGTATAAATAAAAAACATCATATAATAAATTATTCAAATATCCAAATAAAAATTCTCATGCATGCTAAAACAGTTAAAAATCCCAAATAAATGTGTAAGTAACCGAAATTACATAAATCCCAAAATATTAACTAAAATAAAATAATTCTGTAAATCTGAAATGTCCATACTGAAAATTGAAATAAATATGATAAATTGTGGTCCTCCAAGTACCGTAAGCCTATGTCTGATAATCTAAAACGGAACTAAGGGGGAGTCAGCTATTAAGCTCAGTGTGTCTCTAAAGTGCAGACAATCACAAACTCATTTCCAAAACAATAAATTTTCACAAAAATATTTAAAAGACACAAAGCACGTTTAAACATGGTTTTATGAAATCACAATTGCAATGCACCCATACTCCAAAGTCACCAAAAAGAGAAGGTTCCCCGGAACCTCTCGCTACATAGTCACCAACACAAGTGGTATAAACCACTAACTTCCTCCGTACAATCTCAACCCATGATAACACAGTAAAAAGATATCACAGTTTTCACAGTCTCAACACAGTCCGATAATAAATCCGAGATTCACAACTCATTTACTTTAAATCACAATTTTATTCTAAATCTGAAAATAGTATGCACGGAAAACATAATGTAAAATCATAACACCATTGAAAATCACTCAAGCGTAAAATTACAGTAACAAAAACAAAGTATGTAGCACAGAAAGAGAACACACATAAAAATCATTTATTTATAGCACCGGAAGAAACACACCTTAGCCAAGGCAACTCAACCTACTGAATAATATGTTTTCCACGATCAGAACCGTTGGGTTTAGCTGTATCAGAACCTATGAAAATAATTTCGATATTAGCACTATTATCACCTTGACTATGAAATTATTCCTAAAATACTTATTCAATGAATTCACTGGTATAGAGCATTTATCTGAATCGTAATATTGATCTCCAAAACGGTCGAAGGCACAATTGGTTTGAATGTTTCAAAAAAAGGTCGAACAATTTAGGTTAGACCGATTACACAAGTCAGTTATGAACATGAGTCAGTCGAGTTAACATATTTGGTCGTGGTTTAGGTCATAGTAGTACAAATCATATAGATTTACACGGACAATATATATTTATATAATAAAACACACAATTTAAGAACATAGTAAAAACTAATACATATACATGTATATAGCAATTCAAAACCCATATTGAAAATAATAATAGTATGCGTCATATATATATGATAAAATTGATGATATTAATATGTATTGGGTCACGATGTATTTATGTAATAAAATTTTATTAAAACAGAACCTCTATAAAAATATATTTTTATATGTATACTTATATCCGTATAATAATATGATAATAGTTGATCATATAAATAATGATAATAATAAATAGAAAAAATATAAAATAATAACTCAATTACCTCAACATATAGAGCAGTTTGGTTTTTGAGTGGTCAAGGGTTCATGACAGCTAGATGCAGGCTCGGGAAGGTGGGATGCAGAGGGAAGGCAATGGCTTGGTGTAAAGGAGGTGCAAACGCGGTTAGAGTGGTGACTGGAGGATAGTCGGAGATGTCGGCAACGCCAACGGATCGTTTGAGATGAGAGATGGGTATGTAGCTGAGGTTGCAGGCTTGGAAAGCTTGAACGAGGTGATTAACGACGTGGGAGGTTTAGGGTAATATATATATATATATATAAATTTAGGTTTTCAATCGGAGAATAGAATAAATATATATAACATATAAATAATTATTAAAAAATAGAGGAAGTGACGGGTGGGCAGAAACTAAAGGGAATTAGAATTTCAATTGATAAAAAGGGTTAATCACAAGGAAAACCTTTGAATTAAATAAGGTTTGCAATCAAACACCTAAACTTTTTATTATTTACAGCTTGACCCCAACTTCTATATTAAGAGTCGTAATTCTAATCTTTTCTCATCTTGAAATAGTGTTTAAGAATTGAATTCTCAAATCATTAGGGTTTCATGATTTAGGGATTTTAAAATTAGGTTTCTAAATTAGGAATTTTGCAAATCTAAAATTTTTAATTTGGGCGTAATTTTTGTGGTGTTACACCCTTTGTGTGCAGCTTGCTCGGTCATGGGCTGGCGGCCCGTGACAATGTGCTTGAAAGGGTTTGAACCCAAGACCTTTAAATAGAAAGGCTAAACCTTAACCACTAAACCAACTTCAAAATAATATATTTTTGAAATAAATAACATTATAAATCATATAAATATAAATAATATAAAATATATTATTTGCATATATATCTATATATATATGAATAAAAGTGTATTGTTTTTATTTTTATATAATATTTATAATATAATTATATTATTTTTAAAAACCAAAAAAAATCATAACATTAATATATAAAAACCCTTAAACCCTAAATTCTAAACTCTAAACTTTAGGATTTATGTTTGAGAGTGTGTGATTTGTGGGTTAATAGTTTAGAGTTTAGGGTTTTTTATATATTATTAATAATGTAAATATATTATTTTTATGAATATTTTCGGGTTTTTTTAAAATAATTTATTTATATTATTAATAATATATAAAAAATATAACAATAATACATTTTATATTTGGGTAAGCTCATAAAACAAACCTTCGACAATGCAGGGTCCAAGCACGAGCAACTACCATAATGAAATGCATGATCTTACCTCTGATCCACGAGAGCCAAAATGAACATGATGGATGAACATATAATCAACATTATGCCATGCTCAACAACTCATAAGCTCAACTTACAATGATACATATATCAATGTATTATTAACAACATATCTCAAGGCATATGGGAATCACATTTCATATCATATTGGCAACACATCTCAATTCATAAAGGCACATATAAACTCATATTGGCATATACATACAATCTCATATTGGCACCTAGCTATCACACGAATACGCGGATAACATGTTGGAACGCATTTCCAACATAACCATTACCTGCGGTGGGATTACACTCATCACCGGTTCTCGCGGAGGTCATTCCACTCATCCTCACGCCCCGTCGATGGGATTCCACTCATCACCGACTAATATATAAACATTTCCGGTGGAATATTACATCACCGTACTCCTCCTTGGTGCCTTAACGCCACCAAGGCCACGCGCGACTTTGACTCTCGTGTGCACACTCATCCTAATGATCGATCATTGTACCCAAGCATACTAGTGCCAATATTAATCAAATTCCATAACCTTTCACAACATCAACTCAACATAACTTCTGTAACACCCGTGTTTTGGGGTTAGGAGTTATCCGGGTTTATAGTTCGAGTCAATAAAATTAAATTAAAACAAATCAACCTAAAATGTGGTGTAATTGAACTTTAATAAAAAGGGAAGAGCTTATGTTGTAATTTGCCCAAAAGCTTTTAAAAAAGATGAGAACTTTCAAATTGTCATCTTCTTCCCCTTTTCATTTTATATCCAACGTGAGATACGTCCCCCCATTCCCCAAATTCTCTCAATTTTCAAGCTCTAATTTCATTCGATTTCTTCATCAATTCAAGGGGCTTTTGAAAGGTAATCACATATTTGAACTCTCCTTTCCATTTCCTATTCATACATGGTCATAGATTTTAAAAATATGAACTTTTGAAAATTAGGGTTTATATCAAGTTCGGATTTTTAAGGGGTTTTTCAATTGGTTTTGATAAATTGAGTTGGGGCTTTAGTTAATCATATTAAAAGGTGTAACATATATCAATTTGGTTGAATTTTGATGAATTCCCGAAATTGGATAAAAATGGGTTTATTGAAGGGTTTTGGGTGAGTTTGGGGGGTTGTTTTAGGTGGGAATTGATAGCCCAATGGTAGTACTATGGTTAGGGGTTGATTTGGGATTGTTTGTGGGTGCTATGGATGTTGGAAACATGGTTTTTGGACATGGTTTAGGGGCTGCCCGAATTTACTAAAAATGGGATTTGTTCATGGTTTGCAACATGGTAAATTGCATTTGAATTGTATTCCGGGTTGGTATTTTGATGTTGGGCTGATTTGGAATTGTTTGAAATGTGTTTGAGGTTGTTAAGAAGCGGGAATTTGTATTGGGGAAGCTTCGGGAAGAAATCCGGAAATTTGAGGGAGGTTGCTTGCTTGGCTTGGAGCTTGGAAGCTTAGGTGAGTGGTTAAATATTTTCAAAATGGTTTTGAGTATTTGGTTCAAGCATGTGAACCTAGGATGGGCTTGGTAAACCCACCTAGAGTTGGGATTAGAGTGGTAGCCTAATCCCAAGCTTTGATTAGAGACTTTGGTTGCACTTTTTAATGGTTGTATATGCCTCGTATTAATTTGGGATGGTGTTGATTACGTATATGTTGTATACATGTATGTTGGGGCATGTTTGATGTATTGTTATATGCATGTTGATGATAGATATGATATGGTTATACACATGTGTAAACTATAATGTGATATGGTTGTTAATGTTGTACATGTGGTGTTGACATGTGAAATGGTATTATGAGGTGGTTTCATGATCCGAGGATCATGGTGAGTACATGCTAGGCATGGAAATGTGGTTTGTACATGATGGTAAGTCATGGTGAGTACGTGCTAAGCACGGAAGTGTTATGAATTGACATTATGAATGATTAATGAAATGTGTAGTATTGGCACTAGTATGCTTGGGTACAAATGATCGATCATTAGGATGTTAGTGTGTACACATGAGTCAAAAGTCGCGCGTGGCCTTGGTGGCGTTGAGTCACCAAGGAGGAGTACGGGTTCGCCCGAAAATTGTATTTATATTAGTCGGTGATGAGTGGAATCCCATCGACGGGGCGTGAGGATGAGTGGAATCCCCTCCGCGTGAACGGTGATGAGTGTAATCCCACCGTCAGGTAATGGTTGAGTTGTTGGATGTGAGTTCCAACGGTTATCCACGTATTCGAGTCATAGCTAGGTGCCAATACAGATTGTAGTTTATGTTGCCAATATGTGGTTAATTGTGAACCAATGTGTTTTGGGATGTGTTGCTAACATGGTGTAATATATGTGATTTCATATGTCGTGGATTTAAACATGTTGAGCATGACATGATATTGAATATATGTTCATGCATCATCTATATTTATGGCTCGCGTGGATCGGAGGTAAGACCATGCATTTTATCTTGGTTGTAGCTCGTGCTTGGACCCTGCATTGTCGAGGTTTGTTTTTAAAGAGCTTACCCTCACTAAGCTTTTATGCTTACGCTCTCTATTGTTCGACAATGCAGATAAATAGCTTGTGGGTGGAAAAGGCAAGGGGAAGGTCACCAAGTGTTGCTTTTGGTGAGCTCAATGTATGAATTTTAAGTAATAGAATGTAATAGTTAAGCAATGGGATAGGTATTGTTGATTTGAGTTTGATGTATGTCTATGGTTGACTTGGTTTGTAAGCATGTTATATCTTGCCAAATGTTTGTTTGATCGATGGCTTATGAATGCTTAAGTTGCTTGAATGGCATGTAAACTTATTTGATATGTATGATGCTTATTGGTTCTCTTTTAATGTCTTCAAGCATGCTTGTATGAAAGACTCTTAATGTGTAATTTGCTATGTACGAAAGATTGTCTAAATCCATGCTTGTATGTGTTTGAGTATGTTAAATCTAGGATGTATGCCTCTAGACTTTGTTTGATGGTTTTGTGTGCCTTAGGGGCCCTATGGGACCTTCCTACTTGTTGAAATACCCTTAAATCTGAATTTCAAAAGGCTGCAGACAGCCCGCGTTTCGAAACGGGCTGGGTCGTTTCGAAACGGGTAAGGCTTCAGGGACCCCGTATCGGAACGCGTTTCGATACGGTATGGCCTTTGAAACCCCTGTTCCGATACGCGTTTCGGAACGTTTTGGCTACTGGAATTCTGAGAAATTCACGAGATAAAGGTGTATCGAAACGGGTATAAGGGTTTCGAAACGGTCAAAATCTCGTTGACCACGAGAAGTTGACCGTTGAGGGCGTTTCGGAACGGTTGACCACCGTTTCGATACGGCCCCTTATAGAGGCTCTGGGACAGTTGACCTGGTCAAGGCGTTTCGATACGCCTCAAGGGTGTTTCGAAACGGCCTGTTTAAAATATTAAAAGTGGGCTGTTTAATTGTTGTTTTGGGATCGAATGTTTGTCTCATGTATTTTATTCCGTTGTTTGATCACATAGGACTTAAATGGACTTTTAGACAAGATAAATAAAAGAAATTTTTCTAGGGTTGCTAACCGAGGTGGGACCTTAACGGGTTTCGCTTCGGTTTTCCCCGTGTGGCCCACTCGGAGCGATCGTCCGACCAGACCGGGACGAGGGGGTTACAACTTCCGTGCTTAGCACGTACTCACCATGATCACTATCATACACGATTCATAAACCAAACCACATGCATATATCAACGAATCATATCAAGCCTCAACAACATGCATAACACATTATACATAGCCAACACCAACACAATTAGACATGAGGCATAATAAGCAATTAAGAGTTCAACCAAAGGTCTCCTAAGCTAAGCTTGAGATTAGGCTACCACTCTAATCTCAACTCTAGGTGGGTTTACCAAGCCCATCCTAGGTTCACATGCTTGAACCAATATTTGAAAGCTATTTAAAAAAAATAGTAACCACTCACCGACCACTCCATTAGCACAAGCCAACAAGCCTACCAAGCATCCAAGTTTCTGGATCCGAGCCCGAAGCTTCCCCATTGATTTCCCTTGCTTCTAACCATTCAAAAACAATATATTAACCTTAAAATCAGCCACAAACCCAAAGTTTAACACCAACACACAAATCCACTATAATTTTCACAATTCAAAGCCAAGTTCATTCTTCAATTTCTCATTTTCGTACTTCCACAAAGACCCATCCAAAATCAGCAATGTAGTCATCCAAAGCACCCTTAGACATGTTCAAAACACTACCCAAACATAGTATAACCATCAACCATTCATTTCCCCACATAGACACCTTAAAAACTCCCATTTTCCACTCCCAAAAATAACTTACAGCAGTAGCTACGAGAATCCATTCAAACCAACACTATAACTACTCAAAAATCATCAAATAACATCCAAAGACACCTACCCAATGTTACTATAACATCAGCCCATCAATTTTTCACAAAACCATCCAAAAACACAAATTTTGACACTTTAAATATACCCCTAAAAACTCTTTTCGGGTTTCACCATAAAACCTTGCAAAAATCGGATATGTTGGACCTTATAGGTAGTAAACAACTCACATAACATTAATAAATCAAAAGCTTTAGTTAAAGCTAACAAAGATAGCATTTTTAACTGAAAATCTCAAAACCCTAAAATGCAAACTAGTGAGCTTTAATGAAAACAAATTATATGGGGAGAAAGAGGAAGATGAGGGTAATAAGAAAATGTATTTACCTTTGAAAAGCCCTAAAAAACAAGCAAGATTGGTGATGGAATAGTGATGGGAGATGGGGAGGAGAAACTCACATTCAAAAATGGGGAGGAAGAAGATGGGTGTGATTTTTGGGTATTTGAAATAAAATGAAAATGGGTTTTATTTTACAAGACCAAGAAATTACAACTTTTCCATTAATGAGATGGCCATTTTCCAATTCTAAAATCCATGGAATTTGATTTCCAAAACAATTTAAATCCAACATGATTGTTTGCTTCGAATATATGAAGCCCAAAATAATATTTTATTATTTTAATTATAAAACCGAAACCCGAACCATTATTTAAATATTATTTTCATCTGACCCTCAAACCCGGGTGTTACAACTCTCCCCCACTTAAGGGAATTTCGTCCCCGAAATTTATCGGACAGGAAGAGTCACTGAAATATGCTGCTCCACACTTTCCTTCTCACCACAACATACTCACCAACTCGGTAAACTTACCACACAACACTAGCTATCTGATGCTAAGATCTCCACTGGTTCTCCATTGCTTGTCGATTTTAAACTTAACTCAATCTCTTCTACAAACATGGCACAGAACAGATCTGACTCACATTTCTGAATCATAGATACATAGAACACATCACAAACCCCTTTCTAACTCTGGTGGTAACCGCAACAAATAAACAATAGAACTAGCCCGATTCACAATATCATACAACACTGCTTGAATACTTGACCCATAACCTTCTCTAACTGACCATCTGGCTTCAACAGGTAACCAAACACTATGCAGACGTCTTCAAAAATAATCTAGTTGAAATCTCGGATCTCTATTGCTCACTTACATTAAGAACCTTCTACGGATGTAACAAACTAGAAGAAAACTAATGCTCGGTCTTGACACGCTGGCAATTTACACACTTACTCTCATACTGAACCACATTATTCATCAACTCAATCCAGAAGTACTCTTCTTCAACCCATAAATCGTCTTCATACTACTCAGATGCAATACAAATGAACTACCGTATGCTTCGGCCAACACAATACGTCTCAAAACACTATGTCAATCGGTACAACAATTCTGTCTCTAAAATGCAGAACTCTATCATCTCTAAAACTGTATTCTGAAGGTCTTCCTTCCGTTATGTCTTGCACGTGAGGTGCCAAGAATCTGTCTTGCAACTGTTTCTCTTAAAGCATTCCGACTCAATGTAGGTTTAACATGAAACTGGGCCACAAGAATGCTATCGTTCGGTAAACTGAA
Organism: Hibiscus tridactylites; assembly: GCA_958450335.1. Taxonomy (NCBI): domain Eukaryota; kingdom Viridiplantae; phylum Streptophyta; class Magnoliopsida; order Malvales; family Malvaceae; genus Hibiscus; species Hibiscus tridactylites. Next base: position 45,254,192 of record OY288281.1, read on the forward strand.
TTCGACAAATACATCTCGCAACCCAACTACTAATCTAACACAAAATATAACTCGGAACATCGGTCACTACGTTGACTCTCTTCGGATGATACCCAATCTTAAGATTACGGTCTTCAAGCAGTTCTAACAACTTATGTTGTTCAAGTTTCAACCCTTCCTAAGTCATCTAATTTTTCATGTTCTGATGATAAATGTACCTATACTATGCATTTCTTACTATACATGCTTTGTCTCTAAGTCTTCGAAGCAAATACAACTGTAATTAACTCTATGTCTCGTGTCGAATAACTCTTCTCTCGGTCTTTCAACTATCTCGATGAATAAGCCACAATCTTCTGTCTTGCATAAGCACACAACCTAACCCTACATGTGACGTATCACAACAGTTCACAAATTCTTTCTCTGACAATGGCTGGATCAAGGTCGAAGCTCTCTTCAAAGTTTCTCTCGGTTTCTCAAGGGCTCGTTGTCTCGCATCTGACCACACAAACTGAACATTCTTCTGTAGCAACTTGTTCAATGGAGCAGCTACCTTCGAAATACTATTTACAATTCTCTAAAAGTAACAATGCTAGTCCTAAGAACTATAGATATCTGTCAGAGTCTTCAATTTCTTCCAACTCACATCTTCTTCTGTCTACTTGGGATTTACCCTAATACACCCGGCTAATCTACATGTCTTAGGAGGACATCTTTCTTGACTCGGAGTTCACGTTTGTTCAACTTGGCATACAAATGTTTCTCTAATAGGATCTACAACACTAACTCCAAAGCTTGTCATGGTCTTCTTCGGTACGTGAATATACCTATGTATCATCTAAAAGGACTACTACAACTGATCAAGGGATTTAGGAAATATTCTCCTCAACATATCTATAAAAGTAACTAACACACTAGTCAAACAAAGCGGCATAACTCGGAACTCAAAGTGATCATATATTGCCCCTAAAGTTGTCTTCGGTACATCAACTTCTCTCACATTCAATTTGTAGCAATCGGATCCCAAATTAATCTTCGAAAAGACTGAAGCACACACTAACTGATCAACAAATCACTGACACTGTAACCCCCGTAGCCCGGCCTAGACGGTTGACCCGAACTACGAAGATTACACGGGGAAAACCAAAGTCAACCCGAAAGTCAACCTTGATTAACGACCCTTTTTTTTCTTTTTAATCTTATCTAGATGCACATTAACCTTAGATGGGATCACACAAAGACCATGCTCAAAGATCACAAACATCAGAGATCAAACAGGGACCCAATTGAACAAATTACAACTTTAGGGACCAAATTGTAATTTCTGAAAACTTTAAGGACTTAACCAGATTTTAAGTTACCGACTTGAAATCAATCATGTTTCATGCTTCTCTGCCAAAATTCAACTCAAACGGACATCCCGAACTCATACAATTGCTCAAACAAGATTCAGGACCAAAATGCAAACTTTACAAAACATTTAAAGATTCTTTCAACTGAAATAACAGAACCCGTATCGATACGCCTGAAGTAGTATCGATACGCGGGGAAGGCAGTAACCAAACTCGAGCAACGGTATCGATACGGTATCCCCCGTACCGATACGGCATTCAAACTTTTCCCAGATTTGTATCGATACCCGCACACCCGTACCGATACGTCTGGGCAGAAATGAACATATTTAGCTCAGGCGTATCGATACGCAAGCCCGAGTACCGATACCCCTGCTTGAAATAGACTTGAAAACATCAACAAACATGCTTCAAACCTCAAATAAACATCACCAAACCATATCACTTAATCATACAACATGCAAGGACCTCAATTGCACCAACAATTCAACATTTAAACAACACATATGAAAAGCCCCAATTCATATAGCATGCTTCCTACTTAAGCTATCTTTCATGCATAAACCTTTCAATTCAAACACAATCAAATCAATTCATGTTTCAACAACATTAACAACAGTACTTAAACATTCTTGATCAACACATACGATCACAATAACAACAATCCGAGAGATTCTACCCCATTGCCCTTATTAACTATAGCTATTCACCGAGACATACATCTCCATTGGAGTCCACCTTGAATCCCTTGCTCCTTGCTGTCCAAGCTTCAAGAATCTGCATTGATGGACAAAAGGAGCGTAAGCACATAATGCTTAGTGAGGAATGCTCAAAACCAAAACACCATCAATGCAGCGGGTCTTTAAAACACATTAAAACCAACCCGATTTGCTTTCCAAAACCACGTTTGAAAACTCTTTTCAACATCAAGCTCAAATCATGCATAAACACCATATGCCAAGCTTAAACAAAACCATGGAAAACACATCCTTTCCACAACATACCTTTCTTTAACTTGAAAACCACATCAAGCAAGAAACCATTTAAAACAATAGTTCAATTAAACCATTTCATGCATTTAACCAAGGCATCGTAAACCATAACATCATATTCACATGCCTTAACAACAAGTCATACATGACTCCAATGCAACATAGGTAATCCATGCTCTTATGCATCATTTATCAAATGATGACCAACACTTGTTCAACATACAAGTAACATGCTTTTACTAGCATTATACACATCTCATGCAACAATGCATCTTACCAAGCAATCTCATGCTTCTCATGCAAACATGCATCAATTCAAGCATCTCATGCTTCACATGCAACCATGCATCATTTCAAGCAATACCATGCTTCACATACAACCATGCATCATTTCAAGCAATACCATGCTTCACATGCAACCATGCATCATTTCAAGCAATACCATGCTTCACATACAACCATGCATCATTTCAAGCAATACCATGCTTAACATGATCAAGAACATTATATTGGCTTCCAAGAGATCAACCATATTCACTTTCCAACTTTTCAACCCGATCGGATACGCGGATTACAAGCGTGTCCCAACGCTTCCTACACCCTACCCAATCCAAGGTCTTCCAAATGGGCATCAACCTCCATTTGACCTTAACAACCTAAGGTTCCCATGCATGGACTTTTAAACACCATACAACCTTAGCTTTTCCTCAAGGTTACCATGTATGGACTTCCATCCGCCATACACCCTTGACATGCACAAGGTCTTTTCCGTATGGACTTTCAACCACCATACAACCTTTGCATAACCGATTGGTAGTTGTAGACATCATCTAACGAGGAACGGGACATCACACACAAGATCCACACATGGACTTAACCATAGCCATTGTGATCTTAACAAGTACAAGGTTCTCACATAAGGACTTTTAACCACCTTATAACCTTTACTTAACCAAGGTCCTCGAATGGGCAACAACCTCCACTATGACCTTTACAACATAGGTCCTCGAGTGGGCAACAACCTTCACTATGACCTCTTCTCGTTAGGAAAACTTGAGGGGAGTCTCACCGGTCCACACTTGACCACTCCGCCTTCAAGGCGACTTTATTCACGGTGCACCCAATCCTATAGCCGGCTAATTATACCCGATCAACGAACCAAGAACCATTCACATCTCTTGCCATCATAACCATCTTACCATAATATCCAATGTTCCACATGCATAAACACAATGCAAGGTCATCACATCATTAGCTCAATGATTCACATGCATACACATAATGCAAAACCACCACATCATTAGCTCAATGATTCACATGCATAAACAATATGCAAAAGGTACAATTATCATCATTAATCATCATCAACTCACTGTTTTTAAGCATCATACAAAGCCAATGAACAACATGCATCACTATGCATCAAAATCACAATTTCCATAAACATAACCAAGGATCTCTTACCTTGAGCATCCTTTTCAATTGACTTTCAAAACCAGCATTAAACCATGCTAAAACATGCTTACAAAACAGAATTAAACCATGCAATAACACATGCACATCAATCATCAACCACAATTGATTTTAAAACCAAATCATACACAATCCAAAAGCAAAAACCTCTTCACTTACTCTTGAGCTTAGCAAAGTTGTTTAGACTTAAACTAAGCTCCCAAAAACCTTCAAACCTTGTTTCAAAAGCTGAAATCCCAACTTCACTCACCGATTACCAAACAAGCCTAGCCAACAAGCTTTCCAAGCTTCCGAAACCTTCCGAAAACACCTCCAAAGCTCAAGGACCAACCTCCCCTGTTTCAAGCACATAAAAACAGAGCATTAATGCATCCATATGCATTAAAACACCAGCAACATCAACACAACTCGCTGCTCATCACAAATCTAACAATTTGGCTACCAAACACAACCGAAATCATCTCCAAACACTTCCAAAACTTAACCCAGCCAAGATCCATCACTTCTAACCATTTTTATACATCAAATAACATGCAAAATGATCACAACCACGTCCTTATACCTCCAGGTATAACAGATCACCAAAAACACTCCAAAAACAACCAAAAACTCAAGCCAAACTTAGGAAATTCAACCTATCCGGGATTGCATTGATTAAACCTCAACTTCTAATCATTTTAGCATTCATTTAACATCATTTTAACACCTCAAAACCCTGCTTAAACAGATCACACGAAAATTTCACCAAAATCACCAAATCTTGCATTTTAGCCAAAAATCAAGATCTCAATTGAAAAGCCTTTAATAAAACATGAATCAAGGATTGAGAACTTAGGAATTTCAGTAAAGAACTGATAGTTTAGAGGAGAAGGACGTTCTTACCTCCAAACTTGAATTTCTCCATTTTAGAGCCAAAATGCTTGATGAATCAACTTGTAAATTGTGAGGTTTTGATGATGAGATGATTAGGAATCAAATAAGAATTGAAATGAGAGTTTAGGATGTCAAAATCAGAGAAAGAAATCTGAGGAAATCTTGTTTGGGTAGAGAGAAAATGAGAGAAAAGAGAATTTGAGAGAAAATAGAAAATTAGTTGGAAATTGGTTAAAATGATTTCCCTCCTTTTCTAAATCTTTAAAATCAGATTTTAGACTTAAAATATCTTAGAAAAATCTGGAGAAATCCTTTTTGGAATAATAGCTCCTTAAAGATTCAAAGTTTCAATCCTTTATAAAACTGTCCCGCAACTTTCAAAAATTACATTTTGGTCACTAGCCAAAATGTCAACCTTCCGAACCTCATTTTCCAAAATTGATTTCACAGTTCACCTTTATATATTAAAATATGATTTTAGAATATTTTTCCATATTTTTAATGCAACCCGAACTAAGCTTTCCTAAATTCACTCATATATATTCGATCAGCACTTTGACCGAACCGGTCAACGCCAAAACTTCTGAGCCCAAAACCGGGGCGTTACAACTCTCCCCCCCTTAGGAAATTTCGTCCTCGAAATTTCAACCGGCGAAAAGAGAAACAGAACCTTCTCAAAGCAACACACAAAACAACACAAAAGCCTTAACCAACACCACTGATCACTTTCCACACCAACCTCCTCCACTCACTGTTCACAAATCCAAACTCTCAAAGGTAACCACGACTTAACCTTTCACACAACCAGACAATACACAAACCCAACGTCAACCTGAGAAACTTCAGCTCTTACAGCAAACAACACTGTAATACACATCTTCTAACACTTGTCTACACAAAGACAACAACCAAACCAACTCAGCCACTAGGTAACCTCTCAACCTCAACAACTCTTGCGATTCCCAAACCTTTTCCCAAAGATTTTCCCAACAAGCAGAAATCCTTAACATCAACTGTTCACACAAACTCTCTAACGAAGCTGACAATCCTTTACATCCATCAAAACATTACCATAACAGCCCACCAGCACCAAAAACCAGAATCACATCACAACCTCAACTTGAAACCTTTAGCCGTTCCACATACCATCAACAGACTTCAACAGAACTTCTTAACCACAACTAGCCAACCACTGCTCACAAGAACTCAAACCACCAACGAAAACCTTCGATCTTTCACAGCCCTTTCACTACATACTCAACCAGAACACTTGCATTACCAGAACATCACTGAACCAAAACACACACAACAGCTTCAGAACTCTTCAAAGATTGCCAAGAACGAACACAACCCTTCACAGCAACTTAAAAGCTAAACCACTTCAGCACTCGGAAACTCAACCACCAAGCTACAACAACACTTAGCACCAAGGAACAACCACTTCCTTCCAGCTAAACAAACCACTTAACTGACACAAACCACAACCGATACCTTTCACCACCAAACCACTAAACTCTCAAAGCAACAAACACTTTCCTTTTACCCACAAGCCTTTCCACTCTCACCATCACAAACAACTAGATAACAAACTCCAGCACTTCTAACTCCCACTCAGCACCAAACAACCTCTACAAACCCATCATCACACTTAACCCAACCACAACACTAACAGATTCGATTAGTCATTAGCGAGCGTAAACATCGTATGCATGATCACCTACATGCCCTATCAATGTCTGATGTACATGTATGCAAAACCTCTAATGTCATGCCACATGTATGCATGGACCAACATATATAATATAGTATATATCAATGCTTTTAACTGTGCATGAATGCCAGTTCACACCCTCCAATAACATCCTCAAAATCTGTCTAAGAACAACCTCCTTACTCACCTTTAACTTATCCAACTCCATCATACTAACAACCATTAACCACAAGACATTCACTAAAGCCTTCTTCACACCCAAGATATTACCAAACCACACTACCACTACCCCAAACATAATAGCAACAAGGCTAAACTTACCACACAAGGAAAAACCAACAGAAACCAAACTAAGGCAACTAAAGCAAAGATCACTTAACAAGGTTACCTGAAAACATAACACCACTCTGAAGCTTCATCGAACGAGATCTCTTCCTTGCGGAACCAACATCCTTCGGTTGCACCCTTGCAGCACCAGCTAACACACCTGGGTCACCACCAACTCCTTGCGATAAGAAACCTTGGCTATTCCGCGCCAACATCAAGCAATCACGCTTCATGTGTCCAGCAGACCCACAATTCCAGCAAACTTCACTTCCCAAACTCTTCACAACCTTCTGCTTTTTATGCCACTTCTGAACCTCACCTCGGTCGCGCCCACGACCTTTCTGAAACCCTTTGGCTAACACCAAAGCTGACTTCACTCCAAGAGGACAATCACGCCTAATATGCAACTTAGAACCACATCTCCAGCAAACACTTGTGTCCCAACATTTTCCAACATGTTGTCTTTTACAACGGTCACAAACAGATGACTGAGCTTCCACTCCTTGCTCAGGTAACACTTGCTCACCAACAGCATTAGCTGCACCTTTCTCAACCCTTGGAAATTCCCTTCCAAGATACCTTTCATAGAAAGCAGATACAAAGAAATCCCAATCAATATCAAAGATATGTGACGCCACAGCCACAGATGTCCACCAAGAACAAGCATCCTCCAGCATCAGAGAAACAACACTCCCCAGCTTACAGGCATAATCACAGCCTTCCTGATCCAAAATCAGAACTACATTGGCCAACCAGGCCTCAAACATCTCCGGGGAAGAACCATGGTACTCTACAGCACCCAAATCAAGCAAATGCTGCTTCGGCAAACCCACACATTTAGCCAGCACATCCACCGATTCTACCTCAACCGTAGCCTGAGATGTTCCCAACACCTCCTGAACAGCAGGTAAAGAACTTTCCATCCCAGAACCAGCTTCCTTCCCGTGCCTTACCATCTCAACTTCAGTCACAGAAGACTGAGACAAAACACCTCTACAAAAGGGTGAATCCTTTGACTTAACAACCTGCCCCAAGGCAGCAACCATCTCACTCATCCTCCATTCTTTCATCATCTTTGCCATACCACTAACAACAAACAACATACAATCACAACAAACAAACAAAACCTGTTAGACCAGCATTAAGCAAGGATTCAAACTCCTACTCCAAAATAACACAATAGCTATATTAATAAGGCAATGGGTATCCCGAATCCTCCCCTTAACATGACATAACAGCCAACACAACATGGATATCACAACATCAAGCATATCAATAACATACCTTGATCATGCTTACACCAAACAACATCCAACAGCACTAGCACATTAGCAACATAACATGCTCGAAACACATTCATCATGCATAGCATCAGCTCATAACATCCACACATATCCATATGATATCAACCAAGATTCATAACCACAAATCATGCTTGCATACATCAGCAACATGCTCAAAAACATCAACAGCACATTCAGAAACACATGCTTCAACCAGCTTTCAACCATACAACAAGGTAAACATCAAACACACTTACCACAACAACTTACCGTTTTCCCCAACCTTCGCAACTCAGCTCTGATACCACCAAATGTAACCCCCGTAGCCCGGCCTAGACGGTTGACCCGAACTACGAAGATTACACGGGGAAAACCAAAGTCAACCCGAAAGTCAACCTTGATTAACGACCCTTTTTTTTTCTTTTTAATCTTATCTAGATGCACATTAACCTTAGATGGGATCACACAAAGACCATGCTCAAAGATCACAAACATCAGAGATCAAACAGGGACCCAATTGAACAAATTACAACTTTAGGGACCAAATTGTAATTTCTGAAAACTTTAAGGACTTAACCAGATTTTAAGTTACCGACTTGAAATCAATCATGTTTCATGCTTCTCTGCCAAAATTCAACTCAAACGGACATCCCGAACTCATACAATTGCTCAAACAAGATTCAGGACCAAAATGCAAACTTTACAAAACATTTAAAGATTCTTTCAACTGAAATAACGGAACCCGTATCGATACGCCTGAAGTAGTATCGATACGCGGGGAAGGCAGTAACCAAACTCGAGCAACGGTATCGATACGGTATCCCCCGTACCGATACGGCATTCAAACTTTTCCCAGATTTGTATCGATACCCGCACACCCGTACCGATACGTCTGGGCAGAAATGAACATATTTAGCTCAGGCGTATCGATACGCAAGCCCGAGTACCGATACCCCTGCTTGAAATAGACTTGAAAACATCAACAAACATGCTTCAAACCTCAAATAAACATCACCAAACCATATCACTTAATCATACAACATGCAAGGACCTCAATTGCACCAACAATTCAACATTTAAACAACACATATGAAAAGCCCCAATTCATATAGCATGCTTCCTACTTAAGCTATCTTTCATGCATAAACCTTTCAATTCAAACACAATCAAATCAATTCATGTTTCAACAACATTAACAACAGTACTTAAACATTCTTGATCAACACATACGATCACAATAACAACAATCCGAGAGATTCTACCCCATTGCCCTTATTAACTATAGCTATTCACCGAGACATACATCTCCATTGGAGTCCACCTTGAATCCCTTGCTCCTTGCTGTCCAAGCTTCAAGAATCTGCATTGATGGACAAAAGGAGCGTAAGCACATAATGCTTAGTGAGGAATGCTCAAAACCAAAACACCATCAATGCAGCGGGTCTTTAAAACACATTAAAACCAACCCGATTTGCTTTCCAAAACCACGTTTGAAAACTCTTTTCAACATCAAGCTCAAATCATGCATAAACACCATATGCCAAGCTTAAACAAAACCATGGAAAACACATCCTTTCCACAACATACCTTTCTTTAACTTGAAAACCACATCAAGCAAGAAACCATTTAAAACAATAGTTCAATTAAACCATTTCATGCATTTAACCAAGGCATCGTAAACCATAACATCATATTCACATGCCTTAACAACAAGTCATACATGACTCCAATGCAACATAGGTAATCCATGCTCTTATGCATCATTTATCAAATGATGACCAACACTTGTTCAACATACAAGTAACATGCTTTTACTAGCATTATACACATCTCATGCAACAATGCATCTTACCAAGCAATCTCATGCTTCTCATGCAAACATGCATCAATTCAAGCATCTCATGCTTCACATGCAACCATGCATCATTTCAAGCAATACCATGCTTCACATACAACCATGCATCATTTCAAGCAATACCATGCTTCACATGCAACCATGCATCATTTCAAGCAATACCATGCTTCACATACAACCATGCATCATTTCAAGCAATACCATGCTTAACATGATCAAGAACATTATATTGGCTTCCAAGAGATCAACCATATTCACTTTCCAACTTTTCAACCCGATCGGATACGCGGATTACAAGCGTGTCCCAACGCTTCCTACACCCTACCCAATCCAAGGTCTTCCAAATGGGCATCAACCTCCATTTGACCTTAACAACCTAAGGTTCCCATGCATGGACTTTTAAACACCATACAACCTTAGCTTTTCCTCAAGGTTACCATGTATGGACTTCCATCCGCCATACACCCTTGACATGCACAAGGTCTTTTCCGTATGGACTTTCAACCACCATACAACCTTTGCATAACCGATTGGTAGTTGTAGACATCATCTAACGAGGAACGGGACATCACACACAAGATCCACACATGGACTTAACCATAGCCATTGTGATCTTAACAAGTACAAGGTTCTCACATAAGGACTTTTAACCACCTTATAACCTTTACTTAACCAAGGTCCTCGAATGGGCAACAACCTCCACTATGACCTTTACAACATAGGTCCTCGAGTGGGCAACAACCTTCACTATGACCTCTTCTCGTTAGGAAAACTTGAGGGGAGTCTCACCGGTCCACACTTGACCACTCCGCCTTCAAGGCGACTTTATTCACGGTGCACCCAATCCTATAGCCGGCTAATTATACCCGATCAACGAACCAAGAACCATTCACATCTCTTGCCATCATAACCATCTTACCATAATATCCAATGTTCCACATGCATAAACACAATGCAAGGTCATCACATCATTAGCTCAATGATTCACATGCATACACATAATGCAAAACCACCACATCATTAGCTCAATGATTCACATGCATAAACAATATGCAAAAGGTACAATTATCATCATTAATCATCATCAACTCACTGTTTTTAAGCATCATACAAAGCCAATGAACAACATGCATCACTATGCATCAAAATCACAATTTCCATAAACATAACCAAGGATCTCTTACCTTGAGCATCCTTTTCAATTGACTTTCAAAACCAGCATTAAACCATGCTAAAACATGCTTACAAAACAGAATTAAACCATGCAATAACACATGCACATCAATCATCAACCACAATTGATTTTAAAACCAAATCATACACAATCCAAAAGCAAAAACCTCTTCACTTACTCTTGAGCTTAGCAAAGTTGTTTAGACTTAAACTAAGCTCCCAAAAACCTTCAAACCTTGTTTCAAAAGCTGAAATCCCAACTTCACTCACCGATTACCAAACAAGCCTAGCCAACAAGCTTTCCAAGCTTCCGAAACCTTCCGAAAACACCTCCAAAGCTCAAGGACCAACCTCCCCTGTTTCAAGCACATAAAAACAGAGCATTAATGCATCCATATGCATTAAAACACCAGCAACATCAACACAACTCGCTGCTCATCACAAATCTAACAATTTGGCTACCAAACACAACCGAAATCATCTCCAAACACTTCCAAAACTTAACCCAGCCAAGATCCATCACTTCTAACCATTTTTATACATCAAATAACATGCAAAATGATCACAACCACGTCCTTATACCTCCAGGTATAACAGATCACCAAAAACACTCCAAAAACAACCAAAAACTCAAGCCAAACTTAGGAAATTCAACCTATCCGGGATTGCATTGATTAAACCTCAACTTCTAATCATTTTAGCATTCATTTAACATCATTTTAACACCTCAAAACCCTGCTTAAACAGATCACACGAAAATTTCACCAAAATCACCAAATCTTGCATTTTAGCCAAAAATCAAGATCTCAATTGAAAAGCCTTTAATAAAACATGAATCAAGGATTGAGAACTTAGGAATTTCAGTAAAGAACTGATAGTTTAGAGGAGAAGGACGTTCTTACCTCCAAACTTGAATTTCTCCATTTTAGAGCCAAAATGCTTGATGAATCAACTTGTAAATTGTGAGGTTTTGATGATGAGATGATTAGGAATCAAATAAGAATTGAAATGAGAGTTTAGGATGTCAAAATCAGAGAAAGAAATCTGAGGAAATCTTGTTTGGGTAGAGAGAAAATGAGAGAAAAGAGAATTTGAGAGAAAATAGAAAATTAGTTGGAAATTGGTTAAAATGATTTCCCTCCTTTTCTAAATCTTTAAAATCAGATTTTAGACTTAAAATATCTTAGAAAAATCTGGAGAAATCCTTTTTGGAATAATAGCTCCTTAAAGATTCAAAGTTTCAATCCTTTATAAAACTGTCCCGCAACTTTCAAAAATTACATTTTGGTCACTAGCCAAAATGTCAACCTTCCGAACCTCATTTTCCAAAATTTATTTCACAGTTCACCTTTATATATTAAAATATGATTTTAGAATATTTTTCCATATTTTTAATGCAACCCGAACTAAGCTTTCCTAAATTCACTCATATATATTCGATCAGCACTTTGACCGAACCGGTCAACGCCAAAACTTCTGAGCCCAAAACCGGGGCGTTACAACTCTCCCCCCCTTAGGAAATTTCGTCCTCGAAATTTCAACCGGCGAAAAGAGAAACAGAACCTTCTCAAAGCAACACACAAAACAACACAAAAGCCTTAACCAACACCACTGATCACTTTCCACACCAACCTCCTCCACTCACTGTTCACAAATCCAAACTCTCAAAGGTAACCACGACTTAACCTTTCACACAACCAGACAATACACAAACCCAACGTCAACCTGAGAAACTTCAGCTCTTACAGCAAACAACACTGTAATACACATCTTCTAACACTTGTCTACACAAAGACAACAACCAAACCAACTCAGCCACTAGGTAACCTCTCAACCTCAACAACTCTTGCGATTCCCAAACCTTTTCCCAAAGATTTTCCCAACAAGCAGAAATCCTTAACATCAACTGTTCACACAAACTCTCTAACGAAGCTGACAATCCTTTACATCCATCAAAACATTACCATAACAGCCCACCAGCACCAAAAACCAGAATCACATCACAACCTCAACTTGAAACCTTTAGCCGTTCCACATACCATCAACAGACTTCAACAGAACTTCTTAACCACAACTAGCCAACCACTGCTCACAAGAACTCAAACCACCAACGAAAACCTTCGATCTTTCACAGCCCTTTCACTACATACTCAACCAGAACACTTGCATTACCAGAACATCACTGAACCAAAACACACACAACAGCTTCAGAACTCTTCAAAGATTGCCAAGAACGAACACAACCCTTCACAGCAACTTAAAAGCTAAACCACTTCAGCACTCGGAAACTCAACCACCAAGCTACAACAACACTTAGCACCAAGGAACAACCACTTCCTTCCAGCTAAACAAACCACTTAACTGACACAAACCACAACCGATACCTTTCACCACCAAACCACTAAACTCTCAAAGCAACAAACACTTTCCTTTTACCCACAAGCCTTTCCACTCTCACCATCACAAACAACTAGATAACAAACTCCAGCACTTCTAACTCCCACTCAGCACCAAACAACCTCTACAAACCCATCATCACACTTAACCCAACCACAACACTAACAGATTCGATTAGTCATTAGCGAGCGTAAACATCGTATGCATGATCACCTACATGCCCTATCAATGTCTGATGTACATGTATGCAAAACCTCTAATGTCATGCCACATGTATGCATGGACCAACATATATAATATAGTATATATCAATGCTTTTAACTGTGCATGAATGCCAGTTCACACCCTCCAATAACATCCTCAAAATCTGTCTAAGAACAACCTCCTTACTCACCTTTAACTTATCCAACTCCATCATACTAACAACCATTAACCACAAGACATTCACTAAAGCCTTCTTCACACCCAAGATATTACCAAACCACACTACCACTACCCCAAACATAATAGCAACAAGGCTAAACTTACCACACAAGGAAAAACCAACAGAAACCAAACTAAGGCAACTAAAGCAAAGATCACTTAACAAGGTTACCTGAAAACATAACACCACTCTGAAGCTTCATCGAACGAGATCTCTTCCTTGCGGAACCAACATCCTTCGGTTGCACCCTTGCAGCACCAGCTAACACACCTGGGTCACCACCAACTCCTTGCGATAAGAAACCTTGGCTATTCCGCGCCAACATCAAGCAATCACGCTTCATGTGTCCAGCAGACCCACAATTCCAGCAAACTTCACTTCCCAAACTCTTCACAACCTTCTGCTTTTTATGCCACTTCTGAACCTCACCTCGGTCGCGCCCACGACCTTTCTGAAACCCTTTGGCTAACACCAAAGCTGACTTCACTCCAAGAGGACAATCACGCCTAATATGCAACTTAGAACCACATCTCCAGCAAACACTTGTGTCCCAACATTTTCCAACATGTTGTCTTTTACAACGGTCACAAACAGATGACTGAGCTTCCACTCCTTGCTCAGGTAACACTTGCTCACCAACAGCATTAGCTGCACCTTTCTCAACCCTTGGAAATTCCCTTCCAAGATACCTTTCATAGAAAGCAGATACAAAGAAATCCCAATCAATATCAAAGATATGTGACGCCACAGCCACAGATGTCCACCAAGAACAAGCATCCTCCAGCATCAGAGAAACAACACTCCCCAGCTTACAGGCATAATCACAGCCTTCCTGATCCAAAATCAGAACTACATTGGCCAACCAGGCCTCAAACATCTCCGGGGAAGAACCATGGTACTCTACAGCACCCAAATCAAGCAAATGCTGCTTCGGCAAACCCACACATTTAGCCAGCACATCCACCGATTCTACCTCAACCGTAGCCTGAGATGTTCCCAACACCTCCTGAACAGCAGGTAAAGAACTTTCCATCCCAGAACCAGCTTCCTTCCCGTGCCTTACCATCTCAACTTCAGTCACAGAAGACTGAGACAAAACACCTCTACAAAAGGGTGAATCCTTTGACTTAACAACCTGCCCCAAGGCAGCAACCATCTCACTCATCCTCCATTCTTTCATCATCTTTGCCATACCACTAACAACAAACAACATACAATCACAACAAACAAACAAAACCTGTTAGACCAGCATTAAGCAAGGATTCAAACTCCTACTCCAAAATAACACAATAGCTATATTAATAAGGCAATGGGTATCCCGAATCCTCCCCTTAACATGACATAACAGCCAACACAACATGGATATCACAACATCAAGCATATCAATAACATACCTTGATCATGCTTACACCAAACAACATCCAACAGCACTAGCACATTAGCAACATAACATGCTCGAAACACATTCATCATGCATAGCATCAGCTCATAACATCCACACATATCCATATGATATCAACCAAGATTCATAACCACAAATCATGCTTGCATACATCAGCAACATGCTCAAAAACATCAACAGCACATTCAGAAACACATGCTTCAACCAGCTTTCAACCATACAACAAGGTAAACATCAAACACACTTACCACAACAACTTACCGTTTTCCCCAACCTTCGCAACTCAGCTCTGATACCACCAAATGTAACCCCCGTACATCTTCCGTACATCTTTCTGGCCACCACTATCTCACCAAAAGGTCTAGTCACATGCGTCCCTACGTCTAAGATCACAACATAGGTATCTAGCTTCCTTATTTGCCCAGACAAAATGGACGAATCCGCAGAAATTACAACTTCACATGTACACATCTGATAGTCTTCGGTTCTCTTGTTTTCAGGCTGTCCCTTCAACAAAAACTGACTCTTCTAAACTGTTCTTAGAGCATCTCGAAACTTCAAAATTCAGTTCTGATTACACACACAAACAATCATGCTTGAACTTGTCTTATAACATCGGTCCTGACGACTCAAAACATCCCACTACCAAACAATCTGGAGTTAGAGCTCAAGACTTCCTTCTCGGTTCAACTACATCGGAAGCGACTTCATCTCTCCTTCTTGCTGGAAGACAACTCAGATGTACACTGGCTCAATCACACAAATTGATTCCCACACACGGGTACTGACCAGCTGTCTTGTATTAAAACCACAGGCTGAACTCCAACGATCACCAACTAACGTTTCTGAATGTTCAGATTACTCACACGAGACCCTTACCTTGATCTCGCCTAAAGAACTAAGATACTCATACCTACCTCTAACACTTCACCGGCACATTCAAACTCTGCATGCTTGCTAACAATATACAAAAGTACGAATTCAGAACCAACTGGAGGAAACAAACTTAAAACTGTACCAATGGCTTATCTGATAAAATACCGGCACCACTCTGACTCCCACTCATAGGTCTTCACTTCTTTTTACCAACTAATACCAGAATCAGTCTCATCGTCCCTCATCCAATGGAATCAACCCACATACACACTGACTCAAACTGGCAAATTGTACCTCAATTCCGGTACAACCATACCTCCCTAACTAAAGCGATGGACTCCCTCAACATCGTCCACCTTTTCCGAGACCAAAACTTTACTTACCGATTTACGGCCCACGCCTTAGCCTCAAACTTACTAAAAGCAATAAATAAACGATATCGACAAATTAACATACAAACAGGGTTAGCAAAGGAAAGGGTCCAAGTGGCTCAAGTATGATTCCCTCACTTAAAAATCTATTTTTCCGATGTAATAGAAGCAATGGGCTCTACTCCACATACTTCAAACAACATACGCGTACGATCAAACAACATACATTCACAATCAAACAATCACACACCACAGCATACACGAATAACAAGCAACATGCTTACATGGCAAGCAAACACCGTGCAATTCAATATAAGAACTTAGCTTACCTCACTTACCTGCCCAAGGTCTCGGAAACCTTAGGCTCTGATACCAACAAATGTAACCCCCTCGCCCCGGTCTGGTCGGCTGACCGGTTCGAGTAGGTTACACGGGGAAAACCGAAGCGAAACCCGTTAAGGCTCCCTTTCGGTTAGCAACCCTATTTTTTTCTCTTTATCTTTTCTAGATGCCTTTATTAATCTCCTATGTGATAGGACATGCAGCGAACAAACACGGATACAAAACCCACAAAACATGCTAATAAACAGCCCAATTTATCCTTTTTAAGCAGGTCGTATCGATACACCTGTCAAGGGTATCGATACGCCTTGACCAAAGTCAACCCTCAACAGTCAACATAGGAAGACCGTATCGATACATCCCATGAGCGTATCGATAAGCCCTTCCCAGTCAACATCTCGTGGTCAACGAGATGAACTCGTACCGATACGCCACAACACCGTATCGATACACCAAAATATCAAAATTCCAGAGAGCAAAAACCGTATCGATACACCCCCGTGTATCGATACGCCCAGCCAAAACTGTGTCCTACATGCAAGATCGTATCGATACGGCCCTTAGGCGTATCGATACGCCCTGCACTGCAAGTCTCTAATTTTCAGCAAAACAACTTAGGACTCGACTCTAGATGCGATTTACGACTCCCCTAGCCACAAACAACATACATACAACCTTTAACAACCATAATCTAAGCATACGAGACAACCAACACTAACAAGCATCATTCATCCAAGAGGTTCATACATTTACCAAAAGATGTCATGCAAGCACTCTAAGGTTCATGCCTTAGCAACAAAAACATATAAGCATTCATGACATGCAACATACACAGGGTTTACGATTTAAACAAGGCATTCAAGAACCAATCCAACATTAACATACATCAAGCTCAAATCAACAACACCCATCCCATTGCTTGACTATTACAATCTACAATTTAAAGATCTACATTGAGCTAACCAAAAGCAACACTTGGAGACCTTTCCTTGCCCTTGCCACCCACAAGCTACTGATCTGCATTGTCAAACAAAAAGGAGCGTAAGCATAGAAGCTTAGTGAGGGTAAGCTCATAAAACAAACCTTCGACAATGCAGGGTCCAAGCACGAGCAACTACCATAATGAAATGCATGATCTTACCTCCGATCCACGAGAGCCAAAATGAACATGATGCATGAACATATAATCAACATTATGCCATGCTCAACAACTCATAAGCTCAACTTACAATGATACATATATCAATGTATTATTAACAATATATCTCAAGGCATATGGGAATCACATTTCATATCATATTGGGAACACATCTCAATTCATAAAGGCACATATAAACTCATATTGGCATATATATACAATCTCATATTGGCACCTAGCTATGACTCGAATACGCGGATAACATGTTGGAACGCATTTCCAACATAACCATTACCTGCGGTGGGATTACACTCATCACCGGTTCTCGCGGAGGGGATTCCACTCATCCTCACGCCCGTCAATGGGATTCCACTCATCACCGACTAATATATAAACATTTCCGGTGGAATATTACATCACCGTACTCCTCTTTGGTGCCTTAACGCCACCAAGGCCACGCGCGACTTTGACTCTCGTGTGCACACTCATCCTAATGATCGATCATTGTACCCAAGCATACTAGTGCCAATATTAATCAAATTCCATAACCTTTCACAACATCAACTCAACATAACTTCCGTGCTTAGCACGTACTCACCATGATCACTATCATGCACGATTCATAAACCAAACCACATGCATATATCAACGCATCATATCAAGCCTCAACAACATGCATAACACATTATACATAGCCAACACCAACACAATTAGACATGAAGCATAATAAGCAATTAGGAGTTCAACCAAAGGTCTCCTAAGCTAAGCTTGAGATTAGGCTACCACTCTAATCTTAACTCTAGGTGGGTTTACCAAGCCCGTCCTAGGTTCACATACTTGAACCAATATTTGAAAGCTATTTAAAAAAATAGTAACCACTCACCGACCACTCCATTAGCACAAGCCGACAAGCCTACCAAGCATCCAAGTTTCCGGATCCGAGCCCGAAGCTTCCCCATTGATTTCCCTTGCTTCTAACCATTCAAAAACAATATATTAACCTCAAAATCAGCCACAAATCCAAAGTTTAACACCAACACACAAATCCACTATAATTTTCACAATTCAAAGCCAAGTTCATTCTTCAATTTCTCATTTTCGTACTTCCACAAAGACCCATCCAAAATCAGCAATGTAGTCATCCAAAGCACCCTTAGACATGTTCAAAACACTACCCAAACATAGTATAACCATCAACCCTTCATTTCCCCACATAGACACCTTAAAAACTCCCATTTTCCACTCCCAAAAATCACTTACAGCAGTAGCTACGGGAATCCATTCAAACCAAGACTATAACTACTCAAAAAAAATCAAATAACATCCAAAGACACCTACCCAATGTTACTATAACATCAGCCCATCAATTTTTCACAAAACCATCCCCAAAACACAAATTTTGACACTTTAAATATACCCCTAAAAACCCATTTCGGGTTTCACCATAAAACCTTGCAAAAATCGGATATGTTGGACCTTATAGGTAGTAAACAGCTCACATAACATTAATAAATTAAAAGTTTTAGTTAAAACTAACAAAGATAGCATTTTAAACTCAAAATCTCAAAACCCTAAAATGCAAACTAGTGAGCTTTAATGAAAACAAATTATATGGGGAGAAAGAGGAAGATGAGGGTAATAAGAAAATATATTTACCTTTGAAAAGCCCTAAAAAACAAGCAAGATTGGTGATGGAATAGTGATGGGAGATGGGGAGGAGAAACTCACATTCTAAAATGGGGAGGAAGAAGATGGGTGTGACCTTTGGGTATTTGAAATAAAATGAAAATGGGTTTTATTTTACAAGACTAAAAAATTACAACTTTGTCATTAATGAGATGGCCATTTTCCAATTCTAAAATCCATGGAATTTGATTTCTAAAACAATTTAAATCCAACATGATTGTTTGCTTCGAATATATGAATCCCAAAATAATATTTTATTATTTTAATTATAAAACCGAAACCTGAACCATTATTTAAATATTATTTTCATCCGACCCCCAAACCCGGGTGTTACATAAATAATATATTTTTATTGATATATGAATAAATAATATATTTTATATTATTTTTATATTAAAATAATTTGGTTGAACGAAATAGATAAGTTTATATAATTTAAATAAAAATATTTGATTTTTATATTTTTATATATTATTTATAATATAAATATATTATTTTAAAAAAACACAAAATATACATAAAATTAATATACAAAAAACCCTTAAACTCTAAATCCTAAACTCTAAGGTTTAGAGTTTAAGTGTAAGGGTTGGGGTCTGTGAGTTAATAATTTAGGGTTTAGGGTTTTTTTATATTATTTATAATGTAAATATATTATTTTTATAAATATTTTGGTTTTTTGAAAATAATATTATATATATATACAAATAATATAGATTTATATTTTTATATATTAATATTATTTATAGTATTATTTATTACATAAAATAATTTTAATTAATCTTAGCTAGTTTGAGATTTATAATATTTGTGGTAAAATTTTATATAATGTTATTTTTATTCAATGGTTAAGACTTAGCCCTTGTATTTGGAGGTCTAGGGTTCAAAACCCTCTAAGCACATGGTTTTAATATTTATTCTAAAGCAAAACGACGTCGTTCTGGGCTAAATTAGGTTTTAAAACAGTCGCACCAAAACGACGTCGTTTTGACTTAACGAGGGCGTTACGAGTTAACGGTAGAGTGGTATTTTCAAGTCAGGGGTCATAGTTGAGTGGTATGTGGTGTAGTTTACCCTTTATATTTTTATATATTAATACCATTTATAGTATAATTTATTTCATAAAATAATTTGAATTAATCTCAAATAGTTTGAGATATATAATATTTCTAGTAAATCATTACTTAATATCATGTTGGTTCAGTTGTTAAGACTTAGCTAATATATTTAAAAGTCTTGGGTTCAAACCCTTCCAAATGCATGGTTTTAATATTTTTCCTCCAACAGACTAAAGTTCATTATTAGTTTTGAACTTTTTTTAAGTTCCGTGACATTTTCTAGTCAACGGTCAGAGTTGAATGGTATGTGGTATAATTTAGCAAGTAAATTTTTTTCTCGAAATTTGTAGGTTTCAATGCTCCCCTTAACTCTTCTAACCATCCGCTCGTGATCATCAATGTAGTATTTACAATCAATTGTGATGTTTTTATCTTTTTTTTAAATGTTTGGTTGAATTTTATATTTTTTCGTATGATTTTTATTTTACGAAAAATGAATTATTTTTTAAAAATTTATTTTAACTTCTAGTAAATTTAAATTAAATTGGTGTTGTTAAGTTAATTGAAAAAATTTAATGATGAGCTTTATAGTAATATAAAATTATATGAAAATTGTTGAAATCATGTTGTCCGACAAAAAAGTTCGTAAACTTTTGAACTCTTTCTCCTAACAACTGGGAGAATTTTATTCATCAGACACGGTTGGTACGTTGAGCTTTTAAAATATAAATTATATATTTTTATCTATAAAAATTTGACCATCGAACGAGATCTTTAGAGAGGACAATAAAACATGACAAGGATAAAAATTATCTCAACGCAAGTTTAAATTAAAGATGTTGAAAATATTTTATTGATCACGGGCAAGTTTGCGGTACAACAACCTAATTTAAGGTTAAAACGGATACAAACGAAATGTTAGAAAACACGAAACCTAAAATGTTATCACACAACCTAAAATCTTGTATTTTTGATAACATTAATTTTAGGTTGATGTTTTTTTTGACGAGTTTCGAAACTTGATTTTTTGGTTCTATGACAAGTTTCGAAACTTCTCGTGAAAACATTGAACCTAAAATGTTATGGTTGATCTTCAAAATGATCAAGGGTCGGAAACGATGGTCCGACGGTAGTCAGGATGGTCATTCCGGATCAGAGCTTACATCTCGCTCTTGCTTTTGGGTGGTGATGGTGTTGGGAATGGAAGGTCTTGGTTCCTCTCAGCTGCATGCCTAGTTTTATATCACTTGGACAAGTGTCAAGATGAGGTTATCCTGGCCCGTTAATTGGACTAGCTATAACTTGACGTCCTAGGTTCTCCTTTGCATCTGTGATGGGCATATGTGTTGTTATGTGACCAGCAGATGAGGTGCGATGTTGTTTGTGGTTCGGTTAGTTCTCCACAGGTTGTGGAGGGTGTCGCAAGGTTCGCGGGCGATTCTGCGCGTTGTGGTCTGCCTGTGTTTTGATGCTCATTGTTGGACGTCCCTTATATTATACCGTCCCTAGTCTTACTCACTCTAGTTTCGAAACATGGCGGCATGTGTTTATAGGTGCTAACAATTGCCCCCCAGGTGAGGGAAGGTTATAAAGTGACCTTGGTGAACCTGAGGATTTTGAATAAGGAAACTACTGATATGGGAGACGTGAGTGTCTTATGAAACGTCGCGTAAATGGAATTTATTGACGACCATCGTTTTTCTTTGGGAGTAAATCCTTGGATTGAAGCGTCACATGATGAATCTTTTCAGTAGCGAAGCGTGTCGAGAAAGATATGGCTCTTAGTTATAAATGAACTTTAGTTGGCATTCTTAGGTTTTACTTTGTTTGTCTTATTTGTTGTTTCTGAGCTTTTTGAGAAGAGTAGATGAAAATTTTTGGAGGAGAAATACAATCTATCCTGTGTTAATGGATGAATCATCCGTTGTGATGAGCGATGAGGTTCATTGTACTATCAAACGAGGGGAGTTGTTGACGATGTTGTAGTGTCTAGGTCTTCTTGCTGTTAATCATTTCCATTATCGGTTCAGTATGCCCGTTAGGACATTTCGCCTGAGTACATGTTCTGACGAGGGAAGGTTGTGATTTTTTATACCCCATATTTGCTTTTGAAGCTGGGTTCCATTTGTCGTTGCATCCCTTCTTTGTGAACTGGTTAAACTGGTTTGGCGTAGTGTCGAGTCAGTTAGGCAGAATTGGTGGTGGACTTTGGTGACTTACTTCTTGAATTGTAAGATTCATTGGGATGAACCATCTATTAATATATTTCGCTATTTTTATAATGTGATGGATAGCCATGATAAGAATGTGAAGGGTTTCGTTACTATTTGTCACCGTAGAGGGAAAGGGCCGTTGAAGAGCAATCGGACTGACAATCTTTGCCTGAATAGGAAAAAGTATATCAAAGTGGAGTGTATCGTTGGGATTTTTCCGTTCCTTTTTGTATGGCGCCGACCCGCGAAGGACATGGTTGTGCCACCTAATATTGGGAAAATGTCACCTACTGAGCTGGGGCTCATTAGAAGGCTAGAAAGTGATCCACCTTGTCGTTTTGAGGAGGTATGTACCCTTATAAATGTTTGGGTACATTTCTTGAAAGGGAAAAGTCCAAATGGTTGGGACGAAGAGGATTTTAATGTATTTCTAGAGGGTTCTCTAGTAAATGTGCCTATTCAGGTGGAGGCTTGGCGCTTTGGTGAAGGGGGCGACAAACGGGTCGCAAGGATTCTTCTCAGTGATGAGGAGGAACTAGAAAACTTCTTTTCGGAGCATACCAACGTTCATGGTCGTCCTTAGAAATATCATGAGGATGATGCTTCCCTAGGAGGGGTAAGCAGGGAAGCCGCTCTGGTTGCTCCAATGGGTTTTGTCAATGTAAGCACGTTTAACTTTGATCTCAGTAAAGGGGAAAAGAAACATGTAGTTTTGATTTCACTTGTTGTTTCTGGTTCGGATGACGAGGGGAACTGTCCACGATTGGAACGTAGGTCGAAGAAGAGAACGAATATTGGTAATAGTTTGCTATGGATTAGATGGAAACTGAATCCTTGTTACTTATATGTAGGTTGTGTCTTTTTGATATTTTATCCTTATCTTCCCCTTTTGTCGAATGTTTTACAGGGACTGTGGTTTCTCCTTTGCGGGTCATTGGTGATGAAATGGGAGATCAGATTACGGTTTTTGATACTCCACCTTTTGGGGCTAGTAGCGATCCGCTGGGTTCGGAAGGAGTGGTAATAATGGCACCGCCAAATACTTTTAACAGTGGAGAAGTGAGTTCGCTACTGCGACGACGTCTTTTGCGGACCTAACTCTTGCAGCTTCTTATCTGGGAATTTCCCCTTGCGGCAAGAATGCCCTTGTAGGAGTGCCAACATACGTCGTAGAGACGACATGGAAAGTGTGACAATGCGAGTGAGGGATTATAGCTCAAAAAAACGTCCTTTGAGTGCCAATGAAAATATATTGGGAAAGAGGCCAGTGCTCGACGCTAGGGTTACCGATGTTTTGCATGGGATAAATAGTGATACTCAATTTTTCTTGTAACACCCCAATTTTGGGCTTAGAAGTTTAGGGTCTGAACTAGACCGGTCTGATTTTCGGTTCGAATATAAAAGGTGGTTTTATGGAAAGCCTAGTTCGGGATGCTTTAAAAATATGTAAAAATATCTAAAAATCCTCTTTTAATATACATATAAGAGAGTGGTGAAATCAATTTTACAAAATAAGGTTTGGAAGTGTGACATTTTGAAATAGTGACTAAAATGCGATTTTTGAAAAGTTCAGTGATGACTGTTTTGTAAGGATTGAAACTTTGAATCTTTAAGGAGCTAACTTACCCAAGAAAGATTTCTCCAGATTTTTTCTTAGATTTTAAAGATTTAATTAACGTTTAATTAATTAAAGGAAAAGTGGAAAACCAATTTTTAGATTTGGGTAAACTACTGCAGGGGTCATTCTCGTTTAGCGTTTGTACCGAGTTAGTCACCACTTTTGAAAAGTGCCAATTAGTAGTCCTGTACGTTTTCGATGTGTAAATACTTGGTCACTCCGACGTTATACTCCGTTAGTCCCCTAACGAATTGCTGATGTGGCGGGATTAAAATAAGGATAAATTACTGCAATAGCCATTAAAATTTATCTCATGTACATTTTTTCTCCTCAATTTAAAAAAGTAAACATTATAGTCACTAATAAAAATGTTTCTTTATAATTTCACCCTTAAATTTTTAAAAATTCATTTTTCAATCCTAAAACTTTACAATCAATTAACATAGTAATATTATAAATGCTTAGATGAAAAATAGTTGCCCAAAGTATACCCTTTGAAACTTAGGTGCCCAAATTGCTCCTATTTAATAACTCAAACTTAAAAATTTAGTCCACTAACTACTAAAAAATTTGAGTTATTGGAATTTCTATTTTATAATTCAAACTTTATTTTGAATTTTTGAGTCGAGTTTATGAAATTATGAGTCGAGTATTTTCACATCAAACCAAAAAATTTAATTTTTTCGAGTCAAGTCGAGTTATTGGAATTTCTATTTTTGAGTCGAGTTTATGAAATTATGAGTCGAGTATTTTCACATCAAACCTAAAAATTTAATTTTTTCGAATCAAGTCGAGTGTTGCACTTCCCTACATATAATTTTTAATTTTAATTTGTGTTTGTCCCAAGAAAAACTTCAGACTCTACTGTCGCTTGTTCACCTTCCCGATCGGCCATCGTCGATCTCCGTCACCGTCGGGCGATGGTGGTCACCGCCTACATCGCTAGAGGCGCCACGTCGTCGCGATCTCATCCATGGCCACCACGCGCGTCGTCGGGCCGCCTTCTGCCAGCAAATCTTGATTGAAGCTTTGGCAAGAAACCAATCGACGCCATTGTTTCTCGCATTTTCCGGCATCGGTTGCCGTCCATTCGCGAGACGGACACCAGATCTGGGCTCCTGACGTGGCGGCGAGCAAAACCCCTAAGGTTCCGAATCCAACCGACGTCGGCGGAGCCTCTATCGGAGCTACGTAAGTTCCGACGACCTTATATTGTTTTGCACGGATTAAAATTAAAAATTATATGTAGGGAAGTGCAACACTCGACTTGATTCGAAAAAATTAAAATTTTTAGGTTTGATGTGAAAATACCCGACTCAGAAATTCAAAATAAAGTTTGAATTATAAAATAGAAATTCCAATAACTCGACTTGACTCGAAAAAATTAAATTTTTTGGTTTGATGTGAAAATACTCGACTCATAATTTCATAAACTCGACTCAAAAATTCAAAATAAAGTTTGAATTATAAAATAGAAATTCCAATAACTCGAATTTTTTAGTAGTTAGTGGACTAAATTTTTAAGTTTGAGTTATTAAATAAGAGCAATTTGGGCACCTAAGTTTCAAAGGGTATACTTTGGGCACCTATTTTTCATCTAAGCATTTATAATATTATTGTACTAATTTATTTTAAAGTTTTAGGATTGAAAAATAAATTTTTAAAAATTTAAGGGTGAAATTATAAAGAAACATTTTTATTAGTGACTATAATGTTTACTTTTTTAAATTGAGGAGAAAAAATGTACATGAGATAAATTTTAATGGCTATTGCAGTATTTTATCCTTATTTTAATTCTGCCACATCAGCAATCCGTTAGGGGACTAACGGAGTATAATGTCGGAGTGACCAAGTATTTACACATTGAAAACGTAGAGGACTACTAATTGGCACTTTTCAAAAGTGGTGACTAACTCTGTACAAACGCTAAACGAGAGTGACCCCTGCAATAGTTTACCCTTTAGATTTTCATAACTAACTTTTGTTAAAACTTTCTCATCTCATTTTCTCTCAAAATTCCCTCAGCCAAACACATTTCTACAGCAACATTTCTATTGATTTTCACACCAATTGATGAGGTTTCAATCATCAATTAATTCCAAATCCTTTCTACATCAAATCCTATTGTTTTGCTTATTGGATTTTCAAGGAAATTGTCTCTAATCAAGGAGAAATCTACATTTGGAGGTAAGGATGTCCTTCTCCTCTAAATACTCAGTTCTTTACTAAAATTCTCAAGTTCTCAATCCTTAAATTAAGTTTTATAAAAGGTTTTAATGATATGAACTTGATTTTGGCTTAAAACTCAAGATTTGGAAGAAATCTTGAAGAAATTCGTGGTGATTGTTTGGGCTCTGTTTTGTGATGGCTTTTAAATGTATTTTGGATGTTAAATGATGTGTAATTGAGGTTTGATCAATGCAATCCCGAATATGTTGAATTTCCTAAGTTTTTGCTTATGAAAATGGTGGTTTTTGGGGTGATCTTGGTGTTCTGTTATAGCTGGAGGTATAAGGACGACTTTAGGTTCTTTTTGGATGTTAATTGATGTTTAGAAATGGTTAGAAGTGATGGATCTTGGCTGGGTTAGGTTGTGGAAGAGTTTGGAGGTGATTTCGGTTGTGTTTGGTAGCCGAAATGTTAGGTTTGGTTAGAGCAGCGAGTTTAGATGTGATGGCTGAAGATTTTAATGCATGATGATGCATTAATCCTCTGCTTTGATATGTTTAAAATATGGGAGACATATTCGGATACTTGTGGTGTTGATCCGGAGGCTTGATCGGCATTTCGGCAAGCTTGCGAAACTGAATTGGTGAGTGAAGTTGGGTTTCCAGCTTTGTAACGAATGTTTGAAGGTTTTGGGAGCTTAGTTTAAGTCTAAGCAACTTAACTAAGCTCAAAAGTTAGTTTTCAGGAAAACTCTCTCTTGATGAACCATGAGTTGGTTGGATGCATTGTCCTTAATTTGCATGTTTAAATTCTGTTTTGAAAGCATGTTTAAGCATGGTTAATGCTGGTTTTGAAGCCATGTGTTGAAGGATGCTCAAGGTAAGAGATCCTTGGTTTGGTATTAGTAAATGTTGTTTTGATGCATGATGGTTTAATGGCTTTGATTAATGCCTTAAAACAGTGAATTATTGATGATAAATGATGTATATTGGCAAGTGATGTGTTGGTTTTAAAGTAATTGAATCGGATATAGCTAGCCGGCTATAGGATTGCGTGCACCGTGAATAAAGTCGCCTTGGATGTTGAGGGGTTGTAATTGCACCGTAAGCTCAATCCAAGTACACTAACGAGATGATTAAGATCACAATGGTGGTTAAAAGTCCATGTGTGGATCTTGTGTTGTGTGTCCCGTGTTCTCGTTAGTGATGTTATACAACTACCGATGAGTGATGTTGTGGGGTTGTGATTGTACCGTTAAACTCCATCACGGGTGTTGAGGGGTTGTGATTGTACCGGTAAACTCCACCTTGTGTGTTCGGTAGTGTGTATGAAGCGTATGGGACAACGCTTGTAATCCGTGTATCCGATTGTGTTTTGTGTTGTAAATGGTTATGGATTATCACTTGGAAGCCAATATGACATGTAGTATTAATGAAGCATGAGATGCTTGTTTAAGAATGCAAGGTTGCATGAGTAATGATGTTTATGTGTTAAGAAGGCTTTGTAAAAAGTGTTTATAAAATGCATTATTGTGTTTTTTCTTTAGAGCATGTCTCACTAAGCAATTATGCTTACGCTCTCTCTCTTGAACCAATAATGCTGATAATTGAAGTGTGTGAGGGCAACAAGGAGGCTAAGAATCCAAGGGAAAGCTAAGCTCATGTATGGTGATGTTTTCACAACACTATTAGATTTTGATATTTGGCAATGGGAACCTAGGTTGTGTTTTGGGAGATGTTTTGGACTCCCTAATTGTGGCATGATGCCTTTTATGTTTTGGTTTTGTAAATGGTCATTTTGGTGCTTGTTTTGGTGTTTTGATAGTTGGTTGGTTTTGGATATTAGGATGCATGCCTATAGACTTGTGGATTTCCTTGATTGATGCCATGAATGTGTTTTGATGTTGCAAACATGTACCTTATATGCATGATGACTTGTTGGCATGATTGGGTAATCATTGGGATGTGTTTGAGTGGTCTAATGTATGTAAAACCAGCAAATTATGCAACTTCTGGGCAATCTGTATCAGAACGGGCACTAGCGTTTCGAAACGGGGGCCTGTAATGGCCTTCGAGTATCGAAACGGATAGAGGCCGTTCCGAAACGAATTGGCCACTGCCAGGTCCTGTTCCGATACAGGTCTCGGAACGAACCCGAGTTTCGAAACAGTCAACCCCGTTTCGAAATAGATGACCGTTGGGCACTGATTTGAATGGTTTTAGGGTTTGCAAGCTTTACATTTTAGCCCTAAATTTTGTATTGGCAATTGCATGAGTTTGGGATGTCCGATTAAGGTGAAATTTGACAGGAAAACATGTAATATGATTAATTTGATATTGGTAACTTAAAAATCAGTTAAGTCCTCCATCTTTCCAGAATTTACAATTTGGTCCCTAGTATTTGTAATTTGTGCAATTGAGTCCCTTATTGTAATTTGTTCGCTTTTCTTTTCACGTATGTGTTTCTCAAGAGTACACTTAGGGTTGATGTGCATCTAGATAAGATTAAAAAGAAAAAAAGGGTCGTTAATCAAGGTTGACTTTCGGGTTGACTTTGGTTTTCCCCGTGTAATCTTCGTAGTTCCAGTCAACCGTCTAGGTCGAGCTAAGGGGGTTACATTTGGTGGTATCAGAGCTGAGTTCTCGTATAAATGGGAATGGATATGTGGGTGAAGTATGTGTGATTGCATGATATGCCTATTAAATGAAAGTTTGATGTGTGAATTGTAAGTATGTTGCAATTGCGATGTTATGCTGTGTTGGAGCAAGTTAGAGGGACCCATTGCCATATCAAAACTAATGGAATGAGTTGTTTTTTTTGTTTGAAAAATGAGCTTGAGTGCTTGGATTACTTACCTTGTTGAGCCTAATAATGTTTATTGCATTGTGTCAGTGCATTGTTTTAGTGAATGGGACCTCGTAGAGAGACGAGAATTAATACGCGAGCTATGGCTCAGAACGAGAATGAGGACAATGCTGATAATGTAGTGGATATACCTCCTCCTCTTGGGGGTGGACCGCTCGATGGTGGTGGTGCTGGAGGTGATGGAGCTGGTGTTGGTGCTGGTGTTGGGGTCGCTGGACCTGAAGCTGGGCAGGGGCAAGCTGCTCCTGACATGACAGTGTTGATACAGGCTATTGCTGGAGCCTTTCAGGCGGCAGTAGCTGGAGCTCATGGAGCTGGGCATCAGGGAGATGCTAATGCGAGATTACCTTTGGAACGTCTGCGCAGTCTGGGAGGGACTGAGTTCATAGGTTTATCTACTAAGGGTTCCGAATCTTGGTTGGAAAGTACCAAGAGGATATTGGGACAAATGAACTGCACTGATGTGCATAAGTTGAGTTGCGTGGTGTCGTTGTTACATGATGATGCGTATACATGGTGGACGACCACTCTCTCCGGGATGAAGGAAGTTGATGCGACTTGGACGTTCTTTCTGAGCGTGTTCAAGCGAAAGTATCTAGGTGTGCAATACCTGGATGAAAAGAAAAGAGAGTTCATGTCTCTTGTTCAAGGAAGTATGAAAGTGGCTGAGTACGAGATCCAGTTTGTCCGCCTTAGCAAGTACGTACCTGAGCTTATTCCTGATGAGCGGGAGAGGTGTGAACGTTTCCGATATGGTTTGATGTCAGATGTGAAGACCTTTATGCTTGCAGTTGATTATATAGATTTTGATGTGTTGGTTAGTAGGGCGAAGGACATTGAGCAGAACCTGGGTTTGTCTTCTAGAGGTGTTGGTTCTAGCTCAGGTAAAAGAGCTGCTAAGTATAGTTCCAGTGGTGGACGGAACAAGAGAGGATGAGATAAGAGGTATCAGTCTTCTGCTAGGCGTGGTAGTGGAGGGCATGGTGCGCCTGTTCAGGGAGACATAATGAGAGTTGATTAGAACATGTGCTGGACATGTGGATCACGTGGCCATCTGAGGCGTGATTGTCCTCGAGCAGCGAGGGAGGTTCAGGCTCCTGTTGCAGTGACCGGTAATTCGTGCTGGAATTGTGGTTCGACAGAACACATGAGGAGGGAGTGTCATTTGTTGGCCGGTGGTGGTTAGGGACGTGCTCCTGGAGTTGTTGCACCACAGAGAGGTCGTGGGCACGACCGTGGTAACTTCCAGTGTAGAGATGATGGTGGAAGGAATGTGGCGTATGTGGTGGCTGTCCATCCTGAGGGTGGTGGCCAGGCTCGAGTGTATGCTCAGCGAGAAGGGAGAAATGACACGGATGTGATTGCAGGTACTTTTACTTTGCAATCTTTTTCATTACTTTCCTTGATTGATTTTGGATCTACACACTCATACATATTGCGTGAACATGCTCAATTGCTTGGTTTGCCTGTTGAGTCTTTGGGTGTTGGTATGCGTGTAACTAGTTCTTTTGGTGAGATCGTTGTGACACGGAAGTTGTATAGAAGATGTCCCTTGGTTGTGCAAAATCATGTTTTTCATGTTGATCTCATGGAATTGCCATTGTATGGTTTTGATATAATTCTTGGTATGGATTGGCTTGTTGAACATCGAGCTGTGGTGGATTTTGAGAACAAGCGGGTTTCGTTGAAACTTGCGGATGATTATGAGGTAGTGGTGGTTGGTGAGAATGTGAAGTTTCTCACCAATATGGTGTCTACGTTGGAAGCAAGCCGGATGCTGAGGCAAGGTTGTTAGGCTTACCTGGCCTTTGTGATGAATCCTAGTTCTAAGGAGTTGCGAGTTCAAGATATCAGGACTGTGCGAGAGTTTCCTGGTGTGTTTCCGGAGGAGTTACCTGGTTTGCCTCCTAATCGAGAAGTGGAGTTTGGAATTGAGCTGTACGAAAACACGACTCCAGTGTCCATTACTCCTTACCGAATGGCACCTAAGGAGTTGAAGGAGCTGAAGACGCAACTTCAGGAGTTGCTTGATCGTGGTTTCATTCGGCCGAGTGTGTTGCCTTGGGGTGCACCGGTCTTGTTTGTGAAGAAAAAGGATGGCACTATGAGAATGTGCATCGATTATCGTCAGTTGAACAAGTTGACTATCAAGAATCAGTATCCATTGCGGAGGATTGATGATCTTTTTGATCAGTTTCGGGGAGCGGCTGTGTTCTCTAAGATTTACTTAAGGTCAGGTTATTACCAGCTCAAGGTGAAAGATGTGGATGTGCCAAAGACAGCCTTCAGAACGAGGTATGGGCATTATGAGTTCCTTGTGATGTCGTTTGGTTTGATGAATGCTCCTGCAGCTTTTATGGACATGATGAATAGAGTGTTCCATGAATACTTGGACAAGTTTGTTGTGGTGTTCATTGATGATATCCTCGTGTACTCTCGTACTGAGGAGGAGCAAGAGGGGCATTTGAGGATTGTGTTGCAGGCTTTGATTGAAAATCAGCTTTATGCTAAGCTAAGCAAGTGTGAATTCTGGCTTAGAGATGTTGTGTTCCTTGGTCATGTGGTTTCTGCTGAGGGGATTCGTGTTGATCCTCAGAAGATTGAGGCAGTGATGAATTTGAAGCCTCCTAAGTCTGTTCATGAAGTCCGTAGTTTCCTTGGTTTGGCAGGATACTACCGGAGGTTCGTGGATGGATTTTCAAAGGTTGCTGCACCTTTGACGAAGTTGTTGCAGAAGGATGTCAAGTATGAGTGGACAGAAGCGAGACATCAGGCTTTTGAGAAGCTTAAGGCAGCTTTGACGCAAGTTCCTATCTTGGTTCAGCCTGAATCAGGGAAAGAGTTTGTGGTGTATAGTGACGCATCCTATGTTGGCTTGGGGTGTGTGTTGATGCAAGAGGGTAAGGTGGTGGCTTATGCATCGAGCCAGTTGAAGGTGCATGAGCGCAACTATCCTACGCATGATATAGAGTTAGCTGCGGTGGTCTTTGCTTTGAAAATTTGGAGACATTACCTGTATGGTGAGAAGTGTACTGTGTACACGGATCACAAAAGTTTGAAGTATCTGATGTCTCAGAAAGAGTTGAATCTTAGGTAGCGACGTTGGGTGGAGTTGCTTAAAGATTACGATCTGACGATCGAGTACCATCCGAGAAAGGCTAATGTTGTAGCGGATGCCTTGAGTAGGAAGGTGGCAGTGGAGTTGATGGCTATGTTTGCCAGTTTGAGTATTTCGCGAGATGGAGGTCTTGTGGCTGAATTGCAAGTGAGACCATCTTTGGTTCAGTTGATAAATGATAAGTAGTTGTTGGATGATTCCTTGGTGCCACATGTTCAAGATATTGCTGAGGATAGACCATCGGATTTCTGTTTTAATGATGATGGAGTTTTATGTTTTGGGAGTCGGATAGTAGTGCCCAATGATGTTGAGTTGAGGCGTGCTATTCTGATTGAAGCTCATAGTAGTCCTTTTGCTATGCACCCTAATAGTACAAAGATGTATCGTGATCTGAAGGATGAGTACTATTTGGTGGGTTTAAAGAAAGATGTTGTTGAGCATGTGAGTAAGTGCATGGTTTGTCAACGAGTTAAGGCTGAGCATCAGTTTCCTTCAGGTTTATTGCAACCATTGAGGATTCCTGAGTGGAAGTGGGAAAGGATTACCATGGACTTTGTGTCAGGTTTGCCTTTGTCGCCATCGAAAAAGAATTCGGTGTGGGTGATTGTGGATCGCCTTACGAAGTGTGCGCATTTCTTGCCTGTGCATACTACGTATACTTTGGACAAGCTTGCAGAGTTGTACATTGTTGAGATTGTGCGGTTGCATGGTGTACCAAAGTCTATTGTGTCGGATAGAGATCCGAGGTTTACATCCCGTTTCTGGGTGTGTTTACATCAAGCTTTGGGTACACGGCTGAATATCAGTACTTCTTATCATCCACAGTCGGATGCACAGTCTGAGCGTGTTATCCAAGTACTGGAAGATATGTTGAGGTGCTGTGTGATTGAGTTTCAAGGCTCTTGGGAGAAACATTTGCCTTTGGTAGAGTTTGCTTACATCAATAGCTACCAGGCAAGTATTCAAATGGCACCTTATGAAGCCTTGTACGGGAGGAAGTGCAGAACTCCTCTTTGTTGGGCTGAAACGGGTCAGAAGTTGGTTTCGATGCCAGCTTTGTTGAAAGGAACCACCGAGAAGGTGAAGCTCATTTGTGAGCGGTTAAAGGCAGCTTCTGATCGACATAAATCTTACGCGGATTTGAAGCGTAAGGAGATCGATTTTTCGGTAGGTGACCGTGTGTTTTTGAAGGTTTCGCCTTGGAAAAAGGTGATGAGGTTTGGTTTAAAGGGTAAGTTGAGCCCTAGGTACATTGGACCATATGAGGTGATTGAACGTGTGGGTCCTGTTGCGTACAAGCTGAGGTTACCACAAGAGTTGGAAAAGATTCATGATGTGTTTCATGTCTCTATGCTTTGAAGGTATAGATCAGATCCTTCACATGTTATGCCTATGGAGGAAGTGGAGTTGAATCCAGACTTGACCTATGATGAGGATCCGGTGGAAATTCTGGATTCAGACAGTAAAGTTCTTCGAGGTAAAACCATTGAGTTGGTAAAGGTGTTGTGGAAGCATCGTGGTGTTGAGGAAGCCACGTGGGAACGAAAGGATGACATGAAGAAACAATTTTCGTATCTCTTTCCTCCAGTTAAATTTCGAGGACGAAATTTCTTAAGGGGGGGAGAGTTGTAACACCCCAATTTTGGGCTTAGAAGTTTAGGGTCTGAACCGGACCGGTCTGATTTTCGGTTCGAATATAAAAGGTGGTTTTAGGGAAAGCCTAGTTTGGGATGCTTTAAAAATATGGGAAAATATCTAAAAATCCTCTTTTAATATATATATAAGAGAGTGGTGAAATCAATTTTACAAAATAAGGTTTGGAAGTGTGACATTTTGAAATAGTGACTAAAATGCGATTTTTGAAAAGTTTAGTGGTGACTGTTTTGTAAGGATTGAAACTTTGAATCTTTAAGGAGCTAATTTACCCAAGAAAGATTTCTCCAGATTTTTTCTTAGATTTTAATGATTTAATTAATGTTTAATTAATTAAAGGAAAAGTGGAAAACCAATTTTTAGATTTTCATAACTAACTTTTGTTAAAACTTTCTCATCTCATTTTCTCTCAAAATTCCCTCAGCCAAACACATTTCTACAGCAACATTTCTATTGATTTTCACACCAATTGATGAGGTTTCAATCATCAATTGATTCCTAATCCTTTCTACATCAAATCCTATTGTTTTGCTTATTGGATTTTCAAGGAAATTGTCTCTAATCAAGGAGAAATCTACATTTAGAGGTAAGGATGTCCTTCTCCTCTAAATACTCAGTTCTTTACTAAAATTCCCAAGTTCTCAATCCTTAAATTAAGTTTTATAAAAGGTTTTAATGATATGAACTTGATTTTGGCTTAAAACTCAAGATTTGGAAGAAATCTTGAAGAAATTCGTGGTGATTGTTTGGGCTTTGTTTTGTGATGGCTTTTAAATGTATTTTGTATGTTAAATGATGTGTAATTGATGTTTGATCAATGCAATCCTGAATAGGTTGAATTTCCTAAGTTTTTGCTTATGAAAATGGTGGTTTTTGGGGTGATCTTGGTGTTCTGTTATAGCTGGAGGTATAAGGACGAGTTTAGGTTCTTTTTGGATGTTAATTGATGTTTAGAAATGGTTAAAAGTGATGGATCTTGGCTGGGTTAGGTTGTGGAAGAGTTTGGAGGTGATTTCGGTTGTGTTTGGTAGCCGAAATGTTAGATTTGGTTAGAGCAGCGAGTTTAGATGTGATGGCTGAAGATTTTAATGCATGACGATGCATTAATCCTCTGCTTTGATGTGTTTAAAACAGGGGAGACATCTTCAGATACTTGTGGTGTTGATCCGGAGGCTTGATCGGCGTTTCGGCAAGCTTGCGAAACGGAATTGGTGAGTGAATTCGGGAAAACTCTCTCTTGATGAACCATGAGTTGGTTGGATGCATTGTCCTTAATTTGCATGTTTAAATTCTGTTTTGAAAGCATGTTTTAGCATGATTAATGCTAGTTTTGAAAGCCATGTGTTGAAGGATGCTCAAGGTAAGAGATCATTGGTTTGGTATTAGTAAATGTGGTTTTGATGCATAGTGATGCATGATGGTTTAATGGCTTTGATTAATGCTTTAAAACAGTGGATTATTGATGATAAATGATGTATATTGGCAAGTGATGTGTTGGTTTTAAAGTACCTGAATCGGATATAGTTAGCCGGCTATAGGATTGGGTGCACCGTGAATAAAATCGCCTTGGATGTCGAGGGGTTGTAATTGTACTATAAACTCCATCCAAGTATACTAACGAGATGATTAAGATCACAATGGTGGTTAAAAGTCCATGTGTGGATATTGTGTTGTGTGTCCCGTGTTCTCGTTAGTGGTATTATACAACTACCGATGAGTGATGTTGAGGGGTTGTGATTGTACCGTTAAACTCCATCACGGGTGTTGAGGGGTTGTGATTGTACCGGTAAACTCCACCTTGTGTGTTCGGTAGTGTGTATGAAGCGTATGGGACAACGCTTGTAATCCGCGTATCCGATTGTGTTTTGTGTTGTAAATGGTTATGGATTATCACTTGGAAGCCAATATGACATGTTGTATTAATGAAGCATGAGATGCTTGTTTAAGAATGCAAGGTTGCATGAGTAATGATGTTTATGTGTTAAAAGGCTTTGTAAAAAGTGTTTATAAAATGCATTATTGTGTTGTTTCTTTAGAGCATGTCTCACTAAGCAATTATGCTTACGCTCTCTCTCTTGAACCAATAATGCAGATAATTGAAGTGTGTGAGGGCAACAAGGAGGCTAAGAATCCAAGGGAAAGCTAAGCTCATGTATGATGATGTTTTCACAACACTATTAGATTTTGATATTTGGCAATGGGAACCTAGGTTGTGTTTTGGGAGATGTTTTGGACTCCCTAATTATGGCATGACGCCTTTGATGTTTTGGTTTTGTAAATGGTCATTTTGGTGCTTGTTTTGGTGTTTTGATAGTTGGTTGGTTTTGGATATTAGGATGCATGCCTATAGAGTTGTGGATTTCCTTGATTGATGCCATGAATGTGTTTTGATGTTACAAACATGTACCTTATATGCATGATGACTTGTTGGCATGATTGGGTAATCATTGGGATGTGTTTGAGTGATCTAATGTATGTAAAACCAGCAAATTATGCAACTTCTGGGCAATCCGTATCATAACGGGCACTAGCGTTTCGAAACGGGGGCCTGTAATTGGCTTCGAGTATCGAAACGGATAGAGGCCGTTCCGAAACGAATTGGCCACTACCAGGTCCTGTTCCGATACAGGTCTCGGAACAAACCCGAGTTTCAAAACGGTCAACCCCGTTTCGAAACAGATGACTGTTGGTCCCTGATTTGAAAGGTTTTACGGTTTGCAAGCTTTACATTTTAGTCCTGAATTTTGTATTGGCAATTGCATGAGTTTGGGATGTCCGATTAAGGTGAAATTTGACAGTGAAACATGTAATATGATTGATTTGATATTGGTAACTTAAAAATCAGTTAAGTCCTCTATCTTTCCAGAATTTACAATTTGGTCCCTAATATTTGTAATTTGTGCAATTGAGCCCCTTATTGTAATTTGTTCGTTTTGCTTTTCACGTATGTGTTTCTCAAGAGTACATTTAGGGTTGATGTGAATCTAGATAAGATTAAAAAGAAAAAAAGGGTCGTTAATCAAGGTTGACTTTGGTTTTCCTCGTGTAATCTACGTAGTTCGGGTCAACCGTCTAGGCCAGGCTAAGGGGACTACATTTCTCGTTCGAACTTCACAGTTCCTCATATAAGGCTACGACGGGCGCTATTGAGGGTGTTGTTCTTGCCAGCTTAGGTGTTGGTATGTCTACTATTTTTGCGTTGTCAAGTATTTTAAGTAATGTATTATTGTTTCTTTTATTCGCTTTGTTACTTAGTTTGTGACAAAGTTTGTTTAGTGGGTTTGTTTGCAGGGTCAACTACTATTGATTCTATTGTTATTCATTGCTCCGCCAAAGACTTACCCTCTTTGGTTGCATCTGCTGGGCTCACATCTTTTTTAGATGCTACAGTGACTCCTCTAGTACTTTTGTCTAGTGACATTTCTTCATACGAAGGTGACTAACCCTTTGCTCCTTAGAGCGCGTTTTATCCTTGGAGGGGTGTCGGGGGTCAAAAAATTGGTTCCATCCTGAATCTGCTTGTAGGAGGTTGTATGAGTTGTATGTGAATAGTGGTGGTGCTTCTCCAACTTGTACTAGTATTAGGAGGAGCGTTGAGGGGGTTGGGGGTCTCATTCAAGAACTATGTTGTGTTCAGCTTAACGTGGAAATGAATGTGAAAGTTTTTCTTGAGGAAATTTTGGGGATGCGTTCGCAGGTGGAGGGTTACTCACGTCTTCTTGAGGAGAATGACGATTTGTGTTCGCAAGTGGAACATTATGCTGCTCAGCTAAGGGAGTTGCGAGAAAAACATGAGGCGGATGTTCATGCGTAGTTAGGGGAGTTGCATAGGAAGCATGCATAGGAGATTGCTAAGAAACAAAAGGAGAGTGATCGCACTCTTAGAATTAAGAATAAGCTTCTTGAGACCACGAAGCAGAGCTTTAAGATTGAGATTCGAGATCTAAAAGAGGAGCTGGTGCAAGTTAAGATCACGACATATGAAAGCTTTGCTAATTTCACAAGAAATTTAACAGAGCTTAGAGATTCACATAAAAATGAGATTATGGTGCAGGAGGCTACCCATGATGTTGACGTAGCGAAGAAAGTTAAGGCAGCTGCAGACACCACCTCTGCCTTTATGGTTGACAAGATGTAGAGGTCACGAGATGCTCTCATTATAAGCTTTTAGTTGGCGCAATGTCCTTTTGATGTTAAAGGTGTAGATTTTGGCGCTTTTTGTGAGGTATACACGGATTTTGATGTGAGAAACCCCTATAGGCCCTCGTGGGAAATATTCGCTGTGAAATATAGAAGTATTGTAGTTGCTTATGTGCTTGGTTTAAATGCGTCCTCCTCTCTGAACGACCACAACGGTTATGTGGATGGAATATATGGCAGTGGCATTTTGAGTGACTGTAGTAGGGGTGTATAAATGTAGTAGCGGGGGTGTTGCTTTTATATGTTGCATTTGTTTGGGTGTTTCTCTTTTGGTCGCTTTTTGGGAAACACCCTGCGTAAGTTGCTCCTGCAAAATAAATTTCTTTTTGAAAATTGATTTATAAGAGGGACCAGAATAATTTGAGTATACTAGAGTTGGTTTGTTTTTGATTTCTTCTTAGCTTGTAATATGTTATTTTGTGTCTTTTAGTTAGCGTTTTAAGTTGGTGAAGTTATGCAGCAGATCTAACTTTGGAATGCTATTAATGTTTCCATATTGTGGATGGTTGTGTGAGACATGATAGGTGCCTGCTACTTTGAGAAGTAGAATACTATTTTTTGGTGCTTTGCTTGGTACTCATTGGTTTAGTATTTCGTTTTTTACGGTGGTTTGAACAACTTAGAATAGATCGTGATGAGAGAGAGAGAGTTCCTGATTGGCGATGACTGGCGGTGACAGGTGCACGCGCCTACGTGCTTAGTTATTGATTAGAAGTTTGACAATTTTGTGATTTTAGTTATTTACTCGAGATTTTGAAAATCTGGGAATTAAATGCTCGTATTGGTGGTTCTTCTCATTGGTATGCAACACATCGCCCTGGTATTCTTATTTTCTGCTATAAATTGGGCTCCATTGGCTTGTATCACCAGACCTAATTTACGAGTAGTGTATTATCTGTGTGTGTGTGGTTTTTGTGGTTTTTCTTGTGCCATATTGAATAGAGAAGAAGAAAATATGTTTGTAGGAATGAGTAGATCCTGGGATGAGGGCAGGGTATCCTTATTAATTGGTCTACTTGCACCGCCAGACAATAGTATTTGGAAGGCTATGATTAGCCATTTGTAGTGAGGAATGCCAACAAACGATAGTGTTCCGATGCTTTTTAGAGCTAGGTTCTCCGAGTTGTGATGTTTGTTGGTGTTTGGAGCTACATGGGGAGACATCAGCTGCTGGGTGTGGCATTGAAGCTGCTAATGCCTGCCTAGTTTTTGCAGGCTCCCGAATATGTATCATAAAAATGGTTGTTCGTTTGTCCATTGCGTATGTTCGTGGTGATGGCGGGGATTACGCGGACAAACAACTTGGGGGTAAAGACTTACAGGGATGAGCCATGGAGCAAGAAAATAAAGGCGAGTTCTCCATGCTCCCGTGTTTAGCCTAATATTGATATAAAGACCAATCGAAGTGTGGCCAAAATGACCTTGAGGCGATGTTAATATTCGAATTTCTTATAAATTTAATAGAAAAAGATTTTCTATAATTGTCTTTGACCTTTGTATGCTTATTCAAGTGTTAATATCTTCGTAAGTCATTATGTACTGATTATACCTGTACGGGAATCTTACCCCCAGGTGCCAAAATTCATATTGTTGTATGCTCGTTCGTGTGTAAATATCTTCGCATGTTATTATGTATTGATTGTACCTGTATTGGAATCTTGACTCCCCTCCTTAGTGTCGAAGTTTAGACTGTTATACGCTCATTTGTGTGTTAATATCTTCACATGCTATTATGTATTAACTGTACCTATATTGGAATCTTTCCCCCCGAGTGCTAAAATTTAGACTATTAAACGCTCATTTGTGTGTTAATATCTTCGCATGCTATCATGTTCTTAAAGCAAACTATTCAAATGCTTATGCCTCTGGATTTATACTTCGCTTTTGATATTGTACGTCCTCGCTTGCAAACGACGATGATTTAGGTGATTTGATCCTTCTATGTTATATATGTTTGAGTAGGCTTGGGCGGTTTTGTTTGAGGAGAGAATCACTTGATTGTGAGAACACCGCCTAACAGTCCTTTATTAGCGTAAATATTTGAGAAAGGTATGGGTGCTAGTGATCACTTCTGTGTGCGACTTTTTCAGGTGGTGACAATGGTTACCCGTTCCCAAGGGATTGATTTGAATTCTCAGTTGTCTGCATGCATTGTATATCTTTGATTGGGAATGAGATCTTAGGCTATTGGAGTCAATTGTTCTAAGCTGCAATATTTACTGGAAGTTTCGGGATTGCGGGGTTTGAGGCGCCCATTCAGGATTTTGAAATCTTTGAATTAATTGCTTGTCTCAGCGGTTTCCAAGATTTGAACTTTTAATGTATGGCCCTAACTTTTTATTTTGTATTATAAACAGGGATCCTTTGGGTCCGAGCTTTTGTATTCTAACCTGTGGATAGTATATTCTTTTTTCCTTAGCATTTTCTTTGTATTATTATATGTGTTGGTGGGGCTGTTACTTGCGAAAATGAGTAGCATATGAAGGCTTTACTTTGTAGATCTAGGAGGAGTGTTGACTGCTCATTTGGATTGTTTTTACAAACAAACGATTATATTTGGGAGGTTACTATAACCCTCAAGGAGGTTGGTCTTATCAAATCCTAGCTTGCTATTTGGACATTGCTCTCTAGGTTTCATCAATCAATGTGATTAACCTAGATAATCCTCATGTTAACCGCAGAACTGAATTTGGCCATGGTTTGCGGGGAACTATATTCTACAGAATTTTTGGTGGGGTTCAGTATACGAGAGAAGGGAATATATGGCGTCTCTTCTACTAGTATTGAAGTTGAGGTGAATGGCAAGGTGTTGAAGTACACAACCATAGCCTTAAATGGAAAGAAGGGTAAAGATCTGACTAAAGAAGTTTTAAAGTCTCTTAAAGATACCAATTTGAATTGAGCTTGGTTTTGTTCTTGTACTTGATTAATTTAGCATGTGTGTTGTGTTTTCCTTTCTTTAAAACGGGGACACACTTGTTTATGTGAAGTTTCTATTGCTTGTAACTTTGTAAAGTAAGTCGGTGGCTAGTTCTTGTTTTTTTTTTTTATAATTAGCTTGCTAAAGGGTTCTCCCTTTTTATGAGTAAGCTTGGAATATTTCCTTTCGAGCTCATGTGTCTATCTTGCCCCCTGTGCGGGATGGTTTTGATTGCTACTTTACTAGTGTACATTTTTATATATATTCTAACATGTAAACAATATCGCCCTACTCTTATGAG
Source organism: Hibiscus tridactylites (assembly GCA_958450335.1). NCBI lineage: Eukaryota > Viridiplantae > Streptophyta > Magnoliopsida > Malvales > Malvaceae > Hibiscus > Hibiscus tridactylites. Next base: position 45,295,961 of record OY288281.1, read on the forward strand.
CCATGTATTTGGGAGTTGCTGGGTATTTGCGTAATCTTTTATTCGCGTGTTGCCACCTTTTTATGCAAAAGTAGTTAGTTTTGGAAGCGGCGACAGTTGAGCTGATTCCTCTTATGCACGCTTCTTAAAAGCGGTGGACGCTCAGATGATCATTTGTTTATTTTGGCTTGCGTGCTTTGGAAGCGGCGACCCTTGAGCTGATTCCTCTTATGCACGCTTCTTAAAAGTGGTGGACACTCAGACGATCCTTTGTTTATTTTGGCTCGTTTGCTTTGGAAGCGGCGATAGTTGAGCTGATTCCTTTTATGCACGGTTCTTAAAAGCGGCAGACGCTCAGACGATCCTTTGCTTATGTTGGCTTTGTTGCTTTAGAAGTGGCGACAATTGATTCCATTTAGATTGATACATTCAAATGTGTCGTGGTTCTACCCTTATGAAATTCGCAGCTTTATCCGACCTTCCTCTGATTTCATTAGCCTCATCTTTGGTTGGGGCTTTAGAATCTTAAATGTTTTGTGTGGTGTAGAATACACGATGGCAGGTCCATTAGAGGGTGATGTATTCTGGAACTGAGCGGTGGCCCCTTTCTGATTTGACTTTCTGCATGCTGAATGGTTCTTTTTCTTACCTGAGTTCCTCACTTTTTATTTCTAAGTAACGCCATAATTTATTTTCTTATTTTCGCGGTTCTCCTCTATTCCTACAAGATAATAAACTTCCTCCCTCTAGTTGTGGGTTATAGGCTCTGAACCTTGCATGCATTCAACTAAATTTATTAAGGAATTTATTGTCGCGGCACCCGACTAATTTTCGTTACATGTGCACATTGTTCCCCTATTGTTTTGGTTACGACTCTAAATTTCTCCACGGTCTCCTCATTGTGCTCTCCTTTCAAATATTGCATCCGTCCTCTAATATATTTTTGTTGTTGTCTAGGTTGTTTCAGTGTGGCATGGGTTTCCGCGCGGCATGGGTATCTTCTTCCATGATTTCAAGTTTTCTCTACATGTTAGCTAGCCGATCACTTCTGTCCTGAAAAGGAGGGGGTTTCCTCTTCCATATCTTTCCGACTTCCCACTTTTTTTCTTCCTCCATACGTTCTTCTATGACTTCTCCTACTGAGGGTCACTATACGTTGCTTCCTGAGGGCCAGACTAAACTGTGAAGGGTCTACGCTCACCGCACCAAATGTTGATCGTCAAAATGATCAGAGGTCAGAAACGGTGGTCTGATGGTGGTCAAATTAACCAGAGTTTTTTTTCTTTAAAAGTGGGGTTCTGGAGTCGGTTGCGCATGAGGAAGGATTAGCACACTCACAAACGGCAGATATTAGTACCTTCAATTTTATGTGGCATGTTGGCATTTTAGAATAACAATTCGAATTTAATTTAATAATTAATCATTAATTGAGTTTATGTTCCGAATGGAAATATTCCTTTTATTATGAAATACATTTTTAATCGAATATAAATTGGAAACACCCCTATACGCTAGGGTAGGGATGTAAAAATAGGTAATCGGATTGTGTTAGGCTCAATATCCTTCAACCGAATTGCTTGCCAAGCGTGGAGAAGTTTGATTTTTTGGGTGTTTTTGGTGGAAGCAAAATTTGAAAGAATTTCGACAATAATTTATAGTGGTTCGGCTTTCTAACCAAAGCCTACATCCACTACCTTAGCTTCCCACTAAGGATTTCTCAAACTCACTCTTGAATTTCTTCCCCTTTTCTAGGCTTAGGAGGCAACCTTTACACACTCTAAGCTTTCAAACCCAAAGCTTGAGTAAACCCTCTTTTACAAAGAGAAATAAGAGCAAACAAGAAATCCTCACAAGGTAGATAGTTTGCTCTATTAAGCTCTCACCCAATACTAAACACTTGAGCAAATATAACAATGTAAGCTCACAAGTTTTGTCTATACAAAGAATGAGAATTTAAGTCCTAAGACAAATTTTCTTCATAATGTTGTTGACTTGTGGATCATTAGTCTTCTATAGATGTTAGGAGGTCCCTTTTATACTCCCAAATGAACTTCTAGCCGTTGGAGACTATTGGGGTTGAATAGGATCCACTGGGGCATTTATTTTCTGCAATAAATGAAGTTCTAGAGCTAACTGTATCGATACACGGGTAACCGTATCGATACAGTTTCTTCACAAACTAGCCGTTATACTTTCCTCAGCTGATGCGTATCAATACGCGTTGGAGCATATTGGTACAACCTGCATTTCAAATAGCCGTTGAGAAAATGACCGTTGGGCGTATCGGTACACGATACAATCGTATCGGTACGGATACTAGCCGTTGGGGGTTTGTAAAACAACCGTATCGAAACGCCACATAGTGTATCGATACAGGTCCTCTCCGTATTGATACAGAGTTTGGCTACTGGAATTTTCTTGTAGCTAAAACCTATAGTGTATCAATACGGGGTATACTGTATTGGTACGATGGCTTGAAAAACAAAGGTTTGGCTACTTTAAAGACATTTTGAATCATTCCAAAGCCTTGTAAAATTCATCAAACATATTTTCAAGTTGTTTGGACTTATTAACGTTTTGAAACTTTTTCAATTTAGTCTAAAACATTTTTTCTATTTTTATATCAGAACAAACATCTCAACAATCTCTCCCTTTTTGATATAATAAAACCATCTTAAAAATTGTTTGTGATTCTCCTCTTTAGTATTTAAAAATTTGAATAAGAGTTTTTTAAAAAATTTAGAAGTAGTTAAAGCTCGCCCTTATTCACTTGAAAAATCAATTTTTCAAACCACTTCTCCCCCTTTTTTGTTATATCAAAAAGAAAATTTGAAACATTAAGTTCAAAATAACAAAGGAGGTAGGATAAAATTTTGACAAAACTAAAAAAATTTGGTTTTAAGATGGCTCCCCTTACTCAAGCATCAATAAGTGTTAGTCCAACAATTTTGATAAACTAGTTGAATTAAAGAAACTAAAACAAATTAAAGCAAATAAATTCAACTAAAATTTTACCAGACTTGAACCAAAGGTAGGATGTAAAGCCTTCATTCTTCAAGTGTCATTCCTTTCGTGTATAGAGCTCCCCCTTAATGTTTGTACCTTTTTGATCATTCTCTATCACACCTAAAACAAGACAATCACAAATATTTTGGTATCCAAATTTCTTTGGATCCATAAGTGTTAGTAGAACATAATTTAGTCCCCTTAGTAATCAATTTTTCAATTTCATCCTTGAAGTAGTTAGTTCTTTTGGGACCCAAATACTTCTAAAACATTTTCCATTAAAGTATCTAGGGGCACTAGATTGTCTAACATAAAAATTTGATTTTCCCAAATTGTTTTTCTTTTGAAGTTCATTGGAAATCAAATCTTTTTCTTTCTTAAGATCATCAATTTCCTTTTGATGATCTTTCAAAATCATTGATTTTTTGCTTCAAACTCTAAATTGGTTTTTAAAAGCAAATCATCTTCGATTTAAAATTTTGAAATCAACTTTTTGTTCTTCAAAAATGAAGCCTTGAATTCAAAAACCAATTCATCATAGGCTTCTTGTAACTCATCAAATGAATAAGAATTTGAACTAGATGGGTTAAAAGTTACCTTACCCTCTTGGAGGGCTATAAGGCATAGATGGGATACTTCATCTTCATCGGTGGAGTCTTCATCACTCCATGTAGCCACATACGCCTTCTTTGAAGATGATCCCTTTTTGTAGCAGCGAGGGAAATCATATTTAGTGTGCCTCGTCTCCTTGATTTCATGACTCTTTTTTGGATCCTTCATCTTCTTCTTCGAGTCATGTTTGGATTTTTTCATTTTGCTCTTCATGAACCGGGAGAACTTCTTGAAGAGATGAACCATCTCTTCATCTTCACTTTCCTTCTCACGTGATTCTTCATGTTTGCATGTGGAGGATGGCAGAGCAGTGACATTCACATCAATGACTTGCTCTTTGATCTTCTTGTCCTTCTACATCTTTAAAGGTTGAGACATCATATCATGGGTGAGAAAAGATCTAACGAGCTCGTCAAGCTTGAGCTCCTTCAAGTTCTTTACTTCTACAATGGTCGTCTTTTTGGATTCCCGTGATTTGAGAAATGAATAAATCAACTTCCGAACGAGTTTGTCTTCCAAAATCTCCTCTCCAAAACCTTTGAGTTGGTTGACGATTGTGGATAAATGGTCGAACATCCTCTTGATGTCTTCATTTGGGTCCATCTTGAAGTTTTCATACTTGAGGTTGAGTAGACCAATTTGTGTCTCCTTCACCTCGTTTGTACCTTCATGGATCACTTCCAGTTTTTCCAAAACCTCTTTGGCATCTGTTGGGTCACACTGGTACACCCCATGGCGCAGCGAAAAACTTATCTGGCGATTACCACCAGAGATCCATGTACGAGGAACGAATCAAGGTGAATAAGGGTGAAGAATTACCTGTTTAAAATCTGGAATTCTGAATTTGAATGAGATAGATATTCAATCACGAATCCATAATGTCGATTCCTAAGCCGCAACGATAACGCTTCAGCCTTTACCCAGTTCACCTAGTTGAAACGAGCATATAATATTCTCTAAACCATTTAGGAGAGAACGAGCATATAAAAACTCTCTAAACCATTTAAAGGGTTTTTCCCAAAAAGCATTAACGACTGCTAGATCTCTTGTGCCTTTATATGACCTTTGTAATCCTAATTCAACTCATACTAGGATTTCAATATATATATATATATATATATATATATATATATATATAATCTCAATTTAACTTTAATTATGATTTCAATATATATATTAAATATATATAATCCTAATTCAACTTAATTAGGATTTCAATTTATACATATATATATATTAAATATATATAATCTCAAAAACATAATTAAGATTTCAATATATATATATATTAAATATATATAATTCCAATTCAAATTAATTAAGATTTCAATATATATATATATATATTAAATATATATAATCCCAATTCAACTTAATTAGGATTTTAATATATATATATATATATTGATTCAAATCGAATTATATTATTTATATATTAAAAGACTCATAGTTACAATAATTAATTTTCATTTAATATTTACCCAATAGTTAAATTATATATATCAAAGATATTAATTTAACTAAATTCGTGTACAACAAATTGGTACCTATATAATTCCTTTAATATACGCTCATTTCAACTGTGGGTGTGACCTTGTAGGTTCATGTAATGTTAATAGTAAATATTAGAACATTTCTAATATTTCAAACAATGAGTGACATCAAGCAATATGTCATTGTCACCTAAATTACAAGAAATCATGATTCGACATAACCTTTTCGTGATTAACTTTATTTATGTATTACATCCTTTTGTCCTTTATATCTAGATTGGACACAAGTTATGGAACAATCACACTTGTATAGTCCATCTAATATTTCTTGATATCTTGAGTAAACTATTATAAACGAATAACTATGATATCTCATATCAACTTATTCGAGAAATGTTGTGACTGTCACATAATAATCCAAGAAACATGCTCATAGCAGGTCAGTCTAGTATGTCACTCTCTAACACATACTTATGTGTTGATTTTGACATCTCCATCTCAATGACAACACTTTGTCATCAATCAACTACATATTAGTCTCAATTCATTATTGTTGTCCATGCCTACAATAATACTCGACTAAGGGCACTTTAGAATAACCATTTATTCTAAGGACTTTATTATAATTCAATTTATTTATGCACATAGAATTGTAACTGAAAATAATAATGCCAATGCCTCTTTATGAATAAACAAGACAAAACAACTGTCATTTACAATCATCTTATGATTGGTCTTTGAGCATACTCTAACAATCTCCCACTAGCACTAAGACCAATCACTTATGTATCTAATACCAAGTGACTTAGTATGATGATCATGCTTCTGCTGCATCAGAGGCTTTGTCAGTGGATCGACAATTTTATCATTTGTTGGTACTCTACATATTTTTACATCTCCTCGATATATACTTTTTCGAATGATATGGTAACACCTAAGTATGTGTTTGGATTATTGGTGAGATATGGTTTCTTTTTCTTGTGCGACGGCTAAGTTGTTATCACAATGTAGATTCATAACATTCAATACGCTCAACACAACCCTAGTTGAAATATGAACTTCTTGATCCAAACATCCTTTTTTGCAGCATCGCATGCTACAATATACTCAGCTTCTGTTGTAGAAACAATTATTTTATCTTGCATTGAACCTTTCTGGCTCACAATTTCTTTAAGGCAAAACACAAAACCTGATTGCGACCGAGAATCATCCTTATCGGTTTGGAACCTTGTGTCAGTATAACCTTTTATACTTAGCTCTTCCTCACCTCCATACATAAGGAATGTATCCTTAGTTCTTCTTAAGTACTTAAGGATCTTTTTTACTGCAACCTAATGACCTTCACCGGGATCTACTTGGTGCCGACTTGTCATACTTAATGCATATGATACATCCGGACCTGTACATAGCATGACATACATGGTAGATCCAATGGCCGAAGCATATGAAATCTTACTCATGTGCTCTCTTTCTTGAGGCGTTGAAGGACACATTTCCTTTGAGAGTGAAATACCATGTCTCATAGGTAGGAATCCTCTTTTAGATTCTTCATAATGAATCTTTTCATTAGTTTATCTATGCATGTATTTTGACTTAGTCCTAGGAGTCTTCTTGATCTATCTCTATAGATCTTAGTCCCTAATATGTAGGTTGCTTCACTCAAGTCTTTCATAGAAAAACATTTTCCTAACCAAGTCTTCACAGACTGTAAGTTTGGTATGTCATTTCCTATTATCAATATGCCATCCACACACATTACCAAGAATATGAAAGTGCTCCCACTAATTTTCTTGAAAACACGTGGCTCATTTTCATTTTTTTGATAAAACCAAAATCTTTGATTGCATCGTTAAAACGAAAATCCCAAATTCGAGAAGCTTGCTTTAATTCAAAAATGGACCTTTGTAGCTTGCATATTTTTTCCGACATCTTTTGGATCGAAAAAACCCTTCAGGTTGTGTCATGTACACACCATCATCTAGTTTTCCATTAAGAAAAGAGGTTTTATCATCTTCCATTTGCCATATCTCATAATAAAAAAATACAACTATCGTAAGTAAGATCTGGATGGATTTAAACATAGCAATAGGTGAAAAGATTTCATCATATTCTATACCATGAATTTGAAGAAAGCTCTTAGCGACTAATCGCCCTTTGTATGTTTGTACATTACCCTCCATGTTGATTTTCCTTTTGAAAAACCACTTGCACCTAATGGGCTTAACCCCTTCAGGTGGGTCAACCAAGGTCCAAACTTGGTTTTCTAACGTGGAATTTGTCTCGAATTTCATGGCCTCTAGCCATTTTTCAGAGTCTGGGCCCATCATTGCTTCTTGATAAGTCATAGGCTCATCTTGATCCATGAAGAGAACATCACCATGCAATGTGACTAGAAATCCATATTTCTCAGACGCATTGCATTCTCTCAAATATCTTCGCAGTGGTCGTGTTTCCAAAACTGATGAATGTTCCTCAAAAACTTGTGAAACTTGTTGTTGTTCAATCTCTTGTTCAATGATACATGGTTGATCTCGAATTTCATTGAGTTTAATATTTCTCCCACTTCTTTTTCGAAAAAAATCTCTTTCTAGGAAGATTCCTGTTCGAGCAACAAACACTTTGTTCTCGATAGGATTGAAGAAATAATAGCCTTTAGTTTCTTTAGGATAACCCACAAAAATACATTTATGATATTTGGGTTCCAACTTTGTAGAGATCTTATGGTTCATATGAGCTTCGCATCCCCAAATTTACATAAAAGACACACTAGGACGTTTCCCAGTCCATATCGCATATGATGTATTTTGAATTGATTTAGATGGAACACAATTTAGTGTGAAAGCAACTATTTTTGCGCATGTCGCCAAAAAGAAATTGGAAGATCAACGTGACTCATCATTGATCGAACCATGTCTAACAATGTTCGATTTCTTCCTTTCAAACACTTCATTCCATTGTGGAGTTCCAGAAAGTGTGAGAAAATCCCACATTCCTTAGGAAGCTTACCAAACTTTAAGCTTAAGTATTCTCCTCTTCGATCTGATCAAAGAGCCTTATTGCCTTTTCCTAGTTGGTTTTGTACTTCATTTTAAAATTCCTTGAACTTTTCAAGGGATTTAGATTTATGATGCATTAGATAAATGTACACATATCTACTGAAGTCATCTCTGAAAGTAATGAAGTATTGAAACCCTCCTCTGGCTTGTGTATTCAATGGTCCACATACATCACTATGTATTAATCTCAATAAATCATTTGCTCGCTCATTTTTACCATTAAAAGGAACTTTAGTCATCGTTTCCAATAAGCAAGGCTCGCATAATCAAGTTGTTCGAAAACAAATGAATCCAAAAATCCATCTTTATTAAGTTTTGAAATGCGTTATTCACTTATATGACCCAAGTGACAATGCCAATGATAAGTTTGATTAGAGACATTTGTTTTTGATCTTTTCGTATTTATGTTGTGAATTGAATTCTCTTGATCCAAAATATAGAGGTCATTTAGTAATTTTGTCACACCATAGAAAACATTATCGAGATAAAAGAACAACAATTATTCTTAATAATTGTCTCAAAACCAATATTGTCGAAACAAGAAATCAAAATGATGTTTTTAGTCAAACTAGACACAAAATAATAATCCTCTAAACATAAATTAAGTCTACTAAGCAACGACAAAGTATATGTCCCTATAGCTAATGCAATAACTCTTGCTCCATTACTGACCCATGGGTCCACCTCTCATTTTTCTCAAATTTCTACTCTTTTGTATTCCTTATACAAATGTAAAAATATGAGAACCACAACCGGTATCCAAAACCCAAGAAGTAGGTTTGATAAATTAATATCAATAACATAAATATCCAAGGCAGACTCTCCGCTTTCATTTGCCTTCTTGAATTTTTCAAGATAAATGGGGCAGTTCCTTTTACAATGACATGTCTTATTACAATGGAAATATTTTCCTTATAGTGACCAATCAAGGTAGTTTACGTCGTTCAACTTGTCCTTCTCAAGGATCGATCGCAATGATAACAAAATTTGTATTTGCCATAATAAGTCTACAACAATAAAATATGAATTTTGAGTACGCTTACCATGTTTTTTCATAAAAGGACTTTATACTCCCACTACTTTTATTAAAATTAATAACCCTCAAACACCTTTTGTAAAGTTTTTCTAGTGGGCAAGGATCCAAATTTCACATTCTCTTAAGTCAGCTTTGGCTTTTATATTAAGATTATGGTTTATTTAGGTAAGCAACACTTGCTAATTATAGTTCATGTAACTCCTTCATTTGGTGAACAACTCTTGTTCATAATCATCTTATGATTATCCAAATAACTAACTTTTAGGTTTTCTAATCATATTAGAGTAACTTAGTTCAGTCTTTAACCAATATAAAAACCAACGAATATCACTTGCTTATTCTCTGTGTTTGGCCAAGATAGATACAAGTACCTCGCTTTAGCAAAACCTACATTGTATCGATCTAGACTTTAACGAGGGTTAACATTGGGAAACAATAAAAAACTTAATATTCTATTGAGGGGTTTTGTGAATATTATCTCACCATTTAACATTTGATCTTATCAATTTACTAGCATGCATCTCATACATTCAGTTTATCACATACATGAAAAGTAGTAAATATGAATGCAATAATTATAGCCCATATCCTAAGGTGGCCCGTACCAAGCCAATGGGAGAACCAAATTATTCTAAAGATAAAAACACTTCTCAAGCATCTTTCTGTTGGCCCATACTTCTGCTCTTTTGGTTCATGCTTCTTTGTATATGTAACGCCTCTGTTTTTGGGCCTAGGAGTTTGTAGGTTGGATTTAGGGTCTGTTGGGTTTTTGTGGTGTAAATAAGATTTTGTGAATGCTGGAGGTATAAGGTTGATAATATGATGATTTTGGATGTTAGTCAATAATAATAAATTGTTGGAAGTTGTATGTTTTGGCTGGATTGTGTTTGTAGAGTAATCGATGATGTTTTTAGTTGTTTTGGATGGGCATTTTGGTGGTTTTAGGCAAGACAACGTGGTAGGTTTGCGTGCTAAAGTTTTGAGTGCATTAGGATGCATTAATCCTCTGTTCTTATATGGTTAAAATGGGGGAGAACGTTTCGGAAGCAACCAATGAAGTTTTGGGAGTTTCAGACGCTTAGTTTCGCGTCGGCTAGTCAAGGTTTCACGTATCGGTGAGTGAAACCGTGGATTTCAACTTTGAAAAGGTTTAAAGGTGGTTTTGGGAACTTATATGTAAGCTTGAAACACTTGTCTAAGTTCGGAAGTAAGTATAAGGAATTTCTCTCTCGGTTGTGCTATTATAAAATGGTTTTTATGCAGTTGGTTTTGAATTCATGTTACCTGCTGCTAAAGCATGTTTAAAGCATGTGGCTTGCTATCTTTAATGATATGTTGAAGAAGGATGCACATGAAAGTGATCAATTTAACAATATGTTTTATACTTGTGATTTAAAGTAAGGTTTAAAGCTTTAGAAAATGATCTAATTATGATGCTTTGAAAACAATGAGCTATGTGGTTAAATGTGAATTATATTGGCAAGTGATTGTTAAGTGTGTAAAAGTATTCATTTTAGGACCCTTTATGACTCAATTATTGTCAGACTTAAGTTCATTTTCGATGCATTACTAGCCATACATACACAATTTCATTGTTCTTATCATTGCCATGCTTGATCATCTTTATTTCAATGTATTTGGTGGAAAATGTACTGCTTTGGTATGTGTTTTGTGCATGTGTAGATTTCATTACCCACTGCCCGAGCAAGTATTGTTGCGACAGTGAAAGAAGGAGAAATAACGGTGCAGAATCATCACTTGACGATCTAGACTGAGTCATTCTTTGATGTCAAGACTTACTGAGGGACGCTGAACCAAGAAAACGAGCCCCGACGAGTGGAAAAGACTGAAAGACCATTGTCGAGGCATTGACTATGTCACTACCGAGGCAATGCCCAAACATTTGCCGATGAGGGAGAAAATATGCAAAGTGGTAGGCGACTTGAAGAGCATAAAACGCTAAATTTTTAGAGATACTTTGCATGAAGATTGAACCTTAGGAAGATCATGAAAAGTTGAAGGAAGGTCAAGGACAAGAAATCGATAATGAGGAATAAAATAATGAATTAAAAGAGATTTATTTATTTTATGAAGTTATGTTCAATTCCAACTTATCTTCCTATTCCACGAAGAATTCGACAAGGCCATGCCCTATAAAAGCCAAGGCCTAGCTGCCACAAGAGATATCGAAGGAGAGAGAGAGATTCGATAGAGATTTTAGAGTGCTTCTTATTTCCATTATGAAATAATTGTTCTTGTAACCCCCTTAACCCGGCCAGAACGGTTGACCCGAATTAAGAAAGTCACACGGGGAAAACCAAAGTCAACCCGAAAGTCAACCTTGATTAACAACCCTTTTTTTTTCTTTTTAATCTTGTCTAGATGCACATTAGCCCTAATTATGATCACTCAAACATCATACTCAAAGATCACAAACATCAGAGATCAAACAGGGACCCAATTGAACAAATTACAACTTTAGGGACCAAATTGTAAATTATGAAAACTTTAAGGACTTAACCAGATTTTAAGTTACCAACTTAAAATTAATCATGTTTCATGCTTCTCTGCCAAATTTCAGCTCAAACGGACATCCCAAGCTCATACAATTGCACAAACAAGTTTCAGGACTAAAATGCAAACAATTCAAAACATTTAACTGCCAATGTCAACCCCCAACGGTCACCCGTTCCGAAATAGGCAGAGCCCGTTTCGAAACGCGGGGCCGTTCCGCAACGCGTACCGAAACACGGGCTGGCAGTAGCCAAACCGTTTCGGAACGGTCTCTCCCGTTTCGGACGCCTGGGCTTGTTTAAGGCACCCGTTCTGAAACGGCAGGCACTGTTCCGAAACACCCTGCACAGATTGCCCCAAAATGCATACTTAAACATGCAATTAAACATCCAAACCTGCTCCAATAGCCACCAAACTTTACCAACATGCAATTCAACATATATGAGACATACTTGCATCAGCAATTCAACAAAATATCAACATATACGAAAAGCCCCAAATCTATAGGCATGCTTCCTACACAAGCAACCATTCAAGCATAAACTTCCAAATCAATTTCTTAAAAGCCAAATACATAATCCAACAACATCAACAACATAAAACCATTCTTGTCCGAACATATTCGAACACATAAACATCAACCCAAGAGATTCTAACCCATTGCCTTTATTAACTATAGCTATTCACCGAGACATACATCTCAAATGGAGTCCTCTTTGAATCCCTTGCTTCTCGCTGTCCAAATTTCAAGAATCTGCATTGATGGACAAAAAGGAGCGTAAGCACATAATGCTTAGTGAGGAATGCTCAAAACCAAAACACCATCAATGCAGCGGGTCATAAAACACTTTTAAAACAAACCCGAATTGTTTACCAAGGAAAGTTTGAAAACCCCTTTTCAACATCATGCTTAAAACCATGCATTGCACATACATGAAAACCAACCCTTAGCTTAGCAAGCTAAGAAAACCCTTTTCAAAGCACAACTTGCAAAATCATCCATTTAACCATTCCATGCATAAACACCATATGCAAAGTTAAATTCAAAACCTTGGAAAGCACCTCCATTCACAATATACCTTTCTTATACTCGAAAACCATTCAAGCAAGAAACCCTTTAAAACCATTTACTCAATCAATCAAACACATGCATTAACCAAAGGCAACTTATGAACCACAACATCATCATCACATGCCTTTTAAAACAAGTCTTAACAAGACTCCAATGCATTTAAGAGATTCCATGCACACATGCATCATTTACCAAATGATAATCAACACTTGTTCAACTTAACAAGTAAACATGCATTCACAAGCATTAACCACTTTTCATGCAACCATGCATCTTTTCAAGCATTATACACTTTTCATGCAACCATGCATCTTTTCAAGCATCTCATGCTTCTTTATAATCAAGAACATTATATTGGCTTCCAAGTGATCAACCACATCCACTTTTCAACTCAACACCCGATCGGATACGCGGATCACAAGCGTTGTCCCCCACGCTTCATACACACTACCAATCCAAGGTCTCCAAATGGACTTTTAAACACCATTTGACCTTACCATCCTAAGGTTCCCATGTATGGACTTTTAAACACCATACAACCTTAGCTTTTCCCGAGGTTCCCATGTATGGACTTTTAAACACCATACAACCTCAACTTTTCCCAAGGTTCCCATGTATGGACTTTTAAACACCATACAACCTTGACATGCACAAGGTTCCCATGTATGGACTTTCAAACACCATACAACCTTTGCATCACCGATTGGTAGTTGTATAACATCACTAACGAGATCCGGGACACCCTACACAAGATCCACACATGGACTTTACACCTCCATTGTGATCTTAACAAGCACAAGGTTCCCATATATGGACTTTTAACCACCATATAACCTTTGCTTAACCAAGGTCCTCGAATGGGCATTCCACCTCCATTATGACCTTAACCATCTCGTTAGGATACTTGAAGGGAGTTTACCGGTTCACTCTTAACCACTCTACCTCCAAGGCGACTTTATTCACGGTGCACCCAATCCTATAGCCGGCTAACTATATCCGATCAAAGAAACCAAGAACCACTTACATCACTTGCCAATATAACCACCTTACCACATTAGTCCAATGTTTCACATGCATAACCATAATGCAAAAACCATCATTTACCATCATCAATCCACTGTTTTAAAGCATTACACAAAGCCATAAAACATCATGCAACACCATGCATCAAAACCACATTTACAATGTATAAAACCAAGGATCTCTTACCTTGAGCATCCTTCACATATGGCTTTCAAAACCAGCATTAGACCATGCCAAAATATGCTTTCAAAATAGAATTTAAATCATGCAAAACACATGCATTTCAATCATCAACCACAATTGCTTTAAAAGCCATTTCATAACACAAACCAAGAAAGAAATCCATTTACTTACTCTTGAGCTTAGCAAAGTTGTTTAGACTTATACTAAGCTCCCAAAACCTTCAAACCTTGGTTTAAAAGCTGAAAACCCAACTTCACTCACCGATACACAAAACAAGGCTAACCAACAAGCCTTCCAAGCATCTGAAACCTTCCGCAACACCTCCAAAGCTCACGGATCAAACTCCCCTGTTTCAAGCACACAAAAACAGAGCATTAATGCATCTTTATGCATTAGAAACACCAGCAACTCAACACAACTCGCTGCTCATCACAAATCCAACATTTCGGCTACCAAACACAACCGAAATCACCTCCAAACACTTCCAAAACTTAACCCAGCCAAGATCCATCACTTCTAACCATTTTTAAACATCAATTAACATCCAAAATGATCACAAACACGTCCTTATACCTCCAGGTATAACAGATCACCAAAAACACTCCAAAAACAACCAAAAACTCAAGCCAAACTTAGGAAATTCAACCTATCCGGGATTGCATTAATTAAACCTCAACTTCTAATCAATTTAGCATTCATTTAACATCAATTTGACACTTCAAAACACTGCCCAAATAGATCACACGAAAATTCCACCAAAATCAAGCAAATCTTGCATTTTAAGCTAAAATCAAGATTTCAATTGAAAAGCCTTTAACAAATCACAAATCAAGGATTGAGAACTTAGGAATTTCAGTAAAGAACTGATAGTTTAGAGGAGAAGGACGTTCTTACCTCCAAACTTGAATTTCTCCTTTTTAGAACCAAAAAGCTTGATGAAACAACTTGCAAATGGTGAGGTTTTGTTGATGAGATGATTAGGAATCCAAAGAGAATTGAAATGAGAGATTTGAGTGACAAAATCAGAGGAGAAAATCTGGAGAAATGTGTTTGGGTTGAGAGAAAATGAGAGAAAAGGAAAATTGGAAGAAAATGGAAAGTTAGTTATAAAATAGTCAAAATGACTTTCCCTCCTCTTTCATATGTTTTAAAATCAGAATAAAACCTTAAAATATCTTAGAAAAATCTGGAGAAATTCCTTTTGGAATAATAGCTCCTTAAAGATTCAAAGTTTCAATCCTTTATAAAACAGTCACGCAACTTTCAAAAATTACATTTTGGTCACTAGCCAAAATGTCAACCTTCCGAACCTCATTTTTCAAAATTGATTTCACAGTTCACTTTTATATATTAAAAGATGATTTTAGAACATTTTTCCATATTTTTAATGCAACCCGAACTAGGCTTTCCTAATTTCTCCTTTATATATTCGATCAACACTTTGACCGAACCGGTCAACGCCCAAAACTTCTGAGCCCAAAACCGGGGCGTTACAACTCTCCCCCCCTTAGGAAATTTCGTCCTCGAAATTTCAACTGGCGACAAGAGAACCACAACCTTCTCAAATCAACACACAAGGCAACACAAAAGCCTCAACCACCACTGAACACATTCCACACAAAAACTCCACCAAACTCAACACCACCACATACTGTTCACAAAATCCAGAACACTCAAAGATAGCCACAACTTAACCTTTCACATATCCGGACTGTACACAGCCCCAACATCAACCTGAAGAACTTCAACTTTTACAGCACACATCACTGCAACACACAACTCCCAAGACTTGTTTACCCAGTGACACTAGCCAATCCAATTTAGCCACTATGTAAACTTCTCTGCTTCTAAAACTCTTGCAAACTCCCAAACCTCTTCCAAAGATTTTTCCAACAAGCAAAATTCTTAAGCATCAACTGCTTACCCAAACACCTCAACGAAAGCTGGCATTCCTTCACATCTGCCGCTATTATTACCATAACGACTCACCGGGACTACTTACCCACAATCCAAAATTTACATCACAACCCCAACTCGACTCCGCCAGCCGTTCCACACACCACCAGCTGACTTCAAAAGAAGCTCACATACTCACAACCAACCAACCACTTCTCACAAGAATCCTTTCAAACAACAATGGCCTTCGATCTTTCATTGCCTATCCACCACAAGCTTTGACCACAACACCTGCCTTACTAGAACATCGCCCAACCTGACATACATAACAACTCCTCAACTCCTCAAAGGTTGCTAAGAACCAACACTTACAAACACAACCCTTCCACAACAACTTAAATGCTAAGCTGCTTCAGCACTTGGAAACACAACCACTAAACTGCAACATCACTTAGCACCAAGGAACTACCCCTTCCACTTAGCTATTCAAACCGCTTGACCGATTCTAACCTCAACCGGTACTCCTCACCACCAAACCACTAAACCCTTTAAGCATCAAACACGATCCTTCTACCAACAGGCTATACCACTCTCACTATTTCCAGCACTAGATTAATATTCTCCATTGCTTCTAACTCTCACCCAGCACCAAAACAACCTCTAAAAACCCATCATCCAACCTAACCCAACCACCACACTAACAGATTCGATTAGTTATTAGCGAGTGTGAACATCGTATGCATGATCACCTACATGCCCTATCAATGCCTGATGTACATGTATGCAAAACCTCTAATGTCATGCCACATGTATGCATGGACCAGCACATATATATATAATATAGCATATAACAATGGTTTTAACTGTGCATGAATGCCAGTTCACACCCTCCAATAACATCCTCAGAATCCATCGAAGAACAACCTCCTAACTCACTTCTAACTTATCTAACTCCATCATACCAACAACCATTAACCACAAAATACTCACTAAAGCCTTCTTCACACCAAAGATGTTTCCAAACTACAACTATTACCCCAGACATGCTAGCAACAAGACTAGACTTACCACGCAAGGAAAACCAACAGAAACCAAACCACAGTAACTAGAGCAAAGACTACTTAACAAGGTTACCTGAAAACACAACACCACCCTGAAGATTCATCAGACGAGCTCTCTTCCTCGCAGAACCATCATCCTCCAGCTGCACCCCTGCAGCATCAGCTAACACACTAGGCCCACCACCGACCTCTTGCGGTAAGGAACCTTGGCTGTTCCGAGCCAACATCAAACAATCACGTCTCATATGTCCAGCAGACCCACATTTCCAGCAATTCTCATTTCCCAAACTCTTCACAACCTTCTGCTCTTTCTGCCACCTCTGAACCTTGCCTCGGCCGTGCCCACGACCTTTCAAAGACCCTTTGGCTATCACCAAAGCTGACTTCACTCCAAGAGGACAATCGCGCTTCACATGCACTTTAGAACCACAGTTCCAGCAAGCACCCGCGCCCCAACAACCTCCAACATGGCGCCTTTCACAACGACCACATACCGGTGGCTGAGCTTCTACTCCTTGCTCAAGCAACACTTGCTCCACAACATCACTACCTTCACATTGCTTAACCCTTGGAAACTTCCCTCCAAGATACCTTCCATAAAAGGCAGATACAAAGAAATCCCAGTCAATATCAGGGATATGTGACACCACCGCCACAGATGTCCACCAGACACATGCATCCTCCAACATAAAAGAAACAACACTTCCCAGCTTACAAGCATAATCACAGCCTTCCTGATCCAGAATCAGAACCACACTGGCCAACCAGGCCTCAAACATCTCCGGTGAAGAACCATGATACTCCACAACACCCAAATCAAGCAAACGCTGCTTCGGCAAACCCACACATCCCACAGCCAGCGCATCCACTGACTTTACTTTTACCACAGCCTGAGATGTTCCCAACACCTCCTGAACAACAGGTGATGAACTCTTCATCACAGAACCAGCTTCTTTCCCTTGCCTTACCACCTCAACTCCAGGCACAGAAGACTGAGACAAAACACTTCTACAGAAGGGTGAATTCCATGCCTTAACAACCTGCCCCAAGGCAACAACCATCTCACCCAACTGCCATTCAAACATCGACTTTGCCATACTACTAACAACAACAAACATTCACAACAAAACAAACAAACCAGTTAGACCAGCTTTAAGCAAGGATTCAAACTCCAACTCCAAAATAACACAATAGCTATATTAATAAGGCAATGGGTATCCCGAATCCTCCCCTTTACATGACATAATAGTCAACACAAACATGAACATCACATCATCATGCATATCAAACAACATACTTTGATCATGCTTACACCAAACAGCATCCACTTGCAACAGCATATTATCAACACAACATACTCATAACATGTTCATCAAGCATATCACCAGCTCACAACATTAGCACAAATCCACATAAGCTCAACCAATATTCATAACCACAAAACATGCTTGAAAACATCAACAACTTGCTCAGAAACACGTGTTTCAACCAACTTTCAACCACACAACAAGGTAAACATCAAACACACATCACAACAACTTACCGTTTTCCCCAAGCATTCGCAACTCAGCTCTGATACCACCAAATGTAACCCCCTTAACCCGGCCCAGACGGTTGACCCGAATTAAGAAAGTCACACGGGGAAAACCAAAGTCAACCCGAAAGTCAACCTTGATTAACGACCCTTTTTTTTTCTTTTTAATCTTGTCTAGATGCACATTAGCCCTAATTGTGATCACTCAAACATCATACTCAAAGATCACAAACATCAGAGATCAAACAGGGACCCAATTGAACAAATTACAACTTTAGGGACTAAATTGTAAATTCTGAAAATTTTAAGGACTTAACAAGATTTTAAGTTACCAACTTAAAATTAATCATGTTTCATGCTTCTCTGCCAAATTTCAGCTCAAACGGACATCCCAAGCTCATACAATTGCACAAACAAGTTTCAGGACTAAAATGCAAACAATTCAAAACATTTAACTGCCAATGTCATCCCCCAACGGTCACCCGTTCCGAAACAGGCAGAGCCCGTTTCGAAACGCGGGGCCGTTCCGCAACGCGTACCGAAACACGGGATGGCAGTAGCCAAACCGTTTCAGAACGGTCTCTCCCGTTTCGGGCGCCTGGGCTTGTTTAAGGCACCCGTTCCGAAACGGCATGCACTGTTCCGAAACACCCTGCACAGATTGCCCCAAAATGCATACTTAAACATGCAATTAAAAATCCAAACCTGCTCCAATAGCCACCAAACTTTACCAACATGCAATTCAACATATATGAGACATACTTGCATCAGCAATTCAACAAAATATCAACATATACGAAAAGCCCCAAATCTATAGGCATGCTTCCTACACAAGCAACCATTCAAGCATAAACTTCTAAATCAATTTCTTAAAAGCCAAATACATAATCCAACAACATCAACAACATAAAACCATTCTTGTCCGAACATATTCGAACACATAAACATCAACCCAAGAGATTCTACCCCATTGCCTTTATTAACTATAGCTATTCACCGAGACATACATCTCAAATGGAGTCCTCTTTGAATCCCTTGCTTCTCGCTGTCCAAACTTCAAGAATCTGCATTGATGGACAAAAAGGAGCATAAGCACATAATGCTTAGTGAGGAATGCTCAAAACCAAAACACCATCAATGCAGCGGGTCATAAAACACTTTTAAAACAAACCCGAATTGTTTACCAAGCAAAGTTTGAAAACCCTTTTTCAACATCATGCTTAAAACCATGCATTGCACATACATGAAAACCAACCCTTAGCTTAGCAAGCTAAGAAAACCCTTTTCAAAGCACAACTTGCAAAATCATCCATTTAACCATTCCATGCATAAACACCATATGCAAAGTTAAATTCAAAACCTTGGAAAGCACCTCCATTCACAATATACCTTTCTTATACTCGAAAACCATTCAAGCAAGAAACCCTTTAAAACCATTTACTCAATCAATCCAACACATGCATTAACCAAAGGCAACTTATGAACCACAACATCATCATCAAATGCCTTTTAAAACAAGTCTTAACAAGACTCCAATGCATTTAAGAGATTCCATTCACACATGCATCATTTACCAAATGATAATCAACACTTGTTCAACTTAACAAGTAAACATGCATTCACAAGCATTAACCACTTTTCATGCAACCATGCATCTTTTCAAGCATTATACACTTTTCATGCAACCATGCATCTTTTCAAGCATCTCATGCTTCTTTATAATCAAGAACATTATATTGGCTTCCAAGTGATCAACCACATCCACTTTTCAACTCAACACCCGATCGGATACGCGGATCACAAGCGTTGTCCCCCACGCTTCATACACACTACCAATCTAAGGTCTCCAAATGGACTTTTAAACACCATTTGACCTTACCATCCTAAGGTTCCCATGTATGGACTTTTAAACACCATACAACCTTAGCTTTTCCCGAGGTTCCCATGTATGGACTTTTAAACACCATACAACCTCAACTTTTCCCAAGGTTCCCATGTATGGACTTTTAAACACCATACAACCTTGACATGCACAAGGTTCCCATGTATGGACTTTCAAACACCATACAACCTTTGCATCACCGATTGGTAGTTGTATAACATCACTAACGAGATCCGGGACACCCTACACAAGATCCACACATGGACTTTACACCTCCATTGTGATCTTAACAAGCACAAGGTTCCCATATATGGACTTTTAACCACCATATAACCTTTACTTAACCAAGGTCCTCGAATGGGCATTCCACCTCCATTATGACCTTAACCATCTCGTTAGGATACTTGAAGGGAGTTTATCGGTTCACTCTTAACCACTCCACCTCCAAGGCGACTTTATTCACGGTGCACCCAATCCTATAGCCGGCTAACTATATCCGATCAAAGAAACCAAGAACCACTTACATCATTTGCCAATATAACCACCTTACCACATTAGTCCAATGTTTCACATGCATAACCATAATGCAAAAACCATCATTTACCATCATCAATCCACTGTTTTAAAGCATTACACAAAGCCATAAAACATCATGCAACACCATGCATCAAAACCACATTTACAATGTATAAAACCAAGGATCTCTTACCTTGAGCATCCTTCACATATGGCTTTCAAAACCAGCATTAGACCATGCCAAAATATGCTTTCAAAACAGAATTTAAATCATGCAAAACACATACATTTCAATCATCAACCACAATTGCTTTAAAAGCCATTTCATAACACAAACCAAGAAAGAAATCCATTTACTTACTCTTGAGCTTAGCAAAGTTGTTTAGACTTATACTAAGCTCCCAAAACCTTCAAACCTTGGTTTAAAAGCTGAAAACCCAACTTCACTCACCGATACACAAAACAAGGCTAACCAACAAGCCTTCCAAGCATCCGAAACCTTCCGCAACACCTCCAAAGCTCACGGATCAAACTCCCCTGTTTCAAGCACACAAAAACAGAGCATTAATGAATCTTTATGCATTAGAAACACCAGCAACTCAACACAACTCGTTGCTCATCACAAATCCAACATTTCGGCTACCAAACACAACCGAAATCACCTCCAAACACTTCCAAAACTTAACCCAGCCAAGATCCATCACTTCTAACCATTTTTAAACATCAATTAACATCCAAAATGATCACAAACACGTCCTTATACCTCCAGGTATAACAGATCACCAAAAACACTCCAAAAACAACCAAAAACTCAAGCCAAACTTAGGAAATTCAACCTATCCGGGATTGCATTAATTAAACCTCAACTTCTAATCAATTTAGCATTCATTTAACATCAATTTGACACTTCAAAACACTGCCCAAACAGATCACACGAAAATTCCACCAAAATCAAGCAAATCTTGCATTTTAAGCTAAAATCAAGATTTCAATTGAAAAGCCTTTAACAAATCACAAATCAAGGATTGAGAACTTAGGAATTTCAGTAAAGAACTGATAGTTTAGAGGAGAAGGACGTTCTTACCTCCAAACTTGAATTTCTCCTTTTTAGAACCAAAAAGCTTGATGAAACAACTTGCAAATGGTGAGGTTTTGTTGATGAGATGATTAGGAATCCAAAGAGAATTGAAATGAGAGATTTGAGTGACAAAATCAGAGGAGAAAATCTGGAGAAATGTGTTTGGGTTGAGAGAAAATGAGAGAAAAGGAAAATTGGAAGAAAATGGAAAGTTAGTTATAAAATAGTCAAAATGACTTTCCCTCCTCTTTCATATGTTTTAAAATCAGAATAAAACCTTAAAATATCTTAGAAAAATATGGAGAAATTCCTTTTGGAATAATAGCTCCTTAAAGATTTAAAGTTTCAATCCTTTATAAAACAGTCACGCAACTTTCAAAAATTACATTTTGGTCACTAGCCAAAATGTCAACCTTCCGAACCTCAATTTTCAAAATTGATTTCACAGTTCACTTTTATATATTAAAAGATGATTTTAGAACATTTTTCCATATTTTTAATGCAACCCGAACTAGGCTTTCCTAATTTCTCCTTTATATATTCGATCAGCACTTTGACCGAACCGGTCAACGCCCAAAACTTCTGAGCCCAAAACCGAGGCGTTACAGTTCTTTTAGGCTAGGGTTATTTTATTTAGTAGTTGTGAGAAGACGATTGTAATTTGTTTAGGTTTTTGTTAATGAAATTAAGTTCAAAGTTTGCTTATTCTTGGTGTTTACTTTTTCTTGCAATTGAATCGAGAGAGGATATTGCAATTGCATCTATTTGTCTAATATCGGGAGAGTTAGACTCACGAAACGAGTAAGCATGGTCTTTATCCCAATCGACAAACACTAATTCGACTTAGGGATAAGTACGAGTTTCAACGGCTAAGAGAAGCGTAAGATTGATTGGTGTTCACCCTTGGTTCATGCTGGGAGGTATTGTCAAGGCTTGTTCATCAATAGAGTTTCGACTTAGGGATAAGAAGGAACCACTGAAGAACGCTTTGCCGAACCTTGGAGGTTGTCGCTCAATTGCTCAAGCAGTAGAAGTGTTCTTTGCCGCGGCAATAGCTTTGCCCATTGTCGGGGCAATTCTTTTGCTCATTGCCAAGGGAATCAAGTTGACGTTTGCATTCAAAATCGAGACAGTTTTATTCAACTTCCACACTACGACGCAACATAATATGGCCTGCTCTATCATCATATTTACTCAATCTCTTTAATTTTCTTGTTTTCTTTTTTTTTCGTTGTTTTCTCAACCAAACCATTACACGTGTTTTTATTTTTTTTTACAGTGTGTGACGATAAACTCTTGAAGTAGCACCAATCCCTGTGGAGACGACATCTTTTATACTATAACTTGGCAACGTGTATACTTGCACTAAAATTGAGACATTGAATACGCGGAACAAGTTTTTGGCGCTGTTGCCGGGGACTTGCAATAGCGACTTTGTTTTTATTTTCTTGCACTTTTATTTTAAATTTTTATTGTTGTTCAGTTTCTCAAGGATTAACAAATTTTGGTTTTTCATTGTTGTATGACCAAGGCAAATTTAACAGGTCTAGAATAAACCCTTGACCCGGAGATTGAACGTACCTACCATAGAATCAAACAAAAAAATGAAAGCATCAATGGCAGATCCAGTCCGCAATAACAATGCCAACGACAATCAGAATGACGCAGCAGGATACAGAGCGATTCTGCCACCTTAATTTGCTCAAGCAAGAAACCTAACCGTCCGTGATTATTTAGAAGAAGATCTCAACGGACTGAACCCAAGAGTTGTCACACCTGCAATCGAAGTTGCCCACTTTTAATTAAAGCCCGTAATGTTTAATATGATCAATACAATTGGTCAATTTGGCAGCTCGGCAACTGAAGATGCCAAACAATACCTCAAATCCTTCTTAGAGATTTGCAATTCATTCAAAATACAAGGAGTCCATGAGGATATTTTGAGGCTAAAATTGTTCCCCTATTCACTGAGGGATAGGGGTAAAAACTAGGTTGAATAGCATTCCAGCTGGATCTATAGGATCTTGAAATGACTTATGTCGTGATTTCCTTGCTCGATTTAATCCTACAAATTTGACTAATAAGTTACGTAATGAAATCATTATTTTCGGTAGGCAGATGATGAATCCATTTACGTGGCATGGGAGCGATACAAAGAGCTTTTACACAAATGTCCCTTACACGGATTCCCATTGTGGACACAAGTGACAATGTTTTACAATGCAATAAACACACCGACAAGGATGATGCTAGATGCCTTGGCAAATGGCATACTCCTAGACAAGCCACCAGAAGAAGCAATAGAGATCCTGTTTAGGCTTGCTAAAAATGACTATTAGTTCCCAACAGCCAGAAGAGGAGGAGTCGAACACCATGCCACCATAAACAAACTTGAGTCATCAGATTCAATTCTCTTACAATTGGCCACCTTAACCAATTTGGTTAAGAAAATGCAACGACCAAGCAATACATAGGAGGTCAAGTTAGTTGGTTCATTATGTGATTTATGTAATGGTAACCGTGATTCTTTTTAATGTCCATAGAATCTAGAGTCCAGTTTTTATGTTGGAAACTACAATCGAAACAACAATGTGATATCCAACACTTACAACCCAGCCTGGAAGAAACATCCAAACTTCGCATGGAGCAATCCTAACAATGCTCTCAATCAGAACAATCATAATGCTCCAGCGTTGGGATTCCAATATAACATGCCTCGGCAGCCAATTCCTCAACAATCGATGCAGCAACAATTGCCGCAGCAATCGATGCCGCAACGACAATCCATGCCATCCAGTTCTTTGGAAGACTCCCTAAATGCTTTCACGTCTCAAACTAGTGCATATATGGCCAATAGTGATAAATTGATAAAGAAAACTAATGCTTTTATGGACATGACTGAGATGAGAATGCAGAACCATGAAGCAACGTTGAAATCATTGGAAACTCAAGTTGGGCAATTCACTCAAATCCTCAACTCAAGACCAATGGGTGGTTTGCCTAGTGATACTGAGGTTGCAAGAGGAACAATTCATGAGCAATGCAAAGCAATCACCACATGAAGTGGTAAACAACTCAAGGAACCCCAAGTTAATGAAACAAAAGAGACAGGATCAAAGGAGCCGATTGCCTCGATAATGCCAGATAACATTGCCTAGGTAATGCCAAGTAACATTGCCTCGGCAATGCCCGACAAAGACACCGAGGAAAACAAGAAGGCATCTGAAGGTCCTGATCCAATGCCTCAAATCTAATTCCCATGCAAGGAACGGATTGAAGACATTCGACTTCCACCACCGTTCCCACAAAGGTTGAAACAGCAGAAACAAGAATACCAATTCAAGAAGTTCCTCGACATCTTGAAACAAGTCCACATAAACTTGCCTTTGGTAGAAGCAATAGAGAAAATGTCGAACTACGCCAAGTTCCGTAAAGACATTGTCTCTAAGAGAACAAGAATGGGGGAATTTGAAACCGTTGTTATAACGGAAGGATGTATGGCCATGCTGCACAACCAAATGCCAGTTAAGCTGAAAGACCCCGACAATTTTACCATAACATGTGCGATTGGAAATCATTACGTTGGGAAGGCATTATGCGATCTTGGAGCAAGCGTAAATCTTATGCCTAAATAAGTATTTCAACGATTAGGAATAGGGAAGGCGAGACCAACTACAGTGATGATACAACTTGCTGGATAGATCTTGTGTTCATCCAGAGGGGAAAATTGAGGATATTATAGTAAGAGTTGAGAAATTTATTTTCCTTTCTGACTTTATTTTTTTGAACTGTGAAGCAGATGAGTTCACACCTATTATCCTCTGGAGGCCATTCCTAGCTACGGGAAGGACCTTGATCAGCAAATCAAGTTGAATGTTTTTCACACCCTTAAGCAATCCAATGACCTAGAAGAATGTCAAGGCATTCATGCCATAATCGAGTTTGATCTGGATACAGATTGCCCCAATAATTGCCTCGGAAATGGCTGTGAAAATTGCCTCGACAATGCATGTGATGACTGCCTCGGCAATTAGCTTGACAGTTGCCCTGACCCTGAAGGGCAAGAAAGATCGAACGACAATGATCAAGATGAAGTCAATTAGATATCAAGTCGTCCAGGTAAGTATTTCAAACCAATAGATTACTAAGGGGAAGAAAGAAAAATTGAAAAACCTTTTATCGACCAACCACCGGTTCTTGAATTGAAACCATTTCCAGAACAATGGAAATATGTTTATTTGGGAACCAACAACACATTTCTTGTAATCATATCTTCTAAGTTGCAGCTCGAACAGGAACAAAGATTGCTCAACATGCTAAAGCTGTTGATGGAAATTTTCTTTGACATGGTAGGATTTCCTGGAAATCTTCATGGATGATTTCTCGGTATTTGGAGATGATTTCGACAATTGCCTATGAAATTTGGAGAAAGTACTTAAACAATGCGAGGAATCCGACTTGGTCCTAAATTGAGAGAAGTGCGCTTTATGGTGGATGAAGGCATAGTTCTCGGCCACAAGATCTTCTCCAAGGGAATTGAAGTTGACAAAGCCAAGATTGAAGTGATCGAGAAACTACCACCACCAACATCAGTCAAAAGAATCCGAAGTTTTTTGGGGCACGCAGGTTTTTACAGGAGATTCGTTGATTTTTTTTTTCTAAAATCACTAAACCTTTGTGTAACCTGCTTGAACATGATAAATCCTTTGACTTTAATGACTCGTGCACTGAAACATTCGAGACACTAAAACAGAAGCTTGTGACCGCATCCATAGTAATTCCACCAGACTTGACGATGCCCTTCGAATTCATGTGTGACGCAAGCGATTTTGCAATAGGAGCAGTCCTTGGTCAAAGAAAAGGAAATATCTTCCATGTGATCTACTATGCTAGTAAAACTCTAAACGAGGCCCAAGTAAACTACACAACCAAAGAGAAGGAATTACTAGCAATAGTATTTGCTTCTGACAAGTTTCAACCATACCTAATCGGAACAAAGATGACTATTCACACTGACCACTCAGCAATCAAGTACCTATTTTCTAAGAAAGATGACAAGCCTCGCTTGATTCGCTGGATTCTACTGCTGCAAAAGTTCGACATTGAAATCAAGGATAGAAAAGGTACTAGGAACCAAGTTTCTGATCACTTACCACGATTAGAACAAAGAGAGAAAGAGGCCACTCCCACAGAAATCCAAGAAGCATTCCCAGAAGATTAGTTGCTCATTGGCTCGGCAACCCCAGAAGGCACGGCCTCGGTAACCCAGATAGGCACGGCCTCAACAACACATTTGGGTACTGCCTCGACAGTTATCGATCGCATTGCCTTGACAATAACTTCGGCAACTATTGCAACACTTTCATCGACATCCTGGTATGCCGATCTTGTGAATTTCTTAGTTAGTGGTATTTTACCGTATAACCTTACTCAGAAAGGAAATAAGCGGTTCCGACATGATTCTAAGCATTATTTATCGGACGAGCCTCTTTTGTTTAAACAATGTGCAGATCGGGTTATAAGAAGGTGCGTTCCAGAAGAAGAACAACAAGATGTACTCCAACAATGCAATTCTTAACCCTATGGAGGACACTTTGGAGGGACACGTACGGCGGCAAAAGTCTTACAATTTGGACTATATTGGCCGACTCTTTACAAGGACGCCCAAGCTTTATACAAGCAATGCGACCGTTGTCAACGGACCGGAAATATTTCAAGACGAAACAAGATGCCCTTGCAGAACATCCTTGAAGTTGAGTTGTTCGATGTTTGGGGAATCGATTTCATGGGGCCCTTCTCATTGTCACGTGGGAATCTCTGCATCTTACTTGATGTTGACTAAGTGTCCAAATGGGTAGAGGCAATTTCAACAACAAAAAATGACTCCAAAATCGTGCAAAGATTACTACAGAAAAATATATTTACACGATTTGGAATGCCAAGGGAAATCATAAGTGACGAAGGCAAGCACTTCGACAACAAACTCATTGGAAATGCATTGCAGAAATTTGGAGTGACACACAAATTTGCCACAACATACCATCCACAAACCAATGGACAAGCCGAGATCTCGAACAGAGAGTTGAAGAATATCCTTGAGATGGTAGTCAATCCGTCCCGCAAAGACTAGTCTCTTCGACTCGGCGATGCACTTTGGGCCTATAGGACAACATTTAAAACATCGTTGGACATGTCACCCTTTTGACTTGTGTATGATAAAGCATGTCACCTACCAGTGAAAATTAAGCACAAGGCGTATTGGGCAATCAAGACCGTGAACATTGATTGGGATAGTGCTGGAGAAAAAAGATTACTGGACCTCAATGAGATAGAGGAGTTTCGTACCTTAGCCTACGATAACTCCAAGTTCTACAAAGAAAAAACCAAACGGTGGAATGATAAGAGACTATTGTCGCGACAATTCTTGCCCGGGAAATTAGTCCTCCTCTTCAATTCTCTCTTGAAGCTATTCCCATGGAAACTACGATTGAAATGGTATAGACCTTTCGAAGTTGTCAAAGCATTCCCACATGGTGCTGTAACAATCAAGTCCACAAAAAATGGTCACAAATTTAAAGTTAATGGGCAAAGATTGAAGCACTACACTGGCACCCATGTCGCGGGGGAAAAGGAAGTGATTACTTTAGGAGATGCATCCTCATGCACTCCTTTAGTATCTTAATTTTTCTGTTATTTTTATTTTATTTTTTTCCACATCTTTGAATTAATTTTTTATGATAACAATGTTAATTTTTAAATAATGTTCTTTATGTTATTTTGTTTTTAGGAAGGACTTCAAGAATATGAAGAAGACGTGCTGATTGGTGTTAAGAAATTCAAAGCCCAACCGAAAACCTAAACTCGACAACCTCTCCCATTCCCCCAAAAACACCGCAACCTTTCCCATTCCCCCTTTATTGCCGCCCAAAAATCCCATGCCTTACACGCAACCGTTGGCATTCAAAATTTGAATGCCAACTAATTATTACACCTCCCTCCATTTAAACCCCCTCTAAACACTCAACCATCACACCCATTCTCTTCTTCATTCTTGAAACTCAAAAGCTTTTCTCCTTTTATTTTATATCTTGTTCCCGATTTCTCACAACCAACAAACCACTCAACCATGGCCTTGAAGCTAGAAGAGGAGAGCACTCTCAAGCAACCGAGGAACCAGCCTTTAAACGGTTCAACCCGCTAGAGGTAGAACGGAGATACCTCGCCAAATTTGTCGGCCGACAAGTGTGGGAAGAGCAAGGTTTCCAATACTCATCATCACACACCAATTTCGAATTGGAGCCTTTCATCTTCAACAAAATCGAGCATAAAAAATGGCAAATCCTTTACCACCAACCAGAGTCAGCCAACGTAACTTAGGTAAGGGAATTCTACGCCCACTCTCCAAATCCCAAAAACCTATACATACATGTTCGAGGCCAAGCCATACCGGTGGACACCGATTCCATCAATCTCTACTATGACATTTATGTGGCCAAAGATGAACACAAGGAGTACGTCGAAAAACTAACGGCGGACGACTATGAAGATATGCTCAAGGAGTTGTGCATTGTCGGCACGGCATAGAACAAAGGAGCACACAAGGGAACAGTAAATCGCTGAAGGCTTCAACTCGAGGCTAAACTTTGGAACACCTTTGTTAAAAGATGCTTAATGCCCACATCATACAACACCACCATAGACAAACCAAGGCTTGCACTTATTCACTCCATCTTGCATAATAGATTTGTTAATGTTGGATCTATCATATGCAATGAGATATTCATGTGTAGCCAAAAGGATAAGGGTCGCCTCTATTTCCCAAGTCTCATCACTGAACTATGCAAGCAAAAGAATGTACCTACCGATCCGGCCGACGAGCAGACACTAACGAGAAAAGGATGGTCAAAGGCTCAATACTACAAAATAATGCATATTATAGAAGCCGAGCCAGAGTCCACTCCGGTGCAAGGAATTGTCGCGGCAACCTCATCAGGCAATGCCCCCGCAACTTCACAGACTGATGCTGCGGCAACAACACTTCAGTGCCTTGCACAGAAAATAGACACAATGGACAAATGGCAGCACCAATTTTTGCAATATATAAGGGACTTTAACAACTCAATGGTTCATGTAATCATAGAGAAGTTCCCAGAAAACACGGTGCAATTTCTGATCTTTTTGGCTGACATCCTTGCCTCGGCAACACCAAGAGCCTCTAACGCGGCAACACAAGGAGATTCTGCCTCAGCCTTGAAGACAACCACTGCCTCGACAACCCATGGAGACACTGCCTCGGCAATTCCAATAGCTTTTACTGTGGCAACGAAGACTGGTGATGCCCTACCAACCTGAGCAGATAAGAGCAAAACACCTGCAGTCGAGCCGATACAAACCGAGACATGGTCCGATTTCTCCGAATCCAACAAATCAATTGCTCCCCAAGCCAATGTCATCCCAGTTTCACCCACCAAGAAGCGCAAAACATCCACCACTGAAGAAATATGCCTTGACAGTGATAATGAGGAAAAGGTGACCAAAAAAGTCGAACCGACACCTCCAACACGTCACCAACCACCACGGGCAACCGAAAGGATCAAGAAAACAACAAGAAGGAAATTAATCATCCAAGATAATGACGATGATTCATCCATGTCCCCGTCATTCTAATTTTATTCTCTTGCCTTCTCTATATTTTGTGTATGTACATGAATTGAGGGCAACGCTTGTCTTGAGTTTGAGGGAAGTAGTCGTTAGTTATTTCTGTCATATCTACTATAGGAATGCATGGTTATCAATTGCCTTAGTATTTAATCTAATGAAAAAAAATTGCCTCGACAATAGATGTCTCTCTCTTACTGTAGCCTTAAAATTTCTCTAGTGAACTTTTAATTTTAGGATGTCCATGGAAGAATACTTAGAATCACACTATGAGGCTGAAAATGAAAAAGTAAACTTTTGTGAATCGAATGATTGAAGGAGTTCTAGGACACTTAGGAAAATTACTTACTTAGAAAATTTGGGTAAAAAATTTAAGTTAGAGGCTAGCTTATGGAAAAGCATAAAATACTAGAGGTGTCCGAAATTGGCTCTAGTTGAAATAGAAAACCCAAGGAAAGTAAGTTAATTGTTTAAGTGCTTACATAGAACTCGAAAAATCATCTTGTTCACATTCACGCACACATTCATGAGTATTATAGTTTGATTTCAAGGAAATCCTCAACATCCGAAAATTGAGAGCCAATCACATTCATATTCACGGTTTAGAGAAGGAAAGAAAAAGTAAGTCCGAAGGATAATTTCAAGAAGATTAAATCTATGGCAATTGCCTAGTAGTTTTGCATTGCTTGAGGACAAGTAATAGTTCGAGTTTGGGGGTGTGTTAAGTATGCAAAAGTATTCATTTTAGGACCCTTTATGACCCAATTATTGTCAGACTTAAGTTCATTTTCGTTGCATTACTAGCCATACATACACAATTTCATTGCTCTTATCATTGCCATGCTTGATCATCTTTATTTGAATATATTTGGTGGAAAAGGTACTGCTTTGGTATATGTTTTGTGCATGTGCAGATTTCATTACCCACTAACCGAGCAAGTATTGTCGCGGAAGTGAAGGAAGGAGAAATAACAATGCGGAGTCATCACTTGACAATCCACACTGAGTCATTCTTTGATGTCAAACCATACTAAGGGACGTTGAACCAAGAAAACAAGCCATGACAAGCGGAAAAGACTGACAAACCATTGCCGAGGCAATGACTAAGTCACTGTCGAGGCAATGCCCAGACATTTTCTAAAGAGGGAGAAAATTTGCAAAGTGGAAGGTGACTTGAAGAGCATAAAATGCTGAATTTTTAGAGATACTCTGCATGTACATCGGAGCTTAGGAAGATCATGAAAAGTCGAAGGAAAGTTAAGTACAAGAAATCGATAAGGAGGAATAAGATAATAAATTAAAAGAGATTTATTTCTTTTATGAATTTATGTTCAATTCCAACTTATCCTCCTATTTCACGAAGAATTCTACAAGGCCATGCCCTATAAAAGCCAAGGCCTAGCCTCCATAAGAGATATCGAGGGGGAGAGAGAGAGATTTGGTAGAGAATTTAGAGTGCTTGTTATTTCCATTATGAACTAATT
Organism: Hibiscus tridactylites; assembly: GCA_958450335.1. Lineage (NCBI taxonomy): Eukaryota > Viridiplantae > Streptophyta > Magnoliopsida > Malvales > Malvaceae > Hibiscus > Hibiscus tridactylites. The sequence continues at coordinate 45,328,044 of OY288281.1, forward strand.
CTTCTTTTAGGCTAGGGTTATTTTGTTGAGTAGTTGTAAGAAGACGATTGTAATTTGTTTAGGTTTTTATTAATGCAATTAAGTTCAAGGTTTGCTTATTCTTGGTGTTTACTTTTTCTTGCAATTGAATTGGGAGAGGATATTGCAATTGCATCTATTTGTCTAATATCGGGAGAGTTAGACTAACGAAACGAGTAAGCATGGTCTTTATCCCAATCGGTGAAGACTAATTTGACTCAGGGAAAAGTACGAGTTTCAATGGATAAGAGAAGAGTAAGATTGGTTGGTGTTTACCCTTGGTTCACGCTGGGAGGTATTTTCAAGGCTTGTACATCAATAGAGTTTTGACTTAGGGATAAGAAGGAACCACTGAAGAACGTTTTGCTGAGCCTTGGAGGTTGTCGCTCAATTGCTCAGGCAGTAATTGTGTTCTTTGTCGCGGCAATAGCTTTGCCCATTGCCGGGGCAAATCTTTTGCTCATTGCCAAAACAATCAAGTTGACGTTTGCATTCAAAACTGAGATAGTTTCATTCAACTTCCACACTATGACACAACATAATACGGCCTGCTCTATCATCATATTTACTCAATCTCTTAAATTGCTTGTTTTCTTTATTTTAGTTGTTATCTCGACCAAACCATTACTTGTGTTTTTATTTTTCTATAGTTCGAGGAGATAATCTCTGGAAGTAGCACCAATCCATGTGGAGAAGATATCTTTTATACTATAACTTGGCAACATGTATACTTGCACTAAAATTGCGACATTGAATACGCGCAATAGTGATGTTAAGGAAATGGTTTATAAAGGCTATCAGATATAGTTGGCCGGCTATAGGATTGAGTGCACTATAAACAAGTCACCTTAGATGTTGAGGGGTTTATACGGTGTACCGAATAATCCATCCAAGTACCCTAATGATTTAGGAATGTGTGTGGTGTCCCGTTTCTCGTTAGTGGGGTTATACATCTGCCGATGAGTGGTGTTGAGGGGTTTATACGGTGTACCGAATACTCCACCATGAGTGTCACAATGGTGAAGGGTAGCTCCCGTGTGTGAACCTTGAGATGTCGGTGAGAATGTATAAAGTGTTGGGACAACACTTGTGAATTCGTGTATCTAATGTTGTGTTTGTGAAAGGAACTTGTTAATGATCACTTGTAAGCCAATATAATTGATGATGTATTATAAAATGGTTTATGTTGAAAAATGTGGTTTATGCATATTTTACTCTTTAAGATTTGCATATGGTAGTTATGCATAGGAAGGCTTAAATTGAATGTTAGCAATGGGACTTGTTGTTGACTCATGATACATGTTGCATAAGGTTTATTAGGCTGGTTTTGATTAAGGAAAGCGCATGGTTTTAGAGGTATTGTGATTTTCAAATGATGATTTGAAACAATTGAAATGAGATTTCAACGTGGACATGGAAAATAATTTTAATGCATTGATGGTGTTTTGTTTTTGGGCACTCCTCACTAAGCCTTGTGTGCTTACCCTCTATTTTGTCCATCAATGCAGAGAATTGAGGATCGGAAAGGCAGCGTGGAGCAAGGGATCAAAAAAGATTTCATTCTTGAAAGTATACTTCAGTTTAGATTATAAGTAATAAGCAATGGGGGATCTGTTGTGTTTTTGGGAGATTTGTGTAAACTCCCTATTTGAGCGAGTTTATAATGTTGTTTTATACTTATAAATGGCCTTTGGTATTTGGTTTATGCTTTGCTATGCATTTTGGTATCTTGCTTGACTTGTTCACTAGGTTGCATGCCTATAGTTTACCTTTGATGCAAATTACCATGATATGATGTTGAATATGCCATGGATGATTGAGGTTTGACACTTGGATATTATGTATATATGTTGGAAGCAAGCTTGAGTGGTTATGGATGCATTAGGGAGTGAAAAACTAGCAAAAATAGGTGTTTCAGGCCCAGGCGTATCGGTACGGTAAAGCCATTTCAGGCATAGCATATCGGTACAGTGAGAACCGTATCGATACGGTCTTAGTGTAATCGACCAGGTGAATCGGTACGCGAGGGCGTATCGGTACGGTTTTGAGCTACTCGAATTTTGGGTGTAGCAACCTTATCGATACGGTATCTAGTGTATCGATATGATGGCAGTTAATTTGGTTGTCATGAATCTTTCTGAAGTTCTAGTTCTTTACATTTTAGTTCCTGAATGTTGTGGGTGCAATTAAATGTGTTTGGATGATCGATTTGAGCTGAGATTTGGCACAATGGCATGTAATGTGACTAATTAAAGGATGATAACTTTAAATTTGAAGAAGCCTCTGTAATTTTCTAAAACTACATATTGGTCCTTATCGCATGTTGTAATCAATTGAATGCCAAATCGATGTCTATTTGAGTTAATGTTTCTTCCTCTGCGAGTCTAAAAACTTAGGTTAAAAATGTGCATCTAAACAAGATAAAAAGAAAAAAAAAGGTTCGTCAATTGAGATAAACTTCCCGGTTTACTTCAATATTCCCCGTGTGACTCGTTCGATTTGGTCGGGCATCTAGGCCGGGTCGAGGGGGTTACAATTGGTGGTATCAGAGTCAGGTTTCGAAAGATTGGGATATCGGTAAGTGGTTGGTAAGTTAGTGTGAAATAATTGAGAATTATAAACTGTTGATTATTATGCGTGGTGATGGCTATATACATGTTGATGTGAGTTGTATCTTGTTGATTGTTGTGCATGGTGTTTGTGATATGTATGTTGATTGCCTTATGCCATGCTTGGGGAAAATTGGGATACCCATTGCCTTATTATTATAGTTGAAATGTTTCAAATTGAATTGGAAGCCTTGGATCCTTGCTTGAAGCTGGCATGATTATTTTCTTTTGTTTTATTATCATGCCTTAGTTAGAATAGCACAATGGGACCGAGGTGAGAGTTGCGATCTAGTATGGTTGTTGCTGCCGTGGGAAAGGGAAATCAGGAGAGCGAGGTACCTCTTGGAGGGAATCTACCTCCTCCACCGCCACCACTTGAGGGTGAGGAGCAAGTACAACATGAGCAAGTTGGGCCAGTGTTGGGCGGTTTGACGCTTAAGTTTATGACGAAAGTATGTAGTTTCCTTCGATTAGCGGGTTATTCTGGTAGGTTTGTGGATGGTTTTTCAAAGATTGATGCTCCTTTAACCAAGTTGTTGCAAAAGAATGTTCGCTTTGAGTGGACGGATGTTAGAGAACAAGCTTTCGAGAGGTTGAAGGAAGCTTTGACGCAAGCTCCTATCTTGATTCAACCCGAGTCGGGTAGGGAGTTTATGGTTTTTAGTGATACATCGTATGTTGGTTTGGGTTATGTGTTGATGCAAGGTGGGAAGGTTGTTGCGTATGTATTTAAACAATTAAAGGTGCACGAGCTCAACTATCCTATTAATGATCTTAAGCTTGTCACGGTTGTGTTTGCTTTGAAAATTTGGAGGCATTACCTTTATGGTGAGAAGTGTGTTGTTTATACAGATCATAAGAGTTTGAAGTATTTGATGACGCAAAAGGACTTAAATCTTAGGCAACGTAGATGGTTGAAGTTGCTTAAGGATTATGACTTGACGATTGAGTATCATCCAGAGAAAGCTAATGTGGTGGCCGATGCTTTGAGTAGGAAGGTAGCGGTTGAGTTGAGAGCCATGTTTGTGTGATTGAGTGTGTCGCGGGATGGTAGATTGATAGTTGAGTTGCAAGTGAAACCTTACTTGGTTCAGTTGATTAAGGAGAAGCAGTTGCTTGATGATTTGTTGGTACTGCATGTTCATGATATAGCAGATGGTAATTCAATGAACTTTTTTAATGATGACAGTGTTTTGTGTTTTAAGAGTCAAATAGTTGTGCCGAAAGATGTTGGGTTGAGACGCACTATTCTGACTGAGGTGCATATTAGTCATTTTGCTATGCATCCTAGTAGTAGTAAGATGTATCATGGATTGAAGGATGTCGTTGGGTTGGGTTGAAGAAGGGTGTTGTTGATTTTGTGAGTAAGTGTATGGTTTGTCAGCGCGTGAAAGCTGAGCATTAGTTTCCTTCTAGGCTGTTGCAACCTTTGAAGATAGCGGAATGGAAATGGGAGAGGATTACGATAGATTTTGTGTTGGGTTTGCCTTCGACCCCATCAAAGAAGAACTCTATTTGGGTGATTGTAGACCGTCTTACAAAGTGTGCACATTTCATAGCTATGCATACTACGTATACGTTGGATAAGTTGGCAGAGTTGTACATTGCAGAAGTTGTGAGGTTACATTGTGTACCTAAATCCAGAGTTTCGAATAGATATCTTAGGTTTACAACAAGGTTTTGAGAGTGTTTGCATAGAGCCTTGGGTACACGGCTCCATTTCAGTACCTCGTATCATCCTCTGACGGATGGTCAGTCTGAGCGAGTTATCCATGTGTTTGAGGATATGTTACGGTGTTGTGTTACAGATTTCCAAGGTTCTTGGGAGAAACAATTGCCTTTGGTGGAGTTTTCTTATAGTAATAGCTATCAAGCAAGTATACAAATGGCTCCATATGAAGCCTTGTATGGTAGGAAGTGTAGAACGCCTCTCCGTTGGGCGGAAGCAAGGAAAAAGTTAGTTTCCTTGCCGGATTTGCTTAAAGAAACGACGAAGAAGGTAAAGCATGTTTATGATCGGTTGAAGACGGCTTCAGATCGTCAAAAGTCTTACGCGGATTTGAAGCGTAAGGAGATTGAGTTTGCGGTTGGTGATCGCGTGTTTCTGAAAGAGTCACCTTGGAAGAAGGTGATGAGGTTTGGACGTAAGGGTAAGATAAGTCCAAGGTTTATTGGACCATATAAAGTTGTGGAGAGTGTTGGTCCTGTTGTCTATCGGTTGAGGTTGCCTCCCTTGTAGGAGAAAATTCATGATATGTTCCATGTCTCGATGTTGCGGAGGTATAGGTTGGATCCGTCGCATGTTATGACAATGGAGAGTATTGAGTTGCGACCGAATTTGTCTTATGATGAGGAACCTGTTGAGATTCTTGATTCTAGTAGCAAAGGTCTTCGTGGTAAGACAATTGAACTTGTAAAGTTGTTGTGGCGTCATTGAGGAGGCCAGATGGGAAAGCAAAGCAAACATGTTACAGCAGTTTCCGCACCTTTTTTCCTCCATGTAAAATTTTGAGGACGAAATTTCCTAAGTGGGGGAGAGTTGTAACGCCTCGGTTTTTGGGCCTAGGAGTTTGTAGGTTGGGTTTAGGGTCCGTTGGACCAAGACTAGAGATCCGGGTTAATTTAGAATTTGTGAAACCGATATTTTAATTTTGATATAACTAAAGAACCTAAGGACTAAATTGAAAATGTGAAAACGAATTTTTAAGTCCTCAAACATTCCTATATGATTTAAAGAATATGCCTAAGTTAAAAACTAAGTTTATCAAATATTTTCTAAGTGTTCTTAAAGCCAAAAGAGTGATTTTCGAGTCCCTGTTTCGAAATAGCCTAAGGCGTTTCGAAACAGTTTTGAAACTGTCAACCCATGTTTCAAAACGTGTATCGAAACGATTTCAACACTGCCAAGCCGTGTTTCGAAAGAAGTATCGAAACGGCTTTAGAACATAGAGAAACCGTATCGAAACGACATTCAGTGTTTCGAAACGGTTCTTCATTTGATTTGAAAAATATGACCGTTTCAAGTTTTTAACTGATTTTTAACAAACCGTTAAGGTGTATCGAAACGATTTCATGTCGTTTCGATACGACTCTTGACAGTGGCAAAATGTTTCGAAACGAGTTTCGAAACGGCTCTTAGCGTATCGAAACAGGTCAGACCGTTTCGATACGGGCTCTTTAATGCACCCAACAACTCTTTCTATTTTTGTCTGTTTCGAAACAGGGTCGGGCGTTTCGAAACGGTTGGTTGCAGACTGCATTTATGGAGGTGAGATAACACCCCAATGGCTCTATTGATGAATGCAACAACCACAACGGCTAGAAATCAATGAGACGGTATAAAAGGGACCTCTAAAAGCTCCAGCAACAACTATTGATCCAAAACCAAACATCCAAACATCAAATCCAAGAATTTGTGCCAAAATCCCAATATTGTCTAGAAACCCCAATTGAATTTTTCATTCTTATCGTTTCAATTGGGTTGAGTGCTTGTAATTGGGCTACAATTTGTATTGAGAGATACTTTCTTAGCCAACAAATTCTTTGTTTTATTTGTGTGAGGATTGGGTTAAATTTTGGGTAGAAAATTTAACCTAGAAAAGGGAAAGAGCAATTAGTGGAATTGTTGCAAATCCTTAGTGAAGCTAAGGTAGTGGATGTAAAGTTCATTTGGAACTTGAACCACTATAAAATTCCTTGTCTATCTTTTTAATTTGCAACTTCCACCACCTAGACCTTTAAAATTCCAATTCACACCCCTCTTGGTTCATTTCGATCATTCGATCCACTCAACAATTGGTATCAGAGCCTACCTCTTTGAGGATTAACAACCACAAGAGGAGTTCCTAGGAAGAGTGTGATCATCCAAAAATCAAGAGATGGCTTCTACCTCCGGTTCGAGCATGTATGAGTCTCAATCCACTACAAAGCCACCCTTCTTCAATGGTGACAACTATCCGTTTTGAAAGAATAGAATGCGCCTCTTCATCAAGTCCAATGACTACTTGGTTTGGGATGTAATTGAAGATGTCCCCTACATTCCATTGAAGCAAGATAGTGAAGGGAAGATGGTTTTGAAGAAAAAGGTGGAGATGAGTGAAGAAGAAAGGAGAAAGATCCAAATAAATGACAAAGCTCTCCACATGCTCTTTTGTTCATTCGGTCCGGAAATCTATTCAAAAGTATCATCCATTGAGAGTGCCAAAGAAGTGTGAGACACTCTTGAGACTACCTATGAGGGAACCAATGATGTCAAGGAAACTAAGATTGGAATTCTCAATCTTAGTTATGAAAATTTCAAGATGGAGCCCGATGAGACAGTGTCCAAGATGTTTGATCGTTTCTCCACCATAGTCAATGGGCTCAAAGGATTTGGAGAGACAATACCGGAAGACAAGCTTGTCCGGAAGCTACTTTATTCACTTCCCGAATCTTGGGATGGGAAGAGAACCGCCATCATAGAAGCTAAAAATTTGAAGACTTTAAAGCTTGATGAGCTAGTGGGTTCTCTCCTTACTCATGAGATTATGAAGCAAGGAAGGGAAGAAGAGAAGAAGAAAGAAGAGAAGAGAGTAGAAAAGCTAGAGGTTGAAAAGAAGAAGAAGATGGGAATAGCTCTCAAAGCTTCATTACTTGAGGAGAGCTCTTCTAGTGAGGAGGATGAGCTAGAAGAATTGGCTATGATAGCTAAACGATTCTCGCGCTTTATGAGGTCCAACTGGGGAAGAAAAATTCAAAGGAAGATGGACTTCAAAGGTAAGAACAAAGAAGACGCGAGGGATCAAATCATTTGCTTCGAGTGCAATAAACTCGGCCTCATACGTTCGGAGTGCCCTTAACTCAAGAAGAAGGGCTTTGAGAAGAAGAAGAAGCTCAAAGCCAAGCTTGCTACTTGGAGTGATGAGGAGTCATCCGAGGATGACGAACAAGAAGTGGCCAACCTTTGCCTCATGGCACTTGAGGAAGATTCCTCCATGGTAACCTCTAACTCATCATCTTTAGATTTTACATATGATGAATTAAATGATGCATATGATAAGTTACAAGAGGTCTATGATGAATTAGTTGAGAAATACAAGGAGTCGGTCATTAGGAATAAGAAAATTATTTTGGAACTAAATGATAAAAATGACTCACTCTCTCAAGCTAATTTAAAATTTGAGAAAAAGATATTAGGGTTGACAGATGAACTAAAATTTTTTCAAGATGAAAATGTTGACCTTAATAATCTTTTATCTCAATGTAATAGTGAACACCAAAAGGTGTTAGATGAGCTAAATAAGCTCAAAGAGTCTTTTAAAAATGTTGGTAGTGTCAAGCATGAAATAGGTGAATCTTTAAAATCAAACCAACCTAAGAAAAAGACTAACTACTACAAACAAGGTAGCTTTCCTAGACATAGTAGAACTAAAAGAATTAGAAGTGTATAGGTTCCTAAGGAACTTGTAAAATCTAATAATATTATTGCTATGTCATCTTGAATTCCTAAGGGAACCAAGGTTTTGGGAGCTAACACTCATGGACCCAAAATGATTTGGGTACCAAAAACAAAAGCTTAATATCTTTGTTTGTAGGGGGAGCATTGCTACAATGCCAAAGCACAAAGTCAAAACTCATGGTACCTTGATAGTGGATGCTCAAGGCATATGACCGGAGACAAGAGTAGATTCATGGATCTAAAGCCAAAAAGTGGAGGAGTGGTGACATTTGGTGACAACTCCAAAGGCCGCATTAAAGGTATTGGCTCCATAGGTAATCACTCTACTATTCTCATTGAAAATGTCTTGTATGTCGATGGTCTTAAACATAACTTATTGAGCATAAGTCAATTGTGTGATAAAGGATTTAATGTTTTATTTGATAAAAATCGATGCAAAATTGTTGACATTAAATCTAATAATATTATGCTCATAGGTCATCGCATAGGGAACATATACATGGTGCATTTAGATGACATACATACATCCCATGCATGCTTAGTAGCACAAAATGAAAATGATGCATGGTTGTGGCATAGGAAACTAGGACATGCTAGCATTAGTGTTTTAGAAAAACTAGTTTCCCTTGATCTAGTTAGAGGTTTACCCAAGATTAAATTCTCAAACGATAAAATTTGTGATGCATGCTCTAAGGGTAAACAACATAAGTCTTCCTTTAAATCCATTAATGATGTTTCTCCAAGTAGATGTTTACAACTTATCCATATGGATTTATTTGGGCCAATTAGGACTATGAGCTTGGGTGGTAAATCTTATGCATTTGTATTTGTTGATGATTTTTCTAGATTTACTTGGGTTCTATTTTTAAGTACTAAAGATGAGGCTTTAGAAAAATTCATCACATTTTCAAAACTAACCCAAAATGATCTTGAACTTAGAATTTCACATATTAGAAGTGATCATGGAACCAAGTTTTAAAATTTAGGGTTTTAAGATTTTTTGAATGAAAATGGTATTAGCCATAATTGTTCGGCTCCTCGAACTCCTCAACAAAATGGGGTAGTTGAGAGGAAAAATAGAACTTTGCAAGAAATGGCTAGAACCATGCTTTGTGAAAATAATTTACCTAAATATTTTTGGGCGGAAGCCACAAACACCGCTTGCTATATTGTTAACCGAGTAATGATTAGGCCAATTTTAAAGAAAACACCTTATGAGATTTTAAAATCTAAAAAGCCTAACATTAGCTATTTTCACCCTTTTGGTTGCAAGTGTTTTGTTTTAAATAATGGAAAAGACAACTTAGGTAAATTTGATGCAAAAAGTGATGAAGTTCTTTTCATAGGATACTCTTTAACCTCTAAAGCCTATCGAATATTTAACAAGAGAACTTTAGTAGTAGAAGAATCTATACATGTTGTATTCGATGATAACCTCCTTCCAAGGAAGGATTCTTGTGATGATGATGATGTAGGAATCATAAATGCCTTTGATGGAGGACAAACTTCAAAGGAGGATGAGATTCCAACAACAAAAGAAGAGGACACACAAGATCCACCTCTTGAAGCCTTGAAGGACTTGGCTCTTGAGGAAAAGGAAGTGAGCTACCCAAGGGAGTTCAACTATGTCAAAGATGGTGAAATCTTGGGTGATCCATCCAAGGGGGTAACCACTTGATCTTCTCTTAAATTAATGAATCATGATGCATTTATCTCATGCATAGAGCCTAAGAATATAAAAGAAGCATTGAAAGATGATTTTTGGATTATGGCTATACAAGAAGAGTTAAATCAATTTGAGAGAAGTAACGTTTGGACATTAGTTGATAGGCCTAGTAATCAATCTACCATAGGAACTAAATGGGTCTTTAGGAACAAGCTAGATGAGAGTGGTAACATTGTGAGAAATAAAGCTAGACTAGTAGCACAAGGTTACACTCAAGAAGAGGGAATAGATTTTGATGAAACCTATGCACCCGTAGCTAGAATGGAAGCCATTAGGATGTTGCTTGCATATGCATGTTATCATGATTTCAAGCTTTTTCAAATGGATGTTAAAAGCGTGTTTTTAAATGGTTTTATAAATGAAGAAGTGTATGTGGAACAACCACCGGGTTTTGAAGAATCAAAATTTCCAAATCATGTTTCAAACTCACTAAAGCTCTTTATGGTTTAAAACAAGCTCATAGAGCTTGGTATGAAAGGCTTTCAAACTTTTTAATCAAAAAGGGTTTTGAAAAAGGCAAGGTGGACACTACACTTTTTATAAAAAGGTATAAAAATGACATCTTAGTAGTACAAATCTATGTTGATGATATTATTTTTGGTTCTACTAATGAATGTCATTGCAAAGAGTTTGCTAAGCTAATGCAAGGTGAATTTGAGATGAGCATGATGGGGGAGCTCTCATTCTTTTTGGGACTCCAAATCAAGCAAAAGTAGGATGGCACCTTTATCAATCAAGCAAAGTACATAAAGGATATGCTCAAGAAGTTTGGCTTGGAGAATGAAAAGCCTCAAGCCACACCTATGAGCTCATCTACAGAGCTTGACAAAGATGAAGGAGGTAAGTGTGTTGACTCTAAGCTTTATCGTTCTATGATTGGATCTTTGCTTTAACTTACCGCAAGTAGACCAAATATCTTGTTTAGTATTTGCTTGTGTGCTAGGTTTCAAGCTAGTCCTAGAGAGTCTCACCTTATAGCCGTTAAGAGAATCTTTAGGTACCTTAGAGATACTCCTTGTTTAGGTCTTTGGTACCCTAGAGACTCCACCTTCAACCTTCATGCTTATTCGGATACGGATTATGGGGGGTGCAAAATAGATAGGAAGAGTACTTCGGGAACTTGTCAATTCATAGGTAGTATGCTCATATCTTGGTTCTCTAAGAAACAAAATAGTGTAGCCTTATCTACCACCGAAGCCGAGTACATATCCTTAGGGAGTTGTTGTGCTCAAGTCCTTTGGATGAAGCAACAACTCTTAGATTATGGCATTAAGGTTGAAACCATACCCCTTAAATGTGATAACACTAGTGCTATATGTTTGACAAAAAATCCCATCCAACACTCTAGAACCAAACACATAGAAATAAGGCATCATTTCATTAGAGATCATGTCCTTAAAGAAGATGTGGTTATAGAGTATGTAGACACCTTAAATCAATTAGCGGACATATTTACAAAACCTTTAGACAAAAAGCGTTTTTGGTCCCTTAGGAGAGAGTTAGGTCTAGCTAGCCTATCTTGACCTTTTAGGACCTCTTTTGTGCTTAAAATTGCTTGATCTTGTGAAATGTCATGTTTATGTGTTTTTACTCCTAATTTCATCCATGCCTATAGCTAGGGGGAGTATGTTTATGTTTGCATATGTTTTTCCTGCTCATTCATGTCATTCATGCAAGTTAGGCCTTAGAAAAATTCATTTTTTCTGCACTTTTAGAGCCTCATCTACACTTCCAGGCCCAGGTGTATCAAAACGGGTCAACCTGTTTCGATATGGATGCTTTAAATTCCTATCTGAGAGAAGGGTGTTTCGAAACGCCTTAACAGGGTTTCGAAACGTTTTGGCTACTGCCAAGGGGTGTATCGAAACAAGTTTCGATACGAGTCAAAGGGGCTTCGATACGGTCAAATCCGTATCGAAACAGTCAGCTGAAGTTGAAAAGCCGGTCAATCTTTCATGCCCGCATTTCGAAACGGTCAAGATCGTTCCGAAACGGATTCGCGGACTACTTTAAAGGGGCTTTTAATGATAAAGTTTAACACAAATTAAAACTCTCCCAAACCCTAAAACCCATTGACTCGAATTTTTCCTATAAAAACCCTCTAAACCTCTTTGTTTTTCACCAAATCTTGAGGGGTTTTTTCTCTTAAACACAAGTCTAAGCAAGCTTCAACAATATTGTGCAAGGATTTTCATCCATTCATCAAAAATCCCAATTTAAGGTATTTTTCGTCTTTTTTTCCCTTCAATTTGTACTCGAATCTTAGGTTAGAAAATTTTATTTTTGTATAGTTTATATGTTTTGATTCTTGGGTTTTTCAAATCTTGTAAAAAAAATTCAAAATCTTCAATTTTTTTATTCGAATATATATTTTTTTCTCTCGTATTTTTATTTAATGTTTTTTTCTTAAATTTTTTTTGTTTGTTTTGCTTTGTTTATTTGATTTTAAAACTTGTTTCTAAACCTAAGTGGGATTTATCATTGGATTGAATTACAAAATCTCATGCATACACTTAAATTTCTTTTCGCTTGCTTAATGTTTTTAGGATGGCTACGAAGAATGTTAACAAAAAGCGTAAGTCCGTTCAATCCGGTGACTCGAGTATTCGTCCAAATCTCACACTACTATTTCAAAAATCTCTTCGAACTCAAGAGATGAGGGATCGTTTCAAATATGTCAAGGAGTACGAAGTTCGTCGTGAGCGTGTGATTGATCTCAACTTTCTTGACTCCGAGCGCTTTCTTTTTCGTTACCTCGACCGTTTGAGAGAATGGAGTTTTCTTGGTCTTTTGAGCATCCCAGACATTTGCTACAAACACATGGTACTTCTCTTTTACTCCAATGCTCAATTTATCAATGATGAAGACAACTCCGAAGTTGTTGGGCTTGAGTCTTTTATTTTGGGGAAGAGGATTGTCATTAACATCCTTCTCTTGGAGTCTACGTTTGCTCTTAAGAACGAAGGACTTGAGAATGAGAGTCACTTTGGTTCTCACACCGGTTCGGTACTTAGCTTGGATGCGCACGATAGATTCCTTCATTTGATGGTCTCATGGTTCCTACGCCCCTCCGGAGGTAAATATTCTCACATTCGTCAAGTAGACTATTTTTGGCTTGAGTGTTTCCGTCGTGGTGAGCGCCCTAATCTAGTTAAGATCATATTTGCCGAAATAGTTAACAATGTTAAGCTTCGTGACACCGATGCCCTGAAATCCTTCACTTATGGAACGATTTTAAGTCACATCTTTAGCAAGCTTAATCTTGATTGCACCTACGACTCTTCGGAACCCCGCAAGTCAAAAATTGGTGAGTCCTCTCTCCGTAAGTCAGGTTTTCGTTATGTAAACAATGGACAGTGGGAACGTGTTGATAGGGAAGCACCTCCTCCTCCTCCTCCTCCCGTTGAACCTCAACCACAAGCTCAAGTTGCGAGCAATGAAGCTCTCACGGCTTTCCTTACCGAGCGGTTCAACGCCATGGACACTAACATGGCTTCGGTCTTTGGTGCTATCAATACACATTTGCAAAATGTAGAGGATCGACTCCAATCCCTTGAGAATCAACACTCGGCCATGGATATGTCCTTCTCCACCTTTTATGGCCAATGGATGAAGTTTCGTCAATCTCAAGTCAAGAGTGATGATGAGACCTCGGATGATGATGGTGACGACGAGGCCTAGGATATTCATGACATATCATATTAGCTATGCATTTTAGGATTAAGTTTGCATCTTTATTTCCATTATGTTTTATGAACCTATGTTTTTGATTTTATTTGGGATTATGCTTTGAACTTATTGTTGAAGATTTATGTTTTGGATATTTTAATTTTATGAATTAATATTATTGTTGCTTATTGCTTATTGCTTAATGATTATTGCTATTAACCCCATCTCTTCTCTATGAGCCTTGTTTATTGTTTTTGATCTAACAAAAAGGGGGAGAAGAAATCTAAGAGCCAAAAATTCGTTTTAAATGTTTAAAGTGTTTTAAAGTTTTAAACCTTGAATTTCAAAGTTAAATCCTTTTTAAAACTTTAAAAACCTATCTTAAATTAAGGGGGAGTTAGAATGTATTCAAAATTTTCAACATTCTTAAAAATTCTAACTTTGGTTTTGTTATATCAAAAAGGGAGAGATTGTGAAACCGATATTTTAATTTTGATATAACTAAAGAACCTAAGGACTAAATTGAAAATGTGAAAACGAATTTTTAAGTCCTCAAACATCCCTATATGATTTAAAGAATATGCCTAAGTTAAAAACTAAGTTTATCAAATATTTTCTAAGTGTTCTTAAAGCCAAAAGAGTGATTTTCGACTCCATGTTTCGAAATTGTCAACCTATGTTTCGAAACGGGTATCGAAATGATTTCAACACTGCCAACCCGTGTTTCGAAACAAGTATCGAAACATCTTTAGAACATAGAGAAACCATATCGAAACGACATTCAGTGTTTCGAACGATTCTTCATTTGATTGAAAAATATGACAGTTGCAAGTTTTTAACTGATTTTTAACAAACCGTTAAGGCGTATCGAAACGATTTCATGTCGTTTCGATACGACCCTTGACAGTGGCAAAATGTTTCGAAACAAGTTTCGAAACGACTCTTAGCGTATCGAAACAGGTCAGACCGTTTCGATACGGGCTCTTTAATGCACCCCAACGGCTCTTTCTATTTTGGTCTGTTTCGAAACAGGGTCGGGCGTTACGAAACGGTTGGTTGCAGGCTGCATTTATGGTGGTGAGATAACACCCCCAACGGCTCTATTGATGAATGTAACAACCACAACGGCTAGAAATCAATGAGAAGGTATAAAAGGGACCTCTAAAAGCTCCAGCAACAACTATTGATCCAAAAGAAAACATCCAAACATCAAATCCAAGCATTTGTGCCAAAATCCCAATATTGTCTAGAAACCCCAATTGTATTTTTCATTCTTATCATTTCAATTGGGTTGAGTGCTTGTAATTGGGCTACAATTTGTATTGAGAGATACTTTCTTAGCCAACAAATTCTTTGTTTTATTTGTGTGAGGATTGGGTTAAATTTTGGGAAGAAAATTTAACTGAAAATTGTAAGGGTTACCTCCTTATCCTAGAAAAGGAGAAGAGCAATTAGTGGAATTGATGCAAATCCTTAGTGAAGCTAAGGTAGTGGATGTAGAGTTCATTTGGAACTTGAACCACTTTAAAATTCCTTGTCTATCTTTTTAATTTTCAATTTCCACCACCTAGACCTTTAAAATTCCAATTCACCCCCCTCTTGGTTCATTTCGATCATTCGATCCACTCAACATAATTGGTTCAGGGGAAACCTAGTTCAGAAAGTGATAAAGAATTTGTGACTAAATTGTAAGGGTGTTGTGAAGTCAATTTTGGAAACTTATAATTGGAAGGTGGACATTTTGATTTAGTGACTAAATTGTAAAAAATTGAAAACTATTTTTAATGGCTAATTTGAAAAGAGCCAAAACATAGAATCTTTAGGGAGCTAAAATAATTGTAATATGCTATTCCCTTAATTTGACATGTTTTAATTGTGTTTTAATTAGAAAGATTAAAAAGGTTTTGATTAAAAAGAGAATTAAGCTTTACAAACTTATTTTGACGTAACTTCCATTTCTCTCTATTTTCTCATTAGCCAACTACCTATTTTCTTTCAAAATTTCCAGAGATCTTTTCCTTTCCATTTTACTTTGATTTCCAAATGATTTTCATAGAGTTTCCTAAATTAGTTTCAATGGTTTCTTGAAGATTTTCAATCAAATCTTGTCAATTGGAGGAATAGCAAGGGATTAGATGTAATTTTCGTGCTTCTCCTCTAATCAAGGTTCTTTAATGAAATTCCCAAGTATTTTGCTATTTAATTATGTTTCTTAACAAGGATTCATGATTGATTTG
This sequence comes from Hibiscus tridactylites, assembly GCA_958450335.1. Classification (NCBI taxonomy): domain Eukaryota; kingdom Viridiplantae; phylum Streptophyta; class Magnoliopsida; order Malvales; family Malvaceae; genus Hibiscus; species Hibiscus tridactylites. The sequence goes on from OY288281.1 coordinate 45,343,740, forward strand.
AAGAAAATGGTTGAATCAAGCTTTAAATGATGATTTTGTGTAATTTTTGTAATGGAACTATTTTGGTTGGGTTATGATTGATTCTAATCATGTTTTAGAGGTTAATAATGTTGAGATTGAGGTTTAAGCATGATAATCCCAAAACTATTTGGATCTCTAGTTGATTAGGTTGTTAGAATTAGGATTTTGTGGTGTTAATATGATTTTGTGAATGCTGGAGGTATAAGGTTGATAATAAGATGATTTTGGATGTTAATCAATGATAATAAATGGATGGAAATGTTAGGTTTTGGCTGGGTTGAGTTTGTAGAGTAATCGATGATGTTTTCGGTTGTTTTGGATGGGCGTTTTGGTGGTTTTGGACAAGGCAACGTGGTAGGTTTGCTTCCTGAAGTTTTGAGTGCATTGAGATGCATTAATCTTCTGTTTTTATGTGGTTAAAACAGGGCAAAACGTTTCGGAAGCAACCAGAGAAGTTTTGGGAGTTTCAAACGCTTAGTTTTGCGTCGGCTAGTCAAGGTTTCACGTTTTAGTGAGTCAAAACGTGGATTTCATCATTGAAATGTTTAAAAGGTGGTTTTGGGAACTTAGATGTAAGCTTGAAACGCATGTCTAAGTTCAGAATTAAGTATAAGGAATTTCTATCTCGGTTGTCTAAGTTTGAAATGTCTTAGTGTATCGAATACTCCATCCAAGTACCCTAACGATTGAGGAATGTGTGTGGTGTCTCGTCTCTCGTTAGTGGGGTTATACATCTACCGATGAGTGGTGTTGAGGGGTTTATACGGTGTACCAAATACTCCACCACGGGTGTCACAACGGTGGAAGGTAGCTCCCGTGTGTGAACCTTGAGATGTCGGTGAGAATGTATGAAGTGTTGGGACAACACTTGTGAATCCGTGTATCTAATGTTTTGTTTGTGAAAAGAACTTGTTAATGATCACTTGTAAGCCAATATAATTGATGATGTATTATGAAATGGTTTATGTTGAAAAACGTGGTTTATGCATGTTTTACTCTTTAAGCTTTGCATATGGTAGTTATGCATGGGAAGACTTAAATTGAATGCTAGCAATGGGACTTGTTGTTGACTCATGATACATGTTGCATAAGGTTTATTAGGCTGGTTTTGATTAAGGAAAGTGCATAGTTTTAGAGGTATGGTGGTTTTCAAATGATGATTTGAAACAATTGAAATGAGATTTCAATGTGGCTTGTAAAATGGTTTTAATGCATTGATGGTGTTTTAGTTTTGAGCACTTCTCACTAAGCCTTGTGTGCTTACACTTTATTTTGTCCATCAATGCAGAGAATTGAGGCTCGGAAAGGTAGCGTGGAGCAAGGGATCAAAAGAGACTTCATTCTTGAAAGTATGTTTCGGTTTAGACTATAAGTAATAAGGGCAATGAGGGATACGTTGTGTTTTTGGGAGATTTGTGTAAACTCCCTATTTGAGTGAGTTTATAATGTTGTTTTATACTTGTAAATGGCCTTTGGTATTTGGTTTATGCTTTGTTATGCATTTTCGTATCTTACTTGGCTTATTTACTATGTTGCATGCCTATAGTTTACCTTTGATGCAAATTTGCATGATATGATGTTGAATATGCCATGGATGACTGAGGTTTGACACTTGGATATGATGTATATATGTTGGAAGCAAGCTTGAGTGGTTATGGGTGCATTAAAGAGTGAAAAACCAGTTAAAGTGGACTTTTTAGGCCCAGGCATATCGGTACTCGACTAATTGTATCGCTACGGTAAAGACATTTCAGGCATATCGTATTGGTAAGGTGAGAACCGTATCGATACGGTCTTAGTGTAATCGACTGGGCGAATCGGTACACAAGGGCATATCAGTACGGCTTTGAGCTAGTGGAATTTTGGGCATGATTCTTTCTAAAGTTCTGGTTCCTTACGTTTTAGTCTTTGAATGTTGTGGGTGCAATTAAATGTGTTTGGATGGTCGGTTTGAGTTGAGATTTTGCACAATGGCATTTAATGTGACTAATTAAAGGATGGTAATTTGAAATTTGAAGAAGCCCTTGTAATTTGCTAAAATTACATGTTGGTCCTTATTACATGTTGTAATCAATTGAATGCCAAATCGATGTCTGTTTGAGTTGATGTGTTCTTCCGCTGCGAGTCTAAACAATTAGGGTAACAATCTGCATCTAGACAAGATAAAAAGAAAAAATAGGGTCATCTATTAAGGTAAACTTCCCGATTTACTTCAATATTCCCCGTGTGACTTGTTCGGTTCAATCAAGAGTCTAGGCCGGGTCGAGGGGGTTAAAATATAGATTACAATTTTAGAAACTTGTTTTACATACGAGGGAGTAAGAAGAGAATAGAATTACAATAGAAGTAGAGAAAGGCATGGCACACAGGTCGTATTTATAAAACCTTATAAATAAAACTAAATGGGTCATTGGGATATAACCATGCATTCCAAACATCGTGCATATCAAACATAATAACGACGCAATTTGTTATTAAGGTCATACCAGATTGTTCCTAAATAAGGCTCAAGCCCTTTGCGGGGTTTCGGTGGGCCTGCAATTGCTGGCAGGGTTACCCCTGCCCGATCAGCGGCTGGGAATTTTTTAAGACCATCATCTTAATTACTGTGTAAAAACCTCACGATTTGATAACTTCTATCAACATTATCTCGTTTTTTAAGGATCTTAAAATCCACGAGGTTTTTACTGGAACAACTCTTGTTACTTCCCCGTGCAAAATCTATAAACTAAGCATTAGTCTAATATATAACTATAACTCGCGTATGTTAACACTTAACATCTAAAACCATAAAACTTCATATTGAATATGTTAACAATTAACATATAATATTTCAAGCCCTATCTACAAGTATCCTGATGATTAACTCTTAATCATCAATCTTAGGAACATATTTTAATTGGATTAACAAATTAAATGTAATTGAATAGATTTGCTCGTACAAATATTATATATTTGCTAAATAAATCAATAAATAACATATATCTCATATAATTACATCACCCAAGTAATTAAAACCTGAATTAGTATCGTAAAAGTGGCTCTGATACCATTGTTGAGTCACGCTAGTACACCCCATGGCGCAGCAGATAAATTATCTGGTGCTTACCACGTGTTTAAAATTTCGAATTCTAAATTTGAAAGAAATAGATATTCATTCAAGATTCCACGATGTCGATTCCTAAGCCGCAACGATAATGCTCCGACCTTTACGTAGCTCACCCAATTTAAACGAGCATATAAAATTCTCTAAACCATTTAGAAGGAAATGAGCATATAAAAACTCTCTAAAGTATTTAGAGGTTTTTCCCAAAAAGCGTTAATGACTGCTAGATCTCCTATGCCTTTATATAGCCTTTGTAATCCTAATTCAACTCATATTTGGATTTCAATATATATGTTAAATAAATATAATCCCAATTTAACTTTAATTAAGATTTCAATATATATATTAAATATATATAATCTCAATTCAACTTAATTAGGATTTCAATATATATATATATATACTAAATATATATAATCTAAATTCAACATAATTAGGATTTCAATATATATATTAAATATATATAATCTCAATTCAACTTTAATTAGGATTTCAATATATATATATATAATCACAATTCAACTTAATTAGGATTTTAATATATATATTGATTTAAATCGAATTATATTATTTATATATTAAAAGAGTCATAATTACAATAATCACATTGGAGCGTATTAGTACGACCTACATTTCAAATAGTCGTTGGGAAAATGATTGTTGGGCGTATCGGTACGAATACTACCCGTTGGGGGTTGTAAAACAACTGTATCGAAACGCCACGTAGCGTATCGATACATGTCCTCTCCGTATCGATTACGACCAAGATGTATCGTACGAGTTTTGACTACTAGAGTTTTCCTGTAGCTGAAACCCTAAAGCGTATCGGTTACGACCAAGCTGTATCGTACGTGTTTTGGCTACTAGAATTTTCCTGTAGCTGAAACCCTAAAGCGTATCGATATGGGGTATATCTATCGGTACGGTGGCTTGAAAAAAAAAAGGTTTGACTACTTTAAAGATATTTTGAATCATTCCAAAGCCTTGTAAAATTCATCAATCATATTTTCAAGTTGTTTGGACTTATTAACATTTTGAAACATTTTAAATTTAGTCCAATGCAATTTTTCTATTATTATATCAAAACAAACATCTCAACAGATGGGTTTCAGGTCGGGTTGAATCAGATACAAGTCGTTTTAGGTTGATTTGATGTTTTGACCGGATTCAGGTCGGATGTGGGTCAGTTTCAAGTCGGGTTAATTTTAGGTCGGGTTCATTTTAGGCCTAGTTCATTTCAGGTCAGGTTCATTTCAAGTAGGTCAGAACGGTTCGGGTCCGTATCAGTTAATTGACGGGTTAATTCGGGCACGGATAGACTTCAGGTCAGGTTCATTTCAGGTTAGGTTCATTTCAGGTCGAGTTCATTTCAAGTCGGGTTCATTTCAGATCGGGTAATTTCAAGTTGATTTCATTTCAGGTCGGGTTAATTCGAGTTTCAAATTCGTATTAAGTTTTTGTTTGATATAAATACTCTATAGACTTTAAGTTGGGTCATTTCGAGTGAATTATTTAACGTCTTTTACGAATACTAATCACATTAAAAATAAATATTAGGCACTAGAATGAACAAAAATATCATCGTTATTTAAAAAATTGGAGTAAATTACAAAAATACGAAATAAATAAATGTCAATTATGGTGAAAAATAAATTTTAGTGACTAACAAGAAAAAATATCATCATATTAAAAATATTAGACTAATTTACTTAAAAATGAATAGGGGTCAATTTGGACTAAAAATTAAAATTTAGCTATTAGAATATACAAAAATATTATTGGAATAAATTGCCAAAAATATACATAAATATGGGGCAATTTTGACTAAAAATTAAATTGCAGGGACTATAAAAAACAATAATATTATTCGACTAAATTACCAAAAATAAAAATATATATGGATCAATGTCGGCTAAAATTAAAGTTTTAGGGACTATAATGAACAAAAATATCATCATATTAAAAACATTGGACTAGATTAGACAATTTTGAAATAAATAGGGGTTAATTCGATCAAAAATTATGGACTAATATCAACAAAAATAAACACCAAATCCCTAAACTAATCTCATTACCCCAAACATTTCACTTGAAACATTTACCCTTAAACCCCAAACATGAACCCCTAAATCTTACAATCATTATTCACTAATAACTAAAAGTGCAAGCCTAATCCTTAAACTAATCTCATAACCTCAAACACTCAACTTGACACGTTTACCCGCACATGTTTGGGATACTTGTGACTAAATTGAATTAGGGATACTTGTGACTAAATTGAATTAGAGATACTTATGACTAAATTGAATTAAACTAAAACTTAAAAGTGAATATTAAGACTAAAATGCAACATTTAAAACATAGCAAGACCTAAAGAGTAATTAATCCCTAACCACAATAATAGGCAACTTATTTCCCTCTAAAATGTTGTCATTTCCCTCTCTCTCTTTTTTACCAATTATCTATTTTTTAATTAAAATAAAATGTGAAGGGAAAGAACCCGCTTATTTTTTTGGTTAGGGAAAATTATTTTTTAGCACTTTTGACTTTAGATGTTTTTCATTTAAGTTCCAATTTTTTAATATTAGGTTTTAATTTAATTCAATTGATTCTAAATTTAGATTAATTTAATTGAAATTCCACATCTAGTTTTAGAATTCATTTAATTATGTATGTCATTTGTGCTTCTAGGTTTTAATTTAGCTCAATTAGATCCTGAGTTTAATAAGTTAATTCAATTCAGACATTATTATTATTATTATTATTATTATTATTATTATTATTATTATTATTATTATTATTAATTTTGATTTGGATGTAAACATGTAATTCTACACATGAAAGTTGAAACTTTAATTTAGTTTAATTGTACACATGAAGCTTTGATTTCAAATTTAAATGCATAAATTAGAAGGTTGAATCGGAATTAATCTCATAAATCAATAACCTTAAACTAAACCATAAACTGTAAATACTAAACCCAAAACCATAAACCTTAAGGGATCAAAATTAATTTCATAAACCAATAACCATAAGCTAAACAATAAACGATTGATACTAAACCATAAATCATTGATACTAAACCCTAAACCATAAGAAATCCAAATTAATCATATAAACAAATAACACATCTTTACTTTATTAGATTAAATTATAAAAATTACATAAATTAAAAATATCAACAAAAATATCATCATATTAAAAATATTAGACTAAATTACATAAATTAAAAGTAAACAAAGATTAATTTCGGTTAAATGAAGATTTTGTAACCCCCTCGTCCCGGTGCGGACGTTTGACCGGTCCGAGTAGGCTACAAGGGGAAAACCGAAGCGAAACTCGTTAATGTTTCCCCTCGGTTAGCAACCCTAGAAAATTTCTTTTATTTATCTTGTCTAAATGCATTATTATATCCTATGTGAAACACGTCAGTGGAAACACAAGCAATATAAAAACTACCATTCAAGACATCACTTTTAAAACAGCCCATTTTCCAAATTTAAGCAGGCCGTATCGATACACCTAACAAGGGTATCGATACGCCTTGACCAAGGTAAACGTCCAACAGTCAACAGAGGAAGACCGTATCGATACAGCCATTGGGCGTATCGATACGCCCTTCTCAGTCAACATCTCGTGGTCAACGAGATACAACCGTACTGATACGCTAAGTCACCGTACCGATACGCCAATCACTCACCAAAATCTCAGAATTCCAGTGAGCAAAGAGCGTATCGATACACCCAGTGTATCGATACCCCTTTCCGAAACTGTGTCCCAAGGTGTAGGACCGTATCGATACGGTCCTTAGGCGTACCGATACTCCCTGCACTGTAAGACACAAAATTTCAACAAAACGACTCGAAAACCAACTCTAAATGCATTTTGAGACTTTCCTAATCACACTCAATCATACATACAACACTTATCAACCAAATCTAATCATACGAGGCACTCAACATGAACAAACAACATTCAACCAAGGAATTCATGCATTTGATCAAAAGATGGCATATAAGCATTTAAGGTTTCATGCTTCAACATCCATACACATAGGCATCCTCAAAAGGCACATGGCCAACACACATGGTAAGCAATTAAGACATGGTTTTACAATCCAAACATGGCATCAACAAGCCACACAAAGACAACATAATCAAGGAGTCTAAACATGCTCCTAAACAACCAACAATAGCACAAATCCCATTGCTTAATTATTACATGTCCATAACATTAAAATTCATACTTGATAAGCTCAAAGCCAACAACCACACTTGGAGGCCCTCCTCTTGCGCTAGCAACCCACAAACTAAGGATCTGCATTGCCGAACAAGGAGAGCGTAAGCATAAAGCTTAGTGAGGGTAAGCTCTTTAAAAACAAACCTCGACAATGCAGGGTCCAAGCACGATCTCAACCAAGGTAAATGCATGTTCTTACCTTCGATCCTCAAGAGCCCAAATGTCAATGATGCATGAACAAGTATCCAATAATATGTCATGCTCAACAAGCTCGTTTCCACAACATATGTAAACACATATAATCATCCAATTAGGAAAAACACATTCCACATCACATTGATACACATATCAATTTATATTGGCACCTAGCTATGCTCGAATACGCAGATAAACACGTTGGAACTCACATCCAACAACCACTTTACCTCACGGTGGGATTACACTCATCACCGGTGTCGCAGAGGGGATTACACTCATCCTCACGCCCCGTCGATGGGATTACAATCATCACCGACTATCACAATATAAAGAAGAATTTCCGGGCGAACCCGTACTCCATCTTGATGACTACCATCATCAAGACCACGCGCGCATTTGACTCTCGTGTGCACACTAACATCCTAATGATCGATCATTTGTACCCAAGCATACTAGTGCCAACATTTACTCAATCCATAATATCATTTACAACCAACTATGTGCTTAGCACGTACTCACCATGATCATAATCATGAACAGTCCACATGTATATCACAATGCATTACAACCATGCCTCATCATACATGTATAACACATTATACATAATCATCATAAAAACACATCACCATGAGGCATAAACACCAAGTTAAGAGTTCAACCAATGTCTCTAACTAAAGCTTAGGATTAGGCTACCACCCTAATCCTAACTCTAGGTGGGTCTACCAAGCCCAACCTAGTCCACATGCTTGAACCAAAATATTCAAAGACCATTTCAAAAAACATTAACCACTCACCTTCAGTTCCAAGCTCAATTACCAAGCAAGCAAACACTTCAAGATTCCGGATTCACTCCCGAGGCTTCACCAACACTCGTCCTTGTCTCTAAACAATTCCAACACAATCCAAACAACTTCAAATCAGCCCAAGCATCAAAGTAGTTAACCTGGAATACAATTCAAACATCAAACACAACATTTCAAGCCATGAACAACCCCCAAAATTACCAAACTCGTGCAGCCTATAAACCTCAACCAAAACTCATGTTTCTAACACTTTTAATACCCCCCAAACGATTCCAAAACAACCCCAACCATAGTACTAACCTCATCCCACAAATTCCAACCTAAAACAACCCCAAAAACTCATCCAAAACCCTTCAAAAACCCCCCATTAAACCCAAATCCGGGAATGAGCATAAAACCATGTAAAATTTATATATGTTGAACCATTTGACTCATAAACTTCATATCTAACATCATTAAATCGAAATTTTAAGTTAAACACCATAAAACTACCATTTTTAATCAAATCCACTAAAAACTCAAATTTCAAAACCTTGATGAAAATGAAAACTACTTGTACTTTTGAAGAGAGGAATTTGAGGACAAGTCGAAAACGAAATTATATTTCAAAACCGAGTTTAAATGAGGAAGCGAAGTGATGGAATAGTGGAAGGGGTTGAGAGCTTCTCTATGTCGTTGCTTTTGTTTTTTAGAAGAAGAAGATGAATAGCGACTAATTTAATAAAAGGGGATTTAAATTGGAAGTGGGGTTATTTACAAGATTGCCATTAATGAATGGCTATTTCCCCTTTTCTTTAAAATCCAACCAAATTGAATTTCATTTCAATTTAGTCCAACATAAAATGTTTTTTTTTTGAAACCCGAGGCCCAAAAGATTATTTTAATTATAAAACCGAACCCGAAATAGTATTAAAATATTATTTTCACCCGACCCCTAAACCCGAGTGTTACAACTCTACCCCACTTAAGGAATTTCGTCCCCGAAACTACCTGACGGAAACAAGTACGGAAACTGCTCAAGCATATCAGCTTTCCTCTCCCACGTGGCCTCTTCCACACATCTATGTCTCCACAACAACTTGACCAACTCTATGGTCTTACCACGCAACACCTTGCTATCTGAAGCAAGTATCTCAACAGGCTCTTCATTATAGGACAAATCTGGATTCAACTCTATCTCATCAACAAACATAACATGAGAAGGATCTAATCTATATCTCCTAAGCATCGACACATGAAAGACATCATGGATCTTCTCTAACTCAAAAGGTAACCTCAAATGGTAAGCTACAGGCCCAATCCGCTCAACTATCTCATACGAACCAATGAACCTCAGACTCAACTTGCCTTTCCGGCCAAATCTCATCACCTTCTTCCACGAAGATACCTTCAGAAACACTTTCTCACCCACGGAGAACTAAATCTCTTTTCTCTTCAAATCTGTATAAGACTTCTGACGATCAGAAGCTGCTTTCAAACGGTCACAAATCAACTCTACTTTGTCGGTAGTCCCTTTAAGCAAATCCGGCATAGGTAACAACTTCTGACCCGTTTCAGCCCAACAAATCGGAGTCCTACATCGTCTGCCATACAAAGCCTCATAGGGAGCCATCTGAATACTAGACTGATAACTGTTGTTGTAAGCAAACTCGACTAAAGGCAAGTGCTTCTCCCAAGAACCCTGGAAGTCAATCACACAACAACGGAACATATCCTCTAGAATCTGCATCACTCGCTCTGACTGTCCATCGGACTGCGGATGATAAGATGTACTGAAGTGTAAACGGCTACCTAGAGCACTATGCAAACAACCCCAGAACCTCGAAGTGAATCTAGGATCTCTATCTGAAACAATAGACTTTGGAACTCCATGAAGTCTCACAATCTCACGGATGTACAAGTTTGCCAACTTGTCTAAAGAATCTATAGTGTCCACTGCTAAGAAGTGAGCACACTTAGTGAATCTATCCACTATCACCCAAACAGAATTCTTCATCGAAGGAGACAACGGCAACCCCGACACAAAATCCATGGTGATCCTCTCCCATTTCCATTCCGGAATCTTCAAAGGCTGTAACAAACCTGAAGGAACCTGATGTTCTGCCTTCACTCTCTGACAAACCATACAACGGCTCACATACTTGGCTACAACCTTCTTCAAACCAACCCAGAAGTAATCATCTTTCAAGTCACGGTACATCTTGGTACTACCTGGATGCATAGAAAAAGGACTCGAATGTGCTTCACTCAGAATCTGACGTCTCAACTCAACATCTTTTGGTACAACAACTCTATCTCTAAAGCACAACAAGTTCTCACCACTGAAACTATACTCGGTCGGTCTTCCTTCGGCTATGTCCTAAACATGAGGAACTAAAGACACATCTTGCAACTGCTTCTCTCTAATCAACTGAATCAAAGAAGGCTTCACTTGCAACTCGGTGATCAAACCACCATCATCGGATACACACAATCTAGCAAACATAGCTCTCAACTCAACTGCAACTTTTCTACTCAAAGCATCGGCTACTACATTTGCCTTACCCGGATGGTACTCAATGGTCAAATCATAATCTTTTAAAAACTCGAGCCATCTTCTCTGTCTCAAGTTCAACTCTCTATGTGTCATCAAATACTTCAAGATTTTATGATCGGTGTAAACTATACACTTCTCACCATACAAGTAATGACGCCAAATCTTCAATGCAAACACAACAGCGGCTAACTCTATATCATGAGTAGGATAGTTCTTCTCATGAACTTTCAACTGTCTAGAAGCATAGGAAACAACTCTTCTTTCTTGCATCAAAACACAACCTAAACCTATATATGAAGCATCACTATAAATCATAAACTCTTTACCTGAAACAGGTTGCACTAACACTGAAGCATTAGTCAAAGCTTCTTTCAATTTCTCAAAGGCCTTCTGTCTTGCATCTGACCAGTCAAACTTAACTCCTTTTTGCAACAATATGGTCAAAGGAGCAGCTACCCTAGAGAAACCATCAACAAATCTCCTATAGTAACCGGCTAATCCTAGGAAACTCCTAATCTCAGTCACAGACTTAGGTTGTTTCCACTCAACAATAGCCTCAAACTTCGATGGGTCAACACGAATACCTTCAGCCGAAACAACATGGCCAAGAAATACAACCTCTCGAATCCAGAACTCACATTTGCTAAGCTTCACATACAACTGATTGCTCAACAATCTCTGTAACACAAATCTCAAGTGCTCATCATACTCTTCTTCTATCTTCGAGTACACAAGAATATCATCTATGAAAACAACTACAAAACGGTCTAGATAGTCTCTAAAAATTATGTTCATCATATCCATGAATGCTGCAGGTGCATTCGTAAGCCCAAATGGCATCACAAGAAACTCATAGTGACCATATCTAGTCCTAAAAGCTGTCTTCGGAACATCACACTCTTTCACTTTCAACTAATAGTACCCTGATCTCAAATCTATCTTCGAGAACACTGAAGCACCTCTCAACTGATCAAACAAATCATCTATACGAGGCAACGGATACTTGTTCTTCACAGTCAACTGATTCAACTGCATGTAGTCAATACACATACGCATACTACCATCTTTCTTCTTCACAAACAACAAAAGAGCACCACAAGGAGAACTACTAGGCCTAATGAAACCACGATCTAATAACTCTTGCAACTGACTCTTCAATTCTTTCAACTCTTTCGGAGCCATACGATACGGAGCTATCGAAACTGGAGTAGACCCTGAAACAGTCTCAATCACAAACTCAACATCTCTGTCAGGAGGCAAACCCGGCAACTCTTCAGGAAACACATCCGGAAAGTCACAAACTGTTCTAATATCTTTCGGTCTAGCCTCACTCATATCCGGATTCATCACATAAGCTAGGTAAGCCCCACAACCGGAATCCATCAACCTATGAGCCTCTAAAGCTGACACAACATTAGACAAGAAGTTAATGTTCTCGCCTACTACTACTACCTCGTAGTCATCAGAAAGTTTCAAAGAAATCCTCTTCGTCTCAAAATCCACACTAGCTCGGTGCTCAACTAACCAGTCCATACCCAAAATAATATCAAAACCATAAAAAGGAAGCTCCATCATATCAACGGAAAACACATGACCCTGAAACTTCAGTGGACATCTCCTATACATTCGTCTAGCTACAACTGTCTCACCAAAAGAACTAGTCACATGCATACCTACATCTAAGATCTCAATAGGTATATCTAACTTTCGTGCATGCTCACTCAAAATGTAGGAATGTGTAGAACCCGAATCAATCAAAGAAAGCAAAGACATAGACTGTAACTCAAAATTACCTGCTATCACACCAGTGTCGTTATCGGCCTCTCTCTTAGCATAAACTCTCGCTGGTCCTCATGCCTAGAGGTGGCAATCGGGTCATTCGGTTCGGGTTCGGTTCGGTTCGGGTCATTTCGGGTCTATCTAGAATCGGTTTAGATTCGGTTCGGTTCGGTTCGGGTTCGGGTCTAATTCGGGTCTGTGATGAGTCGGATTCGGTTCGGGTATTGGATCGGGTCAAAATCAGATCGGTTGTTTTCGGGTCAGGTCAATATCGGATCAGTCGCTTTCGGTTCGGGTCAAAATCGGGTCGTTCGGGTCGCTTTCGGTTCGGGTTAAAATCGAGTCAATTTCGGGTCAATTTCGGGTCGGGTCAACATTTAAATTTTCGGGTCAATTTGATTTGAGTTGGGTTAAAGGTTTGAGGTTTAGTATTTATGGTTTAGTTTAGAGTTATTGATGTATGAGATTAATTCTAATTCAACTTGTCAATCTATGCATTTGAATTTGATTAAATATTTAAAACAAAGCTTCATGTATCCATATAATTTTTTTGTATAATTATATTGAATCAAAGTTTATAATAATAATAATAATAATAATAATAATAATAATAATAATAATAATAATAATAATAATAATAATAATAATAATAATAATAATAATAATAATAATAATAATAATAATAATAAAATGTCTGAAATGAATTAATTTATTAAACTTAGGATCTAATTGAATTAACTAAAATCTAAAAGCATAAATCACGGACATAATTAAAATAATTTTAAAACTAAATGTGAAATTTCAATTAAATTAATCTAAATTGAAACTCAATTAAATCAAGAAAAATAAAAAGACAATTGGTAAAAATAGAGAGGGAAAAAACAAAATTTTGGAGGGAAATAAGCCACCAATTTTTTAAGCTAGATTGAAAAAAAAGACAATTTGAAAAAATAGAGAGAGAAAAGACAAAATTTTGGAGGGAAATAAGCCACCAATTTTTTAAGCTAGAGATTAATTACTTTTTAGGTCATGTTACATTTAAAATGTTACATTTTAGTCAACTTTAAGTTTTAGTTTAATTTAATTTAGTCACAAGTATTCCCACGGTTTAGACTTCGGATATACAAATCCCCTCCCCGTAGTGATATTTAGTCTCTAAAAATTTACTTTTAGTTGAAATTGACTAATCTTTGTAATTTAGTCTATTAATTTAATATATTGATATTTTCGTTCATTTTAATTTCAAAGATTTAATTTTTAGCCAAAATTGACCCCTATTTATTTATATGGTATAATTACAAATTTGATCATTGGACTCTCAAATTTCTCCACTTCCAAATTGTCAATTTAGTCTACAATTTCAATTTTATCCTATATTTTATGATGAAATTATAAAATTGGTCGCCAAGATCTCAAATTTCTATACTTCATTTTATTATTTATTATATTGTTAACAATAGATATTCGGGTTAAAATCGGGTCAAAATCGGGTTAAAATCGGGTCGATATTCGGTTCAGCTTTCGGTTCGGGTAGCATTCGGTTCGGGTCCATTCGGTTCGGGTCTATTCGGTTAGGGTCTATTTCGGTTCGGGTCCATTTCGGTTCAACAAAAATTTTCGGTTCGGTTCGATTTGGTTCGGTTCGGGTTTCGGGTCAACTTCGAATCATCATGTTCGGGTCAAAATCGGGTTTCGGTTCGGGTAATTCGGTTCGGGTTTCGGGTCTCGGGTCAAGTTTGCCAGGTCTACTCCTGCCTCTGGCTGCACTGCCACAACATGAGCAATGTTCCTCTGAGCATCTACCCTAGGTGCATCAGCCCTAGGCTGGAAGTAGCCACGACCGCGCCCACGACCTCTCTGATAATCATTCGCTCTCGCAGAAGCCTGAGCTATGTTCGGTGCATGTGCCGCCTGATGCGGACACTCCCTCCTAAAGTGGTCCCTCGAACCACAATTCCAACAAGCATGGAAGTTACTCCAACACTCACCAGAATGTTGTCTCCCACAATGTGCGCACTCGGGAAAACGCCCTCCTCCTCTATGGCCCTGGTGGCCTCTACCATGGTGGCCACCGCCACGCCTATAGTCAAACTGCTGTCCGCCACCTCTATGCCTCTTGGCATCTCTACTGTCAAAGTTATTATGTCTCTTTCCAAAACTAGAACCACCAGATCGTTTGGTCAAGCCCAAACTGTGCTCTAAGTCCTTGGCCCTCGCGACCAAGACATCAAAATCTGAGTAGTCAGAAGCTAAAGTGTACCTCTTGATCTCTTCATTCAACCCATAGCGGAAATGGTTACAACGTTCCACTTCAGTAGGAACCAACTCTGGAGCGTACTAACTCAAACGAACAAAACGGATCTCATAGTCAGTTACAGAAGCATCTCCTTGAACAAGGGCCATAAACTCTCGCTTCTTCTCATCAAGATACCTCGGTCCCAAATATCTCTTCCGGAAAGCAGACTCAAAGAAATCCCAACCTCTCTCGGCCTCTGGAACTCCGGTAGTAATGGTGACCCACCAGGTGTAGGCATCACCCTAAAGTAAAGAGATCACACAGCCCAATCTGCGAGCACCCACACAACCCATCTGAGCTAAGATGTAAATTGTCTTCTCTAACAATAACTCAGACCTCTCCGGTGTAGATCCTTTGAACTCTTCAGCCCCTAAACTACGGAGCCTCTCCAACGGTAGGCTAGCATCGTCACCTCTAGGCTGAGCTGCAGCCTGAGCTCCCGCAACTGCGGCCTGAAATGCTCCCACTATTTCTTGCACAAGCGGAGTCATATCAATTCCGGCCGGACCTTGGCCACCCTGAGGTCCCTCTCCTTCAGCTCCATCCTCGCCCCCAACTCCAGGCGGAGGAGGTGGTGGTGGTTGAGGTGGTAGAGGAGCTCCAACTCCAGCAGCAGGCTCCAATACGTGGGCATTGACTCCAGCCACCGACTCATTAACAGGAGCCGCAACCTGTGGTTCTTGACGAACCACCCTCGGCCTACCTCTCGGCCTAGACATCGCTCTCACAGATAATAACTACAACCACAACAACAAAACATACAAGATTGGGTTAGCAAGGCAAGGCTTCCAAGTGCTCAAGTATGTTCCCTCACTTTAAAATCCTTTTTCCAATGTAATAGTAGCAATGAGACTCTACACATCATGCCTTTAAAACAAAACAACAAGCACACTTATCACACAAGCAATCATGCTTACAAGGCAAGCAAACACCGTGCATATCAATCATAAAACACGACTTACCTCCCATACCTGCCCAAGGTCTCGGTAACCTTAGGCTCTGATACCAACAAGTGTAACCCCCTCGTCCCGGTCCGGACGTTTGACCGGTCTGAGTAGGCTACACGGGGAAAACCGAAGCGAAACCCGTTAAGGTTTCCCCTCGGTTAGCAACCCTAAAAAATGTCTTTTATTTATCTTGTCTAAATGCATTATTATATCCTATGTGAAACACATCAGCAGAAACACAAGCAATATAAAAACGACCATTCAAGACATCACTTTTAAAACAGCCCATTTTCCAAATTTAAGCAGGCCGTATCGATACACCTAACAAGGGTATCGATACGCCTTGACCAAGGTCAACGTCCAACAGTCAACAGAGGAAGACCGTATCGATACAGCCCTTAGGCGAATCGATACGCCCTTCTCAGTCAACATCTCGTGGTCAACGAGATACAACCGTACCGATACGCTAAGACATCGTACCGATACGCCAATCACTCACCAAAATCTCATAATTCCAGTGAGCAAAGAGCGTATCGATACATACTCCATGCACTGTAAGACACAAAATTTCAGCAAAACGACTCGAAAACCAACTCTAAATGCATTTTGAGACTTTCCTAATCACACTCAATCATACATACAACACTTATCAACCAAATCTAATCATACAAGGCACTCAACATGAACAAACAACATTCAACCAAGGAATTCATGCATTTGATCAAAAGATGGCATATAAGCATTTAAGGTTTCATGCTTCAACATCCATACACATAGGCATCCTCAAAAGGCACATGGCCAACACATATGGTAAGCAATTAAGACATGGTTTTACAATCCAGACATTGCATCAACAAGCCACACAAAGACAACATAATCAAGGAGTCTAAACATGCTCCTAAACAACCAACAATAGCACAAATCCCATTGTTTAACTATTACATGTCCATAAAATTAAAATTCATACTTGATAAGCTCAAAGCCAACAACCACACTTGGAGGCCCTCCTCTTGCGCTAGCAACCCACGAACTAAGGATCTGCATTGCCGAACAAGGAGAGCGTAAGCATAAAGCTTAGTGAGGGTAAGCTCTTTAAAAACAAACCTCGACATTGCAGGGTCCAAGCACAATCTCATACTCAGTTACAGAAGCATCTCCCTGAACAAGGGCCATAAACTCTCGCTTCTTCTCGTCAAGATACCTCGGTCCCAAATATCTCTTCCGGAAAGCAGACTCAGAGAAATCCCAACCTCTCTCCGCCTCTGGAACTCCGGTAGTAATGGTGACCCACCAGGTGTAGGCATCACCCTGAAGTAAAGAGATCACACAGCCCAATCTGCGAGCACCCACACAACCCATCTGAGCTAAGATGTGAACTGTCTTCCCTAACAATAACTCAGACCTCTCCGGTGTAGATCCTCTGAACTCTTCAGCCCCTAAACTACGGAGCCTCTCCAACGGTAGACTAGCATCGTCACCTCTAGGTTGAGCTGCAGCCTGAGCTCCCGCAACTACGGCCTAAAATGCTCCCGCTATTTCTTGCACAAGCGGAGTCATATCAATTCCGGCCGGACCTTGGCCACCCTGAGGTCCCTCTCCTTCAGCTCCATCCTCACCCCAACTCCAGGCGGAGGAGGTGCTGGTGGTGGAGGTGGTGGAGGAGCTCCAACTCCAGCAGCAAGCTCCAATACGTGGGCCTCGACTCCAGCCACCGACTCATTAACAGGAGCCGCAACCCGTGATTCCTGACGAACCACCTTCGGCCTACCTCTCGGCCTAGACATCGCTCTCACAGATAATAACTACAACCACAACAACAAAACATACAAGATTGGGTTAGCAAGGCAAGGCTTCCAAGTGCTCAAGTATGTTCCCTCACTTTAAAATCCTTTTTCCAATGTAATAGTAGCAATGAGACTCTACACATCATGCCTTTAAAACAAAACAACAAGCATACATATCACACAAGCAATCATGCTTACAAGGCAAGCAAACACCATGCATATCAATCATAAAACACGACTTACCTCCCTTACCTGCCCAAGGTCTCGATAACCTTAGGCTCTAATACCGGCAAGCGTAACCCCCTCGTCTCGGTCCGGACGTTTGACCGGTCTGAGTAGGCTACACGGGGAAAACCGAAGCGAAACCCGTTAAGGTTTCCCCTCGGTTAGCAACCCTAGAAAATGTCTTTTATTTATCTTGTCTAAATGCATTATTATATCCTATGTGAAACACGTTAGCAGAAACACAAGCAATATAAAAATGACCATTCAAGACATCACTTTTAAAACAGCCCATTTTCCAAATTTAAGCAGGCCGTATCGATACACCTAACAAGGGTATCGATACGCCTTGACCAAGGTCAACGTCCAACAGTCAACAGAGGAAGACCGTATCGATACAGCCCTTCTCAGTCAACATCTCGTGGTCAACGAGATACAACCGTACCGATACGCTAAGACACTGTACCGATACGCCAATCACTCACCAAAATCTCAGAATTCCAGTGAGCAAAGAGCGTATCGATACATACTCATTGCACTGTAAGACACAAAATTTCAGCAAAACGACTCGAAAACCAACTCTAAATGCATTTTGAGACTTTCCTAATCACACTCAATCATACATACAACACTTATCAACCAAATCTAATCATACAAGGCACTCAACATGAACAAACAACATTCAACCAAGTAATTCATGCATTTAATCAAAAGATGGCATATAAGCATTTAAGGTTTCATGCTTCAACATCCATACACATAGGCATCCTCAAAAGGCACATGGCCAACACACATGGTAAGCAATTAAGACATGGTTTTACAATCTAAACATGGCATCAATAAGCCACACAAAGACAACATAATCAAGGAGTCTAAACACGCTCCTAAACAACCAACAATAGCACAAATCCCATTGCTTAACTATTACATGTCCATAACATTAAAATTCATACTTGATAAGCTCAAAGCCAACAACCACACTTGGAGGCCCTCCTCTTGCGCTAGCAACCCATGAACTAAGGATCTGCATTGCCGAACAAGGAGAGCATAAGCATAAAGCTTAGTGAGGGTAAGCTCTTTAAAAACAAACCTCGACAATGCATGGTCCAAGCACGATCTCAACCAAGGTAAATGCATGTTCTTACCTTCGATCCTCAAGAGCCAAAATGTCAATGATGCATGAACAAGTATCCAATAATATGTCATGCTCAACAATCTCATTTCCACAACATATGTAAACACATATAATCATCCAATTAGGAAAAAACATTCCACATCACATTGATACACATATCAATTTATATTGGCACCTAGCTATGACTCGAATACGCGGATAAACACGTTGGAACTCACATCCAACAACCACTTTACCTCACGGTGGGATTACACTCATCACCGGTCTCGCGTAGGGGATTCCACTCATCCTCACGCCCCGTCAATGGGATTACACTTATCACCGACTACCACAATATAAAGAAGAATTTCCGGGCGAACCCGTACTCCATCTTGATGACTACCATCATCAAGACCACGCGCGCATTTGACTCTCGTGTGCACACTAACATCCTAATGATCGATCATTTGTACCCAAGCATACTAGTGCCAACATTTACTCAATCCACAATATCAATTACAACCAACTCCGTGCTTAGCACGTACTCACCATGATCACAATCATGAACAGTCCACATGCATATCACAATGCATTACAACCATGCCTCATCATACATGTATAACACATTATACATAATCATCATAAAAACACATCACCATGAGGCATAAACACCAAGTTAAGAGTTCAACCAATGTCTCTAACTAAAGCTTAGGATTAGGCTACCACCCTAATCCTAACTCTAGGTGGGTCTACCAAGCCCAACCTAGTCCACATGCTTGAACCAAAATATTCAAAGACCATTTCAAAAACATTAACCACTCACCTTCACTTCCAAGCTCAATTACCAAGCAAGCAACCACTTCAAGATTCCGGATTCACTCCCGAGGCTTCACCAACACTCGTCCTTGTCTCTAAACAATTCCAACACAATCCAAACAACTTCAAATCAGCCCAAGCATCAAATTAGTTAACCTGGAATACAATTCAAACATCAAACACAACATTTCAAGCCATGAACAACCCCCAAAATTACCAAACTCGTGCAGCCCATAAACCTCAACCAAAACTCATGTTTCCAACACTTTTAATACCCTCAAATGATTCCAAAACAACCCCCAACCATAGTACTAACCTCGGCCCACAAATTCCAACCTAAAACAATCCCAAAAACTCATCCAAAACCCCCATTAAACCCAAATTCGGGAATGAGCATAAAACCATGTAAAATTTATATATGTTGAACCATTTAACTCATAAACTTCATATCTAACATCATTAAATCGAAATTTTAAGTTAAACACCATAAAGCTACCATTTTTAATCAAATCCACTAAAAACTCAAATTTCAAAACCTTGATGAAAATGAAAACTACTTGTACTTTTGAAGAGAGGAAGTTGAGGACAAGTCGAAAATGAAATTACCTTTCAAAACCAAGTTGAAATGAGGAAGCAAAGTGATGGAATAGTGGAAGGGGTTGAGAGCTTCTCTATGTCGTTGCTTTTGTTTTTTTAGAAGAAGAAGATGAATAGTGACTAATTTAATAAAAGGGGATTTAAATTGGAAGTGGGGTTATTTACAAGATTGCCATTAATGAATGGTTATTTCCCCTTTTCATTAAAATCCAACCAAATTGAATTTCATTTCAATTTAGTCCAACATAAAATGTTTGTTTTTGAAACCCGAGGCCTAAAAGATTATTTTAATTATAAAACCGAACCCGAAAAAGTATTAAAATATTATTTTCACCCGACCCCTAAACCCGGAGGTTACAGATTTGTAGGGAATTAATTGAACACTAAACTACACCATACACAATAAAACATTAACACTAACCCCTAAATCATAAACCATAAACCTTAAAGTCATAAAAAATCATCTTATAAATCAAGAACCCTAATCTACAACATATACCCTAAACCCACTAAGGCCTAAACCCTAAACCTTAAGTCATAAAATTAATATCATAAACCAATAACCCTAAACTACAACAAGCACCCTAAACCATGAAAATTAATATCATAAATTGAAAAGAAATTAAAATTGAAACTAAAATTTAAAAGAAATTAAAATTGAAACTGAATTTTATTCGAATAATGACTGAATTGAAATACAATGAAAATTGAGGGTTGAAAATCAAATTGTAACGCCCCGGTTTTGGGCTTAGTAGTTTTGGGCGTTGACCGGTTTGGTCAAAGTGCTGTTCGAATCTAAAGAGGCGAAATTAGGAAAGCCTAGTTCGGGTTGCATTAAAAATATGGAGAAATATTCTAAAATCATCTTTTAATATAACTAAGTGAACTGTGAAATCAATTTTGGAAAATGAGTTTTGGAAGGGTGACATTTTGGCTAGTGACCAAAATGTAATTTTTGAAAGTTTTGTGACTGTTTTCGAAAGGGTTGAAACTTTGAATCTTTAAGGAGCTATTATTCCAAAAGTAGTTTCTCCAGATTTTTCTAAGATATTTTAATGATATATTCTGATTTTAAAACATATCTAAAGAGGAGGGAAAGCCATTTTGGCCATTTTGATAACTAACTTCCTATTTTCTTTTCTCTCATTTTCTCTCAACCCAAACACCTTCTTTCCAGAGAATTGTTTCTGATTTTCTCACCTAAATCTCTCCTTTCAACTCTCTTTTGATTCCTAATCAACATATCTACAAAACCTCATCATTTGCTACTTGATTCATCAAGGTTTTTGGTTCCAAAAAGAGGAGAAACTCAAGTTTGGAGGTAAGAACGTCCTTCTCCTCTAAACTATCAGTTCTTTACTGAAATTCCTAAGTTTTCAATCCTTAATTGATGTTTTATTAAAGGCTTTTGAGTTGAGAAATGGATCTTGGCTTATAATGCAAGATTTGGTGATTTTTGGTGATTTTCGTTTGATCTGTTAAATCTGTGATTTGAGATGTGTTTTTGATGATATTTGAACTCTAAATTGATAAGGAATTGAGTTTTGATTAATGCAATCCCTTATAGGTTGAGTTTCCTAAGTTTAGCTTGTGATTCTTGTTTGTTTTTGAGGTGATCTTGTGGATCTGATGTTGCTGGAGGTATAAGGATGTTAATAGGCTCTTTTTAGATGTTAAATGATGTTAAAGGATGTTAGGTTTTGATGGTTTATGGCTGGGCTTTGTTGAGAAGTGGTTTGGATGCATTTTCGGTTGTGTTTGGTAGCCGAAAGTGGAGTGTGGATGAGAGCAGCGAGTTTAGATGCTTTCATTGAAGCAATTAATGCATGATGATGCATTAATCCTCTGCTTTGATGTGTTAAAACATGGGAGGCATCTTTGGATCCAAGAGTTGTTGATCCGGAAGCTTGATTTGGTGCTTCGGCAAGAGGCGAAGTGGAATCGATGAGTGAAATTGGGTTTTCAGCTTTGAATCCAATGTTTGGGAGCTTAGTTTAAGTCTAAACAACTTTGCTAAGCTCAAGTGTAAGTTTTCGGAAATACTCTCTAGTGGTGGTCATGATTTGATTGTTGTGCAATGTGGTTTATTGCATGTTTTAAACTCTGTTTTGAAAGCATGATTTATCATGGTTAATGTTGTTTTTGTAAGCCATATGTTGAAGGAAGCTCAAGGTAAGAGTTCCTTGTTTTTGTACATTGATTAAATGTGGTTCGATGCTTTTAAATGCATGATGAATATGGCTTGGTTTAATGCTTTAAAACAGTGGATAAATTGATGATAATGATGTATATTGGCAAGTGATGTTTTGAAAAGGTTAAGGTCACTAAGGTGGTTAAAAGTCCTTAAGTGAGCCTTGCTTATTTAAGAACATCAAGGTGGTTAAAAGTCCTTGAATGGTTCTTGCTATGGACACAAAGGTGGTTAAAAGTCCTTGTGTGATCCTTTCCATGGTGTTTAAAAGTCCATGGGGCCATGGTGTTTAAAAGTCCATGGGGCCAAGGTGTTTAAAAGTCCTTGGGGCCAAGGTGTTTAAAAGTCCTTGGGGTGAAACTTGATACGGACACAAAGGTGGTTAAAAGTCCTTGTGTGGTCCTTTCCATGGTGGTTAAAAGTCCATGGGCCAAGGTGTTTAAAAGTCCTTGGGGCCAAGGTGTTTAAAAGTCCTTGGGGTGAAAGTTGATGAACTTGTTTTTAAAGAAATGGAATTTATCACTTGTAGCCAATATGACATGTTATGATATGAAGCATGAGATGCTTGTTTTAAGTATGCTTTTGAGCATATGCAAATGTTGATTTGAAGCATGATTTACAAAGTATTTTATAAATGCATTATTGAATGGTTTTATTGAGCCTTCCTCACTAAGCTTTTGCTTACGCTCTCTTTCGTTTTCTTAAATCAATAATGCAGAACATTAGAGTACTTTGAGGGCAGCAAGAAGGGCAAGCATTCAAGTGAAAGTAAAGCTCAAAGTATGGAAGGTTTCTTAAGTACATTTTAGCTTTTGGTAATTTGGCAATGGGGGACCTATGTGTATGATTTGGGAGAGGTTTTGAACTCCCTAAGTATGTTGAATGTTGATGAGAATGCTGGTTTTAGTGTTTGGCCTTTATATGCTTGAATTGGAAGTTTATGCTTGTATGGCTTGCTTGTGTAGGAAGCATACCTATAGATTTGGGGCTTTTCGTATATGATGTTGTTTTGATGAATTGTTGATGCAAGTATGTCTTATATATGTTGAATTGCATGTTGGTAAAGTTTGGTGGCAATAGGAGCATGATTGGATGTTTAATTGCATGTTTAAGTTTGCATTTTGGGGCAATCTGTGCAGGGTGTTTCGGAACAGTGCCACCCGTTTCGGAACAGGTGCCTTAAACAAGCCCAGGCGTCCGAAACGGGAGAGACCGTTCCGAAACGGTTTGGCTACTGCCAGCCCGTGTTGCGGTACGCATTGCGAAACGGCCCCGCGTTTCGAAACGGGCTCTGCCTGTTTCGGAACGGGTGACCGTTGGGGGCTGACATTGGTAGTTAAATGTTTTGAAATGTTTGCATTTTGGTCCTGAATCTTGTTTGTGCAATTGTATGAGTTTGGGATGTTCTTTTGAGCTGAAATTTCACAGTGAAGCATGAAACCTGACTATTTACAAGCTGGTAACTTTAATTTGGGTTAAGTCCTCATATTTATCAGAAATTACAATTTGGTTCCTAAAGTTGTAATTTGTTGAATTGGGTCCCTGTTTGATCTCTGATGTTTATGATCTTTGAGTATGCTGTTGTATGATCATATCTAAGGATTAATATGCATCTAGACAAGATTTAAAAGAAAAAAAAGGGTCGTTAATCAAGGTTGACTTCCAGGTTGACTTTGGTTTTCCCCGTGTGACTTTCTTAATTCGGGTCAACCGTCTAGGCCGGGTTAAGGGGGTTACATTTGGTGGTATCAGAGCTGAGTTCTCGAGTAATTGGGAATGAATGTGTGCATGATTGAAGTATGTATGCCTTGTGTGCTTGTTGATTGAAAGCATGTTTAGTGGCTTGTGTTTTGGATGCAATTGAGTTGTATGCTATGATGTAGCATGTTGTGGGTACCCATTGCCAAATAAAAGCTAATGAAATGATGTTGATTTTGAATGAAATTGAGCTTGAATACTTGGGTTGCTTACCTTGCTGGGCCTGACTTTGTTTTATTTGCATTGTGATTGCATGGTAAAAGTAGTGCACCACGTAGAGAGTTACGAGGTAATGTGCGAGCTACGGCTCCTAATGAGAATGAGAATGAGGAAAACACGGGTAGTGCGGTGTTACCTCCTCCTCCACCTGGTGGTGGTGGTGCTGAGGGTGGAAGAGCTGAAGCTGCAGCTGGTGCTGGAGCTGTTGGACCTGAGGTTGGTCAGGGGCAAGCTATGCCTGATATGTCTATGTTGGTACAAGCTATTGCGGGTGCTTTTCGAGCAGCAATAGCTGGAGCTCAAGGAGCTGGGCATCAGGGAGATGCTGGAGTTAGACTACCTTTGGAGCGTCTGCGCAGTCTTGGTGGGACTGAGTTCAGGGGTATGTCTGCTGAGAGTTCTGAAGCTTGGTTGGAGAGTACCAAGCGAATCTTGGGTCAGATGAGCTGCACGGATGTGCAAAAGCTGGGTTGTGTTGTGTCCTTGCTGCAGGACGATGCGTATACGTGGTGGACGACCACTATAGCTGGAATGGTTGAAGCTGATGTGACTTGGACATTCTTTCAGAATGTGTTCAAGAGGAGATATCTTGGAGTGAGATATCTTGATGAGAAGAAGCGTGAATTCATGTCTCTTACCCAAGGGAGCATGAGTGTGGCTGAGTATGAAGTGCAGTTTGTGCGACTCAGTCAATATGCACCTGAGCTGATACCTGATGAGCGGGCAAGGTGCGAGAGGTTCCATTATGGTCTTGTGACGGATGTTAAGATGTATGTGCTGGCCACCGAGTATGATGATTTTGATGTGTTGGTGGGCCGAGCCAAGGACATAGAGATGAACTTGGGTTTATCTGCGAAAGGTGCTGGAGCAAGTTCTGGCAAGAGAGCTGCTGAGTTTAGTTCCGGTGGTGGACAGAACAAGAGGGGACGAGATCAGAAGTATCAGTCCTCAGCTAAGAGAGGTGGTGGTGCACTTGTTAGAGGAAGCAATGCTAGAGCTGACCCTAGTGCTTGTTGGATCTGTGGTTCACGTGGTCACATGAAGCGTGACTGTCCTCGTACTGTGAGAGAGGTACAAGCTCCTGTTGCGGCAGCTGGTAATGGATGCTGGAATTGTGGATCCGCAGATCACTTGACGCGAGATTGTCCTAGGTTGGTTGGTGATCAAGTGCGTGCACCTGCTGTTGCTGCACCACAGAGAGGTCGTGGGCGCGGCCGTGGAAATTTCTAGAGGAGAGAGGAAGGTGGTCGTGGAGTGGCCCATGTTGTGGCTATTCAGCCTGAAGGTGGAGGCCAAGCTAGGGTGTATGCTCAGCGTGAAGGAAGGAATGATGCGGATGTGATTGCAGGTACCTTTACTTTGCAATCCTTGTCATTGCTTTCTTTGATTGATTCTGGATCTACGCATTCATACATTTTGCGTGAGCATGCTGAATTGCTTGGTTTGCCTGTTGAGTCTTTGGATGTTGGTGTTCGTGTCACTAGTTCTTTTGGTGAAACTGTTGTGACTCGAAAGCTTTATAGAAGGTGTCCCTTGGTTGTTCAAGAACATGTTTTTCATGTTGACCTTATGGAGCTGCCCTTTTATGGTTTTGATGTGATCCTTGGTATGGATTGGCTTGCTGAGCATCGTGCTGTTGTGGATTGTGAAAATAAGCGAGTTTCGCTTAAGCTGGCGGATGATTATGAAGTTGTTGTGGTTGGTGAGAATGTGAAGTTTCTTGCCAATGTGGTGTCTACCTTGGAGGCGAGCAGGATGTTGAGGCAAGGTTGCGAAGCTTATCTAGCTTTTGTGATGAATCCTAGTTCTAAGGAGATGAGGGTGCAAGATATCAGAGTTGTGAAGGAGTTTCCCGGTGTTTTTCCTGAGGAGTTGCCTGGTTTACCTCCTAATCGCGAGGTGGAGTTTGGAATTGAGCTGTATGAGAATACAACTCCTGTGTCCATTACTCCCTATAGAATGGCACCTAAGGAGCTGAAGGAGCTAAAGACGCAGTTGCAAGAGCTGCTTGATCGTGGTTTCATCCGGCCGAGTGTGTCACCTTGGGGAGCACCGGTCTTGTTTGTGAAGAAGAAAGATGGCACTATGAGGATGTGCATTGATTACCGTCAGCTGAACAAGTTGACTATCAAGAATCGATATCCTTTGCCGAGGATTGATGATCTCTTTGATCAATTTCGGGGAGCTGCTTTGTTCTCTAAGATTGACTTGAGGTCAGGGTATTACCAGTTGAAGGTGAAGGATGTGGATGTGCCTAAGACAGCTTTCAGGACAAGGTATGGGCATTATGAGTTCCTTGTGATGCCGTTTGGTTTGACAAATCCTCCTGCTGCTTTCATGGACATGATGAACCGTGTGTTTCATGAATACCTGGACAAGTTCGTTGTGGTGTTCATTGATGATATCCTTGTGTACTCGCGTACTGAGGAGGAGCATGAAGAGCATTTGAGGATTGTTTTGCAAGCTTTGTTGGAGAATCAGCTTTATGCTAAGCTGAGCAAGTGTGAGTTCTGGCTTAAGGAGGTGGTGTTTCTTGGGCAAATGGTCTCAGCTGAAGGGATTCGTGTTGATCCTCAGAAGATCGAGGCGGTGATGAATTGGAAGGTTCCTAAGTCTGTTCATGAGGTCCGTAGTTTCCTTGGTTTGGCGGGATACTACCGAAGGTTTGTGGATGGTTTTTCCAAGATTGCTGCTCCTTTGACGAAGCTGTTGCAGAAAGATGTTAAGTATGAGTGGACGGAAGCGAGACAGCAGGCTTTTGAGAAGCTGAAGGCGGCTTTGACGCAAGCTCCTATCTTGGTTCAGCCTGAATCAGGGAAAGAGTTTGTGGTCTATAGTAATGCATCCTATGTTGGTTTGGGGTGTGTGCTGATGCAAGAGGGTAAGGTGGTGGCTTATGCATCGCGGCAGTTGAAAGTGCATGAGCGCAATTACCCTACGCATGATATTGAGCTGGCTGCAGTGGTTTTTGCTCTGAAGATCTGAAGGCATTATCTGTATGGTGAGAAGTGTACAGTGTACACGGATCACAAGAGTTTGAGGTATCTGATGTCACAAAAGGAGTTGAATCTTAGGCAGCGGCGTTGGTTGGAGTTGCTCAAGGATTATGATCTGACGATTGAGTATCATCCTGGAAAAGCTAATGTTGCTGCGGATGCCTTGAGTAGGAAGGTAGCTGTTGAGCTGAGGGCTATGTTTGCTAGCTTGAGCATATCGCGAGATGGTGGTCTTGTTGCTGAGTTGCAGGTGAAACCATCGTTGGTTCAGTTGATCAAGGATAAGCAGTTGCTCGATGATTCCTTGGTGTCTCATGTTCAGGATATCGCGGAGGGTAGACCTTCGGATTTCTGCTTTAATGATGATGGTGTGTTGTGTTTTGGGAGTCGGATAGTAGTGCCCAATGATGCTGAGTTGAGGCGTGCTATTCTGACTGAAGGTCATAGTAGTCCTTTTGCTATGCACCCTGGTAGTACTAAGATGTATCGTGATCTTCGTGATGAGTACTATTGGGTGGGTTTGAAGAAGGATGTTGCGGAGTTTGTGAGCAAGTGTTTGGTGTGTCAGCGAGTTAAGGCTGAACATCAGGTTCCTTCAGGGTTGTTGCAACCGTTGAAAATCCCTGAATGGAAGTGGGAGAGGGTTACCATGGATTTTGTATCTGGTTTACCTTTGTCTCCATCGAAGAAGAATTCGGTTTGGGTGATTGTGGATCGCCTGACGAAGTGTGCGCATTTCTTGCCTGTGCATACTACGTTTTCTTTGGATAAGCTGGCAGAGCTGTACATTGCTGAGATTGTGAGGTTGCATGGTGTGCCTAAGTCGATCGTGTCGGATAGGGATCCGAGGTTCACATCGCGTTTCTGGCAGTGTTTGCATCAAGCTCTGGGTACAAGATTGCATTTCAGTACATCCTATCATCCTCAATCGGATGGTCAGTCTGAGCGAGTTATCCAGATTTTGGAGGATATGTTGAGGTGCTGCGTGATTGAGTTCCAAGGTTCTTGGGAAAAGCATCTGCCTTTGGTTGAGTTCGCTTATAACAATAGTTATCAGGCGAGTATACAGATGGCACCTTATGAGGCTTTGTACGGGAGGAAGTGTAGGACTCCTCTTTGTTGGGCTGAAACTGGTCAAAAGTTGGTTTCGATGCCGGCTTTGTTGAAAGGGACCACCGAGAAGGTGAAGCTCATTTGTGAGCGGTTGAAGGCAGCCTCTGATCGGCAAAAGTCTTACGCGGATTTGAAGCGTAAGGAGATAGAGTATGCGGTGGGTGACCGTGTGTTCTTGAAGGTTTCGCCTTGGAAGAAGGTGATGAGGTTTGGCCGGAAGGGTAAGTTGAACCCTAGGTACATTGGACCATATGAGGTGGTTGAGCGTGTGGGTCCTGTTGCGTATCGGTTGAGGTTACCTCAGGAGTTGGAGAAGATTCATGATGTGTTCCATGTTTCTATGCTCCGGAAGTATAGATCTGATCCTTCGCATGTGATGCCTGTGGAGGAGGTGGTATTGAATCCGGATTTGAACTATGATGAGGAACCGGTGAAGGTTCTGGATTCGGATAGCAAGGTTCTTCGTGGCAAGACCATTGAGTTGGTGAAGGTGTTGTGGAAGCATCGAGGTGTTGAGGAAGCCACGTGGGAGCGGAAGGAAGACATGCTGAAGCAGTTTCCTTATCTCTTTCCTTCAGGTAAATTTCGAGGACCGGTTTGGTCAAAGTGCTGTTCGAATCTAAAGAGGCGAAATTAGGAAAGCCTAGTTCGGGTTGCATTAAAAATATGGAGAAATGTTCTAAAATCATCTTTTAATATAATTAAGTGAACTGTGAAATCAATTTTGGAAAATGAGTTTTGGAAGGGTGACATTTTGGCTAGTGACCAAAATGTAATTTTTGAAAGTTTGGTGACTGTTTTCGAAAGGGTTGAAACTTTGAATCTTTAAGGAGCTATTATTCCAAAAGTAGTTTCTCCAGATTTTTCTAAGATATTTTAATGATATATTCTGATTTTAAAACATATCTAAAGAGGAGGGAAAGCCATTTTGGCCATTTTGATAACTAACTTCCTATTTTCTTTTCTCTCATTTTCTCTCAACCCAAACACCTTCTTTCCAGAGAATTGTTTCTGATTTTCTCACCTAAATCTCTCCTTTCAACTCTCTTTTGATTCCTAATCAACATATCTACAAAACCTCATCATTTGCTACTTGATTCATCAAGGTTTTTGGTTCCAAAAAGAGGAGAAACTCAAGTTTGGAGGTAAGAACGTCCTTCTCCTCTAAACTATCAGTTCTTTACTGAAATTCCTAAGTTTTCAATCCTTAATTGATGTTTTATTAAAGGCTTTTGAGTTGAGAAATGGATCTTGGCTTATAATGCAAGATTTGGTGATTTTTGGTGATTTTCGTTTGATCTGTTAAATCTGTGATTTGAGATGTGTTTTTGATGATATTTGAACTCTAAATTGATAAGGAATTGAATTTTGATTAATGCAATCCCGGATAGGTTGAGTTTCCTAAGTTTAGCTTGTGATTCTTGTTTGTTTTTGAGGTGATCTTGTGGATCTGATGTTGCTGGAGGTATAAGGATGTTAATAGGCTCTTTTTAGATGTTAAATGATGTTAAAGGATGTTAGGTTTTGATGGTTTATGGCTGGGCTTTGTTGAGAAGTGGTTTGGATGCATTTTCGGTTGTGTTTGGTAGCCGAAAGTGGAGTGTGGATGAGAGCAGCGAGTTTAGATGCTTTCATTGAAGCAATTAATGCATGATGATGCATTAATCCTCTGCTTTGATGTGTTAAAACAGGGGAGGCATCTTTGGATCCAAGAGTTGTTGATCCGGAAGCTTGATTTGGTGCTTCGGCAAGAGGCGAAGTGGAATCGGTGAGTGAAATTGGGTTTTCAGCTTTGAAACCAATGTTTGGGAGCTTAGTTTAAGTCTAAACAACTTTGCTAAGCTCAAGTGTAAGTTTTCGGAAATACTCTCTAGTGGTGGCCATGATTTGATTGTTGTGCAATGTGGTTTATTGCATGTTTTAAACTCAGTTTTGAAAGCATGATTTAGCATGGTTAATGTTGTTTTTGTAAGCCATATGTTGAAGGAAGCTCAAGGTAAGAGTTCCTTGTTTTTGTACATTGATTAAATGTGGTTCGATGCTTTTAAATGCATGATGAATATGGCTTGGTTTAATGCTTTAAAACAGTGGATAAATTGATGATAATGATGTATATTGGCAAGTGATGTTTTGAAAAGGTTAAGGTCACTAAGGTGGTTAAAAGTCCTTGAGTGAGCCTTGCTTATTTAAGAACATCAAGGTGGTTAAAAGTCCTTGAATGGTTCTTGCTATGGACACAAAGGTGGTTAAAAGTCCTTGTGTGATCCTTTCCATGGTGTTTAAAAGTCCATGGGGCCATGGTGTTTAAAAGACCATGGGGCCAAGGTGTTTAAAAGTCCTTGGGGCCAAGGTGTTTAAAAGTCCTTGGGGTGAAACTTGATACGGACACAAAGGTGGTTAAAAGTCCTTGTGTGGTCCTTTCCATGGTGGTTAAAAGTCCATGGGCCAAGGTGTTTAAAAGTCCTTGGGGCCAAGGTGTTTAAAAGTCCTTGGGGTGAAAGTTGATGAACTTGTTTTTAAAGAAATGGAATTTATCACTTGTAGCCAATATGACATGTTATGATATGAAGCATGAGATGCTTGTTTTAAGTATGCTTTTGAGCATGTGCAAATGTTGATTTGAAGCATGATTTACAAAGTATTTTATAAATGCATTATTGAATGGTTTTATTGAGCCTTCCTCACTAAGCTTTTGCTTACGCTCTCTTTCGTTTTCTTAAATCAATAATGCAGAACATTAGAGTACTTTGAGGGCAGCAAGAAGGGCAAGCATTCAAGTGAAAGTAAAGCTCAAAGTATGGAAGGTTTCTTAAGTACATTTTTAGCTTTTGGTAATTTGGCAATGGGGGACCTATGTGTATGTTTTGGGAGAGGTTTTGAACTCCCTAAGTATGTTGAATGTTGATGAGAATGCTGGTTTTAGTGTTTGGCCTTTATATGCTTGAATTGGAAGTTTATGCTTGTATGGCTTGCTTGTGTAGGAAGCATACCTATAGATTTGGGGCTTTTCGTATATGATGTTGTTTTGATGAATTGTTGATGCAAGTATGTCTTATATATGTTGAATTGCATGTTGGTAAAGTTTGGTGGCAATAGGAGCATGATTGGATGTTTAATTGCATGTTTAAGTTTGCATTTTGGGCCAATCTGTGCAGGGTGTTTCGGAATAGTGCCACCCGTTTCGGAACAGGTGCCTTAAACAAGCCCAGGCGTCCGAAACGGGAGAGACCGTTCCGAAACGGTTTGGCTACTGCCAGCCCGTGTTGCGGTACGATTTGCGGAACGGCCCCGCGTTTCGAAACAGGCTCTGCCAGTTTCGGAACGGGTGACCGTTGGGGGCTGACACAGGAGTGGTATTCTCATACAGCTCAATACCAAACTCCACCTCGCGATTAGGAGGTAAACCAGGCAACTCCTCAGGGAAAACATCAAGAAACTCCTTCACAACCCTGATATCCTGCACTCTCAGCTCCTTCGAACTAGGATTCATCACAAAAGCCAGAAAAGCTTCACATCCCTGCCTCAGCATCCTGCTCGCCTCCAAGGTAGAAACAACATTGGCAAGAAACTTCACATTCTCACCAACCACCACCACTTCATAATCATCCGCAAGCTTAAGCGAAACCCGCTTATTCTCACAATCCACAACAGCACGATGCTCAGCAAGCCAATCCATACCAAGGATCACATCAAAACCATAAAAGGGCAACTCCATAAGATCAACATGAAAGACATGCTCTTGAACAACCAAAGGACACCTTCTATAAAGCTTACGAGTCACAACAGTTTCACCAAAAGAACTAGTGACTCTAACACCAACATCCAAAGACTCAACAGGCAAACCAAGCAACTCAGCATGCTCACGAAGAATGTATGAATGCGTAGATCCAGAATCAATCAAAGAAAGCAATGACAAGGATTGCAAAGTAAAGGTACATGCAATCACATCAGCATCATTCCTTCCCTCGCGCTGAGCATACACCCTCGCTTGGCCTCCACCCTCAGGTTGAATAGCCACAACATGAGCTACTCCGCGACCACCTTCCTCTCGCCTCTGAAAATTACCACGGCCGCGCCCACGACCTCTCTGCGGTGCTGCAACAACAGGAGCACGCTCTTGACCACCAGCCATCCTCGGACAATCACGTCTCAAATGGTCAGCCGAACCACAGTTCCAGCACTCATAACCAGCTGCCATCACAGGAGCTTGCACCTCCCTCCCAGCACGAGGACAATCACGCCTCAAGTGACCACGGGAACCACAAATCCAACAAGCACTAGGGTCAGCTCTAGCATTGCCGCCCCTAGCAGGTGCACCTCCACCTCTCTTAGATGAGGACTGAAACCTCTGATCACGCCCCCTCTTGTTCCGTCCACCACCGGAACTATACTCAGCAGTTCTCTTCCCAGAACTAGCTCCAGCACCTTTAGCAGACAAACTCAGGTTCATCTCAATGTCCTTGGATCGACTAACCAACACATCGAAATCATTGTACTCCGCAGCCAACATATAGGTCTTAACTTCCGTCACCAAGCCATAACGGAACCTTTCGCACCTCTCGCGCTCATCAGGTATCAGCTCTGGTGCATACTGACTGAGACGTACAAATTGTACCTCATACTCAGCCACACTCATGCTCCCTTGGGTCAGAGACATGAATTCACGCTTCTTCTCGTCCAGATATCTAACTCCCAGATATCTCCTCTTGAACGCATGCTGAAAGAACATCCAAGTAACATCAGCATCAGCCATTCCAGAGATTGTGGTCGTCCACCAGGTATAAGCATCACCTTGCAGCAAAGACACCACACATCCCAGCTTTTGCACATCAGTGCAACTCATCTGTCCCAAGACACGCTTGGTACTTTCCAGCCAAGCTTCCGATCTCTCAGCTGGCATACCTCTAAACTCAGTCCCACCAAGACTGCGCAGACGTTCCAAGGGTAATCTAACTCCAGCATCTCCCTGATGCCCAGCTCCTTGAGCTCCAGCTACTGCTGCTCGAAAAGCACCCGCAATAGCTTGTACCAGCACAGACATGTCAGGCATCGCTTGCCCCTGACCAACCTCAGGCCCTGCAGCTCCAGCACCAGCTGCCTCAGCTCCAGCTCTTCCCCTCTCCGCACCACCACCACCAGGTGGAGGAGGAGGTAACACAGCACTACCCGTATTTTCCTCATTCACATTCCCCTCCGGGGTCGTAGCTCTCGCGCTACTCCTTAACTCTCTACGTGGTGCCATACTTTTACCATGCATAACAATACAAAATAAAACAAGTCAGGACCAGCAAGGTAAGCAAATTCCAAGTATTCAAGCTCAATTTCTTTCAAAACAACATCATCTCTTTAGCTTTTGTTTGGCAATGGGTACCCTCATCATGCATCATCACAACATGCATCACATACACATCATCATCTCAAATCACTGATCATGCTTTCACACAACACAAGCATACATACCAAACCATGCTTCAATCATGCATAACTACATTCCCAATTACTCGAGAACTCAGCTCTGATACCACCAAATGTAACCCCCTTAACCCGGTCTAGACGGTTGACCCGAATTAAGAAAGTCACACGGGGAAAACCAAAGTCAACCCGAAAGTCAACCTTGATTAACGACACTTTTTTTTCTTTTTAATCTTGTCTAGATGCACATTAGCCTTAATTGTGATCACACAACCAACATACTAAAAGATCACAAACATCAGAGATCAAACAGGGACCCAATTGAACAAATTACAACTTTAGGGACCAAATTGTAAATTCTGATAAATTAAGGGGCTTAACCCAAATTAAAGTTACCATCTTGAAATTAATCAGGTTTCATGCTTCTCTGTGAAATTTCAGCTCAAACGGACATCCCAAACTCATACAATTGATCAAATATGATTCAGGACCAAAACGTAAACAAAACGAAACATCCAAAGATACTTTTAACTGAAATTAACGGTCTGGTATCGGTACGCCACATGTCGTATCGATACTCGGGGAAGGCAGTAACCAAACTCTAGCAACGGTATCGATACCTTTCCCCCAGTATCGATACTTCACTCATAAGGTATCGATACCTGTTCAATGGTATCGATACGCCTGGGCTGAAAAGTGCATATTTGGCTCAGGCGTATCGATACGCAAGCCCGAGTACCGATACCCCTGCCTGGAAACGATTAGAAAACAGCAGCAAACATGCATTAAGCACCAAATTAACATCACCAAACCATATCACTTAATCATACAACATGCAAGGACCTCAATTGCATCAACAATTCAACATTTAAACAACACATATGAAAAGCCCCAATTCATATAGCATGCTTCCTACTTAAGCTATCATTCAAGCAATAAACCTTCATAAGCAAGCAATAGGAATCCAAACCAAAAACCAGCAATTCAAACAACATTTAACATCCATAGGGAGTCTCAAACACCTCCCAAAACATACACATTGGTCCCCCATTGCCAAATCAACCAAAAGCTAAAACAACTTATAAAACCTTCATACATTGAGCTTTACTTGTACTTGTTTGCTTGCCTTCTCTTGCTGCCCCTCAATGTACTCTAATGCTCTGCATTATTGAATCAAGAAAACGAGAGAGCGTAAGCCAAAGCTTAGTGAGGAATGCTCTTTAAAAACCATTCAATAATGCAATTTAAACCATTTGTAAAACATGCTTATAGACAACCTTACACATGCTCAAAGCATACTTTAAATCAAGCAATTCCCATGCTTCCACATTTCATTTAAACAAGCATCTCATGCTTCAACATAAACATTAAATCATGCATCTCATGCATCTCAATGTACTATACATGTCATATTGGCTCAAGTGATACATTTCATTTATGAAATCAAGTTCAATAACTTTCCCCAAGGACTTTTAAACACCTTGGCCCCAAGGACTTTTAAACACCTTGGCCATGGACTTTTAAACACCATGAATGAGGACCACACAAGGACTTTTAACCACCTTTGTGTCCGTAGCTTGAATTACCCCAAGGACTTTTAAACACCTTGGCCCCATGGACTTTTAAACACCATGGAAAGGAGCACCTAAGGACTTTTAACCACCTTAGTGTCCGCAACAAGATTCATCCAAGGACTTTTAAACACCTTGATGATCTTAGGTAACAAGGCTCACTCAAGGACTTTTAACCACCTTAGTGACCTTCACTTTTACAAACCATCACTTGCCAATATACACTTTATACATCATATAATCCACTGTTTTAAAGCATTAAACCAAGCCATTTCATCATGCATCTCAAAGCTTTAAATCATCATTTAAACAATGCATAAAAAAAACAAGGTACTTCAACCTAGAGTTACCTTCAACACATGGCTTTAAACATCAGCATAAATCATGCTAAAACATCAGCAATTATCATGCTAAAACATGCTTTCCAAAACAGTAATCACATCATGCAAAATCATCATTTTACATTACACCAAAACATGGCCACCACTTAGAGAGAAATCCGAAAACTTACACTTGAGCTTAGCAAAGTTGTTTAGACTTAAACTAAGCTCCCAAAACCTTCAACCCTTGGTTTTAAAGCTGTAAATCCATTTTCACTCACCGATTTCCACTTTGCCTCAAGCCAAAGCACCAAATCAAGCCTCCGGATCAACAATTCTTGGATCCAAGGATGCCTCCCCTGTTTCAACACATTAAAGCAGAGGATTAATGCATCATCATGCATTAATTGCTTCAATGAAAGCACCTAAACTCGCTGCTCTCACAAAACCTCCATTTTCGGCCACCAAACACAACCGAAAATGCATCCGAAACACTTCTAAACAAAGCCCAGCCATAAACCAGCAAATCCACACTTCCATTAACATCATTTAACATCTAAAAACAACCTACAACCATCCTTATACCTCCAGCAACACCAGATCCACAAGATCACCACAAAAGCTACCTTAAAACACAAGCTAAAATTAGGAAACTCAACCTATCCGGGATTGCATCAATCAAGACTCATTTCCACATCAATTTAATGATCATTTAACATCAAAAACACTTCTCAAAACACAGATTTAACAGATCAAACGAAAATCATGTGAAATCACCAAAATCTTGCATAATTAGCCAAGATCCATAAATCAACTTAAAAGCCTTTAATTAAACATCAAATTAGGATTGAAAACTTTAGGAATTTCATTAAAGAACTTGAAGTTCAGAGGAGAAGGACGTTCTTACCTCCAAACTTGAGTTTCTCCTCTTTTTGGAATAGAAAACCTTGATGAAACTTGAAGCAATTGAAGAGGTTTTGAAGATACAATGATTTGCAATCAGTTGAGAGTTGAAAGGAGGATTTTAGGTGAGAAAATCAGAATTGAAACTCTGGAAATTGAGTGTTTGGGTTGAGAGAAAAAGAGAGAAAGAAAATGGGAAGTTAGATGAGAAAATGCTTAAAATGAGTTTTCCCTCCTTTTAATTTTCTTTAAAATCAGAATTATGAGTCAAAATATCTTAGAAAAATCTGGAGAAACTCCCTTTGGGTAAATAGCTCCTTAAAGATTCAAAGTTTCAACCCTTTATAAAATAGCCACCAAACTTTCAAAAATTACATTTTGGTCACTAGCCAAAATGTCACATTTCCGAAACTCATTTTCCAAAATTGATTTCACAGTTCACTTAATTATAATAAAAGATGATTTTAGAACATTTTTCCATATTTTTAATGCAACCCGAACTAGGCTTTCCTAATTTAACCTCTTACGATTCGAACAGCAGTTTGACCAACCGGTCAACGCCCAAGACTTCCAAGCCCAAAACCGGGGCGTTACAAGATTTAAAAGAAAAAAAAGGGTCGTTAATAAAGGTTGACTTCCGGGTTGACTTTGGTTTTCCCCGTGTGACTTTCTTAATTCGGGTCAACCGTCTAGGCCGGGTTAAGGGGGTTACACAAATGACCTTAAGTGTAACGCCCCGGTTTTGGGCTCAGAAGTCTTGGGCGTTGACCGGTTCGGTCAAAGTGCTGATCGAATATATAAAGGTGAAATTAGGAAAGCCTAGTTCGGGTTGCATTAAAAATATGGAAAAATGTTCTAAAATCATCTTTTAATATGTAAAAGTGAACTGTGAAATCAATTTTGGAAAATGAGGTTTGGAAGGGTGACATTTTGGCTAGTGACCAAAATGTAATTTTTGAAAGTTGCGTGACTGTTTTATAAAGGATTGAAACTTTGAATCTTTAAGGAGCTATTATTCCAAAAGGAGTTTCTCCAGATTTTTCTAAGATATTTTAAGGCTTTATTCTGATTTTAAAACATAAAGAAAGAGGAGGGAAAGTCATTTTGGCTATTTGCAACTAACTTTTCATTTTCTCCCAAATTTTCATTTTCTCTCATTTTCTCTCAACCCAAACACTTTCTCTCCAGAGATTTACATCTGATTTTGTCACTCAAATCTTCTTTTTCAATTCTCTTTGGATTCCTAATCATCTCTACAACAAAACCTCACCATTTGCAAGTTGTTTCATCAAGCTTTTTGGTTCTAAAAAGGAGAAATTCAAGTTTGGAGGTAAGAACGTCCTTCTCCTCTAAACTATCAGTTCTTTACTGAAATTCCTAAGTTCTCAATCCTTGATTTGTGATTTGTTAAAGGCTTTTCAATTGAAATCTTGATTTTAGCTTAAAATGCAAGATTTGCTTGATTTTGGTGGAATTTTCGTGTGATCTGTTTGGGCAGTGTTTTGAAGTGTCAAATTGATGTTAAATGAATGCTAAATTGATTAGAAGTTGAGGTTTAATTAATGCAATCCCGGATAGGTTGAATTTCCTAAGTTTGGCTTGAGTTTTTGGTTGTTTTTGGAGTGCTTTTGGTGATCTGTTATACCTGGAGGTATAAGGACGTGTTTGTGATCATTTTGGATGTTAATTGATGTTTAAAAATGGTTGGAAGTGATGGATCTTGGCTGGGTTAAGTTTTGGAAGTGTTTGAAGGTGATTTCGGTTGTGTTTGGTAGCCGAAATGTTGGATTTGTGATGAGCAGCGAGTTGTGTTGTGTTGCTGGTGTTTTTAATGCATAAAGATGCATTAATGCTCTGTTTTTGTGTGCTTGAAACAGGAGAGTTTGATCCGTGAGCTTTAGAGGTGTTGCGGAAGGTTTCGGATGCTTGGAAGGCTTGTTGGCTAGCCTTGTTTTGTGTATCGGTGAGTGAAGTTGGGTTTTCAGCTTTTAAACCAAGGTTTGAAGGTTTTGGGAGCTTAGTATAAGTCTAAACAACTTTGCTAAGCTCAAGAGTAAGTAAATGGATTTCTTTCTTGGTTTGTGTTATGAAATGGCTTTTAAAGCAATTGTGGTTGATGATTGAAATGCATGTGTTTTGCATGATTTAAATTCTGTTTTGAAAGCAAATTTTAGCATGGTTTAATGCTGGATTTGAAAGCCATATGTGAAGGATGCTCAAGGTAAGAGATCCTTGGTTTTATACATTGAAAATGTGGTTTTGATGCATGGTGTTGCATGTTGTTCAATGGCTTTGTGTAATGCTTTAAAACAGTGAATTAATGATGGTAAATGATGGTTTTTGCATTATGGTTATGCATGTGAATCATTGGACTAATGTGGTAAGGTGGTTATATTGGCAAGTGATGTAAGTGGTTCTTGGTTTCTTTGATCGGATATAGTTAGCCGGCTATAGGATTGGGTGCACCGTGAATAAAGTCGCCTTGGAGGTGGAGTGGTTAAGTGTGAACCGGTAAACTCCCTTCAAGTATCCTAACGAGATGGTTAAGGTCATAATGGAGGTGGAATGCCCATTCGAGGACCTTGGTTAAGCAAAGGTTATATGGTGGTTAAAAGTCCATATATGGGAACCTTGTGCTTGTTAAGATCACAATGGAGGTGTAAAGTCCATGTGTGGATCTTGTGTAGGGTGTCCCGGATCTCGTTAGTGATGTTATACAACTACCAATCGGTGATGCAAAGGTTGTATGGTGTTTGAAAGTCCATACATGGGAACCTTGTGCATGTCAAGGTTGTATGGTGTTTAAAAGTCCATACATGGGAACCTTGGGAAAAGTTGAGGTTGTATGGTGTTTGAAAGTCCATACATGGGAACCTCGGGAAAAGTTGAGGTTGTATGGTGTTTAAAAGTCCATACATGGGAACCTCGGGAAAAGTTGAGGTTGTATGGTGTTTAAAAGTCCATACATGGGAACCTCGGGAAAAGCTAAGGTTGTATGGTGTTTAAAAGTCCATACATGGGAACCTTAGGATGGTAAGGTCAAATGGTGTTTAAAAGTCCATTTGGAGACCTTGGATTGGTAGTGTGTATGAAGCGTGGGGGACAACGCTTGTGATCCGCGTATCCGATCGGGTGTTGAGTTGAAAAGTGGATGTGTTGATCACTTGGAAGCCAATATGATGTTCTTGATTATAAAGAAGCATGAGATGCTTGAAAGGATGCATGGTTGCATGGAAAGTGTATAATGCTTGTGAATGCATGTTTACTTGTTAAGTTGAACAAGTGTTGATTATCATTTGGTAAATGTTGCATGTGTGCATGAAATCTCTTTGATGCATTGGAGTCTTGTTAAGACTTGTTTTAAAAGGCATGTGATGATGATGTTGTGGTTCATATGTTGCCTTTGCTTAATGCATGTGTTGGATTGTTTGGATAAATGGTTGTTAAATGGTTTCTTGCTTGGTATGACATTCAAGCATGGGAAAGGTATGATGTGAATGGAAGTGTTTTCCAAGGTTGTGAATTTAACTTTGCATATGGTGTTTATGCATGGAATGGTTAAATGGATGATTTTGCAAATTATGCTTTGAAAAGGTTTTCTTAGCTTGCTAAGCTAAGGGTTGGTTTTCATGTGTGAGTAATGCATGGTTTAAGCATGTTGTTGAAAAGGAGTTTTCAAACTTTGCTTGGTAAACAATTCGGGTTTGTTTTAAAAGTGTTTTGTGACCCGCTGCATTGATGGTGTTTTGGTTTTGAGCATTCCTCACTAAGCATTATGTGCTTACGCTCCTTTTTGTCCATCAATGTAGATTCTTGAAGTTTGGACAGCGGGAAGCAAGGGATTCAAGGAGGACTCCATTTGAGATGTATGTCTCGGTGAATAGCTATAGTTAATAAAGGCAATGGGGGTAGAATCTCTTGGGATGTGTTTATGTGTTCGAATATGTTCGGACAAGAATGGTTTTCTGTTGTTGATGTTGTTGGATCATGTATTTGGCTTTTATGAGATTGATTTGGAAGTTTATGCTTGAATGGTTGCTTGTGTAGGAACCATGCCTATAGATTTGGGGCTTTTCGTATATGTTGATATTTTGTTGAATTGTTGATGCAAGTATGTCTCATATATGTTGAATTGCATGTTGGTAAAGTTTGGTGGCTTTTGGAGCATGATTGGATGGTCAATTGTGTGTTTAAGTATGCATTTTGGGGCAATCTGTGCACGGTGTTTCGGAACAGTGCCTGCCGTTTCAGAACGGGTGCCTTAAACAAGCCCAGGCGTCCGAAACGGGAGAGACCGTTCCGAAACGGTTTGGATACTGCCAGCCCGTGTTTCGGTACGCGTTGCGGAACGGCCCCATGTTTCGAAACGGGCTCTGCCTGTTTCGGAACGGGTGACCGTTGGGGGCTGACTTTGGCAGTTAAATGTTTTGAATTGTTTGCATTTTGGTCCTGAATCTTGTTTGTGCAATTGTATGAGTTTGGGATGTCCGTTTGAGCTGAAATTTGGCAGAGAAGCATGAAACATGATTAATTTTAAGTTGGTAACTTAAAATCTGGTTAAGTCCTTAAAGTTTTCAGAATTTACAATTTGGTCCCTAAAGTTGTAAATTGTTCAATTGGGTCCCTGTTTGATCTCTGATGTTTGTGATCTTTGAGTATGATGTTTGAGTGATCACAATTAGGGCTAATGTGCATCTAGACAAGATTAAAAAGAAAAAAAAGGGTCGTTAATCAAGGTTGACTTTCGGGTTGACTTTGGTTTTCCCCGTGTGACTTTCTTAATTCGGGTCAATCGTCTAGACCGGGTTAAGGGGGTTACATTAAGACATGGACGCAGATCCTATACCCGACCCAAATAAGACATGCAGACCTTATAAGACCCGACACTAAAATGGTGTCGTTTCCATCGACCTATATAAGGCCCTTATCAGGCCAAAATTGGCTTTCTCTCTCTCTCTCCCATAATCTAATAAGCTTTCTCTCTCTGAATTCTCCTACCCAAAACACTCCAAGACCTTAAAAATTTCTGGAAATAGTTCAAAAACAAAGGTTTTTAGTTGGTGTTCTTCTAGTTCTTCGAGGAACACGATGAATACCGATAAAAAACCTTCACACTCACCGCCATTTGATCCAACTCCAACAACCTATGATAATCTTCGATCAATTTATTGGCCACCGGGAGTCGACTCTCGGCCACCGCAAAGTGATTTTCAGCCACCGCATCTCTGCCATCCAAAACCCAAGCTTCTCCCCAAAAATCTGATTTCGAGATCTAAAACCAAAATCTACACCGATTCGTCAGAATCACCCTTCTCCACCCAATCATAGGCCTAAAACTACCCAAAACGCTTCCCTCTTCAACTCCGACGGTTCCTAAAATATAGATTTTGGCCACTAAAAGATAAGCATTCTTTCCATATTTCAAATCTATTTTCTATCTTTATTTGTTTAGATCCAACATATTTTATGTTTTTTGTAGGAAAATGAAAAAGAAGGAAGAAAACTACCTTACAGTGAAAGTGTGGATGATTCTGGTGATGAACAATGCTTCTGATCGTCTTCTCCGGGAACTTCTCCTCTTCTTGTGATGGTTCGGATATCCCAAGTATATTCTCTCTCTCTCCCCCCCCCTTTTTAATTGCACAATAATTTCCATTATTGTTTAATTATTTCTCTCTCCGTATTTATAGGAGATGGTGGAAGATGACATCATGTGACGTCAACAACCATCTGTTGACATATAGAAGGAAGAAGATCGTTTTCCGTGTGAACTGATTTGGGCCAATAAGGAGCTGCCACGTGGCAGTTTTACGTGAGAAATTTAGGATCCAACATGTATTTGTGCTTGTTGAGCTGTTGTTTATCCGAAAATGAGCTGTAATATATATAGGGTTTGGGCCTGAATTTAATTTTGGGCTTTTGTATATGTAATATGGACATTAAAAGGGATTTGTGACTAATATCTATTTATTTGGGTTTTATTTATTTATAAGAACATTTATTATTATTATTATTATTATTATTATTATTATTATTATTATTATTATTATTATTATTATTATTATTATTATTATTATTATTATTATTATTATTATTTACAAACGTATTTATGTACCCATGCGGAATTCGGGTAGTATAGTTGCCCCTCTTTGCTCATTGTTGTGAAACATAAATCAGGTAAAGACTGAAAAGACACGGATTTTACCCAAATTATCCAACCTTCATGTAAGCTGGACGTTCTTCTTATTACAAACTTCCACTCATTCTTCCCCTTTAGAAATCTTGAACAATTTCTTCTCATTATGAACTTCCCAATCTTCTGCAAAAGCCAACCGCGAAGAATGAACTAGTTCTTCTCATTATGAACCCATTCATTCCTCTTTGCAATATTAATCCACCTCTTTGTAAAGGTGTTGAACAAGAGAGATATTCTCATTAGGAACTTCTAATTCTTATTGAAAGCGTTGATCCACCTCTCTGTAACGGTGTTGAATAAGCAAGTTCTTCTCATTATGAACTTCTCATTCTTCAAATGGGTGAACGCATCTTTCAAAAACATAGTAATACCAATAAATCATCTTTATATTGAATCATAGTAGTCTATTTGCCTGATGCTTAGAAGTAAAAACAAGGCTCGGAAGAGAATTCGAGTATTTTATTAGGGCTTTATAAAAAATACATTGGATTTCAAAAATTCATGGAAAACTGAAACAACAAAATCAATAAAATAAAGTTAGATGCCCCGAGCATCCATAGCATGGAGGATTTAGTAACTCCATCGACCGAATATAGTTCCGAGATTAAGGCTTTGTCTGACAGACTTCGAATATTGTTAAGATGTTTGCAGATGTGAAATCTCTCCCAAAATACCTATTCTCGACATATCTGAGCCGCCCTTTGCGGGTTTTCAACCCAAATCCTTCTTTGGTTTCAAGACGCTCCTTTCGAGCTTTCATCTTGAAACCCCTTTCTTTTTATTTTCATCTTTTTTTATACTTATGGATCCCTTTGGGGTTTTCACCATATACATTTTCATTTTGCGAAGTGCCCTTTTTGGGTTTTCTCTCTGCTTTTTCTGTTCTTTTTCTCTTTTTCAAACTCTTTTTAATTCTTCAAACATAATATTTTTTAACTGAATCAGATTTCATTGGCTTGTGCAACTCTTCACCGTCCATTTTAGTTAAAG
The DNA here is from genome assembly GCA_958450335.1 of Hibiscus tridactylites. Lineage (NCBI taxonomy): Eukaryota > Viridiplantae > Streptophyta > Magnoliopsida > Malvales > Malvaceae > Hibiscus > Hibiscus tridactylites. The sequence continues at coordinate 45,387,867 of OY288281.1, forward strand.
TCAACGCTCCTCAGGAGAATGCCTTTTTGAAAACCTAGGGCCCCTCCTAGTTACGCATCCATTTCCCACGGAAATCTCGGTGAATCGACAAGATCCTTTTAAGCACCAGATCTCCCTCTCAGAATTTTCTAGGTCAAACTTTCTTATCATAGGCCTGCATCATTCTTTACTGGTACATTTGGCTATGATAAATTTCTTTCAGCCTCTTTTCCTCAAAAAGATTCAGCTGATCGAATCAAGCTTGTACCCATTCTACTTCATCCAACTTTACCTCGGCCAAGATTCTAAGAGAAAAAATCTCAACTTCAATGAGTAACACTGCCTTTGTCCCATATACCAAAGTATATGGTGTTGCCCCAGTAGAAGTTCACATTGAAGTTCGATATGAAAATAGAGCAAAGGGTAGTTTCTCATGCCAATCCTTGTAAGTATATCTTGTCTTTGATATGATCTTCTTGATGTTCTTGTTTGCTACTTTCACTGCCTCATTCATCTTAGGGCAACAAGTCACAGAATTGTGGTGCATTATTTTGAACTGCTTACACGCTTCTACTATTACCTTGTTGTTGAAGTTAGTGGCATAGCAGTAACAATACTTTCATGCAACCCATATCGACAGATAATTTCATTCTTCGGGAATTTGCACACTGTAGATCTTATGATGTTGGCATGAGAAGTGCTTCTATCCATTTGGTAAAGTAATTGATAACCACCGGGATGAAACGATGTTTGTTAACTCCTGAAAAGTACTATTTTTCCTACATATATTGCCATGCTTTTGCTTGTCTTTGAGTATATATTCATGCATTTAGTTAGAATAATCATGCATTTGCATAAGGGAGTTAGGGAACATTTCTTTTGCCAGAGTAAAGGTGTATTTCTTTGCTTTGGTGTACAAGGCAGGTTAGGAGTAGGAGCAGGACAAGAGCATGACAGGAGAAGTTGGTAGAGCAAAGCGAAGAACCAGAGGAGAAATACCAAGTCGAGCTGGAAAAAGTAGGACGAGGATTGCCAAACTTGGTTGGCAAAAGAAGGATGGCAGATGTCCGGTCAGTTAGCCATTGTTCAAAGATCTAGTTAGCCCTAATTTCAAACGAGAATATAAGAGGATAACACGCTTATCTCAAGTGTGTAACCAACTTTCAAATTCAAACCTGGTTTAGGGTTTTCACGAGTGCCTATTTAAAGGAATCACAAGTACCAAGGATTGCCTCAATCAAGGAGGCTGCACCATGCTGAAGAGGGCAAACTGTGGTTCGACCAGGCTAAGACCGTGAGCTATGGATCCATTAAAGGGCTGCAACAATGGACCTCTTTCTTTGTCTATTTCTCTTTTATTTTAATTCTTATTTTTATGATGGTGTTTATTAAAAACAATATGGTGTTGGTGGTTCCCCAACCATGAACTAAATTTCTTAAGTTGGTTAGGGATGTTTTTGCGATGAGTGCTCAACTATTTTTTAATGTTTAATAATTGAATGCCTATGCATTTTTATCTATCTTGCAAGTGCTTAATTTTCTTCAATTGTTTGCCATACGACAGTTGGCCTTGCATGCCTATTATCTCTTAATATCTTAACACACTTATGAGATAATGATGAATTGAATGTACTAAGGTGAGAAGCTTTGAAACAAGATGTTCAAATAGATGAGCTTACTTTGGGAGTGAATCTACCCCTCAGGAGTAAAGATTAAAACTTTTTCAAGTTAATTATTGAAAAACATCACTATAGACATATAGGAGTTAATTGTAATTAACTTAGGGTATTGCTATTGGTAGAGGCAATATTACTTAAAATCTCCTCAGTAATAAAATCAAGGCTAGACGTTATTAACTACTGGCATAGTTAGTGTGAAATCCCAGCATCCCTTGCCAACGTCAACCATCCATTTGACGAACATTTTTTGCCAAATTGCTTAAATTTTCATTGCATTTTCTCCTTAATCATTTTCCTTAATCTGAATTTTAAATTTCAAATCAAATTCATTTGTCATATTTCACAAGTAAAATTGTGGCATTTAATTCCTAGAAAATCCTTGTGGATACGATACTCGGCTCATTGTTGTATTACTTGCTGACCGTGTATACATGCACGCAAAAGACCTAAACTTGGCATTATATATTGCATATTTACACTCATTCATCGATTACTTACCAAGTGTTAGTCAGTCGAAAAGTTTTTTTTGTGTTTCCTTGCATCTTTGGCCATGACATTCATGCATGTTTATGTTTCTGCATGCATTGTTTTACCATATGCATTCTGTTTCCATATAGATTAGGTATAACCATGCATACCAAACCACTAAAAAAATTTGACAAGGCCTGATTGATCTGATAAACATAACTGCTAGCATAGTTAGAGTTTATAGTAGTATACTCTGTCCAAGGATGAAATTGGAATCCTTAGTTAACATGAGCCGACAGATTAGTATTGTCAGGACTACTTGACAATTGATCTCTAGTTTAGAAAACTAAAGTCTCACTTAACATGTAGTATGCATCTAGTTCCCAAGATAAACTTAGGATTTTTGAAACTGAACTCAGAATAAAAAAAACGACGATGGGGTTAAAAAGAAAGAATAAGGCAATAATGTTTTGCTAAAGGCAAGAAAAAATATAGAACTTTCCTCTGCCATAGAGATAATAAGTAGCTAGGGGCTTCGTGGTTTGCTCCCTTTTAGTTCTCAAGCCAAAAACATTAGGATATGAGAATGATGTGTAATCCTAGTAATGTTTGGCCTAACGTGAAGGTTCGTGGTATGCTCCCTCTTACTTCTTACACCAAACAATATTACGAAGTAAACTTGAAAAGATTGCCAGCAAAAACTGTAACCCCCTTAACCCGGCCCAGACGGTTGACCCGAATTAAGAAAGTCACACGGGGAAAACCAAAGTCAACCCGAAAGTCAACCTTGATTAACGACCCTTTTTTTCTTTTTAATCTTGTCTAGATGCACAATAGCCCTAACTGTGATCACACAACATCATACTCAAGGATCACAAACATCAGAGATCAAACAGGGACCCAAATGAACAATTTACAACTTTAGGGACCAAATTGTAAATTCTGAAAACTTTAAGGACTTAACCAGATTTTAAGTTACCAACTTAAAATTAATCATGTTTCATGCTTCTCTGCCAAATTTCAGCTCAAACGGACATCCCAAGCTCATACAATTGCACATACAAGATTCAGGACCAAAATGCAAACAATTCAAAACATTTAACTGCCAATGTCAGCCCCCAACGGTCACCCGTTCCGAAACAGGCAGAGCCCGTTTCGAAACGCGGGGCCGTTCTGCAACGCGTATTGAAACAGGTGACTGGCAGAATGCTTTCCGTTTCGAAACAGGCTCTACCGTTTCGGACGCCTGGGTTGATTCAGGGCATCCGTTCCGAAACGGTAGTCCCTGTTCCGAAACGCCCTGCACATAATGCAGAAAAAGACATGCTTAAACACGCAATTGACCATTCGAACATACTCCAAAAGCCACCAAACTTTACCAGCATGAAATTCAACATATAAGAGACATACTTGCATCAACAATTCAACAAAATATCAACATATACGAAAAGCCCCAAATCTATAGACATGCTTCTTACACAAGCAAACCATTCAAGCATAAACTTCCAAAACAATCTCATAAAAGCCAAATACATGTTCCAACAACATCAACAACATAAAACCATTCTTGTCCATACATATTCGAACACATAAACATCAACCCAAGAGATTCTACCCCCATTGCCTTTATTAACTATAGCTATTCACCGAGACATACATCTCAATTGGAGTCCTCCTTGAATCCCTTAGCTTAGCAAGCTAAGAAAACCTTTTCAAAGCACAACCTGCAAAATCATCCATTTAACCATTCCATGCATAAACACCATATGCAAAGCTAAAATCAAAACCTTGGAAAACACCTCCATTTCATGTTATACCTTTCATATACTTGAACAACATTTCAAGCAAGAAACCTTTTAAAACCATATACTCAATCAATCCAACCCATGAATTAAACCAAGGCAATATATGAACCACAACATTATCATCACATGCCTTTTTAACAAGTCTTAACAAGACTCCAATGCATTTAAGAGATTCCATGCACACATGCATCATTTACCAAATGATAATCAACACTTGTTCAACTTAACAAGCAACCATGCATTCATAAGCATTAAACACTTTTCATGCAACCATGCATTCACAAGCACTATACACTTTTCATGCAACCATGCATCTTTTCAAGCATTAAACACTTTTCATGCAACCATGCATCTTTTCAAGCATCTCATGCTACTTTATAATCAAGAACATCATATTGGCTTCCAAGTGATCAACACATCCACTTTTCAACTCAACACCCGATCGGATACGCGGATCACAAGCGTTGTCCCCCACGCTTCATACACACTACCAATCCAAGGTCTCCAAATGGACTTTTAAACACCATTTGACCTCAACAACCTAAGGTTCCCATGTATGGACTTTTAAACACCATACAACCTTAGCTTTTCCCGAGGTTCCCATGTATGGACTTTTAAACACCATACAACCTCAACTTTTCCCAAGGTTCCCATGTATGGACTTTTAAACACCATACAACCTTGACATGCACAAGGTTCCCATGTATGGACTTTCAAACACCATACAACCTTTGCATCACCGATTGGTAGTTGTATAACATCACTAACGAGATCCGGGACACCCTACACAAGATCCACACATGGACTTTACACCTCCATTGTGATCTTAACAAGCACAAGGTTCCCATATATGGACTTTTAACCACCATATAACCTTTGCTTAACCAAGGTCCTCGAATGGGCATTCCACCTCCATTATGACCTTAACCATCTCGTTAGGATACTTGAAGGGAGTTTACCGGTTCACACTTAACCACTCCACCTCCAAGGCGACTTAATTCACGGTGCACCCAATCCTATAGCCGGCTAACTATATCCGATCAAAGAAACCAAGAACCACTTACATCACTTGCCAATATAACCACCTTACCACATTAGTCCAATGATTCACATGCATAACCACAATGCATAAACCATCATTTACCATCATTAATTCACTGTTTTAAAGCATTACACAAAGCCATTGAACAACATGCATCACCATGCATCAAAACCACATTTACAATGTATAAAACCAAGGATCTCTTACCTTGAGCATCCTTCACATATGGCTCTCAAAACCAGCATTAGACCATGCCAAAATATGCTTTCAAAACAGAATTTAAATCATGCAAAACACATACATTTCAATCATCAACCACAATTGCTTTAAAAGCCACTTCATAACACAAACCAAGAAAGAAATCCATTTACTTACTCTTGAGCTTAGCAAAGTTGTTTAGACTTATACTAAGCTCCCAAAACCTTCAAACCTTGGTTTAAAAGCTGAAAACCCAACTTCACTCACCGATACACAAAACAAGGCTAACCAACAAGCCTTCCAAGCATCCGAAACCTTCCGCAACACCTCCAAAGCTCACGAATCAATCTCCCCTGTTTCAAGCACACAAAAACAGAGCATTAATGCATCTTTATGCATTAGAAACACCAGCAACTCAACACAACTCGCTGCTCATCACAAATCCAACATTTCGGCTACCAAACACAACCGAAATCACCTCCAAACACTTCCAAAACTTAACCCAGCCAAGATCCATCACTTCTAACCATTTTTAAACATCAATTAACATCCAAAATGATCACAAACACATCCTTATACCTCCAGGTATAACAGATCACCAAAAACACTCCAAAAACAACCAAAAACTCAAGCCAAACTTAGGAAATTCAACCTATCCGGGATTGCATTGATTAAACCTCAACTTCTAATCAATTTAGCATTCATTTAACATCAATTTGACACCTCAAAACACTGCCCAAACAGATCACACGAAAATTCCACCAAAATCAAGCAAATCTTGCATTTTAGCCAAAATCAAGATTTCAATTGAAAAGCCTTTAACAAATCACAAATCAAGGATTGAGAACTTAGGAATTTCAGTAAAGAACTGATAGTTTAGAGGAGAAGGACGTTCTTACCTCCAAACTTGAATTTCTCCTTTTTAGAACCAAAAAGCTTGATGAAACCACTTGCAAATGGTGAGGTTTTGTTGTAGAGATGATTATGAATCCAAAGAGAATTGAAAAGGAAGATTTGAGTGACAAAATCAGAGGAGAAAATCTGGAGAGATGTGTTTGGGTTGAGAGAAAATGAGAGAAAAGGAGAATTGGGAGAAAAATGGAAAGTTAGTTATAAAATAGTCAAAATGACTTTCCCTCCTCTTTCTTTATGTTTAAAATCAGAATAAAGCCTTAAAATATCTTAGAAAAATCTGGAGAAATTCCTTTTGGAATAATAGCTCCTTAAAGATTCAAAGTTTCAATCCTTTATAAAACAGTCACGCAACTTTCAAAAATTACATTTTGGTCACTAGTCAAAATGTCAACCTTCCGAACCTCATTTTCCAAAATTGATTTCACAGTTCACTTTTACATATTAAAAGATGATTTTAGAACATTTTTCCATATTTTTAATGCAACCCGAACTAGGCTTTCCTAATTTCACCTTTATATATTCGATCAGCACTTTGACCGAACCGTCAACGCCCAAAACTTCTGAGCCCAAAACCGGGGCGTTACAACTCTCCCCCCCTTAGGAAATTTCGTCCTCGAAATTTCAACTGGTGAAAAGAGAACCACAACCTTCTCAAAGCAACACACAAGGCAACACAAAAGCCTCAACCACCACTGAACACATTCCACACAAAAACTCCACCAAACTCAACACCACCACATACTGTTCACAAAATCCAGAACACTCACAGATAACCACAACTTAACCTTTCACTTATCCGGACTGTACACAGCCCCAACATCAACCTGAAGAACTTCAACCTTTACAGCACACATCACTGCAACACACAACTCCCAAGACTCTTTTACACAGTGACACTAATCAAACCAAATCAGCCACTATGCAAACTTCTCTGCTTCTAAAACTCTTGCAAACTCCCAAACCTCTTCCAAAGATTTTCCCAACAAGCAAAAATTCTTAAGCATCAACTGCTTACCCAAACTCCTCAACGAATGCTAACAATCCTTCACATCCGCCACTATCATTACCATAACAACTCACAAGGACTACTCACCCAGATTCCAAAATTTACATCACAACCCCAACTCGACTCCGCCAGCCGTCCCACACACCACCAGCTGACTTCAAAAGAAGTTCACATACTCACAACCAACCAACCACCTCTCACAAGAATCCTTTCAAACAACAATGGCCTTCGACCTTTCATTGCCTATCCACCACAAGCTTTGACCACAACACTTGCCTTACTAGCACATCGCCCAACCTGACATACAGACCAACTCCTCAACTCCTCAAAGGTTGCTAAGAATCAACACTTACAAACACAACCCTTCCACAACAACTTAAATGCTAAGCTACCTCAGCACTTGGAAACACAACCACTAAACTGCAACATCACTTAGCACCAAGGAACTACCCCTTCCACTTAGTTATTCAAACCACTTGACCGATTCTAACCTCAACCGGTACTCCTCACCACCAAACCACTAAACTCTTTAAGCAACAAACACTATCCTTCTACCAACAGGCTATACCACTCTCACTATCTCCAGCACTAGCTTAATATTCTCCACTACTTCTAACTTCCACTCAGCACCAACACAACCTCCAAAAACCCATCATCCAACCTAACCCAACCACCACACTAACAGATTCGATTAGTTATTAGCGAGTGTGAACATCGTATGCATGATCACCTACATGCCCTATCAATGCCTGATGTACATGTATGCAAAACCTCTAATGTACATGTATGCATGGACCAGCACATATATAATATAGCATATAACAATGATTTTAACTGTGCATGAATGCCAGTTCACACCCTCCAATAACATCCTCAAAATCCGTCTAAAAACAACCTCCTACCTCACTTCTAACTTATCTAACTCCATCATACCAACAACCATTAACCACAAAATACTCACTAAAGCCTTCTTCACACCTAAGATGATTCCAAACTACAACTATTACCCCAAACATGCTAGCAACAAGACTAGACTTACCACGCAAGGAAAACCAACAGAAAACAAACCAAGGTAACTAGAGCAAAGACTACTTAACAAGGTTACCTGAAAACACAACACCACCCTGAAGATTCATTAGACGAGCTCTCTTCCTCGCGAAACCACCATCCTCCTGCCGCACCGCTGCAGCACCAGCTAACACACTAGAGTCACCACCGACCTCTTGCGGTAAGGAACCTTGGCTGTTCCGAGCCAACATCAAACAATCACGTCTCATATGTCCAGCAGACCCACATTTCCAGCAATTCTCACTTCCCAAACTCTTCACAACCTTCTGCTCTCTCTGCCACCTCTGAACCTTGCCTCGGCCGTGCCCACGACCTTTCAGAGACCCTTTGGCTATCACCAAAGCTGACTTCACCCCAAGAGGACAATCACGCTTCACATGCACTTTAGAACCACAGTTCCAACAAGCACCCGCGCCCCAACAACCTCCAACATGGCGCCTTTCACAACGATCACATACCGGTGGCTGAGCTTCCACTCCTTGCTCAAGCAACACTTTCTCCACAATAGCACTACCTTCACATTGCTTAACCCTTGGAAACTTCTCTCCAAGATACCTTTCATAAAAGGCAGACACAAAGAAATCCCAGTCAATATCAGGGATATGTGACGCCACTGCCACAGATGTCCACCAGACACATGCATCCTCCAACATCAGAGAAACAACACTTCCCAGCTTACAAGCATAATCACAGCCTTCCTGATCCAAAATCAGAATCACACTGGCCAACCAGGCCTCAAACATCTCCGGTGAAGAACCATGATACTCCACCGCACCCAAACCAAGCAAGCGCTGCTTCGGCAAACCCTCACATCCCACAGCCAGCACATCCACTGACTTTACCTTTACCACAGCCTGAGATGTTCCCAACACCTCTCGAGCAACAGGTGATGAACTCTTCACCACAGAACCAGCTTCTTCCTCCTGCCTTAACACCTCAACCCCAGGCACAGAAGACTGAGACAAAACACCTCTACAGAAGGGTGAATTCCATGCCCTAACCACCTGCCCCAAGGCAGCAACCATCTCACCCAACTGCCATTCTATCATCGACTTTGCCATACTACTAACAACAACAAACAATCACAACAAAACAAACAAACCAGTTAGACCAGCTTTAAGCAAGGATTCAAACTCCAACTCCAAAATAACACAATAGCTATATTAATAAGGCAATGGGTATCCCGAATCCTCTCCTTTACATGACATAACAGTCATCACAAACATGAATATCACAACATCAAGCATATCAAACAACATACTTTGATCATGCTTACACCAAACAGCATCCACTTGCAACAGCATATTAGCAACATAACATACTCATTACATGTTTATCAAGCATATCACCAGCTCACAACATTAGCACAAATCCACATAAGCTCAACCAAGATTCATAACCATACAACATGCTTGAAAACATCAGCAACTTGCTCAGAAACACGTGTTTCAACCAACTTTCAACCACACAACAAGGTAAACATCAAACACACATCACAACAACTTACCGTTTTCCCCAAGCATTCGCAACTTAGCTCTGATACCACCAAATGTAACCCCCTTAACCCGGCCCAGACGGTTGACCCGAATTAAGAAAGTCACACGGGGAAAACCAAAGTCAACCCGAAAGTCAACCTTGATTAACGACCTTTTTTTTCTTTTTAATCTTGTCTAGATGCACAATAGCCCTAACTGTGATCACACAACATCATACTCAAGGATCACAAACATCAGAGATCAAACAGGGACCCAAATGAACAATTTACAACTTTAGGGACCAATTTGTAAATTCTGAAAATTTAAGGACTTAACCAGATTTTAAGTTACCAACTTAAAATTAATCATGTTTCATGCTTCTCTGCCAAATTTCAGCTCAAACGGACATCCCAAGCTCATACAATTGCACATACAAGATTCAGGACCAAAATGCAAACAATTCAAAACATTTAACTGCCAATGTCAGCCCCCAACGGTCACCCGTTCCGAAACAAGCAGAGCCCGTTTCGAAACGCGGGGCCGTTCCGCAACGCGTATCGAAACAGGTGACTGGCAGAATGCTTTCCGTTTCGAAACAGGCTCTACCGTTTCGGACGCCTGGGCTGATTCAGGGCATCCGTTCCGAAACGGTAGTCCCTGTTCCGAAACGCCCTGCACATAATGCAGAAAAAGACATGCTTAAACACGCAATTGACCATTCGAACATACTCCAAAAGCCACCAAACTTTACCAGCATGCAATTCAACATATAAGAGACATACTTGCATCAACAATTCAACAAAATATCAACATATACGAAAAGCCCCAAATCTATAGACATGCTTCTTACACAAGCAAACCATTCAAGCATAAACTTCCAAAACAATCTCATAAAAGCCAAATACATGTTCCAACAACATCAACAACATAAAACCATTCTTGTCCATACATATTCGAACACATAAACATCAACCCAAGAGATTCTACCCCCATTGCCTTTATTAACTATAGCTATTCACCGAGACATACATCTCAATTGGAGTCCTTCTTGAATCCCTTGCTTCTCGCTGTCCAAACTTCAAGAATCTGCATTGATGGACAAAAAGGAGCGTAAGCACATAATGCTTAGTGAGGAATGCTCAAAACCAAAACACCATCAATGCAGCGGGTCACAAAACACTTTTAAAACAAACCCGAATTGTTTACCAAGCAAAGTTTGAAAACTCCTTTTCAACATCATGCTTAAAACCATGCATTACACATACATGAAAACCAACCCTTAGCTTAGCAAGCTAAGAAAACCTTTTCAAAGCACAACCTGCAAAATCATCCATTTAACCATTCCATGCATAAACACCATATGCAAAGCTAAAATCAAAACCTTGGAAAACACCTCCATTTCATGTTATACCTTTCATATACTTGAACAACATTTCAAGCAAGAAACCTTTTAAAACCATATACTCAATCAATCCAACCCATGAATTAAACCAAGGCAATATATGAACCACAACATTATCATCACATGCCTTTTTAACAAGTCTTAACAAGACTCCAATGCATTTAAGAGATTCCATGCACACATGCATCATTTACCAAATGATAATCAACACTTGTTCAACTTAACAAGCAACCATGCATTCATAAGCATTAAACACTTTTCATGCAACCATGCATTCACAAGCACTATACACTTTTCATGCAACCATGCATCTTTTCAAGCATTAAACACTTTTCATGCAACCATGCATCTTTTCAAGCATCTCATGCTACTTTATAATCAAGAACATCATATTGGCTTCCAAGTGATCAACACATCCACTTTTCCACTCAACACCCGATCGGATACGCGGATCACAAGCGTTGTCCCCCACGCTTCATACACACTACCAATCCAAGGTCTCCAAATGGACTTTTAAACACCATTTGACCTCAACAACCTAAGGTTCCCATGTATGGACTTTTAAACACCATACAACCTTAGCTTTTCCCGAGGTTCCCATGTATGGACTTTTAAACACCATACAACCTCAACTTTTCCCAAGGTTCCCATGTATGGACTTTTAAACACCATACAACCTTGACATGCACAAGGTTCCCATGTATGGACTTTCAAACACCATACAACCTTTGCATCACCGATTGGTAGTTGTATAACATCACTAACGAGATCCGGGACACCCTACACAAGATCCACACATGGACTTTACACCTCCATTGTGATCTTAACAAGCACAAGGTTCCCATATATGGACTTTTAACCACCATATAACCTTTGCTTAACCAAGGTCCTCGAATGGGCATTCCACCTCCATTATGACCTTAACCATCTCGTTAGGATACTTGAAGGGAGTTTACCGGTTCACACTTAACCACTCCACCTCCAAGGCGACTTAATTCACGGTGCACCCAATCCTATAGCCGGCTAACTATATCCGATCAAAGAAACCAAGAACCACTTACATCACTTGCCAATATAACCACCTTACCACATTAGTCCAATGATTCACATGCATAACCATAATGCATAAACCATCATTTACCATCATTAATTCACTGTTTTAAAGCATTACACAAAGCCATTGAACAACATGCATCACCATGCATCAAAACCACATTTATAATGTATAAAACCAAGGATCTCTTACCTTGAGCATCCTTCACATATGGCTCTCAAAACCAGCATTAGACCATGCCAAAATATGCTTTCAAAACAGAATTTAAATCATGCAAAACACATGCATTTCAATCATCAACCACAATTGCTTTAAAAGCCACTTCATAACACAAACCAAGAAAGAAATCCATTTACTTACTCTTGAGCTTAGCAAAGTTGTTTAGACTTATACTAAGCTCCCAAAACCTTCAAACCTTGGTTTAAAAGCTGAAAACCCAACTTCACTCACCGATACACAAAACAAGGCTAACCAACAAGCCTTCCAAGCATCCGAAACCTTCCGCAACACCTCCAAAGCTCACGGATCAATCTCCCCTGTTTCAAGCACACAAAAACAGAGCATTAATGCATCTTCATGCATTAGAAACACCAGCAACTCAACACAACTCGCTGCTCATCACAAATCCAACATTTCGGCTACCAAACACAACCGAAATCACCTCCAAACACTTCCAAAACTTAACCCAGCCAAGATCCATCACTTCTAACCATTTTTAAACATCAATTAACATCCAAAATGATCACAAACACATCCTTATACCTCCAGGTATAACAGATCACCAAAAACACTCCAAAAACAACCAAAAACTCAAGCCAAACTTAGGAAATTCAACCTATCCGGGATTGCATTGATTAAACCTCAACTTCTAATCAATTTAGCATTCATTTAACATCAATTTGACACCTCAAAACACTGCCCAAACAGATCACACGAAAATTCCACCAAAATCAAGCAAATCTTGCATTTTAGCCAAAATCAAGATTTCAATTGAAAAGCCTTTAACAAATCACAAATCAAGGATTGAGAACTTAGGAATTTCAGTAAAGAACTGGTAGTTTAGAGGAGAAGGACGTTCTTACCTCCAAACTTGAATTTCTCCTTTTTAGAACCAAAAAGCTTGATGAAACCACTTGCAAATGGTGAGGTTTTGTTGTAGAGATGATTAGGAATCCAAAGAGAATTGAAAAGGAAGATTTGAGTGACAAAATCAGAGGAGAAAATCTGGAGAGATGTGTTTGGGTTGAGAGAAAATGGGAGAAAAGGAGAATTGGGAGAAAAATGGAAAGTTAGTTATAAAATAGTCAAAATGACTTTCCCTCCTTTTTCTTTATGTTTAAAATCAGAATAAAGCCTTAAAATATCTTAGAAAAATCTGGAGAAATTCCTTTTGGAATAATAGCTCCTTAAAGATTCAAAGTTTAGTTGTATTACTTGAGGACATCCAACTAAGACTAGGTTTTGTCTGCTAGCATGTGTTGCGAGTCAAGAAAATTTGGCCAAGGTACTTCGTTTTATTTTTCTATTTTCTTAATTTAGTTGTATTACTTGAGGACATGCAATGAGCTAGGTTTGGGGAGTGTTAACTCCTCAAAAGGACTATTTTTCTTACATATATTGACATGTTATTGCTTGCCTTTGAGTATATATTCATGCATTAAGTTATTCGAGTCATGCATTTGTATAAGGGAGTTAGGGAACGTTTCTTTTTCCAGAGTAAAGGTGTAGTTCTTCGCGCTGGTGTACAGGGCAAGTTAGGAGCAAGAGAAGGAAAAGAGTAGGATATGAGCAGTGGCAGAGCAGAGTGACGAACCTTAGGAGAAATACCAAGTCGAGCTGGCAAAAGCAGGACGAGGATTGCCAGACTTGGTTGGCAAAATAAGAATGGCCGATGTCCGGTCAATTAGTCGTTTGTCAAAGATCCAGTCAACCCTAATTTCAAATGAGAAGATAAGATGATAACACGCTTATATCAAGTGCGGAACCAACTTTCAAATTCAAACCCGATCTAGGGTTTTCACGAGTACCTATTCAAAGGAATTCCAAGAACAAAGGATCGACTCAATCAAGGAGGCTGCACCGTGGTGAATAGGGAAAACTGTGGTTTGACCAAGCTAAGACCGAGATATCTGGATCTAATGAAGGGTTGCATTGATGGAACTCTTTCTTTGTCTATTTCTCTTTCGGTTTAATTTTGATTTTTATGATGGTGTTTGTTAAAAACGATATGGTGTTGGTGGTTCCCCTAACCATGGACTAAATTTCTTAAGTTGATTAGGGATGTTTTTTCGATGAGCGCTCAGTTATTTTTCATATTTTAATAATTGAATGCCTTGGCATTTTTGTATATCTTGCTAGTGCTTAATTTTCTTCAATTGTTTGCCATACGACAGTTGGCAATGCATGCCTATTATCTCTTAATATCTTAACAGACTTAGGAGATAACGATTAATTTCCAGGTACTAAGGCGAGAAGCTTCGATAGAAGATGTTCAAGTAGATGAGCTTACATCGGGAGTGAATCTACCCCTTAGGAGTAAAGATTAAAACTTTGTCAAGTTAATTATTGAAAAGCATCACTATAGACATATAGGAGTTAATCGTAATTAACTTAGGGTATTGCTCTCGATAGAGGCAATACTACTTAGAATATTCTCGGCAATAAAATGAAGGCTGGAAGTTATTAACTGCTGGCATAGCTAGTGTGAAATCAAAGCATCCCTTGCTAATGTCAACCATTGATTTGAATACATTTGTTTGCCAAGTTTCTTGAATTTTCATTGCATTTTGTATTACTCATTTTCCTTAATCCAAATTTGAAATCAAACTCATTTTTCCTATTTCACAAGTAAAACTGTGGCATTTAGTTCCTAGAAAATCACTGTAGATACGATACTCAGCTCATTGTTGTATTACTTGTTGACTATGTATACTTGCACGCAAAAAGATCTAAACTTGGAAATATTTACTAGCATATTTAAAACCATTCATCGATTATTTGCCAAGTGTTAGGCAGTCAAAATTTTCCATTAGTGGCCATTGGATGAATATGTCCAATCACGTACATACCACATACAGCAAAGGGCCATGGTACATTCATGGTGTGAAGAGGTACCAGCGGAGAATTGATATTGTCAGCATATATCTGAAATTTGTGACACTTCTTGGCACAATCAATGCAGTCTCCTTCCAAAGTTTACCAATAATATTCATATCTCATAATCTTTCTTGCCATTGAGAAGTCGTTCGCATGTGTTCCACATATTCCATCATGCACTTCTGCCAAAATATTTCTAGCTTCTCGGGAATTGACACATCTCAACAATATCTTATCTTGGGCCCTATTATATAGGATTTCACCATCCAAAACATATCTTGTTGCCATTCTTCTAATGGTTCTCTTTTTAGTGTCATTTGCTTCCTTGGGATAAATTTGAAAGTTGATATATTGCAGGATATCAAAGTACCACGGGTTTCCATCTGCCTCTTCTTCTACGTTACAACAGTGGGCATAGGTTTGCATTCTGATGGGCATCATATCCTTTGGTTTGTTTTCTTGAAATACCGAAGCTAGTGTAGCTAAGGCATCAACCATTTGATTATCTTCTTTTGGGAGGTAAGTGAATGTTATTTCTTCAAACTCTTTCACCAGTTCCAGGATCAATTTTCAATATTCAATCAGCTTTACATCTTTTGTTTCCCATTCTCCACAGAGCTAATAAATGACCAGTGTTGATTCCTCGTATACTTTAAAAATTTCTATCTTTCTTTCAATGGAAACTCGTAATCCCATGACACAAGCTTTGTATTATGTCATGTTGTTGGTATAAGAAATTCTAATTTACTCATAAAAGGATAATGCACATAGTTCGGAGAGATCAATACTGCTCCAATTCCATGACCCATGGCATTGGATGCCCCATCAAAAATACAATTTCCAAAGTTCATTTTCTAACGTTGAGATACACATCACATCCTCATCTGGGAAATCAAAATTCAGGGATTCATAATCATATGAAGCGCGGCTTGCCAAGAAATATGCTATAGCGCTTCCTTTTATTGCTTTTTGACTCACATACACAATATCAAATTCTGACAACAACATTTACAAGCAAGCCATTCTACCAGTCAATGTTGGTTGCTCCATCAGAAATTTTAATGGATCGAGTCGCGATATTAGCCAAGTAGTGTGGTATAACATGTACTATTTGAGTCTACGGGTTACCCAAACCAGCGCACAACACAATTTTTGAATTGGTAGGTATTGTACTTCACACTTTGTAAACTTCTTACTCAAGAAGTAAATGTCTCTTTCTTTATTTCTAGAATCATCATGTTGCCCAATACACACCCCATTGAATTTTCATAGACCGTCAAATAAAGGATTAACGGTCTACCTAGAACTGGTGCCGCTAGAGTTGGAGCATTTATCAGATATTTCTTGATCTTGTCTCGTGTCTCTTGACATTCCCCATCACATACTCCTAGATTATTCTTCCGAAGCAATTTGAATATTGGATCACATTTATAGGTCAACTGAGAAATAAACCGAGAATAGTAATTCAACCTTCGCAAGAAGCCTCAAACTTCTTTTTTTGTAAGAGGAGGTGGAAGATTCATAATAGCTTTCACCCTTTTCGGATCAATTTCAATTCCTCTTCTACTAACCACAAAGCCCAAGAGTTTTCCAAATGTAACCCCTAAAGTGAATTTGTTCGGATTGAGTTTCAACAGATACTTTCTCAATCTTTGGAACAACTTTCTCAAGTTCTGAATATGCTCTTCTTCTTTCTGGGATTTGGTGATCATGTCATCCACGTACACTTCAATTTCCTTGTGCATCATGTCGTACTCTAAATACATTAGCCCAAACTAGGAGGAGCATTATTGAGTTACAAAATAGGCATTACAAAATAAGCATTATTAATGCTTATTAAATTACATGGATTTAATAAGCATCAATAATAGGCATTATAATTGAAGTGTACGACATGATGCTTATTTTGTAATGCCTATTTTGTAAATACAGTGTTCTAAATAAGCATTATAATTAAGTTTACAAAAAAGGCATTATAATTGAAGTGTACATACACTTTAATAAATCCATGTAATTTAATAAGCATTATAATTGAGTTTACAAAATAGGAGGAGCTCCAAGTTCAAAACACTGTATATTAAAATAATATTTTAAATAGAGTTACAAACTAAATAGTGGTAAGGTACTCTAAATTCATTAGCCCAAACTAAAATAACAAGTATTGTACTCTAAAGCGAACGCGGTGCTGGGAAATCCTTGCCGATGTGATCCTCCACAGGGGTGACTTGTCAACCTAAGCACGAAAATACAACACATCCGCACATTAAGCTAAAAAAGCTCAATGGTACATTTCTACTCTACCACAATTCGTGATTATCATAAAATAAGCATGCAAGATAATATAGTCTAGAGAGCATAGCTAAGGCTTTACTATCTATGAGCTATCATCTAGCCTACACAAGCTAGAGTTCTTAGATCACCTATCTCAAGGCATTAACAAGTCAACAAGAAGTCTTACAAGATCCAAAAAGTTTTTCCATACTCGAGGTCACATGGCCTAGCGAGTTATTCGAGCTCATATAGCCCATCGAGTTAATACATATCGTACCCTGATCACTCATCCATTGGGTATATAATCTATCATCTATAGCATCCACACAGCATACATAAATACATCAATTAATTATCTACATAATGGCCAACGAAGCCCTACATTACCCGTGCTCACACAATCGTCATGTTACTCGTGTTCACACAGCCTCCGGGTTAAATAGGTCTTATCCTAATCACTATAGTCACAGATACGTCCTAGGCTAACTTCAATCACATTAGCCACAAGTAGTCTTTATCTGAGGTCACTCAGCGAATTAGGTTACTCGAGCTCACTCAACCTATCGAGTTTAATACCTTATACAGATCACCATAGCCACAGATAGGTTTCTAACTACCCTCATATCACTCAGCCCGTGGGTACGTATGATGTACTTGTTCACACAGCCCGAAGTACACATCCCCTTATATAAGTACAATAGTAATGACTCTAGGACATTTGGATTCCTTTACCACAACATAAGATAACACATGCTCTTTGATCATTCATACACCTCACCAAGAGGTAAGTGGCACCAAGCCAAGCCATCACAAATGCCCCCAAGGTATAACACTAACCATCATGGTTATCTCGATTCATTACTTACCAATTTATTACACGTTAGTCTCATTCATGAGGGTTAAAACTCAGCTTCTTAGTTTTACTATTTATTTTACCACATAGGAAGCCTATTGGGCCTTAGCCATTGAATTATAAGCCATTCGAACTCAAAACATAATTTTCAGGCATACTGGGATTAGACTACCAATCTAATCCCAACTCTAGGTGGGTTTACCAAGCCCGACCTAGGTCCACATGCTTGAACCAACGTTTGAAAACCAATTTAAAACAAAGAACCACTCACCGACTACTCCAAGATCAACAACTCAAGCCGATCAATCCACCAAGCTATCCGGCTTCGTTCCCGAGGTTTCACCAACACAATTTCTTGTTTTTAAACAATCCAACACAATCAAAACAACTACATTTCAGTCCGCAATCATTGTAGCAAACTCGGAACACAAACCAAGCATCAAAATCAAGCCAAGACACTACTAAAACCCACATTTTCGAGCAGCCCAAAAGCACAGCCAAAAATCATCGATTCCAACACTTTTAACACACCAAATAGCTTCCAAAATAACCCCTAAACATCAACAAACCATCAGCCAACAATTTCTAACATAAAACAGCCCCAAAAAACCAACCTTAGAACTCCATAAAACCTCCCTAAAACCCAAATCCGGGAATCATTATAAAACCTTGTAAAAATTAGGTATGTTGGACCTTTTGGATAGTAAACAACTTATCTAACAACAACGAATCAAAAGCTCAACTAAAAGCTAAAAAAGTTTGGATTTTTATCATCAAGAACTCAAAACCCCAAGATGTAAAATAGTGAGCTTCAATGAAAACAAAATACATGGGAAGAAAGAGGAAGATGAGGGTAATAAGAAAATGAATTTACCTTTGAAAAGCCTTAAAAAACAAGCAAGAATGGTGATGGAACAATGATGGGAGATGAGGAGGAGAAAACTCACGTTCAAAACTTGGTGAGGAAGAAGATAGGTAAAAATCTTGGGTATTTGATATAAAAATAAAAATGGGTTTTATTTTACATGTCCCAATAATTACAAGATTGCCATTAATGAAATGGCTATTGGGCTTTGGTTTAAAAATTATGTCCAACACCTTTGTTTTATTTTCCAAACAAAACCCGAACCATTATTTTAATATTTTAATTCACTTGACCCCCAAACCCGGGTGTTACAACTCTCTCCCACTTAATGAATTTCGTCCCCGAAATTACCTGACGGAAACAAGTACGGAAACTACTCAAGCATATCAGCTTTCCTCTCCCACGTGGCCTCTTCCACACCTCTATGTCTCCACAACACCTTGACCAACTCTATGGTCTTACCACGCAACACCTTGCTATCAGAAGCAAGTATCTCAATTGGTTCTTCATTGTATGACAAATCTGGATTCAACTCTATCTCCTCAATGGGCATAACATGAGACGGATCTGATCTATATCTCCTAAGCATCGACACATGAAAGACACCGTGGATCTTTTCTAACTCTGAAGGCAATCTCAAACGATAAGCTACTGGCCCAATCCGCTCAACTATCTCATACGGACCAATAAACCTCAGACTCAACTTGCCTTTCCGGCCAAATCGCATTACCTTCTTCCACGGAGATACTTTCAGAAACACTTTCTCACCCACTGAAAACTCAATCTCTTTCCTCTTCAAATCTGCGTAAGATTTCTAACGATCGTACGTTGCCTTCAAACGGTCACAAATCAACTTCACTTTATCGGTAGTCCCCTTAAGCAAATCCGGCATAGGTAACAATTTCTGACCCGTTTCGGCCCAACAGATCGGAGTCCTACATCGTCTACCATACAATGCCTCATAAGGAGCCATCTGGATACTAGCCTGGTAACTGTTATTGTAAGCAAACTCGACTAAGGGTAAATGCTTCTCCCAAGAACCCTAGAAGTCAATCACACAACAACGGAGCATATCCTTTACACCTGTATCACTCGCTCTGACTGACCATCTGACTGCGGATGATATGAAGTACTAAAATGCAAACGACTACCTAGGGCACTATGCAAACAACCTAAAACCATGATGTGAATCTCGGATCTTTGTCTGATACAATAGACTTCGGAACTCCATGCAACCTCACAATCTCGTGGATGTACAAATCTGCAACCTGTCTAAAGAATCTATGGTGTTCACTGCTAAGAAATGAGCACACTTAGTGAATCTATCAACTATCACCCAAACAGAATTCTTCTTCGAAGGAGACAACGGCAACCCTGACACAAAGTCCATAGTGATTCTTTCCCACTTCTATTCCGGAATCTTCAAAGGTTGTAACAAACCTGAAGGAACCTGATGTTCTGCCTTTACTCTCTGACAAACCATACAACGGCTCACATACTCGGCTACATCCTTCTTCAAACCAACCCAGAAATAATCATTCTTCAGATCTCGGTACATCTTAGTACTGCCCGGATGCATAGAAAAAGGACTCAAATGTGCTTCCCTCAGAATCATACGTCTCAACTCAACATCTTCAGGTACTACAACTCTGTCTCTGAAACACAACACATTATCATCACAGAAACTATACTTTGTCGGTCTACCTTCTGCAATGTCCTGAACATGTGAAGCTAAGGATACATCTTGCAACTGTTTCTCTCGGATCATCTGAATCAACGAAGACTTCACTTGCAACTCTGTGATCAAACCACCATCCCCTGATACACTCAGTCTAGCAAACATAGCTCGCAACTGTAACCCCCGTAGCCCGGCCTAGACGGTTGACCCGAACTACGAAGATTACACGGGGAAAACCAAAGTCAACCCAAAAGTCAACCTTGATTAACGACCCTTTTTTTTTCTTTTTAAACTTAACTAGATGCACATTAACCTTAGATGGGATCACACAAAGACCATGCTCAAAGATCACAAACATCAGAAATCCAACAGGGACCCAATTGAACAAATTACAACTTTAGGGACCAAATTGTAATTTCTGAAAACTTTAAGGACTTAACCAGATTTTAAGTTACCGACTTGAAATTAATCATGTTTCATGCTTCTCTGCCAAAATTCAACTCAAACGGACATCCCGAACTCATACAATTGCTCAAACAAGATTCAGGACCAAAATGCAAACTTTACAAAACATTTAAAGATTCTTTCAACTGAAATAACAGAACCCGTATCGATACGCCTGAAGTAGTATCGATACGCGGGGAAGTCAGTAACCAAACTCGAGCAACGGTATCGATACGGTATCCCCCGTACCGATACGGCATTCAAACTTTTCCCAGATTTGTATCGATACCCGCACACCCGTACCGATACGTCTGGGCAGAAATGAGCATATTTAGCTCAGGCGTATCGATACGCAAGCCCGAGTACCGATACCCCTGCATGAAAATAGACTTGAAAACATCAACAAACATGCTTCAAACCTCAAATAAACATCACCAAACCATATCACTTAATCATACAACATGCAAGGACCTCAATTGCACCAACAATTCAACATTTAAACAACTCATATGAAAAGCCCCAAATCATATAGCATGCTTCCTACTTAAGCTATCTTTCATGCATAAACCTTTCAATTCAAACACAATCAAATCAATTCATGTTTCAACAACATTAACAACAGTACTTAAACATTCTTGATCAACACATACGATCACAATAACAACAATCCGAGAGATTCTACCCCATTGCCCTTATTAACTATAGCTATTCACCGAGACATACATCTCCATTGGAGTCCACCTTGAATCCCTTGCTCCTTGCTGCCCAAACCTCAAGAATCTGCATTGATGGACAAAAAGGAGCGTAAGCACATAATGCTTAGTGAGGAATGCTCAAAACCAAAACACCATCAATGCAGCGGGTCTTTAAAACACTTTAAAACCAACCCGATTTGCTTTCCAAAACCATGTTCGAAAACTCTTTTCAACATCAAGCTCAAAACATGCATAAACACCATATGCCAAGCTTAAACAAAACCATGGAAAACACATCCTTCCCACAACATACCTTTCATAACTTGAAAGCCATAACAAGTAAGAAACCATTAAAACCATAATTCAAATATCCTTTCACATGCATTTAACCAAGGCAACATAATATCATAACATCATCATCACATGCCTTTAACAACAAGTCATACATGACTCCAATGCAACATAGGTGATCCATGCTCTTATGCATCATTTATCAAATGATGACCAACACTTGTTCAACATACAAGTAACATGCTTTTACTAGAATTATACACATCTCATGCAACAATGCATCTTACCAAGCAATCTCATGCTTCTCATGCAAACATGCATCAATTCAAGCATCTCATGCTTCACATGCAACCATGCATCATTTCAAGCAATACCATGCTTCACATGATCAAGAACATTATATTGGCTTCCAAGAGATCAACCATATTCACTTTCCAACTTTTCAACCCGATCGGATACGCGGATTACAAGCGTGTCCCAACGCTTCCTACACCCTACCCAATCCAAGGTCTTCCAAATGGGCATCAACCTCCATTTGACCTTAACAACCTAAGGTTCCCATGCATGGACTTTTAAACACCATACAACCTTAGCTTTTCCTCAAGGTTACCATGTATGGACTTCCATCCGCCATACACCCTTGACATGCACAAGGTCTTTTCCGTATGGACTTTCAACCACCATACAACCTTTGCATAACCGATTGGTAGTTGTAGACATCATCTAACGAGGAACGGGACATCACACATAAGATCCACACATGGACTTAACCATAGCCATTGTGATCTTAACAAGTACAAGGTTCTCACATAAGGACTTTTAACCACCTTATAACCTTTACTTAACCAAGGTCCTCGAATGGGCAACAACCTCCATTATGACCTTTACAACATAGGTCCTCGAGTGGGCAACAACCTCCACTATGACCTCTTCTCGTTAGGAAAACTCGAGGGGAGTCTCACCGGTCCACACTTGACCACTCCGCCTTCAAGGCGACTTTATTCACGGTGCACCCAATCCTATAGCCGGCTAATTATACCCGATCAACGAACCAAGAACCATTCACATCTCTTGCCATCATAACCATCTTACCATAATATCCAATGTTCCACATGCATAAACACAATGCAAGGTCATCACATCATTAGCTCAATGATTCACATGCATACACATAATGCAAAACCACCACATCATTAGCTTAATGATTCACATGCATAAACAATATGCAAAAGGTACAATTATCATCATTAATCATCATCAACTCACTGTTTTTAAGCATCATACAAAGCCAATGAATAACATGCATCACTATGCATCAAAATCACAATTTCCATAAACATAACCAAGGATCTCTTACCTTGAGCATCCTTTTCAATTGACTTTCAAAACCAGCATTAAACCATGCTAAAACATGCTTACAAAACAGAATTAAACCATGCAAAAACACATGCACATCAATCATCAACCACAATTGATTTTAAAACCAAATCATACACAATCCAAAAGCAAAAACCTCTTCACTTACTCTTGAGCTTAGCAAAGTTGTTTAGACTTAAACTAAGCTCCCAAAAACCTTCAAACCTTGTTTCAAAAGCTGAAATCCCAACTTCACTCACCGATTACCAAACAAGCCTAGCCAACAAGCTTTCCAAGCTTCCGAAACCTTCCGAAAACACCTCCAAAGCTCAAGGACCAACCTCCCCTGTTTCAAGCACATAAAAACAGAGCATTAATGCATCCATATGCATTAAAACACCAGCAACATCAACACAACTCGCTGCTCATCACAAATCTAACAATTTGGCTACCAAACACAACCGAAATCATCTCCAAACACTTCCAAAACTTAACCCACCCAAGATCCATCACTTCTAACCATTTTTATACATCAAATAACATGCAAAATGATCACAACCACGTCCTTATACCTCCAGGTATAACAGATCACCAAAAACACTCCAAAAACAACCAAAAACTCAAGCCAAACTTAGGAAATTCAACCTATCCGGGATTGCATTGATTAAACCTCAACTTCTAATCATTCTAGCATTCATTTAACATCATTTTAACACCTCAAAACCCTGCTTAAACAGATCACACGAAAATTTCACCAAAATCACCAAATCTTGCATTTTAGCCAAAAATCAAGATCTCAATTGAAAAGCCTTTAATAAAACATGAATCAAGGATTGAGAACTTAGGAATTTCAGTAAAGAACTGATAGTTTAGAGGAGAAGGACGTTCTTACCTCCAAACTTGAATTTCTCCATTTTAGAGCCAAAATGCTTGATGAATCAACTTGTAAATTGTGAGGTTTTGATGATGAGATGATTAGGAATCAAATAAGAATTGAAATGAGAGTTTAGGATGTCAAAATCAGAGAAAGAAATCTGAGGAAATCTTGTTTGGGTAGAGAGAAAATGAGAGAAAAGAGAATTTGAGAGAAAATAGAAAATTAGTTGGAAATTGGTTAAAATGATTTCCCTCCTTCTCTAAATCTTTAAAATCAGATTTTAGACTTAAAATATCTTAGAAAAATCTGGAGAAATCCTTTTTGGAATAATAGCTCCTTAAAGATTCAAAGTTTCAATCCTTTATAAAACTGTCCCGCAACTTTCAAAAATTACATTTTGGTCACTAGCCAAAATGTCAACCTTCCGAACCTCATTTTCCAAAATTGATTTCACAGTTCACCTTTATATATTAAAATATGATTTTAGAATATTTTTCCATATTTTTAATGCAACCCGAACTAGGCTTTCCTAAATTCACTCTTATATATTCGATCAGCACTTTGACCGAACCGGTCAACGCCAAAACTTCTGAGCCCAAAACCGGGGCGTTACAACTAGACGGTTGACCCCCGTAGCCCACAGGTCCCAGGTTGCGAAGGTTGGGGAAAACGGTAAGTTGTTGTGGTAAGTGTGTTTGATGTTTACCTTGTTGTATGGTTGAAAGCTGGTTGAAGCATGTGTTTCTGAATGTGCTGTTGATGTTTTTGAGCATGTTGCTGATGTATGCAAGCATGATTTGTGGTTATGAATCTTGGTTGAGATCATATGGATATGTGTGGATGTTATGAGCTGATGCTATGCATGATGAATGTGTTTCGAGCATGTTATGTTGCTAATGTGCTAGTGCTGTTGGATGTTGTTTGGTGTAAGCATGATCAAGGTATATTATTGATATGCTTGATGTTGTGATATCCATGTTGTGTTGGCTGTTATGTCATGTTAAGGGGAGGATTCGGGATACCCATTGCCTTATTAATGTAGCTATTGTGTTATTTTGGAGTAGGAGTTTGAATCCTTGCTTAATGCTGGTCTAACAGGTTTTGTTTGTTTGTTGTGATTGTATGTTGTTTGTTGTTAGTGGTATGGCAAAGATGATGAAGGAATGGAGGATGAGTGAGATGGTTGCTGCCTTGGGGCAGGTTGTTAAGTCAAAGGATTCACCCTTTTGTAGAGGTGTTTTGTCTCAGTCTTCTGTGACTGAAGTTGAGATGGTAAGGCACGGGAAGGAAGCTGGTTCTGGGATGGAAAGTTCTTTACCTGCTGTTCAGGAGGTGTTGGGAACATCTCAGGCTACGGTTGAGGTAGAATCGGTGGATGTGCTGGCTAAATGTGTGGGTTTGCCGAAGCAGCATTTGCTTGATTTGGGTGCTGTAGAGTACCATGGTTCTTCCCCGGAGATGTTTGAGGCCTGGTTGGCCAATGTAGTTCTGATTTTGGATCAGGAAGGCTGTGATTATGCCTGTAAGCTGGGGAGTGTTGTTTCTCTGATGCTGGAGGATGCTTGTTCTTGGTGGACATCTGTGGCTGTGGCGTCACATATCTTTGATATTGATTGGGATTTCTTTGTATCTGCTTTCTATGAAAGGTATCTTGGAAGGGAATTTCCAAGGGTTGAGCAAGGTGCAGCTAATGCTGTTGGTGAGCAAGTGTTACCTGAGCAAGGAGTGGAAGCTCAGTCATCTGTTTGTGACCGTTGTAAAAGACAACATGTTGGAAAATGTTGGGACACAAGTGTTTGCTGGAGATGTGGTTCTAAGTTGCATATTAGGCGTGATTGTCCTCTTGGAGTGAAGTCAGCTTTGGTGTTAGCCAAAGGGTTTCAGAAAGGTCGTGGGCGCGACCGAGGTGAGGTTCAGAAGTGGCATAAAAAGCAGAAGGTTGTGAAGAGTTTGGGAAGTGAAGTTTGCTGGAAATGTGGGTCTGCTGGACACATGAAGCGTGATTGCTTGATGTTGGCGCGGAATAGCCAAGGTTTCTTATCGCAAGGAGTTGGTGGTGACCCAGGTGTGTTAGCTGGTGCTGCAAGGGTGCAACCGAAGGATGTTGGTTCCGCAAGGAAGAGAGCTCGTTCGATGAAGCTTCAGAGTGGTGTTATGTTTTCAGGTAACCTTGTTAAGTGATCTTTGCTTTAGTTGCCTTAGTTTGGTTTCTGTTGGTTTTTCCTTGTGTGGTAAGTTTAGCCTTGTTGCTATTATGTTTGGGGTAGTGGTAGTGTGGTTTGGTAATATCTTGGGTGTGAAGAAGGCTTTAGCGAATGTCTTGTGGTTAATGGTTGTTAGTATGATGGAGTTGGATAAGTTAAAGGTGAGTAAGGAGGTTGTTCTTAGACAGATTTTGAGGATGTTATTGGAGGGTGTGAACTGGCATTCATGCACAGTTAAAAGCATTGATATATACTATATTATATATGTTGGTCCATGCATACATGTGGCATGACATTAGAGGTTTTGCATACATGTACATCAGACATTGATAGGGCATGTAGGTGATCATGCATACGATGTTCACGCTCGCTAATGACTAATCGAATCTGTTAGTGTTGTGGTTGGGTTAAGTGTGATGATGGGTTTGTAGAGGTTGTTTGGTGCTGAGTGGGAGTTAGAAGTGCTGGAGTTTGTTATCTAGTTGTTTGTGATGGTGAGAGTGGAAAGGCTTGTTGGTAAAAGGAAAGTGTTTGTTGCTTTGAGAGTCTAGTGGTTTGGTGGTGAAAGGTATCGGTTGTGGTTTGTGTCAGTTAAGTGGTTTGTTTAGCTGGAAGGAAGTGGTTGTTCCTTGGTGCTAAGTGTTGTTGTAGCTTGGTGGTTGAGTTTCCGAGTGCTGAAGTGGTTTAGCTTTTAAGTTGCTGTGAAGGGTTGTGTTCGTTCTTGGCAATCTTTGAAGAGTTCTGAAGCTGTTGTGTGTATTTTGGTTCAGTGATGTTCTGGTAATGCAAGTGTTCTGGTTGAGTATGTAGTGAAAGGGCTGTGAAAGATCGAAGGTTTTCGTTGGTGGTTTGAGTTCTTGTGAGCAGTGGTTGGCTAGTTGTGGTTAAGAAGTTCTGTTGAAGTCTGTTGATGGTATGTGGAACGGCTAAAGGTTTCAAGTTGAGGTTGTGATGTGATTCTGGTTTTTGGTGCTGGTGGGCTGTTATGGTAATGTTTTGATGGATGTAAAGGATTGTCAGCTTCGTTAGAGAGTTTGTGTGAACAGTTGATGTTAAGGATTTCTGCTTGTTGGGAAAATCTTTGGGAAAAGGTTTGGGAATCGCAAGAGTTGTTGAGGTTGAGAGGTTACCTAGTGGCTGAGTTGGTTTGGTTGTTGTCTTTGTGTAGACAAGTGTTAGAAGATGTGTATTACAGTGTTGTTTGCTGTAAGAGCTGAAGTTTCTCAGGTTGACGTTGGGTTTGTGTATTGTCTGGTTGTGTGAAAGGTTAAGTCGTGGTTACCTTTGAGAGTTTGGATTTGTGAACAGTGAGTGGTGGAGGTTGGTGTGGAAAGTGATCAGTGGTGTTGGTTAAGGCTTTTGTGTTGTTTTGTGTGTTGCTTTGAGAAGGTTCTGTTTTTCTTTTCGCCGGTTGAAATTTCGAGGACGAAATTTCCTAAGGGGGGGAGAGTTGTAACGCCCCGGATTTGGGCTCAGAAGTTTTGGCGTTGACCGGTTCGGTCAAAGTGCTGATCGAATATATAAGAGTGAATTTAGGAAAGCCTAGTTCGGGTTGCATTAAAAATATGGAAAAAATATTCTAAAATCATATTTTAATATATAAAGGTGAACTGTGAAATCAATTTTGGAAAATGAGGTTCGGAAGGTTGACATTTTGGCTAGTGACCAAAATGTAATTTTTGAAAGTTGCGGGACAGTTTTATAAAGGATTGAAACTTTGAATCTTTAAGGAGCTATTATTCCAAAAAGGATTTCTCCAGATTTTTCTAAGATATTTTAAGTCTAAAATCTGATTTTAAAGATTTAGAGAAGGAGGGAAATCATTTTAACCAATTTCCAACTAATTTTCTATTTTCTCTCAAATTCTCTTTTCTCTCATTTTCTCTCTACCCAAACAAGATTTCCTCAGATTTCTTTCTCTGATTTTGACATCCTAAACTCTCATTTCAATTCTTATTTGATTCCTAATCATCTCATCATCAAAACCTCACAATTTACAAGTTGATTCATCAAGCATTTTGGCTCTAAAATGGAGAAATTCAAGTTTGGAGGTAAGAACGTCCTTCTCCTCTAAACTATCAGTTCTTTACTGAAATTCCTAAGTTCTCAATCCTTGATTCATGTTTTATTAAAGGCTTTTCAATTGAGATCTTGATTTTTGGCTAAAATGCAAGATTTGGTGATTTTGGTGAAATTTTCGTGTGATCTGTTTAAGCAGGGTTTTGAGGTGTTAAAATGATGTTAAATGAATGCTAAAATGATTAGAAGTTGAGGTTTAATCAATGCAATCCCGGATAGGTTGAATTTCCTAAGTTTGGCTTGAGTTTTTGGTTGTTTTTGGAGTGTTTTTGGTGATCTGTTATACCTGGAGGTATAAGGACGTGGTTGTGATCATTTTGCATGTTATTTGATGTATAAAAATGGTTAGAAGTGATGGATCTTGGCTGGGTTAAGTTTTGGAAGTGTTTGGAGATGATTTCGGTTGTGTTTGGTAGCCAAATTGTTAGATTTGTGATGAGCAGCGAGTTGTGTTGATGTTGCTGGTGTTTTAATGCATATGGATGCATTAATGCTCTGTTTTTATGTGCTTGAAACAGGGGAGGTTGGTCCTTGAGCTTTGGAGGTGTTTTCGGAAGGTTTCGGAAGCTTGGAAAGCTTGTTGGCTAGGCTTGTTTGGTAATCGGTGAGTGAAGTTGGGATTTCAGCTTTTGAAACAAGGTTTGAAGGTTTTTGGGAGCTTAGTTTAAGTCTAAACAACTTTGCTAAGCTCAAGAGTAAGTGAAGAGGTTTTTGCTTTTGGATTGTGTATGATTTGGTTTTAAAATCAATTGTGGTTGATGATTGATGTGCATGTGTTTTTGCATGGTTTAATTCTGTTTTGTAAGCATGTTTTAGCATGGTTTAATGCTGGTTTTGAAAGTCAATTGAAAAGGATGCTCAAGGTAAGAGATCCTTGGTTATGTTTATGGAAATTGTGATTTTGATGCATAGTGATGCATGTTGTTCATTGGCTTTGTATGATGCTTAAAAACAGTGAGTTGATGATGATTAATGATGATAATTGTACCTTTTGCATATTGTTTATGCATGTGAATCATTAAGCTAATGATGTGGTGGTTTTGCATTATGTGTATGCATGTGAATCATTGAGCTAATGATGTGATGACCTTGCATTGTGTTTATGCATGTGGAACATTGGATATTATGGTAAGATGGTTATGATGGCAAGAGATGTGAATGGTTCTTGGTTCGTTGATCGGGTATAATTAGCCGGCTATAGGATTGGGTGCACCGTGAATAAAGTCGCCTTGAAGGCGGAGTGGTCAAGTGTGGACCGGTGAGACTCCCCTCGAGTTTTCCTAACGAGAAGAGGTCATAGTGGAGGTTGTTGCCCACTCGAGGACCTATGTTGTAAAGGTCATAATGGAGGTTGTTGCCCATTCGAGGACCTTGGTTAAGTAAAGGTTATAAGGTGGTTAAAAGTCCTTATGTGAGAACCTTGTACTTGTTAAGATCACAATGGCTATGGTTAAGTCCATGTGTGGATCTTGTGTGTGATGTCCCGTTCCTCGTTAGATGATGTCTACAACTACCAATCGGTTATGCAAAGGTTGTATGGTGGTTGAAAGTCCATACGGAAAAGACCTTGTGCATGTCAAGGGTGTATGGCGGATGGAAGTCCATACATGGTAACCTTGAGGAAAAGCTAAGGTTGTATGGTGTTTAAAAGTCCATGCATGGGAACCTTAGGTTGTTAAGGTCAAATGGAGGTTGATGCCCATTTGGAAGACCTTGGATTGGGTAGGGTGTAGGAAGCGTTGGGACACGCTTGTAATCCGCGTATCCGATCGGGTTGAAAAGTTGGAAAGTGAATATGGTTGATCTCTTGGAAGCCAATATAATGTTCTTGATCATGTGAAGCATGGTATTGCTTGAAATGATGCATGGTTGCATGTGAAGCATGAGATGCTTGAATTGATGCATGTTTGCATGAGAAGCATGAGATTGCTTGGTAAGATGCATTGTTGCATGAGATGTGTATAATGCTAGTAAAAGCATGTTACTTGTATGTTGAACAAGTGTTGGTCATCATTTGATAAATGATGCATAAGAGCATGGATCACCTATGTTGCATTGGAGTCATGTATGACTTGTTGTTAAAGGCATGTGATGATGATGTTATGATATTATGTTGCCTTGGTTAAATGCATGTGAAAGGATATTTGAATTATGGTTTTAATGGTTTCTTACTTGTTATGGCTTTCAAGTTATGAAAGGTATGTTGTGGGAAGGATGTGTTTTCCATGGTTTTGTTTAAGCTTGGCATATGGTGTTTATGCATGTTTTGAGCTTGATGTTGAAAAGAGTTTTCGAACATGGTTTTGGAAAGCAAATCGGGTTGGTTTTAAAGTGTTTTAAAGACCCGCTGCATTGATGGTGTTTTGGTTTTGAGCATTCCTCACTAAGCATTATGTGCTTACGCTCCTTTTTGTCCATCAATGCAGATTCTTGAGGTTTGGGCAGCAAGGAGCAAGGGATTCAAGGTGGACTCCAATGGAGATGTATGTCTCGGTGAATAGCTATAGTTAATAAGGGCAATGGGGTAGAATCTCTCGGATTGTTGTTATTGTGATCGTATGTGTTGATCAAGAATGTTTAAGTACTGTTGTTAATGTTGTTGAAACATGAATTGATTTGATTGTGTTTGAATTGAAAGGTTTATGCATGAAAGATAGCTTAAGTAGGAAGCATGCTATATGATTTGGGGCTTTTCATATGAGTTGTTTAAATGTTGAATTGTTGGTGCAATTGAGGTCCTTGCATGTTGTATGATTAAGTGATATGGTTTGGTGATGTTTATTTGAGGTTTGAAGCATGTTTGTTGATGTTTTCAAGTCTATTTTCATGCAGGGGTATCGGTACTCGGGCTTGCGTATCGATACGCCTGAGCTAAATATGCTCATTTCTGCCCAGACGTATCGGTACGGGTGTGCGGGTATCGATACAAATCTGGGAAAAGTTTGAATGCCGTATCGGTACGGGGGATACCGTATCGATACCGTTGCTCGAGTTTGGTTACTGACTTCCCCGCGTATCGATACTACTTCAGGCGTATCGATACGGGTTCTGTTATTTCAGTTGAAAGAATCTTTAAATGTTTTGTAAAGTTTGCATTTTGGTCCTGAATCTTGTTTGAGCAATTGTATGAGTTCGGGATGTACGTTTGAGTTGAATTTTGGCAGAGAAGCATGAAACATGATTAATTTCAAGTCGGTAACTTAAAATCTGGTTAAGTCCTTAAAGTTTTCAGAAATTACAATTTGGTCCCTAAAGTTGTAATTTGTTCAATTGGGTCCCTGTTGGATTTCTGATGTTTGTGATCTTTGAGCATGGTCTTTGTGTGATCCCATCTAAGGTTAATGTGCATCTAGTTAAGTTTAAAAAGAAAAAAAAGGGTCGTTAATCAAGGTTGACTTTCGGGTTGACTTTGGTTTTCCCCGTGTAATCTTCGTAGTTCGGGTCAACCGTCTAGGCCGGGCTACGGGGGTTACATTTGGTGATGTTTATTTGAGGTTTGAAGCATGTTTGTTGATGTTTTCAAGTCTATTAAGCAAGGATACCGTATCGATACCGTTGCTCGAGTTTGGTTACTGAAAGTTGAGTTCGGAAGGTTGACATTTTGGCTAGTGACCAAAATGTAATTTTTGAAAGTTGCGGGACAGTTTTATAAAGGATTGAAACTTTGAATCTTTAAGGAGCTATTATTCCAAAAAGGATTTCTCCATATTTTTAATGCAACCCGAACTAGGCTTTCCTAAATTCACTCTTATATATTCGATCAGCACTTTGACCGAACCGGTCAACGCCAAAACTTCTGAGCCCAAAACCGGGGCGTTACAGCAACTCAACTGCAACTTTTCTGCTAAACGCATCGGCCACTACATTTTCCTTACCCGGATGGTACTCAATAGTCAAATCGTAGTCTTTCAACAGCTCAAGCCATCTTCTCTGTCTCAAGTTCAACTCTCTCTGAGTCATCAGATACTTCAAGCTTTTATGATCAGTGTAAACCGTGCACTTCTCACCATACAAGTAGTGACGCCAAATCTTCAACGCAAACACAACTGCGGCTAACTCAATGTCATGCGTAGGGTAGTTCTTCTCGTGCACCTTCAACTATCTCGAAGCATAAGCAACAACTCTCCTTTCTTGCATCAGAACACAACCTAAACCTACGTAGGAAGCATCGCTATAGATCACGAACTCTTTCCCTGAAACTGGTTATACCAACACTGGAGCATTCGTCAAAGCTTCTTTTAATTTCTCAAAAACCTTATGTCTCGCATCTGACCACTCAAACTTAACTCCATTTTGCAACAATTTAGTCAACGGAGCAGCTACTCTAGAGAAACCATCAACGAACCTCCTATAGTAACCGGCTAGTCCTAGGAAACTCCTAATCTCGGTCACTGACTTAGGTTGTTTCCACTCAACAATAGCTTCAATCTTCTTCGGATCAACTCGGATACCTTCAGTTGATACCACATGGCCAAGAAACACAACCTCTCTAATCCAAAACTCACATTCACTCAGCTTAGCATACAACTGATACTCATCAATCTCTGCAAAACAAGTCTCAAGTGCTCATCATGTTCCTCTTCTGATCTCGAGTACACAAGGATGTCGTCTATGAAAACAACTACATATCAGTCTAGATAGTCTTGGAAAATTCTGTTCGTCATGTCAATGAAAGTTGCTGGTGCATTCGTGAGCCCAAACGGCATCACAAGGAACTCATAATGACTGTATCTAGTCCTAAATGCTGTCTTTGGAACATCACACTCCTTTACCTTTAACTCATAATACACTGATCTCAAATCTATCTTCGAAAACACAGAGGCACCCCTCAACTGATCAAACAAGTCATCTATACGAGGCAACAGATACTTGTTCTTTATTGTCAACTGGTTTAACTGCTTGTAATCGATACACATCCTCATGCTGCCATCCTTCTTCTTCACAAACAACACGGGAGCACCCCAAGGGGAACTATTAGGCCTAATAAAACCTCGGACTAACAACTCCTGAAGCTGACTTTTCAACTCTTTCGGAGCCATACGGTACGGAGCAATAGAAACTGGAGTAGACCCTGAAACAGTCTCAATCACAAACTCTACATCTCTGTCAGGAGGCAAACCCGGTAACTCTTCTGGAAACACATCCGGATAATCACAAATTGTTCTAATATCTTTCGGTCTAACCTCACTCATATTCGGATTCATCACATACACTAAATAAGCCCCACAACCGGAGTCCATCAACCTATGAGCCTCTAAAGCTGACACAGCGTTCGACAAGAACTTAACGTTCTCGCCCACTACCACTACCTCGTAGCTATCAGAAAGCTTCAACGAAATTCTCTTTGTCTCAAAATCTACACTAGCTCGGTGCTCAATCAACCAATCCATACCCAAAATAATATCAAAACCGTAAAACGGAAGCTCCATCATATCAACAGGAAACACATGACCCTGAATCTTCAGCGGACACCTCATATACATCCGTCTAACTTCAACTGTCTCACTGAAGGAACTAGTCACATGCATACCTACGTCTAAAATCTCAACAGGTATGTCTAATGTCTTTGCATGCTCACTCAAAATGTAAGAATGCGTGGAACCCGAATCAACTAAGGAAAGCAAAGGCATGGACTGAAACTCAAAATTAGCTGCTATCACATCTGTGTCATTCCCTGCCTCCTTCTGTGCGTAGACTCTAGCTGGTCCACCGGCCTCTGGATGAACTGCCACTACATGAGCAAGATTCCTTGGTGCCTCTATCCTAGGTGCATCAGCCCTCAGCTGGAAGTAACCACGACCGCGCCCACAGCCTCTCTGGTAGTCGATCGCTCTCGCAAGAGCCTATGCCTGAATCGGTGCATGTGCCGCCTAATGTGGACACTCTCTCCTGAAGTGGTCTCTCGATCCACAGTTCCAGCAAGCATGATAGTTTCCCTAACACTCTCCGGAATGTTGTCTCCAACATCGGGCACACTCGGGCAAACGCCCTCCAGCTCTCTGGCCCTGATGGCCTCTACCATGGTGGCCACCGCCACGCCTATGATCAAACTGATGTCCACTGCCCCGATGCCTCTTGGCATCACCACGATCAAAGTTGTTGTGCCTCTTCCCTGAACTGGATCCTCCCGAACGCTTGGTCTGCCCCAAGCTATGCTCGATGTCCTTGACCCATGCGACCAAGACATCAAAATCAGAATAATCTGAAGCCAAGGTGTACCTCTTGACTTCCTCATGAAGTCCATACCTGAACCGATCACAACGGACCCTCTCAGTAGGAACCAACTCCGGAGCATACTGACTCAGTCGGACAAAGCGGATCTCATAATATGTCACTAAGGTGTCTCCCTGAACAAGAGCCATGAACTCCCGCTTCTTCTCATCTAAATATCTCGGGCCCAAATACCTCTTTCTGAAAGTTGTCTCAAATAAGTTCCAACTGATCCAAGCCTCAGGCACGCTGGTACTAATGGTGACCAACCAAGTGTAGGCATCACCCTGAAGAACCGAAACGACACAGCCCAACTTACGAGCTCCAACACATCCTATCTA
The DNA here is from genome assembly GCA_958450335.1 of Hibiscus tridactylites. Classification (NCBI taxonomy): domain Eukaryota; kingdom Viridiplantae; phylum Streptophyta; class Magnoliopsida; order Malvales; family Malvaceae; genus Hibiscus; species Hibiscus tridactylites. Next base: position 45,423,218 of record OY288281.1, read on the forward strand.
AGCCAGAATACGGACTGTCTTATCTAACCACAACTCTGATCTCTCAAGTGTAGATCCCCTGAACTCATCTGCTCCTAGGCTACGAAGCCTCTCTAAAGGTAAGCTAGCATCATCTCCTCTCGGTTGAGCTGTAGCATGAGCTCCGGCAACCGCAGCCTGAAACGCTCCCACTATAGCTTGAACTAGCGGAGCCATAACTATCCCTGCAGGACCTTGGCCACCCTAGCCAACCTGAGGTCCTGCTCCCTCAGCTCCAGCCTCGCCTCCCGCTTCAGGCTGAGGAGGTGGTGGTGGAGGAGCTCTGACTCCAACAGCAGGCTCTTCCACAGGAGCCTCTACTCCAACCACCGACTCATTAATAGGAGCCGCAACATGGGGTTCCTAACGAACCAACCTCGGTCTACCTCTAGGCCTCAACATAACCGCTCACAAATAACAACTACAACAACAACAACATACAAGACTTGGGTTAGCAAGGGCAAGGGTCCAAGTGGCTCAAGTATGTTTCCCTCACTTAAAAATCCTTTTTCCGATGTAATAGAAGCAATAGGACTCTACTCAACATGCTTCAAACAACATACATATACGATCAATCAAGCAAACACCAACGCATACTTGTTAAACAAGCAAACATACTTACATGGCAAGCAAACACCGTGCAATTGCAATACAAGAATTTAACTTACCTCACTTACTTGCCCGAGGTCTCAGAAACCTCAGGCTCTGATACCAACAAGTGTAACCCCCTCGTCCCAGTCCAGGTGACTAACCGGTTCGAGCGACTGACCGGTCCGAGCGGACTACACGGGGAAAACCGAGGCGAAACCTGTTAAAGCTCCACTTCGGTTAACAACCCGAGAAAACTTTTTCATTTAATTATTATCTTGTCTAGATGCTTTAATACATCCTATGTGAATCAACGACAACGGAAGCAACAAGCGAGGCGAGACAATCAAATAAACAATTTAAAACAGCCCATTTTAGATTATACAACAGGCTGTATCGATACACTAGAAAAGGGTATCGATACGCCTTGACTAGGTCAACTGCCCAAGGTCAAGCCAGGGAGACCGTATCGGTACATTGGTTGATCGTACCGATACGCCCTCACTGGTCAACTTCTCACGGTCAACGATACAAGACCGTACCGATACACCCTAGACACCGTACCGATATGCCAAAATCTCGTCAATATCTCAGATTTTAAGAGAGGTTTTGGCGTATCGATACACCCTTGTGTACCGGTACGCTAGGCCAAACTTGAGTCCCACAGTGTAGGAACGTATCGATACAGCCCTTGGGCGTACCGATACGCCCTGCACTACAACACTCAAATTTGCAGCAAAACGCGACAAGACTTAACTCTAGTTGCAAATTAAGACTCACCTAGCCACAAGCAAACATACATACAACTTACAACATCCATGGAACGGCATACAAAACATTTTAAAACGAACAAGGAGCAATCAACAACATTCTCATAGCAAACCATAGGGGAAAATAAGGTTTAAACATAAACATGTTAAAAGCATAGAGTCAAGGCCACAAGGCCATCATACAAGCATAAGCAAGCCATAAACAAAACGTCCACATACTATAGGAGTTTAAACATGCTCCTAACACAAACAACGACACAAATCCAAAATACTCAAATCCCATTGCTTGTCTATTACATCTTAACTTAAAAGTCCATACTTGATGATTAAGATAGCACAACTAGCACACTTGGAGGCCCTCTCCTTGCACAAGCAACCCACGAACTAAGGATCTACATTATCAAACAAAAGAGAGCATAAGCGTAAAGCTTAGTGAGGGTAAGCTCATAAAACAAACCTCAACAATGCAGGGTCCAAGCACGAGCAACACAACCAAGGAAGAATGCATGTTTTCTTACCTTCGAAGCCACAAGAGTCAAAATATATATGATGCATGAACATAATCTCAATATCATGCCATGCTCAACAAGTCCATAAACACAACCATATGGAAACACATATACCAAACGTAATGGCACCTAGCTATGACTCGAATACGCAGATAACAACCGTTGGAACTCACATCCAACACTCAACCTTTAGCTTACGGTGGGATTACACTCATCACCGTTTCACGCGGAGGGGATTCCACTCATCCTCACGCTTCGTCGATGGGATTCCACTCATCACCGACTAACATATAAAATAAGATTTCTGGGCGTACCCGTACTCTATCTTGATGACTACCATCACCAAGACCACGTGCGTATTTCGACTATCGTGTGCACACTAAACATCCTAATGATCGATCATTATACCCAAGCATACTAGTGCCAATACTACTCATTTCATTAATCAACCTCACAACTTTCTTACCAATTTCCGTGCTTAGCACGTACTCACCATGATTTACCATCATGCACAAACCACATTCCACAACCACATGCATATCACAATGCATCAAACATCATGCCTCAACACACATGTATATCACAATATACATAACAACATTAATCACAATTAAAACATGAGGCATACACAACATTTAAAGTTCAACCAAAATCTCTAACTAAAGCTTGGGATTAGACTACCAATCTAATCCCAACTCTAGGTAGGTTTACCAAGCCCGACCTAGGTCCACATGCTTGAACCAACGTTTGAAAACCAATTTAAAACGAAGAACCACTCACCGACTACTCCAAGCTCAACAACTCAAGTTGATCAATCCACCAAGCTGTCCGGCTTCGTTCCCGAGGCTTCACCAACACAATTCCTTGTTTCTAAACAATCCAACAAAATCAAAACAACTACATTTCAATCCTCAATCACTGTAGCAAACCCGAAACACAAACCAAGCATCAAATTCAAGCCAAGACACTACTAAAACCCACATTTTCGAGCAGCCCAAAAGCACAGCCAAAAACCATCGATTCCAACAATTTTAATACACCTAATAGCTTCCAAAATAACCCATAAACATCAACCAACCATCAGTCAACAATTTCTAACACAAAACAGCCCCAAAAACCAACCTTTGAACTCCCTAAAACCTCCCTAAAACCCAAATCCGGGAATCATTATAAAACCTTGTAAAAATTAGGTATGTTGGACCTTTTGGATAGTAAACAACTTATCTAACAACAACGAATCAAAAGCTCAACTAAAAGCTAACAAAGTTTGGATTTTTATCATCAAGAACTCAAACCCCCAAGATGTAAAATAGTGAGCTTCAATGAAAACAAAATACATGGGAAGAAAGAGGAAGATGAGGGTAATAAGAAAATGAATTTACCTTTGAAAAGCCTTCAAAAACAAGCAAGAATGGTGATGGAACAGTGATGGGAGATGGGGAGGAGAAAACTCACATTCAAAACTTGGTGAGGAAGAAGATAGGTAAAAATCTTGGGTATTTGATATAAAAATAAAAATGCGTTTTATTTTACATGTCCCAATAATTACAAGATTGTCATTAATGAAATGGCTATTGGGCTTTGGTTTAAAATTTGGGTCCAACACTTTTGTTTTATTTTGCAAACAAAACCCGAACCATTATTTTAATTGACCCGACCCCCAAACCCGGGTGTTACAATCTTGCCCTTGGCAACCTAGACGATGAAGAAGAACGCCAAATACTCGCTGCTGCGCAATTGGACACTCGCACTCCAAAACAAGAACAAGATGAAAATCTTGAACAAAAAAAAGAACTCATAAGAGAACTTTAAAAGAAACAATTGTAATTGATCTCTGAATTGAAGGAATTGTACAAAGCAAATGAGCTTATTTATAGGCTAGTAAAACCCTAATACAAAGGAAAAGAAGTTTAATTTAATCTAAAAGACTAACTAGATTAATAATAATGATAAAATAGAATATTATCTTAATTAAAAGAGATAAGAATATTATCTCAATTAAAATAGATAATATTATCCTAAAAAAATAATACAATTATCTCAATTAAAAGAGATGAATACAGTCCAAATAACTGTAGAAATTTATCCAGAATATTCTCAAAATTAAATTTTCGTTCTGGACTTTGACTGTGGGTTTGGACTCCAGTTTTGGGTTATTTTGGCATCTTTTCAGCTCATCTGACCCAAATTTGACTTGTTTTAACATCAAGACTTTTTTATGAGTTTGATTTGCATGAATAATCAAGCCTGCCTCTTTCCGGGATCAATTTTCTAAAACTTCAAAGTGAATCTAGCGGACATCTAACACTCCATTCGAAGCGTCTTTAACACATTCAATTTCCTTCAATTCTTCAAAAATAAAGCTTTTCAAAACGTATTTAACTTCAATTTGAGTTGTTTAGCTTTACTTCTTGTAATTGAGCCTGTTGGAATCGTTAGGTCGAAATCTGGACTTGAGCCTATGGTGCTCATATCAGCATGACATGACAAAAAGTGACTGATGATAACAATTTTGTTAATCAACAACAGTCAAAAGGTGAGATTGATACAATTCAAGAATTTGAGTGTTAAACCTATCAAATTAAAAAATAGGGAAAACATTTTTGATTTTAAAAGACTATAAGAGATCAATTTATGCAATTAAAATGAGAAACTTAGGGTCCATTTGAATTTAGAAAACATTTTCTATTAGCGGATGATGTTCATCATAAGTGTAACCCCCTCGTCCCGGTCTGGTCGGATGACCGATCCGAGAGGGCCACACGGGGAAAACCGAAGCGAAACCCGTTAAGGTTCCTCCTCGGTTAACGACCCAGAAAATTTCTTTTTTAATTTTCTCTTCTCTAAATGCACACTTAATTCCTATGTGATCACAACAACGGAAGACGAGCATTAGCAAAACAGTAACTCGAACAACTTAAGAAAACAGTCCATTTTTATGTAATTTAACAGACCGTTTCGAAACACCCTCAAGGTGTATCGAAACGCCTTGACCAGGTCAACCCAACTAAGCCTACACGAGGAAGCCGTTTCGGAACAGGGGTCAACCGTTCCGAAACACCCTCCCTGGTCAACTTCTCGTGGTCAACGAGATTTGACCGTTTCGAAACACCAAGGACCCGTTTCGGTACGCCTATATCTCGTCAATTTCTCAAAATTCCAGTAGCAAAAACGTACCGAAACAGCCCCTATCCGTTCCGAAACGGCTGGCCAAAAGCAAAGGGACCGTATCGAAACAGGGTGGCCCGTTTCGAAACGCCCCCTGTCTGCAGACTCCATTCGACTGTTTTAAGACACAAGGATGCCCCAAAACATCGACAAAACACCCAACAATACTCCAACAACATACTAGCAATTAATCCTATGGCAAACCAACTTACAAGCATGCTTTAACATCATTTAAACGAGACTGAACTCCAAGGTTTAACATCACAAACCATGCATTCATACATATCATAAAAGGAGCAAGCATTCACGTAGCCCACACTTAGACAAATTCAAGATAGCAAAACTAACAAGGGTTCAAGAAAGGCATACATCTCAAGCCAAATAACAAACACATACGAGGCATGGATTTAGGCAATCACTCAAGCATTTGGCAAGTCATCATAATTACAATCCAAGTCAAATCATAAACACGAAACACACATAGGAGTCTAACATGCTCTTAAACATCAGCATCATACTTCAAAAGCATTACGACACGACACCTATCCCATTGCTTTACTATTACAATCTTTAAATTTAAACATCATACTTGAGCTAACCGTAAGCAACACTTGGAGGCCTTTCCTTGCCCTTGCCACCCACAAGCAATTGATCTGCATTGTCGAACAATAGAGAGCGTAAGCATAAAAGCTTAGTGAGGGTAAGCTCTTTAAAAACAAACCTCGACAATGCAGGGTCCAAGCACGAGCTACAACCAAGATAAAATGCATGGTCTTACCTCCGATCCACGCGAGCCATAAATATAGATGATGCATGAACATATATTCAATATCATGTCATGCTCAACATGTTTAAATCCACAACATATGAAATCACATATATTACACCATGTTAGCAACACATCCCAAAACACATTGGTTCACAATTAACCACATATTGGCAACATAAACTACAATCTGTATTGGCACCTAGCTATGACTCGAATACGCGGATAACCGTTGGAACTCACATCCAACAACTCAACCATTACCTGACGGTGGGATTACACTCATCACCGTTCACGCGGAGGGGATTCCACTCATCCTCACGCCCCGTCGATGGGATTCCACTCATCACCGACTAATATAAATACAATTTCCGGGCGAACCCGTACTCCTCCTTGGTGACTCAACGCCACCAAGGCCACGCGCGACTTTTGACTCATGTGTACACACTAACATCCTAATGATCGATCATTTGTACCCAAGCATACTAGTGCCAATACTACACATTTCATTAATCATTCATAATGTCAATTCATAACACTTCCGTGCTTAGCACGTACTCACCATGACTTACCATCATGTACAAACCACATTTCCATGCCTAGCATGTACTCACCATGATCCTCGGATCATGAAACCACCTCATAATATCATTTCACATGTCAACACCACATGTACAACATTAACAACCATATCACATTATAGTTTACACATGTGTATAACCATATCATATCTATCATCAACATGCATATAACAATACATCAAACATGCCCCAACATACATGTATACAACATATACATAATCAACACCATCCCAAATTAATACGAGGCATATACAACCATTAAAAAGTGCAACCAAAGTCTCTAATCAAAGCTTGGGATTAGGCTACCACTCTAATCCCAACTCTAGGTGGGTTTACCAAGCCCATCCTAGGTTCACATGCTTGAACCAAATACTCAAAACCATTTTGAAAATATTTAACCACTCACCTAAGCTTCTAAGCTCCAAGCCAAGCAAGCAACCTCCCTCAAATTTCCGGATTTCTTCCCGAAGCTTCTCCAACACAAATTATCGCTTCCAAACTACCTCAAACACAATTCAAACAATTCCAAATCAGCCCAACATCAAAAGACCAACCCGGAACACAATTCAAATTCAATTTACAACGTTGCAAGCCATGACCAAACCCCATACTTTGCAATTTCGGACAGCCCACATACCCCTTCCAAAATCCATGTTTCCAACACCCGTTGCACCCACAAATGACCCCAAATCAACCCCTAACCATAGCACTACCATTGGGCTATCAATTCCCACCTAAAACAACCCCCAAAAATCACCCAAAACCCTTCAAAAAAACCCATTTTTACTCAATTTCGGGAATTCATCAAAATCCAACCAAATTAATATATAATGTGCATTTTAACATGATTAAGCAAAACCCCAACTCAATTTATCAAAACCAAATGAAAAACCCCCTTAAAAATCCGAACTTGATATAAACCCTAATTTTTTAAAAGTTCATGGTTTTAAAGTCAATGACCATGGATAGATAGGAAATGGAAAGGAGAGTTCAAATATGTGATTACCTTTCAAAACCCCTTTGAATTGATGAAGAAATCAAGGGATGTAAGCTTGAAGTTTGAGAGGGTTTGAAGATGGTGGTGGGTGTTTCACATGTTGGAAAATAATGGGAAAAGGGGAGAAGATGACAACTTTGAAAGTTGTCATCCTTTTTAAAAGTTTTTGGGCAAATTACAACATAAGCCCTTCCCTTTTTACTAAAGTTCAATTAGGCCACATTTTAAGTTGGATTTATTTTAATTTAATTTTATTGACTCGAACTATAAACCCAGACAACTCCTAACCCCAAAACACGGGTGTTACAACTCTCCCCCACTTAAGGAAATTTCGTCCCCGAAATTTATCGATCACGGAGGGCCACTGAAACATGCACCTCCACGCATTCCTCTCTCACCACAACATACTAACCAACTCGAAAGACTTACCACGCAACACTTGCTATCTTACACTATGATCTCAACTGATTCTTCAAGGCATGCCAATTTCAAACTCAACTCAATCTCTTCAACAAATATAGCACGGAACAGATCTGACTCACATTTCTGAATCATAGATACACGAAACACATCTCAAACCCCTTTCTAACTCTGGTGGTAACCGCAACAGATAACAACAGAACTAGCCCGATTCACAAACTCATACAATACTGCTTGAACACTTGACTCATAACTTTCTCTGACTGATCCTCTGTCTTCATCAATTAACCAAACACTATGCAGACGTCTTCAAAATTATTCTAGTTGAAATCTCGGATCTTTATTACTCGCTTCCATTATGAACCTTCCACGGATGTAACAACTAGAAGAAACTGAAGCTCGGTCTTGACACGCTGGCAATTTACACTTACTCTCATGCTGAACCACATTATTCATCCACTCAATCCAGAAGTACTCATGTTCAACCCACAATACGTCTTCACACAACTCAGATGCAATACAAATAAACTGTCGTATGCTTCGGCCAACACAATGCGTCTCAAAACACTATGTCCATAGGTACAACTATTTTGCCTCTAAAAATGCAAACTCTATCATCTCTGAAACTGTATTCTGACGGTCTTCCTTCCACAATGTCTTGCACGTGAGGTGCCAAGAATCTGTCTTGCAACTGTCTCCCTTCAAGCATTCTGACTCAAAGTAGTCTCAACCCAAAACTCGGCCACAAAACTACTATCATTTGGTAAACTGAATCCGGCAATTACAACTCGTAACTCAACTACTAATCTAACAACAAATACAACTTGAAGCATTGGTTACTACGTTGACTCTCTTCGGATGGTACTCAATCTTGTTATTACAGTCTTCAAGCAATTCTAACACTTTATACTGTTCAAGTTACAACCCTTCCTAAGTCTTCAAATATTTCAAGCTCTGATGATACGTACATATACACGGTGCATTTCTTACTATACAAGCTTCGTCTCTAAGTCTTCGAAGCAAATACAACTGTAATTAGCTCTATGTCTCATATCGGATAACTCTTCTCTGATATAAGCTGATTCAAAGTCGAAACTCTCTTCAAAGTTTCTTTCGGTTTCTCAAGGGCTCATTGTCTAGCATCTAACCACACAACTGAACATTCTTCTGTAGCAATCTATCAATGGAGCAACTATCTTCAAAAGGCTATTTACAGTTCTCGGAAAGTAGCAATGCTAGACCTAGGAACTATAGATATCTGTCACAGTCTTCAACTCCTTCCAACTCATGTCTTCTTTTGCTTACTTGGGATTTTTCTCTAACACACTCGGTTGAACTACTTGTCCTAGAAGAACATCTTCATTAACTCGGAGCTCACGTTGGCTCAACTTGGCATACCACTGATTCTCTAAAAGGTTCTACCACACTAACTTCAAAGATTGTCATGGCCTTCTTCGGTACGTGGATATACTCATGTGTCATCTATGAGAACTATTACAACTAATCAAGGAACTCGGGAGAATATTCTGCTCAACATCTCTATGAAGGTAACTAATACACTAGTCAAACAAAACGGCATAACTCAGAGCTCAAGGTGATCACATCTCGCCCCTAAAGTTGTCTTCGGTACTTCAACTTTTCTCACTTTCAACTGGTAGTAAACGGATCTCAAACTAATCTTCAAATAGACTGAAGCACACACTAACTGACCAAAAAAAATCATTGGCACTCGAAAACGGATACTAATCATTCAATGTCACTTGTTTCAATTGTCTGAAATCTAAATATATTCTCGTACTGTCACTCTTTCTTCGACACAAATTCCACTGTAGAACTCTAAGATGATGCACTGGGCCTAATGAATCTAAGGTCTAACAAGTCTCGAAGTTAATTCTTCAACATTCTCAATTCTTTTGGGAACCATAAGATACAGAGAAATCAAAATAGAAGCAACCTCGAAAACGATCTCAAGAGCAAACTCTTCTTCCCTGTTAGAGGACAAACCGGACAATTCTTGCAACCACTTCTAGGAAAATCACAAACTATCCTAACATTCTGCGGTCTAATCTTCATTCAATAATCAAATCCATCACAATTGCTAAGCAAGCTTGTCAACTAAACTCAATCAATCTTCGACCTCTAAAACTGGATCAACATTCGACAAGAAGTTCACATCCTCACCTACCACTATAGTCACACGGAAATCTGCAACTTCAAGTCAACTCTCTCTTCGTCTCAACGTATATCCTAGCTTTGTGCTCCACAAGCCAAATCATGTCAAAAAGATACATCGAAACCGTAGAAAGACAATCACTTCACATCTACTAGAAACTAGTAACCCTGAACCACCATCAAACACCTTATGTACATCTTTCTGATCACTACTATCTCCCTAAAGACTAGTCACATGTGTCCCTACATCTAAGGTCTCAACAAGGATATCTAATTTCTTTACATGCCCACACAAACGGACGAATCTGCAGAGATGGCAACTTCACAAGTACACAACTGATAGTCTTCGGTCCTCTTGTTTTCAGACTGATTCTTCTACAAAATCTTACTCTTCTAGACTATTCGTAGAGCATTTCAAAACTTCAAAAACGCAGTTCTGAGCACACACAGACAACCATGCCGGGAAACCACCCAGACGCACACTAGCCCCAAACACACAAATCGGTTCCCCTTCACGGATACTGATCGGCTGTCTTGCATCGAAATCATAGGCTGAACTCCAACGGTCACCAACTAACACTTCTGAAATTTAGATTACTCACACGAGACCCCTACCTAGATCTCGCCAAAAGAACTAAGGCACTCATACCTACCTCTGACACCTCATCGAGCACATTCAAACTTGCATGCTTGTTAACAACATACGGAAGTACGAACTCAGAACCAATCAGAAGAGACAAACTCAAAACTGTACCAAGGGCTTATCCACTATAACATAGATACCACTCTGACTCCCATTCATAGGTCTTCACTTCTTTTCACCAACTAATACCAGAATCGGTCTCGTCGTCTCCCACCAACAAGAATCAACTCACGTGCACGCGGACTCGAGCAAACAAATTGTACCTCAACTCCGGTACAACTATACTCCCCTAACTATAGGAAAGAACTTCCTCTACATCATCCCCATTTTCAAAAACCACAATTTCCACTTACCGATTCACGGCCCACACACGTTGGCCCTAAACTTACTAAAAGCAATAAATCAATCAACAATTTAACATACAAGTTGGGTTAGCAAAGGAAAGGTCCGAGTGGCTCAAGTATGATTTCCCTCACTTAAAATTCTTTTTCCGATGTAATAGAAGCAATGGGACTCTACTAAACATGTTTCAAACAAATCAGCACACATACATGCTCAACCAAGTATATAACAAGGCTTACTTGCTAAACAAGCAAACATATGCGTACCATCAAGCAACATATACTCTCAATCAAACAATCATACATTACAACATTCACGGATAACAAGCAACATGCTTTTAAACAAACAATCATCATACTTGTCAGACAAGCAGTCATACTTACAAAGCAAGCAAACACCGTGCATATCAATTCAAAACTTAAACTTACCTCACTTACCTGCCCAAGGTCTCGGTAACCTTAGGCTCTGATACCAACAAATGTAACCCCCTCGTCCCGGTCTGGTCGGATGACCGATCCGAGAGGGCCACACGGGGAAAACCGAAGCGAAACCCGTTAAGGTTCCTCCTCGGTTAACGACCCAGAAAATTTCTTTTTTAATTTTCTCTTCTCTAAATGCACACTTAATTCCTATGTGATCACAACAACGGAAGACGAGCATTAGCAAAACAGTAACTCGAACAACTTAAGAAAACAGTCCATTTTTATGTAATTTAACAGACTGTTTCGAAACACCCTCAAGGTGTATCGAAACGCCTTGACCAGGTCAACCCAACTAAGCCTACACGAGGAAGCCGTTTCGGAACAGGGGTCAACCGTTCCGAAACACCCTCCCTGGTCAACTTCTCGTGGTCAACGAGATTTGACCGTTTCGAAACACCAAGGACCCGTTTCGGTACACCTATATCTCGTCAATTTCTCAAAATTCCAGTAGCAAAAACGTACCGAAACAGCCCCTATCCGTTCCGAAACGGCTGGCCAAAAGCAAAGGGACCGTATCGAAACAGGGTGACCCGTTTCGAAACGCCCCCTGTCTGCAGACTCCATTCGACTGTTTTAAGACACAAGGATGCCCCAAAACATCGACAAAACACCCAACAATACTCCAACAACATACTAGCAATTAATCCTATGGCAAACCAACTTACAAGCATGCTTTAACATCATTTAAACGAGACTGAACTCCAAGGTTTAACATCACAAACCATGCATTCATACATATCATAAAAGGAGCAAGCATTCACGTAGCCCACACTTAGACAAATTCAAGATAGCAAAACTAACAAGGGTTCAAGAAAGGCATACATCTCAAGCCAAATAACAAACACATACGAGGCATGGATTTAGGCAATCACTCAAGCATTTGGCAAGTCATCATAATTACAATCCAAGTCAAATCATAAACACGAAACACACATAGGAGTCTAACATGCTCTTAAACATCAGCATCATACTTCAAAAGCATTACGACACGACACCTATCCCATTGCTTTACTATTACAATCTTTAAATTTAAACATCATACTTGAGCTAACCGTAAGCAACACTTGGAGGCCTTTCCTTGCCCTTGCCACCCACAAGCAATTGATCTGCATTGTCGAACAATAGAGAGCGTAAGCATAAAAGCTTAGTGAGGGTAAGCTCTTTAAAAACAAACCTCGACAATGCAGGGTCCAAGCACGAGCTACAACCAAGATAAAATGCATGGTCTTACCTCCGATCCACGCGAGCCATAAATATAGATGATGCATGAACATATATTCAATATCATGTCATGCTCAACATGTTTAAATCCACAACATATGAAATCACATATATTACACCATGTTAGCAACACATCCCAAAACACATTGGTTCACAATTAACCACATATTGGCAACATAAACTACAATCTGTATTGGCACCTAGCTATGACTCGAATACGCGGATAACCGTTGGAACTCACATCCAACAACTCAACCATTACCTGACGGTGGGATTACACACATCACCGTTCACGCGGAGGGGATCCCACTCATCCTCACGTCCCGTCGATGGGATTCCACTCATCACCGACTAATATAAATACAATTTCTGGGCGAACCCGTACTCCTCCTTGGTGACTCAACGCCACCAAGGCCACGCGCGACTTTTGACTCATGTGTACACACTAACATCCTAATGATCGATCATTTGTACCCAAGCATACTAGTGCCAATACTACACATTTCATTAATCATTCATAATGTCAATTCATAACACTTCCGTGCTTAGCACGTACTCACCATGACTTACCATCATGTACAAACCACATTTCCATGCCTAGCATGTACTCACCATGATCCTCGGATCATGAAACCACCTCATAATATCATTTCACATGTCAACACCACATGTACAACATTAACAACCATATCACATTATAGTTTACACATGTGTATAACCATATCATATCTATCATCAACATGCATATAACAATACATCAAACATGCCCCAACATACATGTATACAACATATACGTAATCAACACCATCCCAAATTAATACGAGGCATATACAACCATTAAAAAGTGCAACCAAAGTCTCTAATCAAAGCTTGGGATTAGGCTACCACTCTAATCCCAACTCTAGGTGGGTTTACCAAGCCCATCCTAGGTTCACATGCTTGAACCAAATACTCAAAACCATTTTGAAAATATTTAACCACTCACCTAAGCTTCTAAGCTCCAAGCCAAGCAAGCAACCTCCCTCAAATTTCCGGATTTCTTCCCGAAGCTTCTCCAACACAAATTCCCACTTCCAAACAACCTCAAACACAATTCAAACAATTCCAAATCAGCCCAACATCAAAAGACCAACCCGGAACACAATTCAAATTCAATTTACAACGTTGCAAGCCATGACCAAACCCCATACTTTGCAATTTCGGACAGCCCACATACCCCTTCCAAAATCCATGTTTCCAACACCCGTTGCACCCACAAATGACCCCAAATCAACCCCTAACCATAGCACTACCATTGGGCTATCAATTCCCACCTAAAACAACCCCCAAAAATCACCCAAAACCCTTCAAAAAACCCATTTTTACTCAATTTCGGGAATTCATCAAAATCCAACCAAATTAATATATAATGTGCATTTTAACATGATTAAGCAAAACCCCAACTCAATTTATCAAAACCAAATGAAAAACCCCCTTAAAAATCCGAACTTGATATAAACCCTAATTTTTTAAAAGTTCATGGTTTTAAAGTCAATGACCATGGATAGATAGGAAATGGAAAGGAGAGTTCAAATATGTGATTACCTTTCAAAACCCCTTTGAATTGATGAAGAAATCAAGGGATGTAAGCTTGAAGTTTGAGAGGGTTTGAAGATGGTGGTGGGTGTTTCACATGTTGGAAAATAATGGGAAAATGGGAGAAGATGACAACTTTGAAAGTTGTCATCCTTTTTAAAAGTTTTTGGGCAAATTACAACATAAGCCCTTCCCTTTTTACTAAAGTTCAATTAGGCCACATTTTAAGTTGGATTTATTTTAATTTAATTTTATTGACTCGAACTATAAACCCGGACAACTCCTAACCCCAAAACACGTGTGTTACAATAAGAGATCAAGGTTCAATCACTTTGTCTGCAACATATGTGGGCACAATCAAATAGTTAAGCATATCTATGAACAATACTACCTTGTAAGTTGTAATAACCTTTAGGCAATTAAAAAATATTTTTTATTTTTATTTTTGCAGAAAATATTTTTCATTTTTCAGTTTTTTTTTTAAAATTGAAAAACATGCTTGATTAATAGGGATAGAAACTTGTTTTCAAAAATAAAAATAATGAAAAAGTGTCTGGTATTTAACTTTTAAAAATAGAAATGAAAAATATTATTAAATATTAAAAATAAAATATAGTTAGAAAAAATATTAGTATAATAAATAAATAAATAAATAAAATATGAATAAATTAACCAAAGTTTCAAAAAATGGCATTGGAAAGATTTAAACTCGTGTTAGAATGAAGTTAAAATTAAAAGAAAAACTCTTATTTTCATATTTTTCCGCTTTCCTAAATCATTTTAAATAAAAAAATTATGTTTTCAACATTTCAGCTATTTTTATTTTCATTTTTTTAAAAATCATTTTCTAGTTTTCAACCAAACACGTTTTCTTCACTATTTTTCATTTTCCAAAAAAATAAAAATAAAACAGACTCAATTCTCTAAAACCAAATTGACGCTTAATTGCTGATTTGAGATTACTATAACGACAAAATTACCTCTTAAACCTATAAACTGGGGCGTTTGGTTCACGGAAAAAATTATTACCAAGAAGAATTATCTTTTCTGAAATTACATACTCATGTTTGGTTTAGGAGAATTCCCTACATTGGGTAATACTACATTATCAATAGTAGCTTATTTTTCCCAAAATGGTGGGAATGTCATTCCCACCATATCCTTAGATATTAGACAATTCCCAACACTTTGGACTAAAATACTCTTAAAATAATATTTTATATTCAAATAAATCATTATTTTCTATTTCTCCAATATTATTTTTGTTTTGATATGTTAAAACAATTCATTATCTAACCTAAATTGTTGCATAATAAAATATATAACCACAATCATCTTTATAAAATAATAATAATAAATATTAAAATAATTTTTAATATTATTTTTTTCCTAAAGAATAATGCTTTTTATTTATATGGTAAAAATTTATATTATACAATTTTAAATCACATTATAAATTTTGTTTGAAATTTTAGATTTTGAAGAATGACTTTTGATTTTCAAACTAATCTAAATTGAGTAATAAAATATATAAATATAATATTTATAATTAGTCTCTAGTATATTTGATTTAGTAGCGAATGTGATGATTATTATAGAAGCTTATGATTTTTTTTCTGTATTTCTAAATATATAATTATAATAAATCACAAATATTCAAATATATAATATTGTACTATAACATTAAAAATTATATTCAATTATCTGTGTAAGAACTTTATAAAATAAAAATATACAAATTAAAAATAATAGAAAAATATATTTCTTATGGATTTTCATGCAAATATTCACTTTAATATTGAAAGTTTGACTAGTTAAAAAGAAAATATATCACAAGGGTGATTTTATAAAATATGTATTCTAGTAATCTAATAATTCATTAACTAAATATTCTAATTTTACATTTATGTTATACAAACGAAACAATATAATATAACATTCTCAGTAATATACCAAGTAATAAATTATTCTAAAAATCCTATTCACAAAAATAATACTACATTTCGTGCAACAAACGCTTCCCGAAAATTAACAGCCTAATATACTTTATCGGATTCAATCTATCAATCCAGAACCAAAAAAACCGAATTTACCAAATTGAATTAGTAAAATTCCACCAATTTCAATTGATTATCTTTATGGTTACCGAATTTTTCTCACCCTATTATCTACTTATACTTAGATCCGGTAAATTTGACTCGAGACTCGAATTGATTTACCCGAATCAAATCTGAAATTGAATCGAACATGATGATCTTAAACCTGAAATCGAACCGAAATCGAACTGAAAATGAACCGATTTTTAGTTGAACCGATAGACCCGAACCGAAGACAACCCGAAATAAATAAAAGATATTAATAGAAATAAAGAAAGATAAGATATGAACAACCGCACAACTCACCAAAAAGTCAAATATATTGGCTTTATAAAACCATATAAAGGGTGTAAAAAACTGACCAACCTAAAAACTTGATTAAAATAGACTGATCTCTCGTTGACCCGAAACTTAACTGAATTGAACCAAAAATCAACCGACCCGAAATGACCCGAAGCACAATAAAACTGAACTGAACCGAATCGAACCGAAACGAATCTAAACTGAATCTGAATCGAATGACATTAGACCCGAAATGACCCGAATCGAACCCGAACCGATTGACCCGTTTGCCACCTCCACTTACTGAACCGAAGGTTTCTCATAATCACATCTTAATGAGTTAAGCAATCAAAGCAAATAATTTGGTTGGTAATAAGTATGGAACAAATCATCTACTTTTTTTTTTCAACACTAAAAATTAAATTTTAAGTCTTAAATCTAATTCTAAATATTAAATTCTAATCCTTACACCTTATATTTTATATCCTAAACCCTAATCTTAAGTCTTATATTTAAATTTAGGGTAATCTTTATCAGTTGTCCCTTTTGTTTAGGGTGTGTTTTATTTTGGTCACCAGAATTCAAAAAAATATTCTGGTCACTTACGTTTAGAATCGTTTCTATTTTGGT
The DNA here is from genome assembly GCA_958450335.1 of Hibiscus tridactylites. NCBI lineage: Eukaryota > Viridiplantae > Streptophyta > Magnoliopsida > Malvales > Malvaceae > Hibiscus > Hibiscus tridactylites. Next base: position 45,440,478 of record OY288281.1, read on the forward strand.
CCCTTGGTCGTTAGTCTCCGTTACTTAATAAAATTATTTTCTAATTTAACCCCCAAACTTTCAAAATTTTATTTTTCACCATCTTCCCCAAAAATTATAAAACTAAAACCCCAAAGGCCGTCTTTGTTGAAATGAAGCTTACTGGTATGAATGATCTTGATGCAATTGTTGGGAGGTTATAATGGTGCTCCTAGCTTCCTCTGGGATGTATTAGGATCTCATTTTCATAATGGATAGTTAGAATATTCCTACACAAGCCTCGAAAGTACAGAAGCCAAGAAGTTGAAGGCAACCTGCAAATGAGATGCTTCTGCCTTTCACTTTAGAGGGTGCTACCAAGAACTGTTGCACATTCATCATGTTAGAAGTCGCTAAATCAATAATCCATAGCAAGATAACACGAGAGAGAGAGATATTGGAACTTACATTAGTTACAATCGGAAGTAGAAGAGAGACAGAGGAAATCAAGAAAACAACCTGCATTAACTCAATCAAAAACAGCTTCACTAATTCAGGTACTTGGATTTCTCATCTTCCGTATGTTAGTAGTGAACCAAGGAATTAAACCATTGTTTCATGAATTTACTCTTGACACATTATTTGTATGTATCCATGCATGTATGGAGGTATGTATGCATGGATGCACATGTGTATACATTTAAATATGGTTGTATATAGGAATATACAACTGTAATGGGATTTATGTTTTCTGTAATGAAATTAAGTATCTATTCAATCTAATTGCAGAATGTGTATATTGTTGGAGGACATATCAGCCAAAGTTTTCATGATAAAGGAAATGTTTTCACTACTCCTTCAAACAAGCATGTTGAATTCAACATGTTTCTTGATCCATTTGCGGCAAAGACGGTCTTCAATTCGGGATTAAACATCACCCTCATTCCACTCGGAATTCAGCGTAAAGTTGGTCAGTTTCCAGAGATTTTAAAGAGGCTGAAGCTGACAAGGAAGACTTCTGAAGCTCAGTTAAAGTGATTGCTGAAGGTGTTGAAACCCACCATTGAAGAAAACCCAATTAAAGTGATTGCTGAAGGTGTTGAATCGGTCGATGGACAGATTTTAATCGACAAAAAGCAAGGGAAAACAGTAAAAATATTGAAAATGTTGACACTACAGCTTATTATGATCTATTTGCAGATAAATTGGGTGATGAGAACCAGTCTGCTGTATTAGGAAGCTATGATGAACAGAGAAAAATGTGGAATGCACCACCAAATCAGATTGAAGCCCTTGTTTGTCCGAACAAGGACGACCTTTGGGGTTTTAGTTTTATAATTTTTGGGGAAGATGGTGAAAAATAAAATTTTGAAAGTTTGGGGTTAAATTAGAAACTAATTTTTTTTAAGTAACGGAGACTAACGGCCAAGGGACCAAAATAGAAACGATTCTAAACGTAAGTGACCAGAATAATCTTTTTTGAATTCTGGTGACCAAAATAAAATACACCCTAAACGAAAGGGACCACTGGTGAAGATTACCCTTAAATTTAATTTTTAGTGTTTGCACATAAAAGGAGACACCAAAAAAAGCATATAATTTCTATACATAACTATGGGTCTCATTTTCATTTTGTCCAAACAACAATTGGTAACTAAATACTTGCTGAAAAGCTTGGTTTGGTTTGGGAAAAGGAAATGGAATCCATCAAAGACTAATGTAAAATGAAAAGAAAATTCCATATGCCTGATGCCCCACCACCACCATTCTTCACACAAGCAAAAGGAGGATTACCATAAAGATGGAATCCATGACAGAGTGAGAGGTCCCGATACTGATGTGACGACGATTCGAGTTGATCCAAGTTGTTCCATAACTGAGAATAGATTTATATTTGATGTACCGATCGACAAAGTCGTTACACCCTTCTTCTTCCCCCACTGATTGCTGGATTCTTGGTGCATCTATTCAGGAGAAAACGTTGGGGACATTATTGATTTGTTTATGGCCCACCATGTGATTTCTTTTTGTGTTTTGATGAATGAAATGAATGACCTCTTCAACAAATAAATCGCGTGTTGTTCGGATATCTGGCACTGTACTTCCACCATATTGTCGTTGCTTTTTTTCGGGACTGACGTTGTAAAACAAAATAACGTAGTCGCCACTAATTTTTTAAATTGGTGTGATTGGGTCACTTAAAAACGGGTAACTTTAATCAAAAGAATTTTTTTATTAAAACAACAATTTTAGACTGCGAAACAAAAAAAATGGGTTCAGGAGCCGGTTACGCATGGGGAAGAGTTAGCACCCCATAGCGCCCAAAAATTGGTACCTAGCCGATTACAAAACGTTTTAATGTTGGAATTTACAAGTTCGTATAAAATTTAACTTATTGTCCATTTATGAATATGATTCCATTTTAACGGCCTCACCATCCGGAGAGTAAACTCTAATCTCCGCCAACATTTCTAGCGCTAACTCGTTACCCTTTCTGGTAGGACACAACATTAATTATGTTCCACTTTTTAAGCAGACAGTCAAAAAGGTAATTACTGTGTTGGAGCTTTTATTATTCTATATGTCACTTATTAGAATTAATTAATACTAAACCTAAAAGTCTAGGTGAATTTTATATACAAGGTTCAAGTTTGGTTAAGTGTCAATTATTAAAGAAACATAAACATAGAACGAGTAAACTATTTTAAAGAGATTTAATCTAAAGGTTCTAAACTAAATTGAAATCTAAGCTAAAAGAACCTAAACCTATAAACTTTTGTCTAATCTAAAGATTTAATCAAAAGACTGGAATATTAAAGTTTTTTTGAAAAAAAAATTAAATTAACAAAATACATGAAAATTACAAATAAATTATAAAATTAAATTAGTACAAAAATTAAATAAATTTTTTAAAAAAAAAGAAAAGAACGCAACCCTTTCAAAAGTATATTTTTTCAGAATTGGATCAATACTAGGTATACGAGCCAGTTTTGCAAGAAAATCTGAACTAAACTTAGTGAAAATAATAGAAATGTTGATTTGAAAAAGACAAAATTAAAATAATAATAATAAATCATGATATTAAAAAAACTTGAAATCAATGACTAATTTAAAAAATTGTTAAAATTGGAGGCTAAATTTACAACAAATGCGGACTATTTTGAATAAATCGAAAACTTGGTAATTCGCGGAGCAAAGGAGAAAAGGGTGGAGGGATTTAATGAATGCAAATTGCCCATTTAATTTTAAAAATACTTTATAAACACTTTTCATAATTTTTTTAAAATTTTTGGATAAAAAATATTTCTTTTATTTTCTCTCAAATTATTCAAAGTGTTCTTTAAAAGATAAAGAATCGGGCGGCGGTCCGCTGCACCGGCCGCCGTAAGCCGGCGACAAATTTTAAAAAAAATTGAAATTCCTTTTTAACCCATAATCTAAATCCTTTTTTAAAATACCGAAACAACCTTTTGAATACTTAAAATCTTTTAAAATTAGAATCTAAAAAATATTTTTCGGCGGCTTTCGTTCAAATTCCGACGAGCATGTGATGTTCACCCATCATCGAGGGTGTGACCTCAAAATGTCGAGCATGGTGACAATGGTGGTGGCTCAACCAAACGGGTAAGATTTATTTTTTTTCTTTTTTATATTCGGAATAGATATATAAAAAAATAAAAATAAAAAAACAATAGAATAATAATACCTAAAAATTGCTTGAGTTGCTTCTTATTTCAAAAAATCCGAAATATACAATATGTAATCCCCCATTACAATGGAATTTTAACCGTTTATATAGGGTTTTACATACCCTAATTAAAAAATAAATCGGGATAGAAGTCCCCAAAATCTGGTGATTCCCCTTTCATATTTGTTTTATTTAGATTCTCTTTATTTTTGGTTCGATTTACACTAATTTGGGATTAGTTTCCCTTTTTTCCCATATTCGATTCATGAAACTTTCCTCTTTCTTATTTCATGAAATCTGGAGATTAATTCCCTTTTTGTACTATTTTCGGCGACTACAAATGGTGAGGGCGGAGAACGGGGGCCATCGACGGACGACAGCCATAGCGGGGAACGAGGGACCAAAGCAGTAGACGACGGCCGCTAGTAGCGCAACGCTCTAGGCATGGGAACCGAGCGGTCTGGAATTTGGAAGGGCAGGCGCGTGGGCCTCACGCGCGCAGGGGAGAGTGAGATGCTTCATTGACCAAATTTAGACCATTGAATTTTGCACGGATCCAACGGTCAAGATTGAGCTACGCATGAAACAACAAGAGATCAGCTAGGGTTTTTTGGTTCTTACTTTTTGGGCCAAATGGACCACCAATTTATTGTACTCTTATTTAATATTAGTGGACCCTTTTCATTTAAATGCAATTGTAACACTCCAAATTTTACCCTAAATTGATTAAAATCCCTAATTCAGAACCCTAAACTTTGGGAAATTTTAATTGAGAATTTAAGGAATTTTAGTGACCAAATTGCAAAAGTGGCAAAACTTAAGTGTTGTTTCATAAACTCTAGGAAGTACGATGGCTCGCGTTGTAATTTTCCCTTCTGGTGTGATTTAAAATCCGATTTTTCAAAATGAGATGACTTTTCGGTTTCCTCCCCCTCGTTTTCTTTCTCTCGACAGAAACCAAATACACATCCCGTTCATCAATTTTACTCTGGCCGAGGGTCTTTCGGTCTCTGTTTAATGAGCCGTCGTAGCCGTTAGCCTCTCCTCACCGCACAGGTTTAAACCCAGCCTTCAACGTCACCCTTGCCTCCGTCTTTTTCTTGAAATTTGCTAGACATTTCTCGGGTTACTTTGGGAACACCATTCACAGCCGTCGTTTTTGTTTTTATTTCGTGTTGGGTAAGCTTTGATGATTGTTGGATTGTGTGGGTTATGTTGGTTTTTGCCGGAATAGTCCCATAAAGGTCGTCGGTGTGTGCTTCGGTGGCTAAAATCGAATTAGGGGAAAAACCCTAATTATTCGATTGAAGAAATTGGGGATTTTGGGCTTGAACCGGTCCAGAAGGTTGAACCAGGTTTACAGAACCAAACTGGTTTGTCTTATAAAGAGTCGAATGACGTCAGTGTTGACTTGTTGATCGTTGACCGTTGACCCGTTGACTAGTGACCGTTGACTTTTTCAGAAAAGGTCTATTTTATGTTTTTCGACGTCCTGGTTCCGATTCCGCTGCTCGTTTTCCAAAACTCGTACCCGAAAAATCGTTTTGACCACTTTTATTTTATTATACTTGTATTTAAAGATTTGAATATCGGAAAATTAGTTGGAATTATTCGTATTTGCAGACGACATTGACTCGGATACTGAGATCCTTCCTCCTCCACCACCTAGACGACCTCATGTTGCTCAGACATCGGGATTTGCTCGTAAGTTTAATTAATAATATATTCGTTATTTACATTATTAGTGTCTTGGCATAGTAGTAGTATCTTTGGTGGTGTATTTAATTGTTATATGAGCTGACTCTGACCGACCTAGAGATGTAGCTAAGCGTGGGAGACGTCACCGTCGACGTTGAGTGTTAGCTACCTGAGGTGTGTTCTCTTCTGTGCTGTCTGTTTATAGTGCTCTATATGTAAATGTGTTTATGTGCTGAAATGTATACGTGATTTGGTCTGATGATGTATGATAATAATATTTTGTTGATCTGTGATATTTGACTTGTTCAGCATTCTGTTACATTATGCAATATTTGTATATATTATCAGATTCGGATTATATGATTATGCATTTCTGTTGATAAACAATGTATTTAGATTCAAAACTCGGATTTTATGCCATCTCATTATGGTTGGGATTCTGTACGGGGAAGTTCAGTATCTTAATCTTTTGGGATGATGTCTACTTCAGATTAGTGGTTTCTCCCTATGGGCTGGATTCCACTTTGGATGGTGACGAGGTAGAGAGTGGTTTTGGGGAACCTTACTCTTCGGATGGTGATGTAGTTGGGTGCATGTCATACTGTGTTGCATATTCATTCATACTTATTTATGTGATTTAATTGATTCTTGGTGGAAAATTGAATTCTGATAATGTCTTATTGACTCTGTTGATATGATGATTCCGTTAGTTATGTTTGCGCTGTAGAGACACACTGAGCATTTTTGCTGACTCCCCCTTAGTTTCTATTTTCAGATACTCAGGTCTAGGCTACGGTACTTGGAAGACCTCGTTTTTCAACTTTATTTGTTATTATTAGTATGATACTTGGAACTATTTATATTATACGTTTTATCATATTGTATTTAATTTTTGGATTTCGGACGTTTTATTGGGTTATTACGTTTTATCATGCATGTACATTTCGAATATTTAACACTTTTAGAAATATTTTATCAATATATATATTATGCGATATTATCATTATCTATTTTGGAATTAAAGTTTTTGAATTAGGTTACTTACGTGAGGGATAAGCTTTGAGCTTGACTCCTTATATTCGACCCAGTTCTTTTGGGTCGGGTTTAGGAGGTTACATTTAGTGGTATCAGAGCCAGGTTCAACACTCGGCCTGGGTGTTTTAAATCAATTTTAAATCGCAAATAAATTTTTGCATGCATTATCAAATGTTTTCGGGTAAAATAGGAATTTCAGAAAAACTTATGATCTTTTATGAATATATTTATACTTATTCTGAATAAGGTCTCCATGTACCGATTCTAATCTTAGAATTCTATCTTTTGTAGAGATACTACTATGCCACCTCGGAGAAGTTCTAAAGTAGCGGCCGGTTGAGGCCGTGGCCGTGGTCGAGGTTGAAGTCGTACCGCGACTACATATAGTGACGTTCCACCTCCTGAGGGTTCGATACAAAACTAGGGTAAAAGTCCAGGGTGCGAATGTGGAGGAACAACATGTGGACCAGACAGGAGCTCAGCAGATTAGAGCTCAGCAGATTGGAACTCAGCAGACAGGTGGAGGAGACCCACATGTTCAGCCTGCTTAGAGTAGTGGTCATCGTGATTCAAGGGATAGTGAGATAGTGGGCACAGATGTTGTTATTATTCAGAGAGAGCTATTGAGATACCTTCATTAGTCTGAGAGTGTTCGGAGACCCATATCCACAGAGTTTCTAGCTGTCAGGATGGCTATGTTCGATGGAAAGACGGGTACAGACCCGGCAAATGCAGAGTACTGGCTGAAGAAGCTTCAGCGACTATTTGTTGAGATGGATTATCCTACCGACCGGAAACTCAGGGTTGTCGTTTCACTGCTACAGGGTGAATCCCAGAATTGGTGGGAGGCTGAGGAGCTTGTTACTCCGGCTAGTAAGGTTACTTGAGATCATTTCAGACATGCTTTCCGTGATCGATATGTCGGAGCTGAGTATATAGCTAAGTGCATAGATGATTTTATGAATATGAGGTAGAATGATATGACTGTTAACGACTACAAGATCGAGTTTATGAGATTGATTCAGTACGTCCCAAGGTTAGTGACCACAGAAAAAGACAAGTGTGATTGGTTTCTGAAGGGATTCCGTCCTACGATAATGGCCGATGTTGCTTTACATATGGAACATGAATACAAAGATATTACTCGACGAGCTAGGACAACTGAGCATAATGAGGCAGAGTTGAGACAGCTTGAATCGCATAGATCTGATAGAGAGAAGAGACCAGTGTCAGTGCCAATTCAGCATAGTCAGGGAAATCAGTCTAGAAAGAGAGCCAAGGATGAGTCAGACTATCAGAGTTATTCGAGAGCTAGACCAGTGACTCCTTCTGTTCCGACTGCTAGTGCTGGTGGTTCGAATGGTACTCGAGGGGTGCCACAGTGTCCTTTTTGTAAGAAGTGGCATTCGGGCGAGTGTAGGAGGCAGACTGAAGCTTGTTTCAGATGTGGTTCATTCGAGCACCGTTTCAGATATTGTCTGGTTCCACCTCCCTCAGCTTTTACTACTACTTAGTCTCAGGAATTAGTACAGACTCCCACCAAGGGAAGAGGTCAGGTTAAATCTGTTACTTCCGGCTCTGCTAGTAGAGGTAGACCAGCTCTGAGTAGAGGATCAGCAGGATCGGAGGCCAAACATCCTGGGTTAGTTAATTCTACTAGGAGGCACGAGGATCGTGATGAGCCAGATGTTATTTCCGGTACATTCTCTATCCATTCTATTTCGTAGTTTGCTCTGCTTGATAATGGTTCGACTCATTCATATGTTGCGAGTTCTGTGTCTGGGGGTCTTGAGATTTCTGTTGAGGATATTGTTAGTGTTGTTACTGTACACAGTCCAGTGGGTAATCTCGTTGAGGTTACTAAAGTATACAGGAATTGTCCTCTTGAGATTCAAGGGGGGATCTTTTCAGTTGATTTGATGGAGTTACCCTTTGGAGAGTTCAATCTTATTTTGGGTATGAATTAGTTGTTTGCACCTCGTGTTACCTTAGATTGTAAAAAGAAAAGGGCTATACTGAGAACTTCTGATGATCGTGAGGTGATTCTGATTGGTGAGCGCAGAGGGTTTCTATCTAATATCGTTTCAGCTCTCAAAGCTGAGAAAATGATCAGGAAAGGGTCTATTGCTTATCTTTCCTATATCCTTGATCTGAGACAGTCTGATTCCGGATTAGATAAGATTCGAGTTGTGAAAGACTTTCTAGATGTTTTCTAGAAGAATTACCTAGGGTACCGCCGAAACGGGATGAGGTTGAGTTTGGCATCAAGGTTTATCCGGGTACAGCTCTTGTGTCTATGGCACCTTATCGGATGGCACAAAAGGAACATAAAGAGTTGAAGGTTTAGTTGCAAGAACTGGTTGATTGAGGTTTCATTCGACCAGTGTTTCTCCTTGGGGAGCTCCTGTTCTGTTTGTTAAGAATAAGGATGGGACACTTTGACTCTATATAGATTATCGGATGCTAAACAAATTGACGATCAAGAACAAATATCCTCTTCCTCATATTGATGATCTATTTGACCAGTTCCGGGGAGCTACAGTATTCTCTAAAATAGACTTGAGATATGGTTATTACCAACTCAAGGTTAAGGATTCTGATATGTTCGAAATAGTTTTCCGAACGCGTTACGAGCATTATGAGTTTCTTGTGATGCCTTTCAGATTGATTAACGCTCATGCCGCTTTCATGGATATGATGAATAGGGTGTTTCAACCCTATCTTGACCAGTTTGTTGTGGTATTTATTGACGATATACTAGTATATTCTAGATCTGAGGCAGAGCATGAGGAACATCTTCGGATTGTGTTACAGACTCCGCGAGAGAAACAACTGTATGCAAAATTCAGTAAGTGTGATTTCTAGCTTTCTGAGCTTATGTTTATGGGTCATATAGTTTTTGCTCAGGGTATTTAGGTTGATCCGATGAAGGTTGAAGCTATTATGAGTTGGAATCAGCCCAAGAATGTTCCTGAGGTTCGAAGCTTCTTGGGTTTAGCTGGTTATTATTGGAGATTCGTTGAGGGTTTCACTTCTATTGCAGCTCTGTTGACTAAGCTTCTGAGGATGGATGTTCCCTTCGTTTGGACTGAGGCTCAGTAGTCTAGTTTCGAGAAGCTTAAGTCTGTGTTGACTAAAGCACCAGTTTTGATTCAGCGTGAGCCTGATAAGGCTTTTACAGTTTATAGTGATGCTTCGTACACCGGATTGAGGCGTGTTCTGATGCAGGACAGAAAGGTAGTGGCTTATGCGTCTTGACAGTTGAAACCGCATGAGTGCAACTGTCCTACCCATGATCTAGAGCTTGCTGTTGTTATTTTTACACTTAAGATCTAGAGACATTATCTCTACAGAGAGAAGTGTTATATCTATACATACCATAAGAGTCTGAAATACCTCCTCACTCAGAAAGAGCTTAATCTGAGACAGCGTCGTTGGTTAGAGCTTCTCAAGGATTATGATTGTGAGATTGAGTATCATACGGGTAAAGCTAATGTCGTTTCTGATGCATTGAGTCATAACGCCATTTTAGATTTGAGAGCTTTGTTTGCTCGGATGAGTTTGTACGAAGATGGCAGTCTGTTGGCAAAACTTCGGGTTATTCCTACATTGATTTCTTATATTCGAGCTGAGCAGCCTAGTGATCTGTTTTTGATGCATCGTATCAAAGAGGTGCATGAGGGTACATCTCGGGATTTCTCTATTGATCAGGATGAGGTATTATGTTTATGTGGCCGATATTGTAATCCGAGGAAATCTGGGTTAAAACATGTTATTCTCTGTGAGGCCCATGACAGTCCTTATTCTATGCATCCTGGTGGTGACAAGATGTATAAGAATCTTCGTGAAAGGTACTGGTGGAAAGGTCTCAAGCGGGACGTCGTTGGATTTGTATCGAGGTGTTTGACTTGTCAGAAAGTTAAAGCAGATCATCAATGTCCGTCTGGGTTACTACAGCATATTGAGATTCCTCAGTGGAAGTGGGAGCGCGTGACTATGGACTTTTGTTAGTGGACTTCCTTTGACTCCTTCGAAGAAGAATTCCATCTGGGTTATTGTTGATCGTCTGACGAAGTCCGCGCATTTCATTCCTGTCTGAGTTAACTATTCTTTGAGTAAGTTAGCTCATCTTTATATTTATGAGATTGTTCGACTTCACGGGGTACCATTATCTATTATTTCTGGCAGAGATCCGAGGTTCACTACAAAATTCTAGGGGTCTCTTCATTCTGCTTTGGGTACTCGAATGAACTTCAGTACATCTTATCATCCATAGACTGATGGTCAGTCTGAGCGTGTGATCCAGATTCTTGAGGATATGTTGAGGGGTTGTATTCTTGATTTCAGAGGCAATTGGGAGGATTTCCTGCCGCTTGCAGAGTTTGCTTAAAATAACAGTTATCAGGCTAGTATCAAGATGGCACCGTATGAGGCTTTGTATGGGCGTAGATTTTGTTCACCTATTGGTTGGACTGAGTTGAATGAGTACAGATTGTTGGGACCGAAGATTGTGCATGAGGCTGAGCAGATTGTCAGATTTATTCGGGATCGACTTAAGGCTGCTTTTGATAGACAGAAGTCTTATGCCGATTTGAGACGTCGTGATCTTGAGTTTGAGGTGGGTGATGAGGTTTTCTTGAAAGTATCTCCTTGGAGAAAGGTACTTCGGTTTGGTCGGAAGGGCAAGCTGAGTCCTCGTTACATTGGCCCTTATCGGATTATTCGTCGAGTCGGACCAGTTGCCTATCACTTAGAGCTGCCACCAGAGCTTCAGCGTATTCACGATGTCTTTCATATTTTAGTGTTGAGAAGTTATCATCCTGATCCGTCACATGTTATACATGTTGAGAATATTGAGGTCTGTCCTGATTTGCGTTTTGAGGAGGAGCCTATTGAGATTCTTGCTCAAGATAAAAAGGTTCTCAAAAGGAAGACCCTTAAGATAGTCAAAGCCATGTGGCGTGGTCGTAGCCATGATGTAACCCCCTCGTCCCGGTCTGGCCGGACGACCAGTCCGAGTGGGCCACACGGGGAAAACCGAAGCGAAACCCGTTAAGGTCCCACCTCGGTTAGCAACCCTAGAAAAATTTCTTTTATTTATCTTGTCTAAAAGTCCATTTAAGTCCTATGTGATCAAACAACGGAATAAAATACATGAGACAAACATTCGATCCCAAAACAACAATTAAACAGCCCACTTTTAATATTTTAAACAGGCCGTTTCAAAACACCCTTGAGGCGTATCGAAACGCCTTGACCAGGTCAACTGTCCCAGAGCCTCTATAAGGGGCCGTATCGAAACGGTGGTCAACCGTTCCGAAACACCCTCAACGGTCAACTTCTCGTGGTCAACGAGATTTTGACCGTTTCGAACCCTTATACCCGTTTCGATACACCTTCATCTCGTGAATTTCTCAGAATTCCAGTAGCCAAAACGTTCCGAAACGTGTATCGGAACAGGGGTTTCAAAGGCCATACCGTATCGAAACGCGTTCCGATACGGGGTCCCTGAAGCCTTACCCGTTCCGAAACGACCCAGCCCGTTTCGAAACGCGGGCTGTCTGCAGCCTTTTGAAATTCAGATTTAAAGGTATTTCAACAAGTAGGAAGGTCCCATAGGGCCCCTAAAGGCACACAAAACCATCAAACAAAGTCTAGAGGCATACATCCTAGATTTAACATACTCAAACACATACAAGCATGGATTTAGACAATCTTTCGTACATAGCAAATTACACATTAAGAGCCTTTCATACAAGCATGCTTGAAGACATTAAAAGAGAACCAATAAGCATCATACATATCAATAAGTTTACATGCCATTCAAGCAACTTAAGCATTCATAAGCCATCGATCAAACAAACATTTGGCAAGATATAACATGCTTACAAACCAAGTCAACCATAGACATACATCAAACTCAAATCAACAATACCTATCCCATTGCTTAACTATTACATTCTATTACTTAAAATTCATACATTGAGCTCACCAAAAGCAACACTTGGTGACCTTCCCTTGCCTTTGCCACCCACAAGCTATTTATCTGCATTGTCGAACAAAAGAGAGCGTAAGCATAAAAGCTTAGTGAGGGTAAGCTCTTTAAAAACAAACCTCGACAATGCAGGGTCCAAGCACGAGCTACAACCAAGATAAAATGCATGGTCTTACCTCCGATCCACGCGAGCCATAAATATAGATGATGCATGAACATATATTCAATATCATGTCATGCTCAACATGTTTAAATCCACAACATATGAAATCACATATATTACACCATGTTAGCAACACATCCCAAAACACATTGGTTCACAATTAACCACATATTGGCAACATAAACTACAATCTGTATTGGCACCTAGCTATGACTCGAATACGCGGATAACCGTTGGAACTCACATCCAACAACTCAACCATTACCTGACGGTGGGATTCCACTCATCACCGTTCACGCGGAGGGGATTCCACTCATCCTCACGCCCCGTCGATGGGATTCCACTCATCACCGACTAATATAAATACAATTTCCGGGCGAACCCGTACTCCTCCTTGGTGACTCAACGCCACCAAGGCCACGCGCGACTTTTGACTCATGTGTACACACTAACATCCTAATGATCGATCATTTGTACCCAAGCATACTAGTGCCAATACTACACATTTCATTAATCATTCATAATGTCAATTCATAACACTTCCGTGCTTAGCACGTACTCACCATGACTTACCATCATGTACAAACCACATTTCCATGCCTAGCATGTACTCACCATGATCCTCGGATCATGAAACCACCTCATAATATCATTTCACATGTCAACACCACATGTACAACATTAACAACCATATCACATTATAGTTTACACATGTGTATAACCATATCATTTCTATCATCAACATGCATATAACAATATAGCAAACATGCCCCAACATACATGTATACAACATATACGTAATCAACACCATCCCAAATAAATACGAGGCATATACAACCATTAAAAGTGCAACCAAAGTCTCTAATCAAAGCTTGGGATTAGGCTACCACTCTAATCCCAACTCTAGGTGGGTTTACCAAGCCCATCCTAGGTTCACATGCTTGAACCAAATACTCAAAACCATTTTGAAAATATTTAACCACTCACCTAAGCTTCCAAGCTCCAAGCCAAGCAAGCAACCTCTCTCAAATTTCCGGATTTCTTCTCGAGGCTTCTCCAACACAAATTCCCGCTTCCAAACAACCTCAAACACAATTCAAACAATTCCAAATCAGCCCAACATCATAAGACCAACCCGGAATACAATTCAATCACAATTTACAACGTTGCAAGCCGTGACCAAACCCCATACTTTGCAATTTCGGACAGCCCACATACCCCTTCCAAAATCCACGTTTCCAACACCCATTGCACCCACAAGTGATCCCAAATCAACCCCTAACCATAGCACTACCATTGGGCTATCAATTCTCACCTAAAACAACCCCCAAAAATCACCCAAAACCCTTCAAAAAACCAATTTTTACCCAATTTCGGGAATCATGTTAAAATACTTTAAAATTCACATATGTTGGACCTTAAGGGTTGCAAACAACTTATCTAACAATAATAAATCAATAGCTTAGGTTAAAACCCATAAAGTTATAATTTTTAAACAAAACCCTAAAACTTTCAATTTCAAAATCATGAACAATAATGAGAGATATTGGTACCAACATGAAGAGGAAGATAAGGCCAAGTCAAAAATATATTTACCTTTCAAAAAGCCCCAAGATTGAAGAAGAAATGGGATGAAATGGGGAGATGGAGAAAACCCTCCATTGTCATGAAAATGGGAGAGTTGAGAGAGATGAAGATGACAAGCTTTTGTTTTAATTAAAAAGGGGGTTTTAAATTTTGGAAGTCCAACTATTTTCAAAAATGTCATTAAAATGGCTATTGGGCTTAAACATTAAAAATTTGGTCCAACACTTTAAATTTTATTTTGCAAATAAAAAACCGGGATATTATTTTATTTATTTATTTCTCCCGACCCCTAAACCCGGGTGTTACAACTCTTCCCCACTTAAGGAATTTTCGTCCTCAAAATTTATCGGACAGGAACCCACTTTCTTTCACACCATAACACACTAACCAATCTCGGTGGACTTACCACACAACAATAGATATCTGATGCTAAGATCTCAACTGATTCTTCGTTGCACACAATTTCAAACTCAGCTCAATCTCTTCAACAAACATAGCACGGAACAGATCTGGCTCACATCCCCGAATCATAGATTCATAAATCACATCACAACCCTCTTTCTAACTCTGGTGGTAACCGCAACAGATAAACAACAGATCTAGCCCGACTCCCAACTCATACCACACTGTTTGAATGCTTGACTCTTAACTTTCTTTGACTGATCATCTGACTTCATCAATTAACCTAACACTATGCAGACGTCTTCAAAAACAATCTAATTTAAGTCCCGGACCTCTATTACCCACTTCCATTAAGAACCTTCCACGGATGTAACAAACTAGAAGAAAACTGACGCTCGGTCTCAATATACTGGCAATTCACGCACTTACTCTCATACAGAACCACATCATTCATCCACTCGATTCAGAAGCATTCATCTTCAACCCACAATACGTCTTCATACTACTCAGATGCAATACAAATGAACCACCGTGCTCTTCGGCCTAAACAATACATCTCAAAACACTAGGTCAGTCGGTGTAACTATTCTGTCTCTGAAATGCAAAACTCTATCATCTCTGAAACTGTATTCTGAAGGTCTTCCCGTTACTATGCCTCGCACGTGAGGTGCCAAGAATCTGTCTTGCAACTATTTCTCTTCAAGCATTCTGACTCACTGTAGGTTCAACATAAAACACGACCACAAGAACACTGTCATTCGGCAACTGAATTCGAAAAATACAACTTGCAACTCAACTACTAATCTAACAACAATTTCAACTCGAAACATCGGTTACTACACTGACTATCTTCGGACGGTACTCACTCTTGATATTACAGTCTTCAAGCATTTCTAACACTTATGCTGTTCAAGTTTCAACCCTTCCTAAGTTGTCTAACAATTCAAGTTCTGATAATATATACATACACATTGTGCATTTCTTGCTATACAAGCTTTGTCTCTAAGTCTTCGAAGCAAACACAACTGTAATTAACTCTATGTCTCATATCGAATAACTCTTCTCACGGTCTTCCAACTATCTTGCTGAACAAGCCACAATCTTCTGTCTTGCATAAGTACACAACCTAACTCTACATGTAATGCATCACTGTGGTTCACAACTCTTTCTCTAACATAAGTTGATTCAAGGTCGAAGCTCTCTTCAAAGTCTCCTTCAGTTTCTCAAGGGCTCATTGTCTCGCATCTAACCACACAACTGAACATTCTTCTGTAGCAATCTATCAATGGAGCAACTATCTTCAAAGACTATTTACAATTCTCCGAAAGTAACAATGCTAGACCTAGGAACTATAGATATCTGTCACAGTCTTCAATTTCTTCCAACTCATATCTTCTTTTGTCTACTTGGGATTTACTCTAACACACTCGGCTGATCTACATGTCCTAGGAGGATATCTTCATTAACTCGGAGTTCACGTTGCACAACTTGGCATACCACTGATTCCTTAAAAGGATCTACCACACAAACTTCGAAGCTTGTCATGACCTTTTTCGGTACGTGAATATACTCATGTGTCATCTATGAGAACTATTACAACTGATCAAGGAACTCAAGAATTATTCTGTTCAACATCTCTATGAAGGTAACTAATATACTAGTCAAACAAAACGGCATAACTCAGAGCTCAAGGTGATCACATCTCACTCCTAAAGCTGTCTTCGGTACCTCAAATTTTCTCACTTTCAACTGGTAGTAAACGGATCTCAAACTAATCTTCAAATAGACTGAAACACACACTAACTGACCAACAAATCACTGACACTCAGAAACGGATGTTAATCATTCACTGTCACTTGTTCCAACTGTCTGAAATCTAAACATATTCTTGTATTGTCCTCTCTCTTCTTCACAAATTGCACTGTCATACTCTAAGATGATGCACCAGGCCTAATGAGTCTAAGGTCTAACAAATCTCGAAGTTGATTCTTCAACATTCTCAATTCTTCCAGAAATCATAAGATATGGAGCAATCAAAACAGGAGTAAACTCGAAGACGGTCTCAATATCAAACTCTTCCTCTCTAGACAAGAGATAAGCCGACAATTCTTCTAAACACTTCTAGGCAAACACAAACTAATTTAGTATTCTGTGGTCTAATCTTCATTCAAACTCAAATTCGTCACGCTTGCTAAGCAAGCCTGCCAACTAAACTCAATCAATCTTCGACGTCCAAAGCTGGATCAACATTCGACAAGAAGTTCACATCCTCACTTACCACTATAGTCTCACAAAAATCTGCGTCTTCAAAGCAACTCTCTCTTTGTCTCAACGTATATCCTAGCTTTGCGCTCTACAAGCCAAACCATGTCAAAAAGGTACATCGAAACCGTAGGAAGACAATCACTTCACATCTACTAGAAACTAGTAACTCTGAACCACCAACAAACATCTTCTGTACATCTTTCTGATCACTACTATCTCCCAAAAGGCTAGTCACATGTGTCCCTACATCTAAGGTCTCAACAAAGATATCTAATTTCTTACGTGCTCACACAAACGGACGATTCTGCAAAAATTATAACTTTACAAGTACACAACTGATAGTCTTCGGTCCTCTTGTTTTCAGACTGATTCTTCAACAAAATCCGACTCTTCTAGACTATTCGTAGAGCATTTCAAAACTTCAAAAACGAAGTTCTGGGCACACACAGACAACCATACTGGAAAACCACCCAGACGCACACTGGCCCCAAACACACAAATCGGTTCCCATTCACGGATACTGACCGTCTGTCTTGCATCGAAATCATAGGCTGAACCCCAACGGTCACCACTAACACTTCTGAAATTCAGATTACTCACACGAGACCCCTACCTAGATCTCGCCAAAAGAACTAAGGTACTCATACCTACCTCATCGAGCACATTCAAACTTGCATGCTTGTTAACAACATACGAAAGTACGAACTCAGAACCAATCAGAAGAGACAAACTCAAAACTGTACCAAGGGCTTATCCACTATAACATAAATACCACCTGACTCTCACTCATAGGTCTTCACTTCTTTTCACCAACTAATACCAGAATCGGTCTCGTCATTTCCCACCAACAAGAATCAACTCACGTGCACGCGGACTCGAGCAAACAAATTGTTCCTCAACTCCGGTACAACTATACTCCCCTAACTATAGCAAAGAACTTCCTCTATATCATCCCCATTTTCAAAACCACAACTTCCACTTACCGATTCACGGCCCACACACTGGCCCTAAACTTACTAAAAGCAATAAATCAATCAACAATTTAACATACAAGTTGGGTTAGCAAAGGAAAGGTCCAAGTGGCTCAAGTATGATTTCCCTCACTTAAAATCCTTTTTCCGATGTAATAGAAGCAATGGGACTCTACTAAACATGTTTCAAACAAATCAACACACATACATGCTTAACCAAGCATATAACAAGGATTACTTGCTAAACAAGCAACACATGCGTACGATAAAACAACATGCATTCTCAATCAAACAATCACACATCACAGCATACACGGGTAACGAGCAACATGCTTTTAAACAAACAGTCAACATACTTGTCATACAAGCAATCATGCTTACAAAACAAGCAAACACAATGCACATCAATTCAAAACTTAAACTTACCTCACTTACCTGCCCAAGGTCTCGGTAACCTTAGGCTCTGATACCAACAAATGTAACCCCCTCGTCCCGGTCTGGCCGGACGACCAGTCCGAGTGGGCCACACGGGGAAAACCGAAGCGAAACCCGTTAAGGTCCCACCTCGGTTAGCAACCCTAGAAAATTTTCTTTTATTTATCTTGTCTAAAAGTCCATTTAAGTCCTATGTGATCAAACAACGGAATAAAATACATGAGACAAACATTCGATCCCAAAACAACAATTAAACAGCCCACTTTTAATATTTTAAACAGGCCGTTTCGAAACACCCTTGAGGCGTATCGAAACGCCTTGACCAGGTCAACTGTCCCAGAGCCTCTATAAGGGGCCGTATCAAAACGGTGGTCAACCGTTCCGAAACACCCTCAACGGTCAACTTCTCGTGGTCAACGAGATTTTGACCGTTTCGAACCCTTATACCCGTTTCGATACACCTTCATCTCGTGAATTTCTCAGAATTCCAGTAGCCAAAACGTTCCGAAACGCGTATCGGAACAGGGGTTTCAAAGGCCATACCGTATCGAAACGCGTTCCGATACGGGGTCCCTGAAGCCTTACCCGTTCCGAAACGACCCAGCCCGTTTCGAAACGCGGGCTGTCTGCAGCCTTTTGAAATTCAGATTTAAAGGTATTTCAACAAGTAGGAAGGTCCCATAGGGCCCCTAAAGGCACACAAAACCATCAAACAAAGTCTAGAGGCATACATCCTAGATTTAACATACTCAAACACATACAAGCATGGATTTAGACAATCTTTCGTACATAGCAAATTACACATTAAGAGCCTTTCATACAAGCATGCTTGAAGACATTAAAAGAGAACCAATAAGCATCATACATATCAATAAGTTTACATGCCATTCAAGCAACTTAAGCATTCATAAGCCATCGATCAAACAAACATTTGGCAAGATATAACATGCTTACAAACCAAGTCAACCATAGACATACATCAAACTCAAATCAACAATACCTATCCCATTGCTTAACTATTACATTCTATTACTTAAAATTCATACATTGAGCTCACCAAAAGCAACACTTGGTGACCTTCCCTTGCCTTTGCCACCCACAAGCTATTTATCTGCATTGTCGAACAAAAGAGAGCGTAAGCATAAAAGCTTAGTGAGGGTAAGCTCTTTAAAAACAAACCTCGACAATGCAGGGTCCAAGCACGAGCTACAACCAAGATAAAATGCATGGTCTTACCTCCGATCCACGCGAGCCATAAATATAGATGATGCATGAACATATATTCAATATCATGTCATGCTCAACATGTTTAAATCCACAACATATGAAATCACATATATTACACCATGTTAGCAACACATCCCAAAACACATTGGTTCACAATTAACCACATATTGGCAACATAAACTACAATCTGTATTGGCACCTAGCTATGACTCGAATACGCGGATAACCGTTGGAACTCACATCCAACAACTCAACCATTACCTGACGGTGGGATTCCACTCATCACCGTTCACGCGGAGGGGATTCCACTCATCCTCATGCCCCGTCGATGGGATTCCACTCATCACCGACTAATATAAATACAATTTTCGGGCGAACCCGTACTCCTCCTTGGTGACTCAACGCCACCAAGGCCACGCGCGACTTTTGACTCATGTGTACACACTAACATCCTAATGATCGATCATTTGTACCCAAGCATACTAGTGCCAATACTACACATTTCATTAATCATTCATAATGTCAATTCATAACACTTCCGTGCTTAGCACGTACTCACCATGACTTACCATCATGTACAAACCACATTTCCATGCCTAGCATGTACTCACCATGATCCTCGGATCATGAAACCACCTCATAATATCATTTCACATGTCAACACCACATGTACAACATTAACAACCATATCACATTATAGTTTACACATGTGTATAACCATATCATTTCTATCATCAACATGCATATAACAATATAGCAAACATGCCCCAACATACATGTATACAACATATACGTAATCAACACCATCCCAAATAAATACGAGGCATATACAACCATTAAAAGTGCAACCAAAGTCTCTAATCAAAGCTTGGGATTAGGCTACCACTCTAATCCCAACTCTAGGTGGGTTTACCAAGCCCATCCTAGGTTCACATGCTTGAACCAAATACTCAAAACCATTTTGAAAATATTTAACCACTCACCTAAGCTTCCAAGCTCCAAGCCAAGCAAGCAATCTCTCTCAAATTTCCGGATTTCTTCTCGAGGCTTCTCCAACACAAATTCCCGCTTCCAAACAACCTCAAACACAATTCAAACAATTCCAAATCAGCCCAACATCATAAGACCAACCCGGAATACAATTCAATCACAATTTACAACGTTGCAAGCCGTGACCAAACCCCATACTTTGCAATTTCGGACAGCCCACATACCCCTTCCAAAATCCACGTTTCCAACACCCATTGCACCCACAAATGATCCCAAATCAACCCCTAACCATAGCACTACCATTGGGCTATCAATTCTCACCTAAAACAACCCCCAAAAATCACCCAAAACCCTTCAAAAAACCAATTTTTACCCAATTTCGGGAATCATGTTAAAATACTTTAAAATTCACATATGTTGGACCTTAAGGGTTGCAAACAACTTATCTAGCAATAATAAATCAATAGCTTAGGTTAAAACCCATAAAGTTATAATTTTTAAACAAAACCCTAAAACTTTCAATTTCAAAATCATGAACAATAATGAGAGATATTGGTACCAACATGAAGAGGAAGATAAGGCCAAGTCAAAAATATATTTACCTTTCAAAAAGCCCCAAGATTGAAGAAGAAATGGGATGAAATGGGGAGATGGAGAAAACCCTTCATTGTCATGAAAATGGGAGAGTTGAGAGAGATGAAGATGACAAGCTTTTGTTTTAATTAAAAAGGGGGTTTTAAATTTTGGAAGTCCAACTATTTTCAAAAATGCCATTAAAATGGCTATTGGGCTTAAACATTAAAAATTTGGTCCAACACTTTAAATTTTATTTTGCAAATAAAAAACCGTGATATTATTTTATTTATTTATTTCTCCCGACCCCTAAACCCGGGTGTTACACATGATGAGGCTTCATGGATGCCCAAGGCTGTCATCTGAGCTCAATATCCGCATCTTTTTGCTCCATGTAAATTTCGAGGCCGAAATTTCTTTTTATCGGGGGGAGAGTTGTAACACCCCAAATTTTACCCTAAATTAAAACCCTAAATTGATTAAAATCCTTAATACAGAACCCTAAACTTTGGGAAATTTTAATTGGGAATTTAGGGAATTTTAGTGACCAAATTGCAAAATTGGCGAAACTTAAGTGTCGTTTCATAAACTCTAGGAAGTACGATGGTTCACGTTGTAATTTTCCCTTCTGGTGTGATTTACAATCCCATTTTTCAGAATGAGATGACTTTAAGGTTTCCTCCCCCTCATTTTCTTTCTCTCGATAGAAACCAAATACCCATCCCGTTCATTAGTTTTACTCCAGCCGAAGGTCTTTCGGTCTCCATTTAATGAGTCGTCGTAGCCGTTAGCCTCTCTTCACAGCACCGGTTTAAACCCAGCCTTCAACGTCACCCTTGTTGTCGTCCTTTGCTCGAAATTTGCTTGACAATTCTAAATTTGCTTTGGGAACACCATTCGCAACCGTCGTTATCGGTTTTTTTCATGTTGGGTAAGCCTCGATGATTGTTGGATTGTGTGGGTTATGTTGGTTTTGGCCAGAATAGTCCAGTAAGGGTCATCGATGTGTGCTCCGGTGGCTAAAATCGGATTAGGGGAAAAAACCCTAATTTTTCAATTGAGGAAATTGGGGATTTGGGCTTGAACCGGTCCAGAAGGTTGAACCGGGTTTATAGAAGCAAGCCGGTCTGTCTTATAAAGAGCCAGCTGACGTCAGCGATGAAGTCAGCGTTGAACCGTTGACCGTTGACCCGCTGACCGCTGACTTTTTCATAAAATGCCTATTTTATGTTTTTTGACGTTCTGATTCCAATTCCGCAGTCCGTTTTCTTAAATTCGAACCCGAAAAACCGTTTTGACCACTTTTATTCGATTATACTTGTATTTAAAGGTTTAAATATTGGATAATTAATTGGAATTATTCGTATTTGTAGACGACATTGACTCGGATACTGAGATCCTTCCTCCTCCACCCCCTAGACGACCTCCTGTTGCTCAGACGTCGGGATCCACTCGTGAGTTTAATTAATAATATATTTGTTATTTACATTATCAGTGTCTTGGCATAATAGTAGCATCTTTGATGGTGTATTTAATTTTTATAGGAGCTGACTCTAACCGACCTAGAGATAGAGCTTAGCGTGGGAGACGTCACCGTCAACGTTGAGTGTTAGCTACCTGAGGTGTGTTCTCTTCTGTGTTGTCTTTTTACAGTGCTCTGTATGTAAATGTGTTGATGTGCTGAAAGGTATACATGATGTGGTCTTAAGATGTATGATAATAATATTCTGTTGATCTGTGATATTTTACTTGTTCAGCATTTTGTTACATTATGCAATATTTGTATATATTATTAGATTCAGATTATTGTATATCAGATTATATGATTATGCATTTCTGTTGATAAATAATGCAATCAGATTCAGAACTCGGATTTTATGTCATCTTATTATGGTTGGGATTCTGTATGGGGAAGTTCAGTAGCTTTATCCTTCGGGATGATGTCTACTTCGGATCAGTGGTTTCGCTCTACGGGCTGGATTCCACTTCGGATGGTGACGAGGTAGAAAGTGGTTCTGAGAACCTTACTCTTCGGATGGTGATGTAGTTGGGTGGATGCCATACTGTATTGCATATCCATTCATACTTATTTATGTGATTGAATTGATTCTTGGTAGAAAATTGAATTCTGATAATGTCTGATTGACTCTGTTGATATGATGATTCTGTTAGTTTTGTTTGCACTGTAGAGACACACTGAGCGTTTTCGCTGACTCCCCCTTAGTTTCTATTTTCAGATACTCAAGTCTAGGCCACGGTACTTGGAGGACCTCGTTTTTCAGCTTTATTTGTTATTATCAGTATGATACTTGGAACTATTTATATTATACGTTTTATCAAATTGTATTTAATTTTCAGATTTCGGGCGTTTTATTGGGTTATTATGTTTTTATCATGTATGTACATTTCGAATATTTAATACTTTTAGAAATATTTTATCAATATATATATATATATATATTATGCGATATTATCATTATCTATTTTGGAATTAAAGTTTTTGAATCAAGTTACTTACGTGAGGGACAAGCTTTGAGCTTGACTCCTTATATTCGACCCAGTTCTTCTGGGTCGGGTTTAGAGGGTTACAGCAATGTACTTTTTTAATTTTAATGGGTTTTATTTAAAAAGACTAATACTATATTATAATATTAGTATAGAACAAAAATAATAATAATAATAACAATAATAAAATAAATTAAAAAAAGTACATTGATGTAACCCTCTAAACCGACCCGGAAGAACTGGGTCGAATATAAGGAGTCAAGCTCAAAGCTTGTCCCTCACGTAAGTAACTGGGTCGTTAGTAACCCATTAAAATCTAGTGACAACAGCTGCCCTTTTTTGCTTATTTCGGTAAAAACAAGGATAAAGTAAAGAACAAAAGGCATTGATTTTCATCGATCGCAAACTCGATGGACATCAACGAGGTTCCATTCTCCTCACGCCTAATCGGATAGGCGGGCTCCATTCTTCTTACACCTGAACGAATGGGTGGGTTCCATTCTCCTTATGCCTAAACGGATAGGCGAGTTCCATTCTCCTTATGACTAAACGGATAAGCGGTTCATTCCTCTTCTGCTTGATGTGGCATCGGTACATAACCAACTAATGCCATCATTTGAGGATAGTGATAGGAACGAAGTCAACTGATCACTTTAAACACAGGGCATGAGGACGTAACCAACTAATGCCTCTAGCTGGAGAACAAAGCGACATGGGGACGTAACCATCTAATGTCGGCTTCGGAAGGTAGCGGTAGGAACAGAGTCAACTGATCGCTTTAAATAGCAGGGCATGAGGATGCAACCAACTAATGCCTTCTACTTGATGTGCCATAGGGATGTAACCAACTAATGTCATCATCTAAAGATAGTGACAAGAACAGAGTCAACTGATCCCTTTAAAAGCGGGGCATGAGGATGCAACCAACTGATTCCTCCAGCTTTATAATGAAACGACATGGGGACGTAACCAACTGATGTCAGCCTTGGAAGGTAGCGATAGGAACATAGTCAACTGATCGCTTTAAATAGCATGGTATGGGAATGTAACCAACTAGTGCCTTATGCTTATGACAGTTATTCTTATAAGGGTGCCTAATATGTGAATGCATGTCCTTTTCTCCTTCCTTTTTATTTTGCTTCTCTTTTTATTTTCTTTTTTCTTTGGGTTTTTTCGTGCACATTTGCTCGTTCTGCCAGATACACAGCCAAGCCTTGCCATTTTATCCTTTGTATTTTTTGCTTCATAGGAAACATCTGATATTTGCATACTTGCTCACTCAATCCAATTATCTTGAATTCTTAATTAAGAGGACTGGCCTTCTACCCTCATATTCTTCAACACCCTTCTATCATTTTTCTGGTTGACGGAACAAAATATTTAGCATTCTCTCTGAAACTTGAATGAAAACTTTAACGTTGCTGGACACCTTATCTGATGTCTATAATCATGCAGCCTTGAATGTCTTTGAATGATATTGGTGCTTTAATCTCTTCCTATCGCGCTTATTAAAGTCAGGGATCTTGACCCATTGGTCGACATAACTTGCCCCAATATGATGGCATGATTTGTTTATTGGGCGCAACTCTATCACTTCTTTCGTGATTTTAAGGATTTTGATTTGTTGCATCTCATGCATGGATCTTACTTGACACATGGTCGACTTTACACTCATTAATCACATGTATTTTTACCTTCTTAATGCAAGGCGATGCCCCCATTTTTTGATGCGATGGTGAACATTTGCCCCTAGTTTCCTATATTTGGGATCAATAGCAAGAAATTTTTTGTTTTTCATGAATCTAGCCAGTCTACTTATAAGATGCAAGAAAAAGGCTAGAAATGAGAATTTAAAGGAAACAATCATGGTAAACATGGAAAAGAGCAAAGTTAGATGCTCCAAAATTCATAGTATGAATGATTCATGAATTCATCAACCGGACCAACTCTCCAAATTTCAATCTTCCCACTTTTATAATCCCAATCAGACATTAAAAGTTTGGAGGTCCCTAAAGAAAGGTTAACTAAATTAGGCTAGTGTGTTCTGAAAACAAACTCATTTTCTTAAAAATTCATGTGTGATCCAAATGGTCTTTATAGGCTTGTAATACAGGCTAGGCTCAGGTTACAAAAAAAGAATATATAGTCTCAAGTACATGCTAAAGGGTGATTAAACCAAGGATCAATCTTTCTTGATGAAATTTATGTTCTTCTTTTATTCTTTGAATCACTCTAGACTACCCATTTTGGATTTTCACCCTAGAGTTTATTTTCTTTTCTAGCACACATCCCATTTGAAGAATTGTGTAAATGTTTTTCTCTTGTTTCAAATTTTATTTCGTGTTTCAGCTATCATTTCTTCCTTTTTTTCATTTTCTTTCTTTTTTTTTCTTTTTCTTCTTTTTTCTTCCTCTTTTTCTTTTTTTTCGTCCTTTTCATCTTAAATTTAGGACATTCTGCTTGATCTGATATGCTTTTTCCTTTGCTTGCAAACAACCTTTTCATCCCCTTTGCCCCTAGTGTGGGGAGTGATCCTTGGTTAGGGTTCAAACACAAGGAAAATGTCAGGCTCAAAGGAGACAACAATGGATATTTTTCATTTTCTTATTTGTGAAGGGAAATGAAGGAATGCCAAATGTCATTTCACACGCAGATATCATCAAAGAGAAGCAGTCTTCAGTTGGTACATGTTTTAGAGTTATCACTTCATTCATAGACCTTAACAACAATGTCTGAGAGGAAAATTCACTCAAAATTTGTATATAGGATCTCCCATTTAATCCTGAACACACTTTATTTCCCTTCTATCTTGTGTTAAGATTCAAAAATCATTCATACAATCAATAGTATGGGCTCTGCCAAAAAGATGTATTTTGGAAGAGAAATGGATGAAAATGGAAAGAAAAAATGAAATATTTTCCACTTGAGAAGATAAAGGGAATGCATCTTTAAAATAAGTATATTGACATAAAAGCCCTTACAAAAGATCCATATGCTCGCAGGCAAAAGCAAAAGGGTTAGTTCTAAGTACGGCCCTAACATTGTTCAGGAAAATCCTATATTACACAGGAAGGCGTGGGTGAATTTTTTGCTAATCTTTCCCCAATCTACTCTGTGACAAGATTCCATTGATGGAATAGTTCAGGTTACAGGATCTCATCATATTCTCCTTCCTCGGGTCTCCTACTTTGGATGGCCGCCAATATCAATTCCTCATTCATGACCATGTCTGTGAAACCTATCATGGCATGGTTTAACATATGGTTATAGAATGGACAATTTAAAGTCTCCACGAACATTGGAGTAACCTTGTTTTCCAATAGTGGAGGTTGAACTTGGGCTGCCACATCTTGCCACCTCTGGGCGTACTGGCAGAAACTCTCATTGGGCCTTTGTTCCATATCTTATAGTACAATCCTGCTTGGGACCATATCTGTCACATGCTCGTATTGTTCAAGGAAAGCTCTTGATAGGTCTCTCCAAGTTCGTGTGTTGACTCGACTCAATTGGGTATATCAACGGTAGCAGACCCTAATAGACTGTCTTGGAAACAATGGATGAGTAGTTTCTCATTTTCCATGTGAAGTGACATTTTCCGGTAGTACAAGGTCAAGTCGCCAAAAGGCAAGTGGTCCCGTCATATTTCTCGAAGTCAAGAGTTTTGAATTTTTGAGGAACCATCAAGCCAGACACTAGGCTTAGATCCCTAGCGTATATGCCACCATAAATGTTTCCTCCTTGCAAGGCTCTAATATTCTCTTCGAGTTTGTTATAACGATCTTCTAGCCTCTTATTCATTCTGGCCATGTCAGCTTCCTTATTGAGATTTCAAATCTGAATGCATTGGCTCTCCCAATGATTTATCCAAGACTCTACTAGAATATGGGTTGAGGTTCTTGTCGTACGGATCTGGAACCTCCCCTTCGGTGGAAATGTCTCAAAAGTCATACCAGGTTAAGGCGATAAAAAATCAACGACTTCAACCATCTTTCCTCTTTTTGGGTCTATGAATCCCAACATAGTAGCTATCTGGCTGAAAGGTTTTTCTGAGCTTGCGCGATTTCATCCTTCAAGTCTTTCTCCATTTTATCGAGCCTATATTGGGTACTCTTGTGGTTTATTTCAATAGTTGTTAATTTGTCCTCCGTAGTCATAGCTCGATTATTTTATATGTGCGGAATTTTTCTACTTGAATGGAATTTGCCAAAATTAATATTTTTATTTTGTATGTAATGATCACAACATAAACTAATGCAAACAAACAACAAACAAAAAATGTGAATGCATGAATGCAGGCGAAGGGACATTGATTCCATTAAGGTATTGCTCTAGAAGTAGTTTTTCATTGGATGTCAAAGCTCCTTATTACAAAAGATTCTGAATTATATCACGACTACATCTCATCTCGAGCACCGAGCTCTTTTATCTCTTCGATCAACCACATGAGTCTCGGTCCCACTTCCCCAATTGGCCTAACATACTGGTGCAGAGCTGAAGCTTCTTTGGCCAACATCATCACATGCCTAGCTACATCCTTGACTTGGGTCATGACACTCTTGTCGAACTCGTCACGCTCCTAAAATCTCATGGCATTGTCCAATAGTCATTACCCCCATCATTGATATCTTCAAGGACCAAGATCTTTGCCATGTATTCTTGAATGATGTTCTCCATGTGTCTGCTGGTTGACCTTGGACCAATGACGTACACTCATATTATCTTCCTCTTTCTAAAGGAGTCTTCTATCCATTGTGAATTTTTTTTCTAAATGAGCAACGTGCTTTAGACTCGACCCCTTCTAGATATGAGATGCACGCAACAAACAAATACACAAAACAAGAAAAAGAAAGGATTGGTACTATTAAAAAATAGAAATAAAACATAAAAGGTCCAAAATAATTTCATTGTATGAATATTAACTGGGCAGCGCAATCCAACATTTCTGAACATGTCTCCACGGACTATCCTTACGAAATAATTTTGACCAAACTCCAACTCTTAAGGTTTTACACATGGCTCTATTGGGGTGGGCTTCTAGATTCACACACGTGGTTTGGTTCTAGAAAGGTCCCCGAGTTGTCCTCGTTGTCCCCTTGTTTGGAAACGTTGGTACACCCCACGACACAGCAAAAAAAATTATCCATGTACGAGGAATGAATCGAGGTGAAAGGGGATGAAACTTTACAATAACTAAATTTGAAAAACTGCAGGGAGTTAGGAGAATCCAATTCTTCTAGCACGATATCGAATCCAAGTTGTTACAACAGAGTTCTGACCTCTACGCATACCACCCGAATAAAACAAACAATATTTACTTCTCTAACTGTTATAGAGGTTTTTCGCAAAAGCATATTTTGGCTGCTAGACCTTACGCCTTTATATAGAATTCAAAACCCTAATCCTAATTAAATTTGGATTCTTTAAATATACTATATATTTAACTGAATATAATTAAATATGTAGAATCTGATTCTACTTCAATAATAGTATCTGATAAATACAATAATTATCTAGTTTTAAAATGTATGTAAACGAAATTATCTATAATTACAATAATCATAATAATTTCGATTTTTGCTTATTTCGTGCACAACAAGTTTGTACACATGTTATCCAGTCAATCATAGAACAGTTCTAATATTACAAGCAATGAGTGGCATCTAGCAATACATCATTGCAACCCAAGTTACAAGAAGTCATGGTTCGATATAACCTTTTTCGTGATTAACTCTTTACATGTATTACATCCTTTTGTCCTTATATCTAGATCGTATACAAGTCATTGAATAGTCACACTTGTATAGTCCATCTAATATTTCTTGATCTTGAGTAGACTATTATAAACGAATAACTATGATATCTCATATCAATTTATTCAAGCATGGTTATACATTTCTAGTCTCACTCAATCAAGTTGCCTATGATATTTACACCTATTATGTAGGAGGGACAAATCCTATCTTGATCAACCATATTCTGCTACATAGATTGCAACATATCCAATATCAGTCTTTATAGTGTAGTCAGTTATGACACATGTTTGATTGTATCAAAATATGTCACTCACAATGTTCGGATCGCACAAAGCTGACCGCATCATCCCTTTAAATAGAAGATCAAATCGCAGGTGTTGGGGAGTTCATATCGAATTTTAGAGAAAGAAAGAGCAGATGGCACGCACTTTATTCTTCTTCATTTCTATTTTATGCGGTCCATGTCTGGGAATAAATCTTTTGCATTTTCTTCTTCCCCAGCCATGAACTAGTTTAAATTGGCTGGGGTTATTTGGGTTTTGTGGTGTGATAAACGATTGGATGATTGTTAGTTTTTTTATTTCAAAGTTTGTTCATTCTTGATTTTGTATATTTTGCATCTTGAAAGAATTGAGAGAGGATCTCGAGTGTCATCCATTTATCTAGACTC
The DNA here is from genome assembly GCA_958450335.1 of Hibiscus tridactylites. NCBI lineage: Eukaryota > Viridiplantae > Streptophyta > Magnoliopsida > Malvales > Malvaceae > Hibiscus > Hibiscus tridactylites. The sequence continues at coordinate 45,470,393 of OY288281.1, forward strand.
GAGAGAGTTAGATTCAAGAAAACAATGAACATAGTTCTCATTCAAATAATCGTTGGTGAGAATTAATCCACCTTAGGAATAAGGATCGGATTTCAACGACTAAGACGAGTGTAAGATCGTTTGTTGTTCACCCAAGGTTAACGCAAGAATGTATCACCAAGGAATGCACAATTAACCAGTTCTTCTGTTAGAGATAACAAGAAGACACTGAAGAAAACTTCGTCGAGCTTTGAAGGAAGGAACCCAGTTGCCACGGCATTAAAACTAGTTCCAGTTGCCACGGCATAACTTCTGACCTAGATGCCTCAGAAATCCAGCTGGTCTTAGTTGCCATAGCAATTGAGTTGCCTCAGCAACCAATTGTTGTGACAATCCATTCAACTATTGCACCACTACTCATGATAATCCGACCTACTCTCTTAATCGATAACTATTTCCTTTTATTTTCATTGTCTATTCTACTTGCTATTTCCAAACACCTACCATCACTATTCATTTCTTCTATCAGTGCAAGAAGCTAGAAATTGAAATTTAACCAATCTCTGTGGAGACGATCATTTACTATACTATTACTTGTGGCGTGTTCACTTGCACCAATTGCGAAGCACTCTAAACACACAACAATTGAAATGCGTAAAATTAGATCATATTCATAAATGGACAATTAAGTTAAATTTTACATGAACTTCACAAATTCCAACATTAAAACAAAGTGTAATCAGCTTGTTGCCTGACTCTTTTTTGTAAAAACAAAAAGTGTTCCCCATCGGAGTCGACAAGTTGTCGCAACCTTTTTTTCGGGCCTGGCATTTTAAAAATAAAAAAACGGAGTTGCCACCAATCTTTTGAAAAGATGTGATTGGATTACCTAAAAATGTGTCATTTTAATGAAAACAATTTGTTTTATTAAAACAACAATTTTGGTCTGCAAAAACACAAAAACGGGTTTTGGAGTCTGTTACACGTGGGGAAGGGTTAGCACCCCCCCCCCACAATGCCCAAAAGTTGGTACATAGCCGATTACAAAATGTTTTAATGTCGAAATTTGCAAGTTCGTATAAAATTTAACTTATTGTCCATTTATGATTATGATTCTATTTTAACGGCTCCACCATCCAGAGAGTAAACTCTAATCACTACAAACATTTTTTGGTGCTAACTCGTTACCTTCTTTTGATAGGACATCGTATTAATTATGTTCCACTTTTTAAGCAGACAATCAAAGAGGTAATTAGTGTGTTGCAGCTTTTATTATTCTATGCCACTTATTAGAATTAATTAATACTAAACCTAAAACTTTAGGTGAATTTTATTTACAAGGTTCAAGTTTGGTTAAGTGTCAATTATTAAAGAAATCTAAACATACAGTAAAAGTGCAACTAAACAATTTTAAAGAGATCTAATCTAAAGGTTCTAAACTAAATTGAAATCTCTTCTAAAAGAACCTAAACCTAAGGACTTTTGTTTAATCTAAAGATTTAATCAAAGGACTAGCATATTAAAGATTTTTTTAGAAAAAAAAGAACTAAATTAATAAAATACATGAAGATTAAAAATAAATTGCAAAATTAAATTAGTACAAAAATTTAACAAAATTTAAAAGAAAAAGGATAAAACACAACCCTTTCAAAAGTATATCCTTCCCGAATCGGGTCAACACTTGATATACGAGTTAGTTTTGCAAGAAATTGTGAATTAAACTTAGTGAAAATAATAGAAATGTTGATTTGAAAAAGACAAAATTAAAATAATAATGATGATACATTCGGATATTAAAAAAATTGAAATCAATGACTAATTTAAGAAAATGTTAAAATCGGAGGCGAAATTTACAGCAAATGGGGTTTTTTTTAAATAAATTGAAAACCTGGTAACTCGCGAAGCAAAGGAGAAAGGGGCGATGAGATTTAATTGAAAACTAGAGCGAGACCAACATCACCAGATTATCCACTTGAACTAGAGATTGAACACATTTTTCATAGACGAAGAACAGGGTTGAGAGCAGAAATGGTAGATCCACCTAATGATCCAGTTGGCAATCTGAATGCCAATACCAATCAGAATGTCGCAGCTATAACACCCCTCACCCCGGATTAGGGGCAAGGAGCGTTATATTAACTTAAACAGATTCGGATTAGCAGCGGAAGAGGGTTTAACAAATTCGTATAATATTTTTTTTCTTAATCAATCGAATACAACTATTCAATTTACACTAATTGCAAACATTCAATTTCATATAACACATGCAAAATCCTTAAAACAATCGATCAATAGGATAGTTATAATTAATTTCTATCTAAACCATTCGGTACAACCCGAACATTTAAATACTACTCATTTAATTTATTTCAATTCCAATTTCATAACAATTTCTCATACATTCGGATAACTTAATTCATTTCCTATCGAATTGGATATCGTATATAATCTAATTCGTATACAATAACCAACTATGTTTCAATTGATATACAATTCAATTAAGGTCAAATTTTAAGTTCTAAATTTATTCGAATGACATATAATTTATTCCATTCGGATTACAAATTTCAATTTCCTAATTCTCCAATTTAAACCATTCGAATATTACACATGTATTCCAATTTCAAGTAATTAAATCTACTTTCCAAGATAGCACATAAAAGTAATTCCAATCAATATATAGACGAAACATTCGTCATACTTATATATATATATATATATATATATATATATATATATATCCGATCCATATCATCCATATCGTTTCTAGTTTCCCTTTTTACAAAATAAACCCGGGGTACTACATCGGCTAAACCTATAGGTTGCCTATACAAAAAGTGATTTCAACAAAAAGAACCAAGCCCCAAACATATACGTGGGCGATCTATACCCCAAATATTTACCCCTTACATACATATCAAAATAGAGGGAAACCTACTAGAAAGTTCATATCGAACCAAAGTAATAATTCATAAACATAACCATCAGACCAAACTGAACTAACATGCTGAACGCTAGGCCACCCATCATAAGCACGACAAAGACAGGGAAAATCATACTTAAGCTTCGTACGAGTAGAATACGGGTAGAGGTCAACGATGCTAGAACCTGAAATTTAGGGGAAGGAAAGAAAGGTTCGAGTGGTAAGTACTTCTCGTACTTAGTGAGGAAACCTTATTCTATTCGGTTTCCCAATAAATTACTTATGATCATACAATAAAATTTCACTTTGCACATTAGCTCATTCGAACGGTTCAAATAATGCAATCAATTCACAATTAATTGATACACAATAGCCAACAATCGATTATATGCATAAAAGACATATAATTTCCATTCGAATGCAAGCAAGAAATTTCATATCATTCATATCATTGATACACATACAAGCCATGAAACCCAATTTAATACACATACAAGCCATGAAACCTAATTTAACTTCCAATTATCAACTTATCACAAGTTTAAGTTTCATAGCATATCAAGAATAACAATTCATGAAATTTCAATATTTCATTCGAATGTACTAATAACCAATTTCATGAATTTACTTTCGATTTTCAGATTGCATTACTTTAATTATTCATATTATTCATTTAGCAATGCCCTGGGATAGTAGAGTATGCTAGGTAATCAAGTCACGTGTAACAGAATTTGTGAATCAAAATTCACCATATAATAGGTACCACGTACCAAAATCGTATCACATATAACATATCATAATGTCTGCAGACATTAAGCAAGAAGGTACACTTACGTACCACAATATCGAGTACACTAACGTATCGATTTTCTTATTGAGCTCAGACTCTAGGCTAGCCGTACTACCTGGACAAACTATACACACCAAGGGCTTTGCTTATTAACATTTAAATTCAATCTTATCATTATTCGGAAATTTTCAGAGTTTAAATTCCAATCCCTTCGATTGAATTCATAAAATTTTCAATTCAATCTAACAACATCAAATCAGCATAATTATTATCCAAATCTAAGTCACATAGTTCAATTCACATATCACAAATCACATTTCAATTGAGCTTAACAAACACATATATACATGGCATCAATCAATTCAATTAACATTGATCATTCAACCAACATGTTAACAAGGCTAATAATCGAAATTTCACTAATCAAAATCAGTCCATTAGACATACATTTCAATTCAAATTCAGCACATCAAAACTTCAATAATCAGCATTATTAATTCATCCAAAACAGTCCAATAATCACAAATCAGATTCGAAATCAATCATAACAATCATTAATTTCAATTTCAATCACATACGCAATAAATCGCATAACACATGCATAGAATCCGAATTCCATTATTCCTTCTTCCCTTAATAATTCCCAACCTTGATTTAGTCCAATTTCATGCTCAATTTAATTACTAACAGCACATCAAAAGTAGTTGAGACTCTAATCTCAACTCTAAGGGTGTTTCACTCACAGTTCGCCAAGTTAATTTTGTATCCGAATGCCCTTCGCTCGATCCGAAGCTGATCCCGGTGCAATTTCCTCTTCGACCCTTTCGCTTCTAGGATCTAAGGCATTCAAGCCAACAATAGTAAATTTTCAGAATACATTTCATACATTTTGAGGCTGAATTTTGTATTTTTAATCAAAACAGTCCCTATACTTTACGGTTCAATTCGACTAGTTCCCATTTTTCCTAATTTCTTTAATTAACCACTTAATCCTTCAAATTGACCACTAAAATTGGTGGATTTCACATCCTACAGTTTGTAATTCAATTTATTAATACTCCATATAATCAAATTTTACCACTTTCACAAATCTCATGTTCTAATTTCTCTTCTTTTCATTTATACTCATTTCTGACAACCTAAATTAATTCGTTTCGTATTTTCTGTATACAACTCCAAATCGAACACCGTTTGTTCCTAAATTCAATTAACATACCCAATTTTAACATATCAAAAATTCAGACCAAAACTCCTAGTAGATTATTTTCTACAATTTTTTAAAGTTCACTGTCCAGCTAGAAGCATTGCTGGACAGTTTTGCATGTTAATCAAAATGTGCTTCCCAGATTTCAATACAGTCATTAAAACTCTATTTTACAATTTTTCTACTATTTTAAACATATGAAGGTAAAACATATTCAAATTTCAGAATTAAACTCTCATTAGTGATTTTTCTATGAATTTCCAAAGATGCATGTCATGTAGCCCACCAAATCTGCCAACATAACATCATGCATGCTCTTAATCTTTTATGTCTTTAATCCTTAAGGGTTCTTATGAATCTCTACATTTTCCAGCAACTACATTTAAAGACATCATCTTTATGATTTTCTAGACACATAATAACATGTGATCTAATGAATTTTCCACCATAATCGAATTAAGAAAGGAGTAATCTACTTACTTTAAATTTTCTTTTGAATTTCCTAAGTAGATTTCACCACCATGTAAGCCCTCCTTCTTCTTCGCGAAAGCTCCCAACTCTCTCTAGTTTTTATGTTTATGTTTTTAGTGTGAAAGAACAAAATGAAATAGGTGGTTTGGTTGGGGTAACCGGCTAAGGAAAGAAAGAGAGAGAAATAGGAGACAAATTAAATGGGATATGACTTTCATGTCATATCTCAACCAATTTCCCCTATTATCATCCTTAATTATACCACTAAATCATATATAAAATCTTAATTACACTATGATTTCATCTTATTATAAGTGTTAATCCATGTATTTCTACTTTAGCATGCAAGCCTCATATTTTCCCTCTTATTCGGATTGGTCATTGAACATATTGACCGAATTTCCTTGAACATTTGTTTCAAAATTCAATTTGGTCCTTATGAACCTAATTCCAATTAAGCTCAATTAGTAATTAAATCTCAATAATTTATCTAATTACGTAATTAAATCCCCTAATCTTCTAGGTTAATTTTTAGGATGTTACATTTCTCCCCCCCCCTAAAGAAAGAATTTGTCCCCGAATTCTTACCTGAATCGAATAAATGAGGGTATTGGTTTCGCATTGTTTCCTCAGGTTCCCATGTTGCCTCTTCCATCTTGTGATTTCTCCACAAGACTTTAACCAATGCAACATTTTTGTTCCGGAGTCTTTTAATTTCTCTATCCAGAATTTGAACCGGTTCCTCTTCGTAGGACAAATCAGGATTCAGTTCTACTTCTTCCGGCTCTAAGATGTGAGAAGGATCGGATCTATACTTTCTGAGCATTGACACATGAAAGACATTGTGGATTTTATCGAACTCACTAGGAAGTGCAAGTCGATAAGCCACTGGGCCAATTCTTTCAGTAATTTCGAATGGTCCAATAAAGCGAGGACTGAGCTTTCCTCTCTTTCCGAACCGAAATACTTTCTTCCATGGAGAGACTTTAAGAAAAACTTTGTCTTCCACATTATGCTGGATATCTCTTCGTTTCAGATCAGCATAGGCTTTTTGTCTATCGAAGGCTTGTTTCAATCGAGAGTGGATAATTTGAACTTTTTCTTCTGTTTCTCTAAGCAATTGGGGTCCCAAAACTTTATTTTCACCAAGTTCGGACCAGCACAGAGGTGTTCTGCATTTTCTGCCATACAATGCTTCAAAAGGTGCCATCTGAATAGACGACTGATAGCTATTGTTGTAGGCAAATTCAACTAAGGGTAGGGATTTTTCCCAATTCTTCCCAAAGTCAATTATGCAAGCTCTAAGCATATCTTCGAGAATTTGAATTACTCGTTCAGACTGACCATCACTTTACGGATGGAAAGCAGTGCTTAGATTCAATTTGGTACCCATAGCTCTTTGTAGAGTTCTTCAAAATCTGGAAGTAAATCTTGGATCACGATCAGAGACAATGGAGATAAGAATTCCATGTAGTCGGATTATTTGCTGAATATACAGATTGGCCAAGGTCTCCAAACTGTAGTTAATGCGAATAGGAATGAAATGTGCCGACTTGGTGAATCGGTCAACAATCACCCAAATAGCATCATATTTTCTGGGAGAACAAGGAAGACCAGTCACGAAGTCCATAGTAATTCGTTCCCATTTCCACTGTGGCAGTACAAGTGGTTGGAGTAGTCCAGTGGGAACTCTATGTTCAGCTTTGACTCTTTGGCAATTGAGACATTTGGATACGAAATCATTGATAGCCGCTTTCATACCAGACCACCAATACAAAGATTTGAGATCTTTATACATCTTAACCGATCCAGGGTGGACCGAGAAAGAACTCTGGTGTGCTTCTTCCAGAAGATCTCTTTTCAGATTTTCATCATTTGGAACACAGATTCTATCTTTGAAGTAGAGGAGACCGTTTGTGTGAATACGAAATCCTTCACCAGATTTTGTATCCAGTTTGGAAATAATATCCTGAAGTTCTGGATCAGCTTTCTGAAGATTTTCAATCCTTGATATTAGATTGGATTGAATTTGAAGTTCGGATAGGAATCCTTGCTTCTGATACACTCGAAGATGAGCATTGATAGCAGTTGGAGCTACAAGAATAAATACCACTTTTTAATCAGAACTTTTATTACAGACATATTAAATTTTTATTTATTAAGGTTCAGGGATTAGAGATTTTACCCAATGTCGGCTTACGACTTAAGGCGTCTGCAACCACATTGGCTTTTCCTGGATGATAGTCAATGACTAAATCATAGTCTTTCAACAACTCCATCCATCTGCGTTGTCTCAGATTCAGATCTTTCTGAGTCAGGAGATACTCTAGGCTCTTGTGATCGGTGAATAGATAACATTTCTCACCGTACAAGTAGTGTCTCTATATTTTGAGAGCAAACACAATTGCAGCAAGTTCGAGATCATGCGTTGGATAGTTCAATTCATGAGATTTCAGTTGGCGTGAAGCATAAGCTATCACATTATCACCTTGCATTAGAACACATCCAAGACCCGCATGTGAAGCATCACTATACACTTTATAATCTTTGCCCGGTTCTGGTTGGATCAAAACTGGGGCATGAGTTAAGGCTGCTTTGAGTTGGTCAAAGCTTCTCTGTTGCTTGTCAGACCATTCAAATGGTTGATCTTTACGAAGAAGTTTAGTCAAAGGTAAGGCTATAGAGGAAAACCCTTTGACAAACCTTCTGTAATAACCAGCAAGACCAAGGAAACTCCGTATTTCACTGACATTTCTGGGAGGTCGCCAATCCATGATTGACTGAATTTTCTTCGGATCAACTTTAATTCCCTCTGCAGAAATTACATGACCAAGGAAAGATACTTTCGATAACCAGAACTCGCACTTGGAAAATTTTGCGAATAACTGGCGTTCCCGGAGAGTTTGCAAGACAATGCGAAGGTGATCAGCATGTTCTTCTTGATTGCGAGAATAGATCAGGATGTCATCAATGAAGACGACTAGAAATTTATCAAGATAGGGCTTGAATACTCTGTTCATGAGATCCATGAATGCCGCCGGAGCATTTGTCAGTCCGAAAGGCATTACCAGAAATTCATAGTGGCCATAACGAGTTCGGAAGGCTGTTTTTGACACATCTTCCTCTTTGACTCTCATTTGATAGTATCCAGATCGCAGGTCGATATTTGAGAATACCGAAGCATCCCTAAGTTGATCAAACAGATCTTCTATTCTTGGGAGCGGATATCGGTTCTTGATTGTGATCTTGTTCAGTTGACGGTAGTCAATGCAAAGACGCATCGCTCCATCTTTCTTCTTCATAAACAGAACAGGTGCACCCCAAGGAGAAGTGCTAGGTCGAATGAAACCCTTGTCCTGAAGTTCTTGAAGTTGCTTTTGCAATTCTTTTAATTCAAGAGGTGCCATCCAGTACGGAGTGATAGACACCGGATTTGAGCCAGGCTGTATTTCAATTCCGAATTCAACTTCTCTAGTCGGAGGGAGACCAGGTAGTTCCTCAGGAAACACATCAATGAATTCAGAAACAACAGGCATTTCAGATATTCCAAATTCAATTTGATCTCGTTAGACCATGGATGCAAAAATGGATGTGGGCTTTTTATCAATTAGGAGTATGGATTCTTTTCCTAAACCCTGAAGATACAGTCTTTTATTTTGACAATCTACCCAAGCCTCATGTTTACTTAACCAATCTAAACCCAATATTAGATCGAACTCACATAAGGGTAATATGTAGAGATCAATAAGGAATGGCAAATTGCTAATATGCAATGAACAATTTCTACATATTAGGTTAATGTTCGAAGTTCCTCCTAAAGGGTTTGAGACTATCAGACTTGTTTTCACAATTTCAGGTTCTAGTTTCAATCTTTTCACAACAGATAGACATGTGAAAGAATGGGTGGATCCTGAATCTATTAAAGCATAAACAGGATGTGAGTTTAGCTCAACGGTACCTGCAATCACTTCAGGAGACTCTCCATCATCTCTACCACGAATGTGGTAAACTCTAGCAAGTGCTCGAGATTCCTGATGAGTGGTAGCATTAGAATGAGTACCCTTGCCTTTCTTCTGATAACTCGGCTGGGCGGACTTGGCATTCCTATTCCGATTAGAGGATGTCGGACTAGGAACTGCAGTGTTACGAGCTGGCATAGATTCATGCTTCTGAGGACAGTCTTTGATGTAGTGATCATCACCACCACAAGCATAGCAGAGATTTGCCTGAAGTCTGCACTGACCTCGATGTGGTTTCTGACAGAACTTGCAAGGAGGAATCTTTTCAAAATTTCTCGTACTTTTAACAGACATAGTCGGTACTGAGGATCTGATCACTATAGCTGGTTTGGAAGTGAAATTGCTCCTCGGAGCAGAAGTGAAATTAGAAGACCCTTCTTTCTGAAATTTAGGCTTCTTGAACTGCCATTGAGACTTGTCGTCTCGTTTCTGCTTTTTGTCAGGTCTATTGCCCCCTTTTCGCTTTTCAGCAGCTTTCATTTTGGCTTCGGTTGCAATAGCCCGATTAACAAGATTCTGGAAATCATTGATTCCCAAAGCAGTGAAAATTGGACTCAATTCATCATTCATGCCTTCAATGAACATTCAGCATTTATCAGCTTCAGTTTTGATGTATTCTACACCATATTTGTAATACTTGCAAAAATCTGCAATGTACTGCTCAATGGGACGATTGGCTTGTTTGAGGTGCAAGAATTTCTTTCTTCTTTCAGCTAAGTACTGTTCACTGATGTACTTCTTTTTGAACTCTTCGAGGAAGAATTCCCATGTCACCAATTCAGTCGGAACAGTGAGAGTAGTGGTTTCCCACCAATTCATAGCTTCATCAGCTAACAGGGCCATAGCACACTCCAATTTATGGTCATCGGAGCACTGTAATTGCCTGGTTACCACCTTGGTGGTGTTTTCAAGCCAGTACTCTGCATCTTCTAGTCTTTCTTCATTAGTACCAGTAAAAGTGTAGGCTCGATGCTGAGAAAGCTTATCTATCGGTGCTCTGCTAGGTGCAGCAGGGACAGAAATAGCAGGTTGCTCTTGTTTCAGATTTGTCAGAAGTTGATTGAACATCTCTTTCATGCTGAGGAGACATTCCCTTTGAGCAGACTGAATCATAGGACTTTCAGGTGGAGGTTGTTTTGTGTTCTGAACAGGTTCTTTATCGAATTGCTCAATGTTCTGAACAGGCTCTATAGGGATCCGTTCAGTGACTTGAGCAGGCTTTTTGGCAATTTGCTCGGGAGTCTGAGCAGGCTCTTTGTTTCTCTCCTTTCTCAGAGTTTCAGTTCGAGCAGGAGAATTATCACCCAATCTCACACTTTCACCTTCGCTCGAAGATTCGTGCGAGCTCCCATTCTTTGGGTCTTTTGGGTCTGTCATATTCTATCATTCAGTTAAACAACAGAAGATCAGAAAAGCTCAATACAGATATCTTATCATGCAATACGTGGGTGGCATACCTAAACAATGCAGATGCATGTAGACTCGATTAAATTTTTAGGACTTAACCTAAAAAGCTCTGATTACCACTTTATATAACACCCCTCACCTCGGATTAGGGGCAAAGAGCGTTATATTAACTTAAACAGATTCGGATTAGCAGCGGAAGAGGGTTTAACAAATTCGTATAATTTTTTTTCTTAATCAATCGAATACAACTATTCAATTTACACTAATTGCAAACATTCAATTTCATATAACACATGCAAAATCCTTAAAACAATCGATCAATAGGATAGTCATAATTAATTTCTATCTAAACCATTCGGTACAACCCGAACATTTAAATACTACTCATTTAATTTATTTCAATTCCAATTTCATAACAATTTCTCATACATTCGGATAACTTAATTCATTTCCTATCGAATTGGATATCGTATATAATCTAATTCGATTACAATAACCAACTATGTTTCAATTGATATACAATTCAATTAAGGTCAAATTTTAAGTTCTAAATTTATTCGAATGACATACAATTTATTCCATTCGGATTACAAATTTCAATTTCCTAATTCTCCAATTTAAACCATTCGAATATTACACATGTATTCCAATTTCAAGTAATTAAATCTACTTTCCAAGATAGCACATAAAAGTAATTCCAATCAATATATAGACGAAACATTCATCATACTTATATATATATATCATATATGATCCATATCATCCATATCGTTTCTAGTTTCCCTTTTTACAAAATAAACCCGGGGTACTACATCGGCTAAACCTATAGGTTGCCTATACAAAAAGTGATTTCAACAAAAAGAATCAAGCCCCAAACATATACGTGGGCGATCTATACCCCAAATATTTACCCCTTACATACATATCAAAATAGAGGGAAACCTACTAGAAAGTTCATATCGAACCAAAGTAATAATTCATAAACATAACTATCAGACCAAACTGAACTAACATGTTGAACGCTAGGCCACCCATCATAAGCACGACAAAGACAGGGAAAATCATACTTAAGCTTCGTAAGAGTAGAATACGGGTAGAGGTCAACGATGCTAGAACCTAAAATTTAGGGGAAGGAAGGAAAGGTTCGAGTGGTAAGTACTTCTCGTACTTAGTGAGGAAACCCTATTCTATTCGGTTTCCCAATAAATTACTTATGATCATACAATAAAATTTCACTTTGCACATTAGCTCATTCGAACGGTTCAAATAATGCAATCAATTCACAATTAATTGATACACAATAGCCAACAATCGATTATATGCATAAAAAGACATATAATTTCCATTCGAATGCAAGCAAGAAATTTCATATCATTCATATCATGGATACACATACAAGCCATGAAACCCAATTTAATACACATACAAGCCATGAAACCCAATTTAACTTCCAATTATCAACTTATCACAAATTTAAGTTTCATAGCATATCAAGAATAACAATTCATGAAATTTCAATATTTCATTCGAATGTACCAATAACCAATTTCATGAATTTACTTTCGATTTTCAGATTGCATTACTTTAATTATTCATATTATTCATTTAGCAATGCCCTGGGATAGTAGAGTATGCTAGGTAATCAAGTCACGTGTAACAGAATTTGTGAATCAAAATTCACCATATAATAGGTATCACGTACCAAAATCGTATCACATATAACATATCATAATGTTCGCAGACATTAAGCAAGAAGGTACACTTACGTACCACAATATCGAGTACACTAACGTACCAATTTTCTTATTGAGCTCAGACTCTAGGCTAGCCGTACTACCTGGACAAACTATACACGCCAAGGGCTTTTCTTATTAACATTTAAATTCAATCTTATCATTATTCGGAAATTTTCAGAGTTTAATTTTCAATCCCTTCGATTGAATTCATGAATTTTCAATTCAATCTAACATCATCAAATCAGCATAATTATTATCCAAATCCAAGTCACATAGTTCAATTCACATATCACAAATCACATTTCAATTGAGCTTAACAAACACATATATACATGGCATTAATCAATTCAATTAACATTGATCATTCAGCCAACATGTTAACAAGGCTAATAATCGAAATTTCACTAATCAAAATCAGTCCATTAGACATACATTTCAATTCAAATTCAGCACATCAAAACTTCAATAATCAGCATTATTAATTCATCCAAAACAGTCCAATAATCACAAATCAGATTCGAAATCAATCATAACAATCATCAATTTCAATTTCAATCACATACGCAATAAATCGCATAACACATGCATAGAATCCGAATTCAATTATTCCTTCTTCCCTTAATAATTACCAACCTTGATTTAGTCCACTTTCATGCTCAATTTAATTACTAACAGCAAATCAAAAGTAGTTGAGACTCTAATCTCAACTCTAAGGGTGTTTCACTCATAGTTCGCCAGGCTAATTTTGTATCTGAATGCCCTTCGCTCGATCCGAAGCCGATCCCGGTACAATTTCCTCTTCGACCCTTTCGCTTCTAGGATCTAAGGCATTCAATCCAACAATAGGAAATTTTCAGAATACATTTCATACATTTTGAGGCTGAATTTTGTATTTTTATTCAAAACAGTCCCTATACTTTACGGTTCAATTCGACTAGTTCCCATTTTTCCTAATTTCTTTAATTAACCACTTAATCCTTCAAATTGACCACTAAAATTGGTGGATTTCACATCCTACAGTATGTAATTCAATTTATTAATACTCCATATAATCAAATTTTACCACTTTCACAAATCTCAGGTTCTAATTTCTCTTCTTTTCATTTATACTCATTTCTGACCACCTAAATTAATTCGTTTCGTATTTCCTGTATACAACTCCAAATCGAACATCGTTTGTTTCTAAATTCAATTAACATACCCAATTTTAACATATCAAAAATTCAGACCAAAACTCCTATTAGATTATTTTCTACGATTTTTCAAAGTTCACTGTTCAGCTAGAAGCATTGCTGGACAGTTTTGCATGTTAATCAAAATGTGCTTCCCAGATTTCAATACAGTCATTAAAACTCTATTTTACAATTTTTCTACTATTTTAAACATGTCAAGGTAAAACATATCCAAATTTCGGCATTAAACTCTCATTAGTGATTTTTCTATGAATTTCCAAAGATGCATGTCATGTAGCCCACCAAATCTGCCAACATAACATCATGCATGCTCTTAATCTTTTATGTCTTTAATCCTTAAGGATTATTATGAATCTCTACATTTTCCAGCAACTACATTTAAAGACATCATCTTTATGATTTTCTAGACACATAATAACATGTGATCTAATAAATTTTCCACCATAATCGAATTAAGAAAGGAGTAATCTACTTACTTTAAATTTTCTTTTGAATTTCCTAAGTAGATTTCACCACCATGCAAGCCCTCCTTCTTCTTCCCGAAAGCTCCCAACTCTCTCTAATTTTTATGTTTATGTTTTTTGTGTGAAAGAACAAAATGAAATAGGTGGTTTGGTTGGGTTAACCGGCTAAGAAATGAAAGAGAGAGAAATAGGAGACAAATTAAATGGGATATGACTTTCATGTCATATCTCAACCAATTTCCCCTATTATCATCCTTAATTATACCACTAAATCATATATAAAATCTTAATTACACTATGATTTCATCTTATTATAAGTGTTAATCCATGCATTTCTACTTTAGCATGCAAGCCTCATATTTTCCCTCTTATTCAGATTGGTCATTGAACATATTGACCGAATTTCCTTGAACATTTGTTTCAAAATTCAATTTGGTCCTTATGAACCTAATTCCAATTAAGCTCAATTAGTAATTAAATCTCAATAATTTATCTAATTACGTAATTAAATCCCCTAATCTTCTAGGCTAATTTTTAGGATGTTATAGCAGCAGGAGGCGGAGTGGCTGTACCGAATCAACTTGTTATCGTACGGAATAGACCCATTCGAGACTACTTAGAGCAAGATCTTGACAGTCTCACTCCAAGAGTTGTCACACCTGAGATTCAAGTCGCCCATTTCGAATTGAAGCTAGTGATGTTCAATATGATTAATATAGTTGGTCAGTTTGGCGAATCAACGACTGAGGATGCCGGACAGCATATCAAATTGTTCTTAGAAATCCGCGATTCATTCAAGCAACAAGGAGTCCTTGAGGACGTCCTAAGGCTCATATTATTCCCCTATTCACTGAGGGAAAGGGCGAAATCATGGTTGAATAATATCTCATCTGAATCTTTAGAATCTTGGACAGATCTATGCCAAAATTTCGTTGCTAGATTTAGTTTTACAAATATGACTAATAAATTGTGTAATGACATTATTTCTTTTCGTCAGGTGGATGATGAGTCTATGTACGAAGCTTGGGAGTTGTACAAGGAGCTTTTATGCAAATGCCCCATGCACAAATTCAGAGAATGGATGCAGGTGGCAATGTTTTACAATTCAGTGAACGCACTGACGAGGTTGATGCTAGATGCCTCGGTAAATGGCACACTTCTAGACAAGTTACCAGAGGAAGCTATGGAGATTTTGGACAAACTTGCTAAGAATGATTATCAGTTCCCAACCACTAGAAGGGGAACTGTCAGGCGAAATGCCTCGGCAATAGAGATGGAGACGTCAGATACTATTTTAGCCCAATTATCCACATTAACCAATTTGGTTAAGAATATGTAGAAAACCGGCACATAGGAGGTCAAGGTAATATGTCCACTTTGTGATTTATGTAATGTTGACCATGATTCTTCTAAGTATCCACAAAACCCAGCGTCAAGTTTTTATATTGGAAACTACAACCGGAACAACAATGCATATTCCAACACGTATAATCCGGCCTGGAAGAAGCATCCTAACTTTTCATGGAATAACCAAAACAACGTCGAAAATCAGCAAAGCCAGATTACAGAAGCATCAGGATTCCAGCAGAACATGTCACGGCAATAGATGTTGTCGTAACAGACAACACCATCAAGTTCTTTGAAAAACTCTATAAATGCTTTTATGATGAAAATAGAGTCTTATATGGCTGAAAGTAGTAATTTCATGAAAAAGACTGACACATTTATTAACAGGACTGAGATGACAATGCAAAATCAATGAGCAACCTTAAAAGCATTGGAGATGCAAGTCGGGCAATTTGCTCAGATTCTGAATACAAGATAAGAAGGAGGTTTGCTCAGCGACACTAAGGTTGTACGAGGAATAAGCTATGAACAATGTAAGGTGATCACCACCCCAAGCGGATCAAAAGAAAATAATGGACCTATCTAATTTGAGGATAGTGATCATGTTCAGAAAGATGTATCCAGCAACAACACCAGAGCAATCATTAATGAGAGCCTTCAGCAGTTGTCACGGCAAGTCCAGTTGTCGCGGCAAGTCCATCCAAGAGTTCCAACCAAGATGAGAAGTGAAAAGGCGAGGAGATTAGAATTCCACCGCCATTCCCACAAAGGCTGAAGAGACAGAAACAAGAATACTAGTTCAAGAAATTTCTTGACATCTTGAAGTAAGTCCACTTTAACTTGTCGTTGGTTGAAGCAATAGAACAAATGTCGAACTATGCTAAGTTCCTTAAAGATATTGTCTCTAAGTGAACTAGGCTTGGATAGTTCGAGATAGTTGCTGCAACGGAAGGGTGTATGACAATGTTGCACAACCGTTTGCCACCCAAATTAAAAGATCCCGACAAGTTTACAATACCTTGTGCAATTGGCGGACACTATTTCGGGAAGGTATTGAGCGATCTTGGAGCAAGCATAAACCTTATGCCAAAGTCTATTTTTCAAAGATTGGGTATAGGGAAGGCGAGACCCACTACAGTCATGCTACAACTTGCAGACATATCTTATGTGCATCTAGAGGAAAAGATCGAAGACATCTTGGTAAGAGTGGATAAGTTTATTTTTTCCGCTGACTTTATTGTTTTGGATTGTGAAGCAGATGAGTCCACACCTATTATCCTTGGGAGACCATTCTTAGCAACGGGAAGGACTTTGATTAACATTGAGAGAGGAGAGCTCACTATGCGGGTGAATGACCAGCAAGTCACGCTCAATGTTTTCAAGACTCTTAAGCATGCTAGTGATCCTGAAGAATGTCAAGTCATACAAGCCACCACCGAATTTAATTTTGACATAGTAGAGTATTACTACGACACTTCGCTTGCCGAGCTTGAAGAACCAGACGAGTCAGACATTGAGTCGAAATAGGAGGTCAATTGGATAGTAAGCCAACCAGGTAAAAGTTTTGAATCCCTTGATTATTCAAGTAAGGAACATAAACTCGAGAGACCCTCCATTAAGCAACCCCTTATTTTAGAGTTAAAACCATTGTCAGGGCGATTGAAGTATGTTTTTTTAGAACCAATAAAACTTTGCCCGTAATCATTTCTTCTAAGTTGCAGCCTGAACAGGAAAAGAGGTTGATTGCCATGATGGCGTTGCACAAAAAAGGCAATAGGTTGGACAATTGCATATCTGAAGGGAATCACTCCCGCGGTGTGTATGCACAAGATCTTGTTAGAGGACGGCCACAAAAACTCCATTGAGGCACAAAGGGGGCTTAACCCTGCTATGAAGAAAGTTTTGATGAAAGAGATCATCAAGTGGCTTGATGTCGGTATCATATATCATATTTCCGATAGTGCATGGGTAAGTTCGGTACAATGTGTACCGAAAAAGTGAGGTATAACGGTGGTAAGTAACGAAAACAATGAACTCATTCCAACTAGGAATGTCACTTGTTGGAGAGTTTGTATGGATTATCACAAGTTAAATAAAGCTACTAGGAAAGATCATTTTCCTTTACCTTTTAATGACCAAATGCTTGACTGTCTTGCAAGTAAATTTTTTTATTGTTTTCTTGATGGATACTCATGTTATAACCAAATCACCATAGCACTAGAGGACCAGGAAAAGACCACCTTCGCGTGCCCTTGTGGTACATATGCATTTATAAGGATGTCGTTCGGATTACGCAATGCCCCTGCAACCTTCCACGATGTATGATGGAAATTTTCTCTGCAATGGTGGAAGACTTCCTCGAAATCTTCATGGATGACTTCTCAGTATTCGAGACAGTTTTGACAATTGCCTCGACAATTTGGAGAAGATGTTGGTACGTTGTGAACAATCTGACCTAGTGTTAAACTGAGAAAAATGTCACTTTATGGTGGATGAAGGTATCGTGCTCGGACACAAGATCTCATCGAAGGGTATCGAGGTAGACAAAGACAAGGTGGATGTAATTGAGAGATTGCCACCACCAAACTCAGTTAAAAGGATCTAAAGCTTTCTCGGACATGCAGGTTTTTACAAAAGGTTTATTCATATTTTTTCTTCGATTTCTAAACCCTTGTGTAACTTGCTTGAAAAGGACAAGGCTTTTAATTTTGATGAATCTTGTGCCAAGGCATTTGATGCCCTTAAGAAGCAACTCGCCACTGCACCCATTGTCATTCCCCCTGATTGGTCCTTACCTTTTGAGCTCATGTGTGATGCAAGTGATTACTCGGTAGGAGTGTTTTAGGACAACAAAAAGGTAAGATTTTTAGCGTGATATATTACGCTAGTAAAACCCTTAATGATGCTCAACTGAATTACACCACGATTGAAAAGAAATTACTAGTTGTAATCTTTGCATTTGAAAAGTTATGTTTCTGCTGGATTGGTACAAAGGTAATTGTCCACACTGACCATTCGGCAATTAAGTATTTAATTACTAAAAAAGATGTCAAACCTCGTTTAATTCATTGGATATTGCTTTTACAAGAATTTGACATCAAAACTAAGGACAGGAAAGGAACAGAGAACCAGGTTGCTGATCACTTGTTAAGGCTGGACGGGGGCAATATAGACAATGACACTTTGGAGATTCATGATGCATTCCCAGATGAGCAGTTGTTAGTTGCCACGACAACACCCTGGTATGCATATCTACTAAATTTTCTAGTTAGCGATATTTTACCTTAAGACCTTACTCACCAAGGAAAGAAGTGGTTTCGACATGATGCTAAGCATTATTATTTGGATGAGCCTCTGTTGTTTAAACAATGTGCAGAATAGGTCATACGACAATGTGTTCCCGAGGAAGAGCAGCAAAATGTGCTTCGACAGTGCCATTCATCACCTTATGGAGGCCATTCTGGAGGAACTCGCCAGCGGCCAAAGCCTTACAATCCGGCTTATATTGGCCCACTCTTTACAATGATGCCTATGAATTCTACAAGGGGTGTGACCGTTGTCAACGAACAGGGAATATATCAAGGCGGCACGAGATGTTGTTGTAGAACATCCTTGAGGTAGAGTTGTTCGACGTATGGAGCATCGATTTTACGGGGCCTTTCCCATCTTCGTTTGGCAACCTCTACATCTTACTTGTCGTTGATTATGTGTCCAAATGGGTGGAGGCAGCTGCAGTTCCCAGAAATGATTCCAAGACGGTGCAACGATTCTTGCAGAAGCACATATTCACACGGTTTAGAATATCGAGAGCTATTATCAGCGATGAAGGTAGACATTTTGACAATAAGCTTATTGTCAATATGTTACAGCGCTTTGGAGTGACCCATAAAATTGCCACGGCATATCATCCGCAGACTAACAGGCAAGATGAAATCTCTAATCGTGAGTTGAAAGCTATCATCGAGAAGGTTGTTAATCCTTCCTGAAAGGATTGGTCTACGAGAATTGATGATACACTTTGGACCTATCGAGCAACATTCAAGATGCCCCTAAGCATGTCTCCCTATTGACATGTCTACGGTAAGACTTGCCACTTGTCGGTAGAGATCGAACATAAGGCCTATTGGGCTATGAAGACCGTGAACTTGGATTGGAAAAGTATAGGGCAAAAGCGTCTACTGGACTTAAACGAGATAGAAGAGTTTCGTGCCTTAATTTATGACGATACCAAGATCTATAAAGAGAAAACTTTGAACGTGTTTTCACGCGAGGGGCGACATTGCTAATTTGGGTCGAACTCGGGCAAAATAACCCCTTTAGCCTATAATTTTATAGTTTTATAAAATGAAAAATGACTCCTTCAATATTTATTTAAATAGTTTAAAATTCTAATTTTTTTAAACAATTTTCAAGTTAGCCCCCCAAATTCTTTCACCATGTTCCGCCTAGGGATGGTCTTGGGTTGGGTTTTGGTCGACTCGGCCTGAAAATTTAGCACCTCCATCTAAACTCGTTTAGACCATCATAAATAAATAGAAAATTTTATTTTTATTCGATAAAATAGAGAGTTGGTTAAAAAATACAAATAGAGATGACATTATAATAATTATTCTATTTTTATTACACAAAATAGAAAGATAATTGACAATATATATAAAGAAATGAACATTATAGCAATTATACCTAAATATTTAGAATAAAATTAAATTATTATTTCGAGTCGGATCAGATATTTTTCACCCTAAACTCAAATTTGACCCAGCCTCATCCTACAAAATATCCAATCTGAATCTAAAATTTTCTTATAAAGCTAGACTCTACAGAACTTCATGTCTTGATCAAATGACCATCCCAGTTCCGTCACTGATTATGAAGACTATCTTACGTGATGTTAAGAGCTTAGAAATACCAATAAAACGTATACGATTAAACATCAATTTTTTTTTTGACAAAGATACGATTAAACATCAATGAATGGAAGTTAAATTCGATTATGCATTTAATTATATTTTCACGTTATTATGCCAATATGAGGTCCACCCATTTCTTCTTTTTTTTTATCTTAAAGTTACTTTTGGGCTTTGTATCAGATATTGGATCCTTAGTACCGTATGGGGCATCAATTTGCTGAATGAGTTAAACTTTTTGGACTGGACCAACCATTTTCAAAATAAATAAAATACCAATGAAATAATTATTCATTTATTAATTGAGATCTATTAATTGACCGAGCGGTTAAATTTTTTTATGTTGTGTCATTTTATATGGGTTTGAACATTTTTCTGGTGAATAACAATTCTCTTCATTTAATTTTTTTATTAAAATTCTCTTCATTTAATTTTAAAAACATTATGTTTTATATTTATGCAAAAAAAAATAATAAATTCTTTTCATTATGGAACAAATTCAACCTGCAAATGTTTCAAAAACTATAAACTCAAATTCATCCGACCAAAATCCAACATGACCCATCCCATCAATAGGTAATCAATAAAAAATCAAACAATCCCCTTTTTAAAGTAAATCAAATAATTATATCCATAAGAGTGGGGCGCAATGACAATGCATATTATTCTTTCAAAGAGAAAATTGAATTCGAACTTTGAAAATGACATTATTAGGAAGGAAAGCCGCAAATTTAAACATGGATCATAAAATATACGAGTATTTTTTAGTTGGTCTCAACAATCTATAGCAAAGTAATATTTTTGTTTTGTGAGTCAAACCAAGTAATATTGAACTACTATAAAACATACAACTCTATTTGTATTAGGATAAACTACATATTTAGTCACACAACTTTCAGTATGTTTCTTTTTTGTCATTCAACTTCTCAATTTGGTTGTCCTCGAAATCAAACAAAACTCAAACCAAAATTTTAACTTTATCTTAGTCTGATCTATAATCTATATCGTCCGATTAGTGTAAAATCGAGATGTATTGCTTTTATCTCCCTCGACCTCTGCACCGTTCGTATTTGCATAAACTTACCAAGAAAATTTGAATGATGTCACATACTTATCTGTTAGACAACCTAAAAGAGCGACCATTGAAAGTTAAATGATAAAATTAAAAATTTTAAAAGTTGGATGACCAAAACTGGAACACGCGGAGAATTTGGGTGACTTAAATATGTGGTTTACCCCTATACTTTCCTCTTGTATTTTAACCTGAGTGTCCCATTTATTTTTAAGCACCAATAATTAGTGGGTATATGCTATGCATTTATAATGAAAAAAAAAATCCTCTACACGTGATCTAGGTTATAACAAACACCAGGCATGCAAAGGCTAAACTCCATTGTTCCTCATCGTGCTTGTAAAAAAATCGACACTTCAGCCTATGTGAGTTGGGCAGTAAACCTCTTCTCATTAAAGAAATACATAAACCAGCAGCTAGGGACAGGCTTGAGTTATATAGAATAGAAATCTGCTATTCTTTTAGTGCCTCTATTTGTAACCACGAAAATTAGGGTTTAAATTTATAGTTTAGGATTAGAATTTAAGGAATTAGAGTAGGTTTATCTTTTAGAATTTAGGGTTTAAAATTTAAAATTTAGAGTCGGGGCGTAAGATTTATTTTTTTAGTGTTGAGACGGAGAAATAGACAATAAAAATGGCAGAGAATTTCTGTTCGAGTTTATAGGATCATGCGCTAGGCAACCGCACGCGGACTGACTCACTCACAGCTCCTCTTCTTGGTTTCTGCTGAAGTAACCCATCATGTTTCCCCCTCAACAAATGCAATATTCAAATCAGTGCTATTGCTATGTTTATGCCTAATATTTTAATGTATGCCTCTGAGTCACTCACTCACTCTCTTTTCTCCATAAGTTTTGTCTTTCCTTCTTTTCATTCTTTTCCTTGGATCTTCCATTTGCCTTTCCATAATTCTGATCTGCAGTTTTAGTATTATTATTTGTTTTGTCTTTATGCAAGAATAGACCGAAGGGTAAGCAAAACTCAATTGGACTCAACACGAAAAAACTCGACTTGTTTTGGCTTCATTTGTAATTTTATAGACTTTACTCGAAAATTTTTTAAATAAAGTTTGAGTTATAAAATAGAAATTCAAATAACTACATTAATTTAAAATTTTTAGTAATTGGTTGATCAATTTTCAAGTTTTAGTCGAGTCTCTCAATTCTGTCCGATATATTTATGTATATCACATGTGAAAATATGAAGAAATGTATATGTATATCGCAAATGCATGTAGAAAGCCTTTTAAATTGGAATCATTCTGTATTATAACATTATAAATAATTACAATAAAATTTGTACATAAACTCGAAAATTTGGCTTGACTCAACTCGACTCAAATTTCATAGACTCGGTTTGAAAAAATTCCAAATAAAGTTAGAATCATAAAATAGGATTCGTAAAATCAAATAACTCGAAACTTCTTTGACTTGACTGGACTCGTTCGAACGCTCAGCCCTAGGTGGGGGAAGTCTCACCCCCTAAAAATTTTAAATTCTCCTATAGCTTAAATATTTTATTTGTATTTCTATTGATAATCTAGTTTCGCACCCCTCTAAAATTTTGTATAATCATGACATCCCTATATTTCTAATATAATTTCCTAATAGCTCGCACGCTTTACATAAAATCTCATGACCAGTATTTATGCATTTGATAATTTATTCAAGCAACATTCTTAGGTTAGCTTCACTAGGATTGGTGTGTCCATATTGAGTTGTTCAGGCATTGGCTGCCACTCCCATTACCGGAAGGCTTGCCATGCCTAAAAGGGTTAAGTGGACTACTTTGTGCTTGAAAATATTCAATGAATATAGTAATAAGTACTCCCCACTAATTTTGTTCCCAAAACAAACTAGTACTATTTTAGCTTTGTGACACCATCAACTCTAGGTTAATACATTTCATCTAACCATGTTTCAGAAATTGAGGTGAATGTTCTTAAACCTAAGTATAAAATTATTTAAAATTTTATTAAACATAATGACCAACAATAAATTTATTTAAAAATAATAATAAGGACAACCATTATGAGAATGAGAAATTATATATAATAAGATCTAATGATACTTTTTATTCTCCAACTTTTTTATATAAAAAAACATTATGGGTCTTGTTTTTCTGACTTCTAAACTTTTATTTATTTTTTGAGTAAATTACAACGGATGTCATTCAATTATGGGTAAGATTACATTTGAGTCAATCAATTATTAAAAGTTACATTTTGGTCACTCAATTATGGGTAAGGTTACATTTAGGTCACTCAATTATTAAAAATTACATTTGAGTCACTCAATTATGGATAAGGTTACATTTGGGTCACCCTTCATATTTAAAAAAAATGTATATCAATTTGTGTATTAGATTAATTAATGATTTCAAATGAAGTACTCTAATGTTAACAGGGGTATACAAGTGATTTGGAAGAAAAAAATGACTAAATTGATGTACTTTTTTAAATATGAAGGGTGACTCAAACGTAACCTTACCCATAATTGAGTGACCCAAATGTAACCGTTAATCATTGAGTGACCCAAATGTAACCTTACCTATAATTGAGTGATCCAAATGTAACTTTTAATAATTGAGTGACCCAAATGTAACCTTACCCATAATTGAGTAACCTCTTTTGTAATTTACCCTTATTTTTTTCAAATTAAACCAACTGATGGGAAAATAACAAACTTATTATGTTGACGTTTGCTATTTCATAGTTTTGCTAAAAATTTCAAAACAAGTATTTAAAAATATTAAAACATTGTAGATAGATATAAACAAATTAAAACAAAGGAAGTTGCATCGAAGAGGAATAAAAAAGGATGAGTGACCTCCTAGAGAAGTTTTTGTCTTGCACCTCTCTTTTAAAATCAATGAGGGTTGACTCAAGCGGTAAGCAGCTCAGTATTGTTTAAGTAAGTCTTGAATTTGAGACATTGTATATACAAAAATTCTCCACGGGGAGATTCACACATCAAAGGCAAGTGTGCAATGCAAGTCGGTCCAGTTAATCAAAGCAAAGCCCTGTAAAATCGAGAGGGAAACCAAAAAAATAAGGAAGAGAAAAGGTAAGAAAAGAGAAAAAAGACAAGGGAGAAGGAAAGAAAAGCAAAGATATTTGATGGATGACAAACGATTTTGAGACTAGAGTCGTGAACGTCGAAGGCAAAAAGGGTGTGAAGGTCTAACGGCTAGGTTAGTCTATTTGAGAGAGATTTTAGGGTTAAATGATAATGACTAGTAGATTTGAGAGAGTTTTTTAAAAAGGAATTTGTCTTTTTTATCAGCAAGTATGGTTTTATTAGATTTAAAAAACATAGAAATATGGATATTATCGTGCGCCTCACTAAAAATCCTCCCTAAAGTCTATGATGGGAAAAAGAGTACAACACAAAAATTTTAAGAGAGCAAAACACCAAGACAAAAGAAAAATAATAAAACATCAAAGCGATAGCAGAAAAAGCAAAAGACTCGATACACAAAAAATTGAAACCAACGACTCCATGATCGTAACTCACCTAAGCAACTACTTCCCATACATTGTTACACATCATTACTCGAAAAAAAAAACAACCCATCCAACAAATCCATCGCTTATAAGCAATGAGATGAGACAGATCGCCAGCTACTCGTCCTACTCGGTCGAAGTTCTACACAATTGGATTCGAGCTCGAATTCGGCTTCAGTTTTTAATGAGCCGAGCTGTGCTACTCAATACTCGATTCGAAAAACTCGCGAACTACTCGAAAATATAATATACAAAAAAAATTAATTTCATTTGATAGAGGTTAACAACCCACATATGATGCACCTTTTTCACTACACCTATCGAGATGGCTTTCAACCTTGTTCTTTGTGTCACTCTTCAAACCACATATGATCCATGAGAACACTTCCATTTGATAGAGGTTAACAACCCTTCGCTTAATCTTTAATATTACGAAAGACTAAAATTATTATTATCTTATCTAAATATGAGTCACGTCATCAATTTCATTAATGTTGGAGGTGACTTATGACTAAAATGAAACATTAGTGATATAATTAACAATGTTTTATTTAGGTCTCAAAGCATAACTGGCCCCATAATTTAGTGACTAAAAAATAGTTTATGTTTTTTTAGCAAATGGGATTTAAATTTGGATGATTTAGACAAATCTTTTAATTTGTCCGATTATATTTTATCCTTCACATTGTACATGGACCAAGCAAGTTGACGTGAGTTTTGTGTGTATGGAAGAGCCCAATTTGCAATATTTATAAAGCTTTTATATAATAACAAAGCAATATATTTGCTTGAATTGCTTCCTATTCTAGTTGGATATGAACAGGTTCATGCTGTAACAGATAATAATGATAACACATTTATAGTACTTAGGAAAGAAAAATCTTACAGACATAGTTGGCATTTGTAGCAGCAGGAAACAATTAAACATGGCCTTCACAGGGAAATATCTCATGCCCATTGTCGGCCAATTTGCCACCAAAACGTACTTATTTTCCTTATTGTCCTTCAAGGCAAACACGAACCCATTGAATCTGCTTCCCAAATTTACAAGTTAGTCAGCTGGATAAAAATGGTGGCTACTATTCAAAAGGACTTAACTGCACCACACGTACCTAAATTATAATTCTCATTTTAAGTTGGCCCTCAAACTTTTGAACATTCTAATTTTATCGCCAAAATATGACCCTCATTCTAAATTAGTATTTAAACTTTTTAGCGTTCTAATTTCACCCATAAATTATCGGTATGTGCTAATCATATCTCATGTTAATGAAACTATTAAAAAAATTGTCAACTTCCATGTAAACATCGTTGTGTATTATGCAATAATATGATGTGACATACACAATAATTTGGGGATAAAGTCGGAATATTCAGAAGTTTGGGGGTAATTTAGAATGAGGGTTAAAGTTTGGGGATGAAATTAGAATTTTAAAAGTTTAAGGATCAATTTAGAATGAGAATTATAGTTTAGGGACGCATAGTGAATTAACTCAAAACAATAATTAAACATGATATCATTATGGATAAAGTACACTCCAAGTTACTTAATTATGTTCTAGTAACAAACGAATCACATTTTTTTAAAAAGTTACAAACATGTCTTTCAATTAAAAATTATTATAAATAAATTATTGGTTGTAAATATTAGACGAATGTCTAATGTGGATTTGTTATAATACTACTTTTAGCCCTTAAAGATTTATATACATTACATCAATTTAATACTAATTTGAAACAATTCAATAATTTTAATCCTTTATATTTAATTTTTATTAATTTAGTCTTTGTTTGTGATACTGTCAAACCAAGCGAGTCCGTCAGATCAAAACAACAAAAATTTGCTTTTAAATTGTTATTATTTAAGGAAGGTAACAGAAATGAACATAACATTTTTAGGAGATTAAAAATATTAATTTGGTGCGTAAACAAGATAGACGCGCATGCAGATCCTTGCTCACTTGTTCGTAGCATAGTACATATGAGAACTCGCTCATGGACTACAGACACCTTATGGATTCCGCGGACTGGCAATAAGCTAGCAGATAGCATTGCTAAGCTTAGTAATCTTCCATGTTTCTCTTTGACCATCTTTGATTCTCCCCATGCTTCCCTTTTGCATTTAGTTAGTTCGGATGTTTCAAATAGTCTGTAATTTTTAGCAGCTCATTCAATTCGAAAAAAAAATATTAATTTGGTAGAATTTTTTAACATGAAGGTTAAACTTATTAAATTATTTCGAATTATGACTGAATCGATAAAATGTGTAAGATTTGTGGACTAAAAATATTATTATACCAAGCCACATAATTATTCTATCTAATATTTAACCGTCAATAACATTTTTGTAACAACTTTCAATTGAATTACATGTTTATAACTTTTAGTAAAAATATAATTTGTTTATTACGTAGCACATAATTGAATGACGCAGGTAATATTTTACCTTGTCATTACAAGGAGTGCCACAATAATACTATACTCAGGAACAAAAATCCTTTTGACTCTTTTTCGGCGTCTTTTTCTACCCCAATAATAAAAAATTAAATTTTAAGCTCTAATTTTAAATTTAAAATCTTAAAATATAGACCATAAACCTTAAAAATACACCTTACACATAATCCTTAAACTCTAACCTTAAATCTTAACTATAATCCCTAAATCTTATTTCTTAGTGTGAGATATAAAAAGGCACCGAAAATAAATAAAAAATTTATATTCTACCCTAGAGTCGATGTTTATGTTTTGTTAGGCTAAAAGATAAAATGGGAACTTCCTTATACCTAATTACAATGAGCACTTCTCGCTTAATGCGGTGGGTGACCTCAACTATTTGCTGCACCGAGTTTCGATTTCATTTCCATCTTTCATAGCCCCCCAGATTCCATACCTAGTAAGGCTCCTAACCCCGACCTCTGCTGTCTGTTTCCACTTTCTACCATTTGACTTCCCTTTTTGAACCACAAATTGAATGTGATTGGAACCTGTTGATGGTGGCTTCACTGCGTTTATGATTAAAGTTGTAGTTTCCGGATAACGACGGCATATGGTTGAATCAAAGTTATATATGGCTACCGATAACCAGTTGGTCTAACTAGGGGTGTTCATTTTCGGATACCGGATCCGATCCGATCCGAAAATTCTGATATCCGAAAAATTCGGATCACCTAAATAGCGATCCGTATCCGATCCGAAAAAATCGGATATCCAAATTTTCGGATCGTATACTCGGATACCCGAATATCCGAAATTTATGAATTTTTTTATTATTTTTTAATTTAATGGTTCTATCCATGAAAAAAATTAGGTTTTTGAATATAAAAATTAATAAATTATTGAATATAACAATCTTTGTATCCATGGAAATTTCAATTTTTCATATATAACAAGTAAAAAAATCGAATATAACAAGATTTATACCTATAAAAAAATTGAATTTTCGGATAATCGGATACCCGGTCCGGATGTAAAACCACTATCCGTATCCGATCCGAATTATCCAAAAAATAAAAAACTGATCGGATCAACGGATAATCGGATCGGATCAATCGGATCAGATTTTTTTGAACACCCCTAGGTCTAACGGGATAAAATGTTAGGTACCTTAAGTAAAGTTAAAGGTTCGAATCCTAGTATTATGAATAGAAAAATATGGGTTGGGAGGGCTGTCCCATATTGAACACACTACAAGAAAATACATTTTTAGTGATATTGAAAATGGTCACTAAAAGTATTAAATTTAGTCACTAAAATTTATAGTGACAATTGTTTTGAGCCGTCACCACTCGTCACTAATAACTTCGTCACTATCATACTGGTGACAACTTTCATACATTTCGTCATAATTAGTGTAACACCCGGGTTTGGGGGTCGGGTGAATTAAAATAATAAAATATTATTTTGGACTTCGTGTTTTCAAAACAAATATTTTATGTTGGACTTAATTTGATTTAAAACCCAAATCTCATGGATTTTAGATATTTGAGATATCCATCTCATTAATGGCATTTATGTAAATAAATGGACTTGAGAAATAAAAACCCATTTTATTTTAAAAGAGCTTTTTCATCATCTTCTTCCCTCTTCCTTTCCAAATCCCACGACAAAAATCTCATTTCCCCTTGAGTTACTATTCCATCATCCTACTTGCTTGTTGTTGGAAATTTTTCAAAGGTAAACTCATTTTTGACTTGTACTCATCGTTCTCTACAAGTCTATAGTTTTATTTTTCATTAAAACCCATGATTTCTCATTTTGGAGTTTTAAAAGTTTGGATTAAAAATGTGAACTTTATTAGCTTTAACTTAAGTTTTCGGTTTGTTGATGTTAGATAAGATGTTTACAATCTAAAAGGGTCCAACATACTCGATTTTTACATAGTTTTATGATGTTTCTCGAAATTGAGTTTTAGGGAGGTTTTAGAGAGTTCAAATGTTGTGTTTTGGGGGTGTTTGATGTGGGAATTTGTTGGCTGATGGTTAGGCTATGTAGGAGGGTTGTTTTGGAAGCTTTTGGGAGTATTATAAGTATTGAAATCAGCGGTTTTGGGCTGTGCTTTAAGGCTGCTCGGGAATGAGGATTTTGGGGTTGTCTATAGCTTGAAATCATGTGTTTGTGTTCCGGGTTGCTACATTGATTTGTGGACTGATTGGTAATAATTTTGATTGTGTTGGGATGTTTAGAAGCAAGGATTTGTGTTGGTGAAGCCTCGTGATCAAATCCGGAACCGTTGGGAGCTTGATCGGCTAGTGTGGTTGAGCTTGGAATAGTCGGTGAGTGGTTAATGTTTTCAAATTGATTTTCAAAGGTTGGTTCAAGCATGTGGACTAGGTTGGGCTTGGTAGACCCACCTAGAGTTGGGATTAGATTGGTAGTATAATCCCAAGCTTTAGTTAGAGACTTTGGTTGAACTTGAATGTTTAGTATGCCTCTTGTTTCATGTTAATTATGATTAATGTGATTATGTATATTGTGTTATACATGTGTGTTGAGGCATGGTATTGATGCATTGTTATATGCATGTGGTTATGGTTTATGGTTGTGCATGATGGTAGTCATGGTGAGTACGTGCTAAGCACGGAAGTTGATATGAAATGGTGTTGTGAAAGGTTATGAATTGAGTTAGTATTGGCACTAGTATGCTTGGGTACAATGATCGATCGTTAGGATGTTTAGTGTGCACACGAGAGTCAAAATGCGCGTGTGGTCTTGGTGATGGTAGTCATCAAGATGGAGTACGGGTTCGCCCGAAAACCTTCTTATATATATGTTAGTCGGTGATGAGTAGAATCCCATCGACGGGGCGTGAGGATGAGTGGAATCCCCTCCGCGTGAAACGGTGATGAGCGTAATCCCACCGTAAGGTAATGGTTGTTGTTGGATGTGAGTTTCAACGGTTATCTGTGTATTCGGGTCATAGTTAGGTGCCAATACGGTTGGTGGAATGTGTTTGCTAATACATTGATGTATGTGTTTCCATATGTTGTGTTTATGAACTTGTTGAGCATGGCATGATAATGATATTGTGTTCATGCATTATTCATATTTGACTCATGTGGTTCGAAGGTAAGATCATGCACTCTACCTCGGTTGTGTGCTCGTGCTTGGACCCTGCATTGTCGAGGTTTGTTTGATGAGCTTACCCTCACTAAGCTTTATGCTTACGCTCTCTTTTGTTCGACAATGCAAATCCGTAGTTCGTGGGTTGCTAGTGCAAGAAGAGGGCCTCTAAGTGTGCTAGTTGATGGGTGGTCTTATAGTTTGGGCGGCGTCCAGCTACAGAGCTCGCCGGCTCGTTGGAAATTGGTCTGGCGGTCCACTAGCGAAGAGGCACATCTACGGGGAAGAGAAGAAGCTGACGAGGGCAAGATGGTCTTTTACCATCTTGAAAAGACCGGGCTCACATGGATTGTCCTTTTCCTGTTATGGCGGTGTCCTTTTCCAGCATAGTTTTTTCCGATTTTTGTGGGATTTGGCCAAAAGTTTACTTTTTCTAAATGAATCATGCCGTGTTTTTTGGATCTGGGACAGTAGATGGTTCTCCAAGCGGTTCTAGGAAAACGAAAGCTATCAGATTTAGATAGGACCTAGGAGGTCCAATTCAGTCATTTAAGCTCCGGTTTTTTTCATTGACCTGTTCGATCTCTGTTTCAATGCCGCCAACGGAGGATCAATGGCCTAAGCTGTTTCGGATTTCCTTCTTTGTTCTGTGTGGTAACAACTTTTTCGATGAACTAGGATTGGGAGAAGGCTCGGTGAACTCATACTCTCCTTATATCTGGGATACAGTAGGTGATGCCTTGACAATGGCCAACGTATTCGCGTTGGAAGCCTGCCTCTGGATAGAGCTCTCAGGCACGACTACTGTCTTTCATCTCGGGAAGAGTTTATGGTTTTATCGCTTTCTCCAGTATTGTTATGGGTTTATCGTTTCAGGAAACACGATCCACGGTTTGACCGATGGAAATGTCTATCTGGGTAATCCAGTTTATTTTTCGCTCTGGCTTGGTTGGATTTTCGAGCGGTCTGCTGATGTCCGTTATCTGTTGCTACTGTTTGTGCAATGGTTGTTGGCTGTTTGGTTTTTAATTATGTTTTTTCAGTTTGATGTTAGGCCTTGCATGGCTCTTCGTTGATTTTTAGCTTTCAGCTGCTTGTTTCCTTCTTTTATGGGGTCATTGGGTTCCTTCCGTTTGTACTAGTTCCTTGTTCAATGAAGTTCATATTTTGATAAAAAAAATAGTGTCACACAAAAAAATTGTCACAAAAAATTTAATATCTGTGACAACATTACTTCTAATCACTGTCATTTTGTCACTAAAAACATATATTGTTGTAGTGACCTCTGCAAAATCCGATTTGGATTAATTAACTAATGAGTCAGATACTGATTGATGGTGGCTTCATTGTGTTTACGGTTAAAGTTGTAGTTTCTGGATAACGACTGCAAATGGTTGAATCAAAGTTGCAGATAGCAACAACCAGTTGGTCTAACAGAATGGAGTGTTAGGTCCTTTAAACAAGGTCGAAAATTTGAATCCTGGTGTTGTAAATGAAAAAATTTTGATTGGGAGGGTCGTCCCATATTGAACTTCTGCAAAACTCGATTGGATTAGTCGACCAATGAATCAGATACAAGTAATTAAATCAAAAAAATACAGATAAGTACGTGCGGACCATGCATACGGATACAGTATACATATTGCAAATAAAGGCTTTAATGGAACATATGGTTGTCAAGCATTGGAGGGGGATAAAGAAACGAAGGTTGGTATACGTTGGCTTTATGAAAATTAGGTTGGTAAACTGCACTTATTGTAAATTGCAGTATGTGTGGCACATACTATCTGCCATAAAATTCTATCATATGTTATTCAGGTAATTCCATTCCGCAGCAAAGCTGACCAGGAAGAGGCATCCAACTCTCACGATAACCAAAGTTTTATTCATTAATAAAATAGAATAAATTACTTAAATAAACACTGAATTTTACCCTTAAATTTTTTTTGTCATTAAAATTTTAAAATGTTTAATTTATTCCTCTAAAGTTCAGACATTGAACATTTTTTGTCACTCTTTCGTTAATTTTTGGACGACGTCTGTTGACCGGTTAATGGAAAAACTTTTCTAAAATATGAATGGTAGACAGCTTCATCAGCATGAGAAAAGCAATATACTGAGAAACGAGCTCCATTCAACAGTGTGGGAGAGAGATCGACGAGAGAAAAAAAATAAAAATAGTTTTTGTCCGATTTGTGGATTTTGAGGCACTTTTCGGCAAAATGGAGATCGAATTCAGACCGAAAAATGTAAGACCGAACGACCACCGTCTATGTCCGACGACAGTGAACGGTAGATGGTGTCCACGTCACAACGTTATCAAAAAATAACACAGAAGTGACAAAAACGTTTAAATATTTAAATTTCAGTGAGTAAATAAAATATTTAAAATCTTACTGACAAAAAATATTTAAAAATAAAATTCAGCGATGCTTTTACATATTTATCCAACAAAATTAACTAAGAAATGACCAAAAACGTTCAAATGTTAATCCATTGTACAGAATCTTATGGTGGAAAGAATAAATGTTTTGGAAACGGTTTCTTTCTGCAATTTCTGGGTTCCGGCAGAGAATTGACAATTCATTGCATAAGAATGTAAAGACATTTAATTACCCGAATTGACATTCCAAAAATTCATGGGTGCTGACGAGGAAAAAAAGCATTTATTATTATTATTTTTAATTGTAAAAAAAAAAAACTGGAAATAAGGTATTCTGGTACTAAAAATAGATAACAGAGCATTCGGACCATTGCTCTGCTGTTCCAAGAATCCAGGGCTGCCATTTGGTATTGAAATTAATATTTTGAGAGTCACGTTTTGGGATGAATGAAGAATATGACTATCAAGTTGACAACTTTTTTTTTGGTTGAGCTACTAAGTCGAGCCAAAACAAAGTGCAATGTATTTAACTTTGTAATTCCGAATTTCTTTTA
This sequence comes from Hibiscus tridactylites, assembly GCA_958450335.1. Taxonomy (NCBI): domain Eukaryota; kingdom Viridiplantae; phylum Streptophyta; class Magnoliopsida; order Malvales; family Malvaceae; genus Hibiscus; species Hibiscus tridactylites. The sequence goes on from OY288281.1 coordinate 45,503,908, forward strand.
TATTCGATAATTCAGTCGATCAAATTAAAAATCAAGGGTATGGCCGTTTCAACTACTAATTCAAATGTTATAAACACACTTGTGGCCATTTTGTATCAAAAAATTTATTTCTTACCATTTATATAATACTAGATTTACTCTGACTTTAAACTTTAAATCCTAAATTTTAAATTTAAAAGACGACCGCTCCTCCAAAATTGGTCGCCCATTTACCAAAACACTAATTACATTTATGTCTGCATATTAGATATATATATATCAAAGCAATATAGTTTTTTCTTATGAAAGAAGAAAGAATAAATTAGCTGGAAAAAAGCTGGACCAACTACTCCAAAAACCGGCTCACGGCCTTCACGCTTGGTTCCAGTACTTCCTTTTCCCAAATACTCCTCCATTCGTTCTTCTTCATCATTGCTTCAAACGTCGCCGTTCCGTCTAATCTCTTCAGCTCCCACCCCGCTTTCCTAAGCCGTTCGATCTTCCCTATCTGTCGCTTCGCCAGTCGACACGTGTTGTCTTTGATCTCCCTCACCGCTTCCTCGTATGCGTCCCTCCGTGCATGATTACACCCTTTCTTTGGTACCCTCCCGTTTTCATCGCTCTCCCACGGTGGATACTTTTTAAAATATTTATCGAATTCGGGTACTCCGATTGCCTTCCTTAATCCGACCCGGATACCCTCTTTTCTCGGGTCGTAGAACTGAGCCAGCTCCTCCAGCATGCCCGAGTCGAGCATGTCGTCGACTCGTTCGCACAAATAGTCGGCGAGTACCCACCAGGCCACGTCAACCCAGAGAAACAAACAGTCGTACCTCAAGAGGTTACTCACTGAGTCCGGCGCGGCGAATACGTCGTCCACGAGGAGAGCATGGATGAAAGAGTTGGAACCACCGACGATGAGCGGCAAGTTTCCAGTGGAAGATATGTTGGCAATGGTTAAACCCGCCGCGGAACGGAACTGCGACGGCGAAACGTCGGAGTCGATGGAGTCGACGTCGCCGAGCAGATAGTGGGGAACCCCTTTCCTTTCGTGGAGTGGGATTTTGTTGGTGGTTATGTCGAGGCCATTGTAGAGTTGCATTTTGTCGGAGTTTATGATTCGAGAGTGAGGGAAATGGGTTGTGGACAAGTCGATGGAGAGACGACTCTTCCCGGTGCCGGTGGCTCCCATGATGACGATAAGTTTGGTCTTGTTCTGATTGGGGTGGCAGTGGTGGTGGGGTGGCGGTGAGGACGACTCCATGCGAGCCCACCGTGGACGGCGGTTCAGGGGAAGAAGCGGGGAATGGAGAGAGTGGAAAGAAGAGAAAACTGGTTTCATGAGGACGAAGAAGCAGACAAAAAGAAAAACCCTTATTCCGTGTACCGCAAAAAACACTAAAAACAGAGAAACAGAAACTCAAAGTAATGGCTTTTTTGGCCTATATATAAATCATCTCCCTTTCCTCCATTGCTGGATCATCAACTTTTTTACAATCGAACAGGAAACAAAAACCAGAAGAGAAAGAAGCAGAAGACAAGCGGAGGAGATGAATAATCTATATCAGGTGGGAAAAGCTGGAAATTTTTATATTAAAAAAAATGAGAAATTTGAGCTGTTTGTTGTGCTTGAGATACCCAAATCTAACTCTCTATTTATATTACTTGCTAGTTTATTCACTCTCTCGTGTCTTTAAAAAACAATACAGAAAAAACACAATTAATTTATGACTTTGCATTCGAATATGTCAAAATGAACCTTTTTTTCGTTTGTTAAGAATTGATTAAGCTAATAGCATATCATCTCAATTGCATCAGATAAAATTAAAATGGATTTAATTAAAGGCTTAAATAAAAATCATGTATTAAACTATGGCCATGTTTGGCAATTAACGTATAGCGAATAGCTGATAGCGACCTACATTAGCTGATAGCTGATAGCATTAGTTGATTTGACTAGCGAATAATATATTAGTTTATTGTATAAAAGTATTTGGTAAAATTAACTGATAGCTGATAGTTATTTGATTATTTAAACAAACAATGACATATAAGGACACGATTATATTCAATACTTATTTGAATAGTCTATTAGTTATCAATATTTTGTATCTATTATATTAATTAGATTATGAAAAATAATTTTTAATATAACATTACTAAGCATATTTGAAGAATTTATATATTAATTTATTATTTATATAATTATTTGTAATATAATTTAATTAATTATTAAATTTAAATACAAATATAAAATGTGTGTGAATAAAAAGAAAAAAAAAAGAAAAAATATTAGTGTACAAATGTCACAATGTAAATATTGAAGAATTAAAATAAAAATGGTTAAATTTAGGTTATTCGGAGATTTTTGATAATTGTTAAGAGTAAAAGGGTCTTTATAACTCTTATGTCAAAATCTCTAATTTCAAAAAGCTCATATTAGCAGTTTTTTCAAAATTAGAGGTTTCTATTTGAATACGCTCTTTACCAAACATCCAAATTAGCGGATTTGACCTATCAAACCTCTAATTTTAGCTCAAACCTCTCTTTACCAAACCAGACTTATGTTTTTTGTTTACTTTTAGTCTTTAAATTACTTTTTGGTTAAAATAAATATCTAAACTATATTTTTTTTAGTCCTTAAATTATTTCTTAGTCAAAAAAATCTTTGTGATGTGTCAACATCTTATTGGCTAAAATATTTTTTTAACTTAGAGAACTGTCGGACTTAAAATGACTATAAACAATAGTTTATGTACTTATTTTGAGGAAAAAAATAGTTTGACGACTAAAACAAAAGTATAATTTAGGAGTTAATTTTTTTATTTAAGGCTAAATTAAAACATATATCCATTGCTGGAATCTATGCAGTGAGATTTTTTTTTCATGTGTTAATGCTTCTTTTCTTTTCCATTGTCGCTTTTTCTGGTGGGAACATTGTTCAGCCAACATTTGTGTTGAGATTGTTCTTGTAATGAACCGTTCAAGAAAAATTGTTCCCGTAATGATAATTATGTATTCATTTATAGGTTAAAATATATTTCATTTTTCGAATATAAATAAGTCACTCTTTTCTTTTAAAAGTTAAAATTATAATTTAATCACGTAATTAAAATTTTATTACAATTTTATTACAAATAAGTCACAGGATCGTTAAAAACAATTCTAAGACTCAAAATCTATACATTCTATCAATTTAGTCTTAATTCGAAATAATTTAAAAAATTCAAGTCTTCATATTTAAAAATTCTGGCATTGCACCATTGTGGCACACCCTCCGACCGCTTGTCGCACACTATGATAATATCCATTAGCTTGATAACTGATATATAGGATAACTCTACAAATACAATCACTTCACTCTTGGATAACTTGTATACTAATGGAATAGACTCATTACGACCCTTAACGTCGCCTGCTAGTAGACAACCACTTTACTAATGGAATTTATTAATTTGAAAGGTTAAACTTGCTGAATCATTTTGAATTAGGATCAAATTAATGGAATATATAAATTTAGGGGACTAACTTGTTCCATTTCAATTTTAACGGTAGAGTGATATGTTTGTAACACAATTTTAATTAAGTGATTAAATTGTAAGTTTAAGAAGAGAGAAAATGACTCATTTGTATCTAAACACATAATTGAATAACATAAAGTGTATTTTACCCTATTGTCTATCTCATAAAATAAAAACTAAAGTCACAACTGTTGCTAAAATCTAGTTTTTATTTCTCATATTATCTGTAAATGCTTCAATTGGATTTCAAAATAATAATAAAAAACTATCCAAATCATAGTACGTTATTTAATTGAGATTGTACTAGCTAATGAGTAGTTTATTTGAGATTTGTGTGCTATTATTGTTTGCAATTTTTATTTCTTTTCCTATTTTTCAGCATCTAATCAAATTAATTAGAGACGCTTACACAAAATATCAATTGATTATTATCATATATGTAATTAAATTATATTTGTATAAGAAAAGTAGCTAAATAGTGTGGAGTTTAAAAATTTTATTTACAATAAAAAAACCCTAATATGAGCTCTGAATCTTCCGAGAATCTTGGTATCGTTGTTGAGCAGCACGTGGTGGCGTCGGAAGGTAAGCTGCCGGATCTGGCAGTACATGGGGCTGAGTCAGGTAGGGGAACGGTGGATGACACGGTTGTTGGTGGGGGTATGGATTTGGATATGGTCTCGCTAGGAAATTCTTTACTTGTTGTTTATTCGACGAAGGTGGGTGAGTTACCGGCATAGTCAAATATGGAGATTACAGAGGACATGCCTCCGACTGGTTGTTCAATTAAGCCCTCGTTTCGGGATATGGTTAGGGGGAAGACTGATGGGATTCAGAAGGATAAATTCATAAGTGACATGGATGCGGAGCTTCAAGAGAATGATGTGAAGATCACGCATACTGGTGCGGTGCCGGAAATTTGTTTCTATGATCGGGTGCATCAGGAGATTGGCACGAAACTCTCGAAGTCTTTGATCATGAGGTTAATTGGAAAGTCAACCGGATATCGTGTGTTGATGAATCGCATCCATGCTTTGTGGAACTGAAAGGTGAGATGAGTTTGATTGACTTAGATAATGATTATTATCTTGTTCATTTTTCTATGGAGGATGACTATGCAAGGGTGTTATCGGATGGTCCAAGGGTGGTGTACGGGAGTTACTTGACAGTACAACCATGGTCTCGTGAGTTTTCTACAGCAACTGAGTACCCTGAACGGATTCTTGCGTGGGTGCAATTTCCAGGACTACCGTACAAACATTACTCTAAAAATTTATTTCGAGCCATTGCTAGTCTTCTGGGCACAGTAGTGCGTGTGGATTTTAATACGACAAAAGGCAAGCGTGGGCGTTTCGTACGGTTGGCAATTGTGGTGGATCTAGATAAGCCACTGATCCTAGGATTTGTTATTGATGGTAAACATCAACCGATAGAGTATGAAGGCTCGTCGGTCATATGTTTCAACTATGGGAAGTATGGTCAAGCGAAGGATGTGTGTAGTCAATTGCTTGGACTTAATGAAGCACATAAGCCAGTCAAACCCCCATTACCAACTGAAACGGAAATCTATGGGTCGTGGATGCAAGTTAATAGAAGGCGTTGTCGTACGACTATGGCTACTAGACATGAGAATCGGGAAATGATTGCGCTGGTTGCACCTGCGGGGTCCCGATATGAGATTTTGAATGACTTATCGGATAAGGATTTGACCGTGGCTAATAGGAGTGAACAAGTGCATGATGGTTCTGTGGACGGTCAGCAGGGAGTTTGGATGACGGCTATGAGACTGGATCAGTGGTGCGGGCTGGTACAATGAAACGTGGGGTTGCTAATGCAAGTCAGGATGGTGTTTTTGTGCCCAGGAATGGTAGTCATATAGGGATGGATACTGATACGATACAGATGGAAATCACTCTAGTTGAGTATGTGCTCAAGCCAGCGTCTCTAGTTATGAAGAAAAAACTGTGGCACCCCCTGATGTGTTGGCGGTGGCTGCTTGTGATAAGGTTGTAGTGGCTCCGACATCGTTGAACTTTGATAAACATCTTGTGGTTCGTGTTGTGGAGTAAGGAAGAAGCGCATCTTGAAGGAGTTGAATGTGAGATCATCGTATGGCCTTATTCGTAAGATGAATAATAAGGCTTTGAACCGTAATAGTAAAATGACCGTTGGTTTGCCTTGGAAGACTGGGAAGCTCAAAAAGTCTGAGGTAACTACAACTAAACCGATGGTGATCTCTGATTGGGTTGCGAATATGTCCCAAGACTTGACTAATGTTAGTTCATCGGTCGAGCATAATAAGGCGCAGGAAAAGAGTGGGAAATATGGTACACAGTCCAATGTGCAGTGGATTGATAATTCGACCTTTGAGGGAGATCAACAGACTTATGTTTAGTGAGTTGGTGTCGTTGGCAGCCTTAATTTTAATAAATATTTTATATTGCTGTTGAGGTCGCAGGATCCAAATATTGTTGCTATCATGGAACCGAGAGTAAGTGGAGTGTCTGTAAATAGATTTATTTGAAGGTCTGGGTTTGATTTTTCGTATCGAGTGGAGGCGACAAGTTTCTCTAGTGGCATTTGGGTCATGTGGAAAGATACAATGCAGTTGAATATTGTGGCAGTTTCTAATCAGTTTCTACATGGGGTCTATGTTGAAATGAGTACTAATCGCAAGTTTTTTGTCACTTTTGTTTATGTGAACCCTGAGTTTTGCCGAAGAAGTCTCTTGTGGGATCAACTATGTGCTCTAGATCTTGGAGATGATTGGACGTGGGTATTGAGAGGAGACTTCAATGCAATTTGTAGCGTGACTGAACGTATGAGGGGTTCCCAACGCAGAACCGGAGTGTGTGTGAAGTTCTGCGACTTCTTGTTCCAGTCTGGTCTTCTGGATATGAGGTTTAATGGTCTGTGGTTTACTTGGGAACATGGAGATCTTAGCCGGAGGTTGGATCGCTGCCATTGTAATGGCTAATGGTATGAGATTTTTTCTACGGTAGAAGCAACTCATTTTTTGCAAATAGAATCTGATCATAGGCCTATTTTACTTTGTACGGAAATCGGTGGGAAACCCATGAGCAGTCGGCCTTTTCGGTTTGTAGCAGTATGGAATGAGCACCAATATTTCGACCGACATATCAAGGAAAATTGGAATAGTGTGCTTCTTATGTTTGATAACCTGTCAGAATTCAAAGAGGCTACTCGACGATGGAATAGAGATGTGTTTGGACATATTGGGTGGAGGAAGGAGAGGTTGCTGGCACGGATTCGTGGTGTTGAAATAGATCAACATCGCAATACTTTTTTGATTAAATTAGAGGTGGCTCTAAAAAAGAACTGAATGAGGTGTTGGTATAAGAAGAGAGCCTTTGGTTCCAGAAATCTCGTAGCAAGTAGCTTACTCAAGGTGATCGGTATAAGAAGTTTTTTCATTCCACAACATTGAGTAGACGGTGCCGCAATTTCATTTGAGCTCTGAAAGATTATAATGGGAACTGGTGCACAGATGCGGCTAATTTGAGGGAAATTGCGGTTGAGTTTTTTGCAAAGTTGTTCATGACCAAGCCGCGCCAAGCCACATTGCTGCAGTTTTGTGGTGGCTTGGTGTGTTTTCCCAATATGTGCGTCGATCGGTTGTTAAAACCGATATCGTTAGAAGAATTAAGGAGTGTGGTTTTTAGCATGGATCCGATGAAAGCACCAGGTATAGATGGGTTTCATGTTGGATTCTTTCAAAAGAATTGGGAGGATGTGGGTGATTTCGTATTTTGATTTGCTTTTGAGTTTTTTAAGTTCGTGAATATTGATATGGCTGCTAATCGTACTCTCCTTGTGCTAATTCCTAAGGTGCCCAAGCCTGAGAGCATTCATCAACTTCGACCAATCAGTCTTTTGTACGGCTATGTATAAGGTGATTACTAAGATCCTAGTTAGTCGGTTAAAACCACACTTACCGAATTAGGTAGCACGGACACAAACCAGTTTCGTTCCGGGAAGATAGATTATTGATAATATTATCCTCGCACAAGAGGTAGTGCATATGATGTGTAGGAAGCAAGATGCAAAGCCGTGGATGGCGATAAAAGTAGATCTTAAGAAAGCTTATGATCGTTTAGAATGGACCTTTATTCAGGAGACTCTTCAAGAATTGGGTTTGCTAGAGCGTTTTATTTGGTGGATCATTAAATATGTTTTTTCTGTTTCTACGCAGATTATTTGGAATAGGGAAAGGACAAATACATTTATTCTATCTCGGGATATTCACCAGGGTGACCCACTCTCACCGTATCTGTTTGTGTTATGCATGGAGCGTTTTTCTCATGATATTCAAAGGGCAGTGAGTGATGGATCTTCAAAGCCAATTCGTATGGTCCGCCGATGTACATGTTTAACACATCTCATTTTTGCCGATGATTTAGTTCTTTTTGCAGAAGCTACTATTGATCAGATGGAAGTAGTGAAGGATACATTATTAAATTTCTTTGTTGGCTCTTGTCACTGAGTCAGTGTAGCGAAAACACAAATATTTTTCTCGAAGAATTGTACAGCATATAGACATCAATTGATAGCAGACACATTTGGATTTGAGATTGTGAATGATCTTGGAATGTATTTAGGGGTGCCTCTTTTGCATCAACGTGCTACGCGTGCTACTTACCGATTTTTGCTTGAGAAAATTAAACGTCGCCTCTCTGGATGGACGGCTAATTCGTTATCTTTGGTGGGAAGAATCACGCTAGCAAAGTCCTTATTACAAGAAAGTCCTACTTATGCAATGCAGACTACTTGGTTACCTAAGGGAATTTGTGATGCAATGGAAAAACTGATTAGACGGTTTGTATTGGGAGCTTCGAGTGGTAAATCGGCAATTGCGCTTGTTAAATGGATAGAGGTGCAGGCGCCTATTGCAATGGGCAGTTTGGAATTTAAAGAATTAAGTCACCATAACAATGCTTTGCTAATGAAGGTTGCGACTTAGTTGGTTACGTCAGTGGATAAAGTTTGGGTTCGCGTGCTTAAGGAGAAATATAATTGGACTGGGATTTTATCAATGGATATCCGACGGCCTAATTCCTTGCGGCTATGGCAAGGGTTGAGTAGCTTGTGGGAAGATGTTCGTAAGAGTATGTGCTGGCAGATTCGGGATGGTTGTAAAACTGATTTTTTGTAGGATTCATGGCTTGATAATGCCGAGCTGTTGGAGAGTCATTGTACACTTCCGTCACCCCCACCACATGTTCTGGTGGCTAGTATGCTAGCTCCATCCGGGGATTGGGATTTGGCTCGGTTACAACAGCAGTTGCCACGCGATGTGCTGCTTCGTATGGCGTGTGTGGTACCACCTCGGGCGAGCCTTGGGCAAGATTGACCGACATGGAAATGAACCGAGTCTCATTCATTCACAACAACATCGGCCTATAAGGCACTTTCACAGCTAGTGGTGAGTAATAACCATGGGTTATGGAGTGTGATATGGCACATGAATGTACTGCAACGTGTAAGGACCTTCTTGTGCCTATGCTTACATGGTAAGATCTTGACTAACGCTGAAAGACGACACCGTCATATCACTTTGGATGTCTGATGTCTGATTTGTCTAAATGGGGAGGAGGATTTATATCATGTACTCCGGACTTGTGTTCGCACGAAGGTGGTTTGGTGTCAATTTATCCGCCAAGATATGAACTCAAGTTTCTTTATGGGCGACTTTAAGTCATAGCTTCATGGAAATTTAAGGAGTAGCCATGTTCATCACTCTCATAGTAGTTGGAATTATTTATTTGCAATTACGATTTGGGCTATCTGGAAGAGAAGGTGTACGTATGTTTTCAATGATGGTTGTGAGGGATTTGGCAATGTGGTAGGTTACATCCGTTGTATGTGGGATGAAGTAATTGGTAGCCAACCCCACGTTGTGAGTGGACACCATTCTGTGCAGCCGGCGCCAGCTGATACAGGGCTAGTGTTGTCGAGATGAAAAACCCCGCGAGCTGGTTGGGTAAGAGCCAATGTTGATGGTGCGATAGGGGGTCTGAGTAATAGGGCAGCCGTTGGCGGATTGATCTAAGTTGATACTAGTGCTTGGATCTTTGGTTTTGCAAGGAGTTTGGGCAGCACATGATGTTCTCCTTCATGCTTGGCGTCTTGGCTATCGTTGAGTGGAGTTGGAACTTGATAATGTGATTGTGGTTCAAATCTTAAAGGGTGCATCTGCAGCGCTTGCAGGTGAGGCGCTTGTAGATAGCGTTCTTGAGTTGCTTCGTCGTGATTGGGACGTCATAATTTTTCATATTCGTCGTAACAGAAATGCTTTGGCTCGATTGGTTTGGGGGTTGGATATTAGTGAGGTTGTTTATGCACAACCACCGCCGGGGATTCTCTCGTTGTTTATGGCGGATCTGAGTTTTGAGTAGTGTCCTTATCTTGTTTTCATGTTAGTTTTTGTTATATTGTTTCGAACCTTTATTTGATTCATGTGTATATATCACTACAAGTACTCTTTTCCTACAATTAGGTTTTGAGAAGTTTTTAACGAGGCTCACAGTGATATCCCTTTTCACATCAATAAAAAATTATATTTGTATAATTGAGGAATAGAGCCATTAAACTCCATGGCTATTGGTCCAAAAAACGATATATTGTTTGTTTAGTCCCTTCAGAAATAGTACATTTTCAAATTAATATAACGGTAAAATATTTTTATAAACTCTAATTTTTAATTCAATTTTGACCCTTCAAAACTTGAAGAAGCAGCTCCTTGTAGAGATCAATTAATTAGTAACTTTTTACTCCTCTCGGTTTGATTTTACTTTGATTTTGATTCAATTATATACATTTTAAAAATAATATATATTTATTTTCCTAGTGAATAAAAAAAGTTTGTGTAGACAATACGTAAAATGATGCTACCTGATAACATTTTTAATAAATTAATATAATGGTAAAATTTAAGAAATATATAAGAAAATTTTCAAAAATAAAAAATCCAAAAAAATATAATAGGGTAATAAAAAGTCATAAATTCAAAAGGAAAATAAAGTTCTAAAATATATAAAAACAAAATTGTTGTGAATAAATAAAGTAGAACAAGAATAAGAACAAAAAGAACAAAGAGATGAGAGAAAGAGGAATATTTGTATTATTCTCAAAAAATAGAATTGTATACAATGCCTTCAAGAATCATCTATTTATAGGCATAAGAAGTACATAATACATTAAACTCTAATTAATAGAGATAATATTCCTAATAATAAATAAATCAAACTCCTTAGATAAAGTTCTAATCATGATAGACATCCACATAGATAAATATTCATAACACTCCCCCTTGGATGTCTATGAAGATAATGTGCCTCGTTAAAACTTTACTAAGATAAAAACCCAGTGGGAAAAAAATTCATTAGTGAAGGAAAAAGGGTACACACATCTTTAATACGCATAATATGTTGCCTCAGTGCAACGCGTATTTACTCCCCCTCATAAAAATATCTCATAAGATCTTTGAATCTTCATAATTCAATCTTGAATATAATCTTCAAATGTTGAAATAGAGTATGCACTAGTGGATAAATCTTTCAAATTATTGCTTGAAATGATCCATCAAATATTATTCTTCTAAAGATCATGAGAGACGAAACTTTAAAGAGATATGTTTCGTTTTATCACATTTGATGTATCCACCTTGAGATATAAATTCTGCATTATCTCTACATAAGATAGCTTGCATCTTATCTTGTGAAAGCAATTCACATATCTTCTAGATATGTTTAGCCAAACACATATTTCGGCTTTGCCTCATGTATAGCAATTATTTGAAGGCAATGGTCTCGTAGCACTTAGATAGTATTTCTGGACCAGCTACGATACGATGCTTCCAGATCAATTAATGTATATATGGTGCTTTTATACCAAGAATATCATCACCTTTTTCTCGAGGGCGGAATGGATCTTTGTTTACATTAAGAGACCTAACAACCAAATAGTGATCAAAGAATATGCATTATGCATGTAAAGTCTCTTTAAACATTTTTCTGTGTATGTCGATTGTTGCACAAGAATTTCATTGTTAAGGAGATCTCTTCATGAGTCTCAATGAATCGCCAACATACAGAATAAAAACAAAGACAAATCCAGAGCTAAACCTCTTAATAAAATGCTCTGGAAATTAAATTATTCTTATAGCCTTCCACTAATAAGTATTCAATGGGGCTATTATACCAAATGTGCCCAAAATGTTTTAATCCATAAAAGATATATTAAATATAATTGAATAATGTTCTCGAGAACTTGAATTAACTACTTCTGGCAGTCTAAATCCTTCCAGAAGCTTCATGTAAATGTTGTTATCAAGAGGCTTATACAAATAAGATGTAACAACATCCATTAGGCGGAAAACTGAGTTATTTCATTTATTGTCAGACTATCTAAAAGTAACTGCATCCACCACCGTGAAATATATTTTTCTCATAATCAATTTCATATCTTTGTGAGAATCTTTGCAACCAAACGAGCTTATATCTCGTGATTTCTCCTTTTGATTTCTCTTTCTCACAAAGGCTCATTAATATCCACGAGCTTTACACATTTCAATATACAGGCTATAGGCCCAAATACTTCTCTTTTCGAAAGAGATCTTAGTTTCGCCTCAATTGCCTTTTTCCATATTGGCCAATCATTTCTTTGTTTACATTGTCCAATTGACAATGATTCATGATCCACGTCATCAAATAAAATCTTTAGCGCTATATTGCATGCAAATGTATTATCGACGTCGATTTGATTTCAGTTCCATTTATTACCAAACATGACATAATCTATTGAGATCTCTTTATTATCAGGTACCTAAGTCATGTTAATGCCTCTATTGGAGACCTTTTAATCTCTTCTTGAGATTTTCATAATTCATTGATTCCTCGATCAGACCATCATAACTATAGCCTCCTTCCTCTTTTTTTCGAGGATTTTTATCTTTGGAACCTACTTGTCTACCACGCTACAGGCGTAAGTTAGACTCATTAGCAACTAGAATTTGTCCTTCCGGGACATCAAATTTAAACGGAGCACTCATAGCTGGTATATGTGACTTAGTCACTCTATTAGGGTCAGCAAAATCATCTGACAATTGATTTGCTAAATGAATTATCCTTTGAACTTATAGTTCACATTGTTAAGTACGTGGATCAAACTAAGATAATGATAATTCATTCCAATTTATTTCTTTTCCCAGCTATTTTATTTTCTCCCCCTAACGTTGAGAAAACTGACACATTAAAATGATAGTCAGTAAATCGAGTTGTAAATAAATTCCCTATGAGAAGCTCAAGATATTTAATTATCAAGGGAAATTTGAATCTGACATATATTCTCAACCTCCTTTAAGAACTCATCTTTGTGCGTTGTGATGGAGCAATCAGAACATATACCGCACACTAAAAAAATCTAAGATGAGAAATATTTGGTTCCTGACCAAAAACCATTTATAATGGGGAGAACTTATTATAATTTGTTGGCTTGATGCGAATTAGTGATAATACATATAAAATGACATGTCATCAGCATTATCAAGACCAATTGTCTTTATAAGGTAATATGAAAATGTGCTCATAGTTTTATCAACTGAGCAAGTAGCCTCGCAAATACCAAGTTGCGGATTAGTAACAAGGATACATATGACCATCTAGTCGATGCATCAATTAAAATCGTAAAATATCTAGATGGACTGTAAGAAAGGTGCATGGGCCCACATATATCACCTTTGTATCCGTTCCAGAAAAAAAAATAATAGATTCGCAATCTATCATATCTGATGATGATTGAATAATCAGTTTGCTTTGATAGCAAGTATCACATGAAAACATTACTTTGAAGAAAATTTCAACTCTTCAATAAATTACCACATGAAAGTGTCAACAAATTTTCGCATCATAATTGAACCGGGATGGTCTAACCGGTCATTGCCAAATAATAAAGTTATCAGTAAACTTCTGATTCACAATAGCATGAGCTTCAATTTGTACTAATTCTATTGTAGTACACTATGGATGACAGTGCATATAACTTTTTCAAGTTTTTATTATTGCCTTGATTTATACTCATAATATTGAGATAGCCAACATCCGATCGACTAATGGTCTCAATATGATATCCATTACCGTGAATATCTTTAAAATTAAATAAGTCTCTTTATGACTTTGACGAGTATAACGCACTGTGAATATGGAATAAAGTTCCATTTGACAATAACATATTTGCTCAACCAGAGCCTTTTGTGATATTAGTACTTCCGGATATAGTACTCAGATTATTCCCTTGCATTTTAATCGAGAAATGTATAATTATGCACCTTTCAAAATGTGCTTTGTTTCATTTACTTCGGGTAATGAAAATATGTACTTTGTATCATTCACTTCGAGGAATGAAAAATATAAAATATATCACATCATATCAAGTCGATTATCTATCAGAGATAAACTTTCAAGTGCTCTTCCGAAGCATTGATATTTTAGTACTTTGAGAAATATTAATCATATTTCCCCTTGCATTTAAATGGGAAAATATTTCTTATGCTTAAGTACAATATGAGTACTTGCATTATCTGCTAGGCATAAATAGCCACAATTCTAGGCATAAATAGCCACAATTCATTGTATATTTTATTCCGGAAGTAATCATATTCTTCAAATAATAAATTAACATAAAGCGTAAATAAATAATATGTGAAATAAATAAACATAAAGCAAACTAACATAAATAAATAATAAATAAAACGAATTAATATAAAATAAATAAAAAATCAATTATTCCTTTTAGAGGTTATAAGGAAAATAAAATAAATGGTAAATTATTCCCTTCAAGGGTTATGAGAAAATTAACAATATCCAATTGAGTTGGACCAATAGCGCCATAATTATTTTCGCCATAAACAAATTTTGTTTATATTTTATTTCATTTACCATTCATGATTATGGATAAAGTCCATAATACTTTGGCGTTTGACAAGTACGAAACCAATGGTTTATAACATCACATTGGTAAAAGGATTTCGCTTCCTTAGAATGATCTTTATCACTCTTGTCATCCTTATAACTTCGCTACCAGCGGGTAGAAGTATTCTTAAAACGACTATATTTTTCATGTGTATATTCATAGCCTCGACCACGACCACAACTTTTAATGTGGTTTTTTTATTCCTTCCATAATATAATCTCACATTCACTTCAGGGAATGGAGTAGAGTCAGTGGGCCTTTGAAATCTTTTTCACATATCCTTATCACAGAGAACGAAGATTTAATCCTCGTACGCGACATTGTTAAACTTGTCCACAAGGTCCTTTAAAAATCTCCTTTGTGACCAGTAGCCTCGCAGAACGGGATGTCCAGCCAATATACTTGGATTATATCGAAATTATGTCTCTAATTGAATAATGATTTACCATGTTTGCATTCACTTCAGGGAATGAAACAGTTCCAATAATCGTATGGAATAAACATCATGCTTGCATTCACTTCAGGGAATGCCCCATCATTGATAATCACATGGAATAAACATCATGCTTGCATTCACTTCAGGGAATGCCCATCATTGATAATCACATGGAATAAACATCATGTTTTGCATTCACTTCAGGGAATGCCTCCCATAAAACTTTTTGGATCAAGACGAATTTTCGTAACTTGAAATTGGGAGAAGTCTATGGTCGAGTTTTTCGACGAAGAAGAAATATTACTTTCGAGTAAATATAGACTTTATAATAATCTTTTTGTAAATTTAAAATCATCATGATTTATCGCACTTTAAAATAATAATATAAAGAATAAAAATAAAATTAAAATTTACCGATATTGATTTTTCTCTCGTGGACAATGGAGACATAGCATATGACCGAGATAGCTTCTCATAGTTCCTTTATATCACATCTCTTTCCAAGTCATTTAAGCATATCATGTAAAACTCAAAACACGGTTAAAAATAGTAACTTTTACCAAATAAAATAACATAAATAATAATATGAAAAATATCAAATATAATCATATAAGTAAAAGTATGAATAAGCGTACCGCTAATTAACCCTTTTAGAAACAAGAGAAAACACACGTAATTTACACCAAACGCAACATCTTCGTCTCTTTCGATCCATCTTTTGGTTTGTGAGAAGCCAAAAATTTGTCTCTTTCCAATGTTCGAATAAAATCAAACATACTTCCAAACTTTTAAAAAAAAGTTAAAATATAAAGAAAAAGACAATCGGTAATTTAAAAAAATGAAGAGAAAAAAAAACTTATCTTTGGTTTATCTTAGAATCGAATTTTTTCCAATAACTTCTTTTGGATTCAAACAATGAAGACCTCAGTTGATTAGAGTCGTGCTGATAACGTGTTGTGAATAAATAAAGTAGAACAAGAATAAGAACAAAAAGAACAAAGAGATGAGAGAAAGAGAGAGATTTGTATTATTCTCAAAAAATAGAATTGTATACAATGTCTTCAATGAATCATCTATTTATAGACATAAGAAGTACATAATACATTAAACTCTAATTAATAGAGATAATATTTCTAATAATAAATAAATCAAACTCCTTAGATAAAGTTCTAATCATGATAGACATCCACATAGATAAATATTCATAACAAAAATTAATTTCTTAAGAGTTTCCGTAAATTTCTTTATATTTTTGGAAAAAGAATCTGATATCTAAAAAAATTGTTATGATTTAATTTTTTTTCTCTTACGTTTTTTAGTTTCTCATTTTTTTTAAAATTAAAGTGTCATTTGTCGTTCTCCTGATGGGCTATGCCTTCTGTTTTTTTTAACATATATTAGGGTTGGACTAATATGATAAAGATTTATAACTTTAAGTACAACCGAGCAAAAACAATTCTTTATATATTGTTTATAAACCAAAGAAAATAACAAGAAATATGGAGAAATAAAAGAAGAGTAGAAAGAATTACAACGTTTAGGTGATATGATATGAGTTTCTTCTACCTTAACTAGTGGTTGAGGATTCGATCCTTGCCCTAGACATGGAGCAGCTTTAAACCTTGTAGTCAACGTCCGCTGCCTATATGGGTGAACATAACGTGAAAGGATTAATCATTAGGATCGCTCTAATGAATACCTTGAGAAACCAAAAAAAAAAGAAGACTAAAAAATAATAAAATAATTTTATTGTTGTTTCTCGTTTACTTTAGTGTATTTTGGCTCGTCCCTTTCTTGTCTGCACTTTGTCATTGTAATAATTTTGTCCAAAGCCGCTGGCACTTCACGACATCTTTCCCAAAGTCGCCTACACTTCTCCGGGAGTCCCCCATACACTTTTCGAACATTTCTACTTCATGAAATAAAAACAAACTCACATCGGATCATAAAATAAAAAATCACACATCAAAGATAAATACGATGGATAAAAATCGAATTTCGGAGCCAGGCCTATCAATGAACCAAGCCAAGGGTTTGTTCATGTTCGTTCGTTTAATTTTAACCGAACGAACGCTAAAAATTAAGCGGACATAATTTCTTGTATTTGTTCGTTCATTAAGGAATGCAACTTGTTCGTGTTAATTCGTTAAAATAATAAACGAATGTAAACGGACATAAACCACAACATCAATAACCACAAAAATTTCATTAATATAAGCTTCAACTTCAAAGTTAATTTGTTCGAGTATGATAAAAACATGCATAAATCGATGATGGTGCTCGTGCTGGGGTGTGGTGTGGTGGAACTTGGAAAGCAGAGCAAAAGCAATTTAGTTTTTTATATCGTGAAATGAAATGGATAGGGAGCTGCTAGGTGAAAAATACATACGTGAATAAATTTAAACGAACATAAATGAACTTGATTCTTGAAAGTGTTGTTTCTTCCCTCTGTTGGCAATGGTAAATCCACAGCAGGAGCAGATCCATGTAGAGGTCTTATGCAATCTATCTCCTTAGTTTTGTGATCTGTAATGGATCTTCATTCAGTAGTGCAAGCAACATTGATACATCATTATTGTTATATAAAATTTAGTAGAGAGAATCTAGTTTAATCACTTGAAATTAAATTAAGGTTTAATGACTAAGATGGTGGGATGTCAAGTTGACGACACTTTTGATCAATTATCTAATTAAATAATTAATGGGATTAGTTGTTATAAATAAAATAATATTAAATAAATGTAATCATATAGTTAACAATTGATATAAATATATAATAAAATTCATCACGCCTAATTTGTGAATGAAAAGTAGTTTTTAAATTAATAATATATTATAAAATTAATTATTTTTTTTTAAATAATAATAATAAAGAAGTATTTTTAGGAGATACGATCCAATTACACAATATATGTATTAATTTATAATGATTTTAGATCATTGCTAAAATTTGAAAATGATAAGATTTTTATGGACAAAAAGAAAAGTGGATCATCTCAACCATAGATTTACACTCATCCAATGATCTAAAATCATTATGGCTCTGTTTGGCAATTAGCGGATAGCTGATAGCGGATTGCATTAGCTGATAGCTGATTGCATTAGTTGATTTGACTAGAGAATTGTATTAGCTGATTGTATAAAAGTGTTTGGTAAAATTAACTGATAGCTGATAGCTGTTAGATTATTTAAACAAACAAAATGACATATAGGGACATGATTATATTCAGTACTTGTTTGAATAATTTATTAGTTATCAATATTTTGTATCTAATTAATATTAATTAGATCTATAAAATTATTTTTAATATAAATTTTCTAAACATATTCAAATGATTTATATATTAATTTATTATTTATATAATTATTTTAATATAATATAATATAATATAATATAATTAATTAATTTAAATACATGTATAAATATGTGATAATAAAAATAAAAAAGTAAATAGGATTAACTTATAAATAGGGTGAGAAAATATTTAATTTAGGTTATTTTGAGATTTTTGGTAACTAGTAATGGTAAAAGAGTGTTTATAACTCTAATATCAAACCTCTAATCTCAAAAAACTCTTATTATGAGCTTTTCAAAATTAGCGGTTTCACCCGAATCCGCTCTTTCAATCCGTTATTCACCAAACAACAATATTAGCGGATTTGACTTGTCAAACATCTAATTATGCCTCAAACCTCTAATTTTTGCCCAAACCTCTCTTTACCAAACATGGCTTATATATTTTTTTATTTTTATGTTGTGTAAGTGAATCCTAACTTATTAAAGTAATTAATTTTTTAAAGGTGTTTTGATAATTTTAAAAAAAATTAAAGTTTAATCCATTCGTGACACAACTCAATTGACATCTTAATAATATTATAGGTTTAGTTTAAAGGTATAACTTCTAAAATCAGTACATTCTTAAAAAAAATAGAGTAAAGTATATCATGGCTGTTTAACTATGAGTAAGTTTCTTTGGTCATCCAAGTATATTATCACATCTTAATAATATTATAAAAAAGATGAAGACTGAAAAAGTAGTTAATTAAACGGTTAAGATCTATAACTACTTTCTTACATTATATCACCTTGGTAATGTAACTCCCTCGTCCCGGTCTGGTCGGATGACCGGTCCGAGTGGGCTACACGGGGAAAACCGAAGCGAAACCCGTTAAGGCTTCCCCTCGGTTAACGACCCAAAAATTTCTTTTTTTATCTTATCTTGTCTACATGCATAATTTTAGACCTAAGTGTGGCACAACAGCGGAAGGTACCATCCACGAAACATTCACCGACCAAACAACCATAAACAGTCCATTTTACTTCATTTCAGCAGGCCGTTTCGAAACACCTATAGGGTGTTCCGAAACGCCCTGACCTAGTTAACGGGCTTGGGTCAACCACAAGGTGACCGTTCCGAAACAGGGGTGACCCGTATCGGAACGACCTTGACGGTCAATATCTCGTGGTCAACGAGATTTGACCGTTTCGGAACTTCAAAGGCCCGTTTCGAAACGGCTTCATCTCGCCAATTTCTCAAAATTCCAGTAGCGAAAACGTTCCGGAACGACCCTCATCCATTTCGAAACGGCAGGCCATAAACACAGGGGCCGTTTCGGAACACGGGGACCCGTTCCGAAACACCCCCTGTCTGCAGACTTTTCTGGGCTGTTTTGAGGCACAAGGATGCCCCAAAACATCACCAAAACACCATACAACAGCCAAGCATTTAAACCCAAGATACAACAACATTACTAACATGCTTTAACAAGGTTTGGACATGTCTAATACTAAAACAACAATCCACAACATGCATTCATTCAAACAACACTCAAACTCATGTAAAAACTCTTAAGGCATAGGCTAACATTCAAGTAAGCAAATAGGCATGAGTTAACATTCATCATGGCGACACAACTATGCAAAAGCAACATATATATATATAGGAGTCTACACATGCTCCTATCAACCAACAACAATCCAACAAAATCATACATGTCCCATTGCTCAAACCATTACATGTTTAAATACTAAAACCCATACTTGATGAACTCAAGTCAAAACCACACTTGGAGGCCCTCCACTTGCCCGAGCAACCCACGAACTAAGAATCTGCAATGTTGAACAAAGAGAGCGTAAGCAATGATGCTTAGTGAGGGTAAGCTCTAAAGACAAACCTCAACATTGCAGGGTCCGAGCACGATCTAGCCAAAGCAACTTACATTTACCAAGAGTCCACAAGATATAGATGCATGAGCAATATATCACATATATGCCATAATCATGAGCTCAACACTACCATACATGTAATCACATTTAAACATCCAAACATCTCATAAATCCCAACACAATGATACACATATCAATCCACATTGGCACCTAGTTATGACTCAAATACGCGGATAGACACGTTGGAAACTCATATCCAACAACCACATTACCTCGGTGGGATTCCACTCATCACCGGTCTCGCGGAGGGGATTCCACTCATCCTCACGCCCCGTCGATGGGATTCCACTCATCACCGACTATATTCAATTACAATTCCGGGCGAACCCGTACTCCTCCTTGGTGACTCAACGCCACCAAGGCCACGCGCGACTTTAGACTCATGTGTACATACTAACATCCTAATGATCGATCATTTGTATTTAAGTATACTAGTGCCAATATTTTACTCAATCCACATTACCCATTTCAATCATTTCCGTGCTTAGCACGTACTCACCATGGACACAATCATGAACCATCACCATGCATGCTTTAAGCAATACAACCCATGCCTCATTTCACATGTATAAAACAATATACATAAGCATTCATAACACAAGACATACGAGGCATATACATTCATACATTTGAGTTCATCCAAAGGCTTAGATCAAGATTAGGATTAGGCTACCACCCTAATCCTAACTCTAGGTGGGTCTACCAAGCCCAACCTAGTTCATATACTCGAACCAACTAATTTAAAACCTTTAAAAGCAAACAACCACTCACCTAAGCTTCCAAGCACAAGACCAAGCAAGCCACAACCTTCAACCTTCCGGGTTCACTTCCGATGCTTCACCGATGCCCAAACTTGATTCTAATCACACAAAGCACATACATTACTTCTCAACCCAATGCTAATTCAATCATCAATCTACTTTGCAACTCACAACCCATTTCCACAATTTTCCAAACCACATAACATCTCCAAAATCCCAATTTTCGGACTCCTACAACCAAGGGCTGAAATACCCAATTCCAAGCACCCAAATGGCTTCCAAAACGTCCCAAAACACCCTCCTAACTTAGGTAGACCATCAGCCCTTCAAATCCAACATTAAACTTACCAAAAACCCAAATTTTAATACCCCAAAATTTGCCCTAAAGACCCACTACGAAAATTTCACCCAAAATTGATCAAATTCATATATGTTGTGTACTTTAGCATGATTAACAAAACCCCCAACACAATTTCTCAAAACAATTTGAAAACCCCCATTAAAACCCAAATTTTCAACATAAACCCTAATTTCCAAATCTCCTTAGTTTTGAAATCTAAGACAATGGTTAAATAGAGGGTAAAGAGGAGATTAAGAAAATGACTTTACCTTTCAAAAAGCCCTTGGATTGAAGTTGAAAATGAATGGAATAATGATTTGCTATTTGAGAGGTTTTGAAAGAGAGGAGGGAGGTTTTACATGGGTTTTTGAGGAAGAAAGGGGAAAAAGATGACAATATGGAAAAGTTGTCATCCTTTTTTTCAAATAGCTTGGGTAAATTACATTATGAGTCCTCCTCTTTTTAAATTAAACTTAATTAGGTCACTATTTGAAGTTGAGTTGTCTTAATTAACTATTTATTTAACCCGACTAAAACCCGGTTAACTCCTAGGCCTAAGACACGAGTGTTACAACTCTCCCCCACTTAAGGAAATTTCGTCTCCGAAATTACCTGGTGGAAACAAATATGGAAACTGCTCAACCATATCCGCTTTCCTCTCCCACGTGGCCTCTTCCACACCTCTATGTCTCCACAACACTTTGACCAACTCTATGGTCTTGCCACACAACACCTTGCTATCCGAAGCAAGTATCTCAATGGGCTCTTCATTATAGGACAAATCCGGATTCAACTCTATCTCCTCAACGGGCATCACATGCGAAGGATCTGATCTATATCTCCTAAGCATAGATACATGAAAGACATCATAGATCTTTTCTAACTCAGAAGGTAACCTCAAACGATAAGCTACGGGCCCAATCCGCTCAACTATCTCATACGGACCAATGAACCTCGGACTCAACTTGCCTTTCCGGCCAAATCTCATTACCTTCTTCCACGGAGATACTTTCAGGAACACTTTCTCACCCACTGCGTACTCAATCTCTTTTCTCTTCAAATCTGCATAAGACTTCTGACGATCCGAAGCTGCTTTCAAACGGTCACAAATCAACTTCACTTTTTCTGTGGTTCCTTTAAGCAAGTCTGGCATAGGTAACAACCTCTGACCTGTCTCAGCCCAACAAATCGGAGTTCTACACCGTCTACCATACAAAGCCTCATAAGGTGCCATCTGAATACTAGACTGATAACTGTTGTTGTAAGCAAACTCAACCAACGGTAAGTGCTTCTCCCAAGAACCCTGGAAATCAATCACACAACAACGAAGCATATCCTCTAGAATCTGTATCACTCATTCTGACTGTCCATCGAACTGCGGATGATAAGATGTGCTAAAATGCAGACGACTACCCAAAGCACTATGCAAACAACTCCAGAACCTCGAAGTAAATCTAGGATCCCTATCTGAAACTATAGACTTTGGAACTCCATGAAGCCTCACAATCTCACGAATGTACAAGTTTGCCAACTTGTCTAAGGAATCTGTAGTGTTCACTGCTAGGAAGTGAGCACACTTAGTGAACCTATCAATAATCACCCAAACTGAATTCTTCTTCGAAGGAGACAAAGGCAACCCCGATACAAAATCCATGGTGATTCTCTCCCATTTCCATTCCGGAATCTTCAAAGGCTGTAGCAAACCTGAAGGAACCTGATGTTCTGCCTTCACCCTCTGACATACCATACAACGGCTCACATACTCGGCTACATCTCTCTTCAAACTAATCCAGAAGTAATCATTCTTCAAATCTCGGTACATCTTGGTACTACCCGGATGCATAGAAAAGGGACTCGAATGCGCTTCGCTCAAAATCTGACGTCTCAGCTCAACATCTTCCGGTACCACAATTCTATCCCTAAAGCACAACAAGCTCTCACCACTGAAACTATCCTCAGTCGGTCTCCCTTCGGCTATGTCTTGAACATGAGGAACTAGGCTCGCATCTTGCAACTGCTTCTCTCTAATCAACTGAATCAAAGAAGGCTTCACTTGCAACTCGGTGATCAAGCCACCATCATCGGACACACTCAATCTAGCAAACATAGCTCTCAGCTCAACGGCCACTTTTCTACTCAAAGCATCGGCTACTATGTTTGCTTTACCCGGATGGTACTCAATAGTCAAATCATAATCTTTTAACAACTCTAGCCATCTCCTCTGTCTCAAGTTCAACTCTTTCTGTGTCATCAAGTACTTCAAGCTCTTGTGATCGGTGTAGACTATACACTTCTCACCATATAAATAGTGACGCCAAATCTTCAATGCAAATACAACTGCGGCTAGCTCTATGTCATGGGTGGGATAGTTCTTCTCATGGATCTTCAACTGTCTAGAAGCATAGGCAACAACTCTCCTATCTTGCATCAAAACACATCCTAAGCCTACGTAGGAAGCATCGCTGTAAATCACAAACTCCTTACCTGAAACAGGTTGTACTAACACTGGAGCATTGGTCAAAGCTTCTTTCAATTTTTCAAAGGCCTTTTGTCTTGCATCGGACCATTCAAACTTGACTCCCTTTTGCAACAACTTAGTCAAGGGAGCAGCTACTCTAGAGAAGCCATCCACAAACCTCCTATAGTACCCAGCTAATCCTAGGAAACTCCTAATCTCGGTCATGGACTTAGGTTGTTTCCACTCAACAATAGCCTCAATCTTCGATGGATCAACTCGGATGCCTTCGGCCGAAACGACATGGCCAAGAAATACAACCTCTCTAATCCAGAATTCACACTTGCTAAGCTTCGCATACAACTGATTGCTCAACAACCTCTGTAAAACAAATCTCAAGTGCTCATCATGCTCTTCTTCTGTCTTCGAGTACACAAGTATATCATCAATGAAGACAACCACAAACCGGTCTAGATAGTCTCTAAAAATTCTGTTCATCATGTCCATGAATGCTGCTGGTGCATTCGTGAGCCCAAATGGCATCACAAGAAACTCATAGTGACCATATCTAGTCCTAAAAGCTGTCTTCGGAACATCACACTCGTTCACCTTCAACTAATAGTACCCGGATCTCAAATCTATCTTCGAGAATACTGAAGCACCTCTCAGCTGATCAAACGAATCATCTATACGAGGCAACGAATACTTGTTCTTCACAGTCAACTGATTCAGCTGTCTATAGTCAATACACATGCGCATGCTACCATCTTTCTTTTTCACAAACAACACTGGAGCACTCCACGGAGAGCTACTAGGCCTAATGAAACCACAGTCTAATAATTCTTTCAACTGACTCTTCAATTCTTTCAACTCTTTCGGAGCCATACGATACGGAGCTATCGAAACTGGACTAGACCCTGAAACTGTCTCAATCACAAACTCAACATCTCTGTCAGGAGGCAAACCCGGCAACTCTTCAGGAAACACATCTGGAAAATCACACACTATTCTGATATCTTTCGGTCTAGCTTCACTCATATCCGGATTCATAACATAAGCTAAATAGGCCCCACATCCAGAGTCCATCAACCTATGAGCCTCTAAGGCTGACACCACATTAGACAAGAACTTAATGTTCTCGCCCACTACCACTACCTCGTAATCATCCGAAAGCTTCAAGGAAATTCTCTTTGTCTCAAAATCCACACTAGCCCGATGCTCAACCAACCAATCCATACCCAATATAATGTCAAAACCGTAGAAAGGAAGTTCCATCATATCAACTGAGAACACATGACCCTGAATCTTCAGTGGACACCTCCTATACATACGTCTAACCACAACTGTCTCACCAAAAGAACTAGTAACATGCATACCTACATCTAAGATCTCAACAGGAATATCTAACTTCTGTGCATGCTTACTCAAAATGTAGGAATGCGTAGAACCCGAATCAACCAAAGAAAGCAAGGACATAGACTGTAACTCAAAATTACCTGCTATCACATCGGTGTCGTTCCCGGC
This sequence comes from Hibiscus tridactylites, assembly GCA_958450335.1. Lineage (NCBI taxonomy): Eukaryota > Viridiplantae > Streptophyta > Magnoliopsida > Malvales > Malvaceae > Hibiscus > Hibiscus tridactylites. The sequence continues at coordinate 45,529,140 of OY288281.1, forward strand.
CTCTCTCTGAGCATAGACCCTCGCTGGTCCTCCCGCCTCTGGCTGCACAGCCACAACATGTGCAAGGTTCCTCTGAGCATCTACCCTAGGTGCATCAGCCCTCGGCTGGAAGTAGCCACGACCGCGTCCACGGCCTCTCTGAAAATCAGTACCTCTCGCAGGAGCCTGAGCAATATTCGGTGCCTGAGCTGCCTGACGTGGACAGTCCCTCCTAAAGTGGTCCCTCGAACCACAGTTCCAACAAGCATGAAAGTTACCCCAGCACTCTCCAGTGTGCTGTCTCCCACACTGTGCACACTCGAGCAAGCGCCCTCCTCCTCTATGGCCCTGATGGCCCCTACCATGGTGGCCACCGCCACGTCTCTGATCAAACTGATGCCCGCCACCTCTGTGCCTCTTAGCATCTCTACCATCAAAGTGGTTATGCCTCTTTCCAGAACTAGAACCACCAGCTCGTTTGGCTGAACCCAAACTATGCTCCAAATCCTTGGCCCTCGCGACCAACACATCAAAGTCTGAGTAGTCAGAAGCCAACGTGTACCTCTTAACCTCTTCATTCAGTCCGTAACGGAAACGGTTGCAGCGTTCCACTTCAGTAGGAACCAACTCTGGGGCATACTGACTCAAACGAACAAAGCGGATCTCATAATCAGTCACTGAAGCATCTCCCTGAGTGAGAGCCATGAATTCTCTCTTCTTCTCGTCTAGGTACCTCGGTCCCAAGTACCTCTTCCTGAAAGCAAACTCAAAGAAATCCCAATCTATCTCGGCCTTTGGAACCCCGGTAGTGATGGTGACCCACCAGGTGTAGGCATCACCCTGAAGCAGTGAGATCACACAACCCAATCTACGTGCGCCCGCACAACCCATCTGAGCCAAGATACGAACTGTCTTCTCCAACCATAACTCCGACCTCTCCGGAGTAGATCCTCTAAACTCCTCGGCCCCTAAGCTACGGAGCCTCTCCAAAGGTAAGCTAGCATCATCACACCTAGGCTGAGCTGCAGCCTGGGCTCCCGCCACTGCGGCCTGGAACGCTCCCGCTATCGCTTGCACAAGCGGAGTCATATCAATTCCAGCTGGACCTTGGCCACCTTGGCCACCTTGAGGTCCCTCTCCTCCGGCTCCATCCTCGCCCCCAACTCCCGGTGGAGGAGGTGGTGGTGGTGAAGGTGGTGGAGGAGCGCCAACTCCCGCTGCCCCCGGTCCCTCTATGTGAGCCCCCGCACCAACTGCCGGCTCAACAGGAGCCGCAACTCGTGGTTCCTGACGAACCAACCTCGGTCTACCTCTCAGTCTAGACATCGCTCTCACGATTATCAACTACAACCACAACAAACAAACATACAAGTTGGGTTAGCAAGGCAAGGCTTCCAAGTGTCCAAGTATGTTTCCCTCACTTAAAAGTCATTTTTCCAATGTAATAGTAGCAATGGGACCTACACACACATGCTTAAAGGTAAAACAATCAGCATACTTGTCACATAAGCAACCATTCTTGCAGAACAGGCAAACACCGTGCAATTCAACTTAAAAACTTAAACTTACCTCACTTACCTGCCCAAGGTTTCGGTAACCTTAGGCTCTGATACCAACAAGTGTAACCCCCTCGTCCCGGTCTGGTCGGATGACCGGTCCGAGTGGGCTACACGGGGAAAACCGAAGCGAAACCCGTTAAGGCTTCCCCTCGGTTAACGACCCAAAAATTTCTTTTTTTATCTTCATTTTACTTCATTTCAGCAGGCCGTTTCGAAACACCTATAGGGTGTTCCGAAACGCCCTGACCTAGTCAACGGGCCTGGGTCAACCACAAGGTGACCGTTCCGAAACAGGGGTGACCCGTATCGGAACGACCTTGACGGTCAATATCTCGTGGTCAATGAGATTTGACCGTTTCGGAACTTCAAAGGCCCGTTTCGGAACGACTTCATCTCGCCAATTTCTCAAAATTCCAGTAGCGAAAACGTTCCGGAACGACCCTCATCCGTTTCGAAACGGCAGGCCATAAACACAGGGGCCGTTTCGGAACACGGGGACCCGTTCCGAAACACCCCCTGTCTGCAGACTTTTCTGGGCTGTTTTGAGGCACAAGGATGCCCCAAAACATCACCAAAACACCATACAACAGCCAAGCATTTAAACCCAAGATACAACAACATTACTAACATGCTTTAACAAGGTTTGGACATGTCTAATACTAAAACAACAATCCACAACATGCATTCATTCAAACAACACTCAAACTCATGTAAAAACTCTTAAGGCATAGGCTAACATTCAAGTAAGCAAATAGGCATGAGTTAACATTCATCATGGCGACACAACTATGCAAAAGCAACATATATATATAGGAGTCTACACATGCTCCTATCAACCAACAACAATCCAACAAAATCATACATGTCCCATTGCTCAAACCATTACATGTTTAAATACTAAAACCCATACTTGATGAACTCAAGTCAAAACCACACTTGGAGGCCCTCCACTTGCCCGAGCAACCCACGAACTAAGAATCTGCAATGTTGAACAAAGAGAGCGTAAACAATGATGCTTAGTGAGGGTAAGCTCTAAAGACAAACCTCAACATTGCAGGGTCCGAGCACGATCTAGCCAAAGCAACTTACATTTACCAAGAGTCCACAAGATATAGATGCATGAGCAATATATCACATATATGCCATAATCATGAGCTCAACACTACCATACATGTAATCACATTTAAACATCCAAACAGCTCATAAATCCCAACACAATGATACACATATCAATCCACATTGGCACCTAGTTATGACTCAAATACGCGGATAGACACGTTGGAAACTCATATCCAACAACCACATTACCTCGGTGGGATTCCACTCATCACCGGTCTCGCGGAGGGGATTCCACTCATCCTCACGCCCCGTCGATGGGATTCCACTCATCACCGACTATATTCAATTACAATTCCGGGCGAACCCGTACTCCTCCTTGGTGACTCAACGCCACCAAGGCCACGCGCGACTTTAGACTCATGTGTACACACTAACATCCTAATGATCGATCATTTGTATTTAAGTATACTAGTGCCAATATTTTACTCAATCCACATTACCCATTTCAATCATTTCCGTGCTTAGCACGTACTCACCATGGACACAATCATGAACCATCACCATGCATGCTTTAAGCAATACAACCCATGCCTCATTTCACATGTATAAAACAATATACATAAGCATTCATAACACAAGACATACGAGGCATATACATTCATACATTTGAGTTCATCCAAAGGCTTAGATCAAGATTAGGATTAGGCTACCACCCTAATCCTAACTCTAGGTGGGTCTACCAAGCCCAACCTAGTTCATATACTCGAACCAACTAATTTAAAACCTTTAAAAGCAAACAACCACTCACCTAAGCTTCCAAGCACAAGACCAAGCAAGCCACAACCTTCAACCTTCCGGGTTCACTTCCGATGCTTCACCGATGCCCAAACTTGATTCTAATCACACAAAACACATACATTACTTCTCAACCCAATGCTAATTCAATCATCAATCTACTTTGCAACTCACAACCCATTTCCACAATTTTCCAAACCACATAACATCTCCAAAATCCCAATTTTCGGACTCCTACAACCAAGGGCTGAAATACCCAATTCCAAGCACCCAAATGGCTTCCAAAACGTCCCAAAACACCCTCCTAACTTAGGTAGACCATCAGCCCTTCAAATCCAACATTAAACTTACCAAAAACCCAAATTTTAATACCCCAAAATTTGCCCTAAAGACCCACTACGAAAATTTCACCCAAAATTGATCAAATTCATATATGTTGTGTACTTTAGCATGATTAACAAAACCCCCAACACAATTTCTCAAAACAATTTGAAAACCCCCATTAAAACCCAAATTTTCAACATAAACCCTAATTTCCAAATCTCCTTAGTTTTGAAATCTAAGACAATGGTTAAATAGAGGGTAAAGAGGAGATTAAGAAAATGACTTTACCTTTCAAAAATCCCTTGGATTGAAGTTGAAAATGAATGGAATAGTGATTTGCTATTTGAGAGGTTTTGAAAGAGAGGAGGGAGGTTTTACATGGGGTTTTGAGGAAGAAAGGGGAAAAAGATGACAATATGGAAAAGTTGTCATCCTTTTTTTCAAATAGCTTGGGTAAATTACATTATGAGTCCTCCTCTTTTTAAATTAAACTTAATTAGGTCACTATTTGAAGTTGAGTTGTCTTAATTAACTATTTATTTAACCCGACTAAAACCCGGTTAACTCTTAGGCCTAAGACACGGGTGTTACAGGTAAAATTAACTTCAGATGAAAAGATAGCCTCAGATGAAAAATTAGTTAATTAAGAAAAAATTGGTCACAGGCTATTGACCTCAGATGGAAAGATAATGTAACTAGTTTGTAAAATTGACATAATATTAAATTTTGCTCTTAGGCTTTACACATTATATTAACTTAAGTCCAAAGTTTTTAAAAAATAACCTTCAACATTTACACGAGTAAAAATCTCCTACCCCTAACCATGCCTCTTTATATGCCCCCTACTGAAAAATACTTAAAAATTAAATTCTAAGCTCTAACCTTAATTTTCATATCATAAACCTTAAATCCTAAACCCTAAAAAATATACTCTATCACTAATTTCCTACACCCTAACCATAAGCCCCAACCTTAAACCCCAAACCCTAAATCCACCATTTTAAAGTAGAGGCACTAATGGGACATAATTAAGGGGCAGACGATTTCCATCCCATTTACACATTGTATTAATTTTATTTTAATTCTAAAAAATTGACGCTCAGCCATAAAACGGCCATGCATACATATTCGAAACAACGCAGATTAATTTCAGAAATGGCGACGGCTGCATTATCGCCGCCATCCTCCATGATGGCCATTGTCGTTTTGGTTCGACATTTGCCGACCGCCGTTAACTACCAACTGCAGTGCCTTGCTGCTCCTTCTCCCTCACGTTTCCACCGCATTTCATGATGCTGAGATTAATTTTAGAAATAGTTTTTGTTTTGTCGCAGTCTTTCTTTTAACTTTCATATGCTGAGATTATGTGCATTTCTTTAAAATCTCTGGGATATGTATGCCTTTGTTTATTATTTTAATCGATATCGGGTTTGGAGTTGGATTTGAATCAGGATGTAATAGTGACATAGTCAAGATCGAACACCGGCAGGGGCGAATTATTGAACTTAAAAATATAAAGGTTTATTAAGTATTTAAACTCAAAATTAAGTGGCGGTGTCTAATTTATCTAATATTTAAATTTATAGGGACCTAAATTATCATTAGACCAAAAAAATTTGAAGAAAACAAAGTAAGGGGATAAATTAAAATTTTAGAGGATTTATAACAAAATAAAAATTTTAATATTTAATATGAATTTTTAAAATATTGAGGGAACTAAATAAATTTTTTTAAAGAAAATAAAGGGATTATTAAGAATTTTTTAAATTGTTTGGGCAGGGACCAAGGCCCCTTGTGCCCTCTTTGTGCTCCGTCTCTAGGGTGGAAGGAAGAGTGAGTTGAGAATTTGGAGGGTTATCTATCGAGGAAGAGGGATGATAACACTGACTCGAGATAAGAGTTTTGGGGGTTAACATATATTTTTTAATTTGGAGGCTTAAACTAAAATTTTTAAAAACACTTAAGGGTATAACGAAAGTTTTTAATAATTTTAAGAGATTTAATAAGAACTTTTAAAAATTATGACATAAGATTCAATTAAAAAGTATTCAAAATTTTAAAATTTAATATAAATTTTTAAAAATCATGAAAGAGTCAAACTAAAATTTTTAAAAAATTTAAGGGCTAAATTTTAATTTCATAAAAATTTGATAAGGTCATGACTCCTTGGTCCTTTATACCTTCTGCCCCTGGATGATAAGTTGGCGACGATAGAGGGTTAATTACAAAGAGAAAATGAAGAGACCGAAAGGGATTTAAGAAAGATTTTTATTTTTAAACTTTTTGACTAATAAGTTTTTAGAATTTTTATTTTTTTTCTCAAAATTTTTATGATTTATTTGAATTTTTTAAGGATTAGGATCAAATTGTTACGATGTGTAAATTTTGTTTGGCCAAGCAATTTGTAAAGGTTGAGAGTTAAGTTTTATTAGAGGTGGCAATCAGGTCGTTCGGTTCGGGTCTTTCGGTTCAGGTCAATTCGGTTCAGTTTAATTTTTTGTTCAGGCCATATTCGTTTCAGGTTCGATCCGGGTCGTGTCGGGTTTGATTCAGATTTAGATCAAGTTTATGCAATTTTGGGTCGGGTCAGATCAATATCGGATCTGTTGATTTTTCAGGCCAGGTCAATACCGAATCGATTGGTTTTTAGTACGAGTCAATGTCGGTTCAGTTGATATTTCGGGTCGGGTTAATATCGGATCAGATCGGTTTTCGGTTCGGGTCAATATCAGATAGACCAATTTTTTATTATAGTCAATCTTCATATATTTAGGTCAATTCGAGTTGAGTTGGGTATGTATTCAATTGAGTATATATAGAATTATTGATATATTCACGTAAAAAATATATATATTTATCAATCTTATCATTTCAGCTCAATTTCAACTCTTGATTGTTTAATGTTTTGAACTAAACCATCAATAAGAGATGATATTCTAACATAAACTCAACCTATAAGACTTGTTAAAGTTTAAAACTTGAATTTTGTATTGTGTTCATTATCTAGTTTCAATTAATTTTGTTTCTATTTCTTAAAATAAAATTTTGCATAGTTTATAAGATCAAAAAAATTGATTTTACGAAATTAGAATTAGACTATTTGAAAATTATTTAATAAAATATAATTTTATCATATTTTATTTATGGATTAAAATCAATTTAAGTATTTTAATTGTTTGAGATTTAATTGGATATTTAAAAATTATACAAAATTATTTCTCTCATCTTCATTAGACCCTTAACCGAATTGTGAGGGTCATACCTAGGCCTTCGACTACCCCTCGTGAGGCACCAGTTGAGACGTCATGGTGCAATGGATTTTCTTGGGTTGGGTAAAGACAATCTGGTTAAGGCGGGTCAGTGATTTAGGGATACACGCTGAGTTCTGAGACAAATGAGGTTGGAACCCGAGGACAAGTTGACATGCGTCCTTTCTATGTTGAAAGAAAATGCACGGGAATGATGGGAAACCGTGGAGTTGGGGTGGTAGCCTAACCATCCTTCATTGGATAATTTCTTGGATGAGTTCGAGAAGAAATATATGGGTAAAGCTCACTTTTATAGTTTGAGGGATCGATTCACCGATCTGGTCCAAGGGAACCTATCAGTGTTTGAGTACGAGCAAGAGTTTCTGTAGTTGAGACGATATGCCCTAGAGTTTTGTTGCTATGGAGAAGATAAGGTGTTCGAAAAGAAGAAGGAGATCCAAACCTACTTGACAGTTGACTCACCAAAGGTGTTTTCAAATTTGACCGCTAGTGCCAAATCGCTTGAGCAAGTTCAAGGCTTGACCTATAGTCGGGTTGGTGGGCAAGGAGGCCCGAGTGGTGGGAATTATACACACTCCAACCAGTCACAGTCTCACTCCCGGAGGAGCAGAGGTTAGTGGAATCACAATAAAGGATCTTCTAGTCAATCTGCTAGATCAGACCGTAGGTCAGAGTCTGTTGGTCGTATGAGGCCTTCATCATCTTCATCTATGATAAGTTCGAAGAGCTCACAAAGGAGTGTGGGCACATCATTTTGTGATCAGTATAGGCGTAAGCATAGAGGCGAGTGTTGGGGGACATCTATAGTTTTCTATGGTTGTGAAGTTAACAATCTCTAGGGATTTAGAGAGCCATTTTAGAGAGATAAAGGCTTCAAGACTATTCTTGTCATCTCTGTCTTAGTATTATAGTGATTGTACGACTAATAGATAGACCAATAAGTCATTCTATGATACGCATCCGGCTTCTCTCCCACCTTGCATTATTGTGGTAGTTAGGCTTTGAACTAAACATCTAATTGGAAAGCTTTGTTAAGGGCGGCATGGCCTCATAATGTGTTGTTGATCCTAAATGACTGAGCTCTTCTTAATAAGAAAAAGAAGCAAATTTTGGATGATACGCTTTGGTGTTGTGTCATTGATTTCGCTAGGAGTTGGGAAGAGCAACTACAACTTGTTGAGTTTGCCTATAACAAAAATTTCTAATCAAGCATTAAGATGGCTCCTTTTGAAGCCTTGTATGGATGTAAGTGTAGAACACCACTGTGTTGGACCAATCTCAATGAGAGAAGGATTATGGGGTCAGATTTGATTAGACAAATCAATGAGAAGGTTCATATTATCAAGGAAAGATTGCAAGCAACTTTTGATCGCCAAAAAGCTTACGCAGATCAGAAGCGTAAGCACATTGAATATGAGGATGATGAAAAAGTGTTTCTCAAGGTGTCACCGTGGAAAAGAGTAATCCGCTTTGGGCGAAAGGGCAAGTTGAGCCCGAGATTTATTAGACCATATGAGATTCTTGAGAAGATTGGACTCATAGCTTACCGGTTAGCCTTGCCTCCAGAGATGGCATGCATTCATAATATGTTTCATGTGTCTATTTTGAAACGCTATCGTTCCGATCCTTCGCATGTTATCCATCTTGAAGAGATTGAGGTCAATAACGATTTGACCTATAAGGAAGAACCGATAAGAGTTTTGGCTAAAAGAGTCAAGAAATTGTGCAACAAGTATATACCCCTAGTAAAGATGTTGTAGAGGAACCACAGAGTTGTTGAGGCTATGTGGGAGACCGAAGAGGATATGAAGTTTCTTTATCTGCATTTGTTTCCATCGGGTGAATTTCGAGGATAATTTTTAAAGAAGGGGAAAGTTGTAACTAACCAAATTTCAGAATTTGTGGGTCGATTTAACCCGAATCAAGGGCTTTGGGTTTGGATCGTGAGTTGGGCCTTTGAGAACCCTTGTAGGCTTGTTGTGGGTGTTGGGCTTCAGTTTTGGGTTTGGTCATGTGTTGGGATGGAGAATGAGGAATAAAGAGGTAATTTCACCTTGTTTTGAAGGGGAAAGTTGAGAGCCTTTATGTTCTCTACAGAAAAGTTTGGATGATATCATCATTTGTCTCCCCTATCTCCCTCCCTCAACTATTCCATTCCCCAACTCCCACACTATAACACCCCAATTTTGGGCTTAGAAGTTTAGGGTTTGGTCGGACCGATCTGTGAAACGATTCGAATATAAAAGGAGGTTTTAGGGAAAGCCTAGTTCGGGATGCTTTAAAAATATAGAAAAATATTTAAAAATCCTCATTTAATATATATAAGAGAGTGGTGAAATCAATTTTACAAAATAAGGTTTGGAAATACTACATTTCAGTGTAGTGACCAAAATGCGATTTTTGAAAAGTTTAGTGGTGACTGTTTTGTAAAGGATTGAAACTTTGAATCTTTAAGGAGCTAATTTACCCAAAAATGTTTTCTCCAGATTTTTCCTTAATTTGGGTGATTTAATTAATGTTTAATTAAATAAAAGAAAAGGGAAACTACTTTTTGGATTTTCATAACTACCTTTTCCTAATTTTCTCTCATTCCTTTTTCTCTCAAAATCCCATCATCCAAACACTTCTTCTCCAGCACAATTCACTTTGATCTTCACCTCATTTGATGAGATTTTCATCACTCATTGTTTCATAATCAATTTAGCAACAAATCATTTTGTTTTCCACATTGAATTTTCATGGAATTTCGCCCAAATCAAGGAGGAATCACCATTTAGAGGTAAGATTGTTATTCTCCTCTAAATACTCAGTTCTTTACTGAAATTCCCAAGTTGTCAATCCTTAATTTAAGTTTTATAAATGAATTTTATATTAGAAACTTGATTTTTTGGCTTAAAACTCAAGATTTGGAATTAGATCTTGAAGAATTTCGTTGTGATTGGTTGGGCTCTGTTTTGAGGTGGTTCTTTAATGTATTTTGGATATTAAATGATGTTAGAAATGAGGTTTTATCAATCCAATCCCGAATAGGTTGTGTTTCCTACGTTTTTGGTCAAGAAAATGGTGGTTTTTGAGGTGTTCTTGGTGTTCTGTTATAGCTGGAGGTATAAGGTCGAGTTTAGGTTTGTTTTTAATGGTGATTGATGTTTAGAAATGATTAGAAGTGATGGATCTTGGCTGGGTAAAGTTCTGGAAGAGTTTGGAGGTGATTTCGGTTGTGTTTGGTAGCCGAAATGTTGGTTTTAGGTAGAGCAGCGAATTTAGGTGTGTTGGCTGAAGATTTCAATGCATGATGATGCATTAATCCTCTGCTTTGATGTGTCTAAAACATGGGAGACATCTTCGGACACCTTTGGAGTTGATTTGGAAGCTTAATTGGCGTTTCGGCAAGCAAGCGAAACGTAATTTGTGAGTGGAGATGGTTTTCCAGCTTGAAAACGATTATTTGGAGGTTTTGGGAGCTTAGTTTAAGTCTAAACAACTTAGCTAAGCTCAAGAGTAAGTTTTCGGAAAAACTCCCTCGGATGTGCTAAGAAGTGGTTTGATGCATTGGTTATAAATTGCATGTTTAATTTCTGTTTTGAAAGCATGTTTTAGCATGATTAATGCTGGTTTTGAAAGCCATGTATTGAAGGATGCTCAAGGTAAGAGATCCTTGGTTTGACATGTCATTAATTTGGTAAAGATGCATGATGTTTAATGGCTTTGATTAATGCTTTAAAACAGTGAATTGATGATGGTATTTGATGTATATTGGCAAGTGATGAATTGGTTTTAAAGTATTTGAATCAGATATAGTTAGCCGGCTATAGGATTGGGTGCACCGTAAGTAAAGTCGCCTTGGATGTTGAGGGGTTGTGATTGTACCGTAAACTCTATCCAAGTACCCTAACGATTGAGTTAAGATCACAACGGTGGTTGAAATTCCGTGTGTGGATCTTGTGTTATGTGTCCCTTACTCTCGTTAGTGGAATCATACAACTACCGATGAGTGGTATTGAGGGGTTGAGATTGTACCGTTATACTTCACCACGGGTGTCACATCAATGGAGGGATTGCTCTTGAGTGTGAACCTTGTGTAGTCCGGTAGTGTGTGTGAAGCGTGTAAGACAACGCTTGTAATCCGCGTATCTGATTGTGTTTTGTATTGAAATGGTTACGAACTATCACTTGGAAGCCAATATAATGTATTGAATATAATGAAGCATGAGATGCTTGTAAAGTATGCATGGTAGCATGAGAAAGGGATGAGTATGTGGTTTAAAAGCTTTGTTGAAAGTGTTTTATAAAAATGCATTATTGTGTTGGTTTACTTAGAACATGCCTCACTAAGCATTTGTGCTTACGCTCTCTCTCTTTACCAATAATGCAGATAATTGAAGTGCATAAGGGCAACAAGGAAGCTAAGAGTGTTCAAGGGAAACCAAGCTCATGTATGGTGACGTTTTCATACACTATTAGTTTTGGTAATTTGGCAATGGGAACCTATACTTTGGTTTGGGAGATGTATTGAACTCCCTGTGGTTGTGGCATGTTTGCTTTGTTTGTTTTGAATTGTAAATGGCCTTTAATGCTTGTGTGAGGTTTGGATTGCTTATTGAATTGCGTGACTAGGAAGCATGCCTCTAGAAATAAGAGTTTACCATGTTTGATGCTATGAATGTGTTTAGGAGTCCAAAACATGTACCATTTATGTATGATGATTTGTTGGCATGATTAGGGAGTCATAAGTAGTGTTTAAATGGGTTTATGTATGAAAAACCAGATTTTGCTGCTGAATCTGGACAAACCGTATCGAAACACCCTCTAGTGTTTCGAAACGGGGGCCTGAAATGGCCTTCGTGTTTTGAAACGCTAAGGGGCGTTCCAAAACGATTTGGCTACTGGAAGGCCTTGTTTCAGAACCAGTCTCGGAACCAACTCGCGTTTCGGAACGGTCAACGCCGTTTCGAAACAGGTGACCGTTGGGCACTGATTTGAACGGTGCTGAAGTTTGCAAGCTTTACATTTTAGTCCCGAATGTTGATGTTGCAATTGGTTGAGTTTGAGATGTCCAATTGAGTTGGATTTTGGCAGAGAAACATGTAATGTGACTAACTTCATATTGGTAACCTTAAAATCAGTTATGATCTTCTAATTTACAGAAATTACAATTTGGTCCCTAAACTTGTAATAAGTGCAATTGAGCCCCTCTTTGTTGTTCGATCGCTGTGCGTTCCTCATATATGTTTCATGAGTATATTCTTAGGGTTAACATGTATCTAGACAAGATTAAAAAGAAAAAAGGTCGTTAATCAAGGTTGACTTTCGGGTTGACTTTGGTTTTCCCCGTGTAATCTTCGTAGTTCGGGTCAACCGTCTAGGCTGGGCTAAGGGGGTTACACACACTCAAGAAAAGGTTAAATCTTTGAGTATAGAAGTGTAAATATCGTAATTTAAATTAAAGGAAGTTTAACTAGCTTGCAATGATCTACGTTTTGAGGTAAGAATCTCTAAGTTTGGTGGTGGAAGGAAGAACATGGGGTCTATGGGGGGTTTTGTGAAAGGGGGATTAAAGGAGGATTTAATCATGTTTTCAACCTAGTTTGTAAGTGTTGCTACCCTTTCACCTCCTACAAGTTTTAACTCGTTTTACAACTTTCTTGTGTAGTGAAAGAGTGTGGAAATCCCTAAAAAAAGCTTGGGAAGAACAAGGCTTGAGGATCTTGGTTGGGAGGCTTCTTTTCCAGCTTAAATTCAAGGTTAGTACACTACTAACTCATGGGCTTCATGCACATCCTAAGGTTGCTGCTTTATGTGCTTAAATTTGGTGTTTATGGTTGATTTAGGTGTTTAGAGGTTAGATACCCCCCTCAAATGGCATAATCTGGATTTCATGTTAATAACCTGTAAAAATGGTAGTAAACCACCTTAAACACTCCCAGAAGATGTAAGATCGAGTTTGAAGGTTAATGGTTGTGAATTGAGAGCTTGTGAAGTGATTTATCGAGCTTAGGAAGCCATTTTTGGGCTTCGGTATCGGTACACGAGGAGGTAGTACCGATACTTTAATGTTTTGGGTTTAAGAACACTATTCATCGAGGATGAATATTATAGGGTACCGTTACCGTGTTCAATCTGTACCGGCACACCCTTCTAGCCATTATCTGTAACCCCCGTAGCCCGGTCTAGACGGTTGACCCGAACTACGAAGATTACACGGGGAAAACCAAAGTCAACCCGAAAGTCAACCTTGATTAACGACCCTTTTTTTTTCATTTTAATCTTGTCTAGATGCTCATTAACCTTAATTGTGATCATACAAACAACATATCAAAAGATCACAAACATCAGAGATCAAACAGGGACCCAATTGAACAAATTACAACTTTAGGGACCAAATTGTAAATTCTGATAAATTAAAGGACTTAGCCCAAATTGAAGTTACCATCTTGAAATTAGTCAGGTTTCATGCTTCTCCGTCAAATTTCAGCTCAAACGGACATCCCAAGCTCATACAATTGATCATACAAGATTCAGGACTAAAACGTAAACAAAGCAAAACATATAAAGATACTTTTAACTGAATTTAACGGTCAGGTATCGATACACCTGGGGTCGTATCGATACGCGGGGAAGGCAGTAACCAAACTCGAGCATCAGTATCGATACGGTATCCCCTGTACCGATACGGCATTCAAACTTTACCCAGATGAGTATCGATACCCCCACAACCGTACCGGTACGCCTGGGCAGAAAAGAGCATATTTGGCTCAGGCGTATCGATACGCGAGCCCGAGTACCGATACCCCTGTCTGAAATCGACTTGAAAACAGCATCAAACATGCATTAAGTACCAAATTAACATCACCAAACCAAATCACTTAATCATACAACATGCAAGGACCTCAATTGCATCAACAATTCAACATTTAAACAACACATATGAAAAGCCCCAATTCATATAGCATGCCTCCTACTTAAGCTACCTTTCATGCATAACCTTCATAGCCACGCATATAAGAGATCAAACCAAAAACCAACAACCACAACAACATTTAACATACTTAGGGAGTCTTAAACACCTCCCAAAACAAATACATTGGTCCCCCATTGCCAAAATCATACAAAAGCTAAAACACTTATAAAACCTTCATACATTGAGCTTTACTTGTACTTGTTTGCTTGCCTCCTCTTGCTGCCCTCAATGCACTCTAATGCTCTGCATTATTGAATCAAGAAAACGAGAGAGCGTAAGCCAAAGCTTAGTGAGGAGCGCTCATTAAAACCATTCAATAATGCATTAAAAACCATTTGTAAATCATGCTTGTAAACAACCTTTCACATGCTCAAAGCATACTTTAAGTCAAGCAATAACATGCTTCCACATTTCATTTAAACTAGCATCTCATGCTTCAACATAAACATCAAATCATGCATCTCATGCATCTCATGTACAAAACATGTCATATTGGCTCAAGTGATACATTTCATTTAGAAATCAAGTTCAACAACTTTCCCCAAGGACTTTTAAACACCTTGGACCCCAAGGACTTTTAAACACCTTGGCCATGGACTTTTAAACACCATGAATGGACCACACAAGGACTTTTAACCACCTTTGTGTCCGTAGCTTGAAATACCCCAAGGACTTTTAAACACCTTGGCCCCAAGGACTTTTAAACACCTTGGCCCCATGGACTTTTAACCACCATGGAAAGGAGCACCTAAGGACTTTTAACCACCTTAGTGTCCGCAACAAGATTCATCCAAGGACTTTTAACCACCTTGATGATCTTAGATAACAAGGCTCACTCAAGGACTTTTAACCACCTTAGTGACCTTCACTTTTACAAACCATCACTTGCCAATACACACTTTATACATCATGTAATCCACTGTTTTAAAAGCATTTAAACCAAGCCATTTCATCATGCATTTCAAAGCATTAAATCGTCATTTAACAATGCATAAAAACAAGGCACTCTTACCTAGAGACACCTTCAACACATGGCTTAAATCATCAGCATAATTCATGCTAAAACATCAGCAATTAACATGCTAAAACATGCTTTCCAAAACAGTAGCAAATCATGCAAAATCATCATTTCACATTCCATCAAACATGGCCACCACTTTAAGAGAGTAATCCGAAAACTTACACTTGAGCTTAGCAAAGTTGTTTAGACTTAAACTAAGCTCCCAAAACCTTCAACCTTTGGTTTAAAAGCTGAAAATCCATTTTCACTCACCGATTACCAAACAAGCCTAGCCAACAAGCTTTCCAAGCTTCCGAAACCTTCCAAAAACACCTCCAAAACTCAAGGATCAACCTCCCCTGTTTCAAGCACATAAAAACAGAACATTAATGCATCCCTATGCATTAAAACACCAGCAACAACAACACAACTCACTGCTCACCACAAATCTAACAATTTGGCTTCCAAACACAACCGAAAACATCTCCAAACACTTCCAAAACTTAACCCAGCCAAGATCCATCACTTCTAACCATTTATATACATCAAATAACATGCAAAAAGATCACAACAACGTCCTTATACCTCCAGGTATAACAGATCACCAATAACACTCCAAAAACAACCAAAAACTCAAGCCAAACTTAGGAAATTCAACCTATCCGGGATTGCATTGATTAAACCTCAACTTCTAATCATTTTAGCATTCATTTAACATCATTTTAACACCTCAAAACCCTGCTTAAACAGATCACACGAAATTTTTACCAAAATCACCAAATCTTGCATTTTAGCCAAAAATCAAGATCTCAATTGAAAAGCCTTTAATAAAACATGAATCAAGGATTGAGAACTTAGGAATTTCAGTAAAGAACTGATAGTTTAGAGGAGAAGGACGTTCTTACCTCCAAACTTGAATTTCTCCCTTTTAGAGCCAAAATGCTTGATGAAACAATTTGCAAATTGAGAGGTTTTGATGATGAGATGATTAGGAATCAAATGAGAGTTGAAATGAGAGATGTAGATGCCAAAATCAGAGAAAGAAATCTGAGGAAATTTTGTTTGGGTAGAGAGAAAATGAGAGAAAAGAGAAGTTGAGAGAAAATAGAAAAATTAGTTAAGATTTGGTTAAAATGATTTCCCTCTCTTTTCTTAATCTTTAAAATCAGATTTTAGACTTAAAATATCTTAGAAAAATCTGGAGAAATCCTTTTTGGAATAATAGCTCCTTAAAGATTCAAAGTTTCAATCCTTTATAAAACTGTCCCGCAACTTTCAAAAATTACATTTTGGTCACTAGCCAAAATGTCAACCTTCCGAACCTCATTTTCCAAAATTGATTTCACAGTTCACTTTTATATATTAAAAGATGATTTTAGAATATTTTTCCATATTTTTAATGCAACCCGAACTAGGTTTTCCTAAATTCCCTCTTATATATTCGATCAGCACCTTGACCGAACCGGTCAACGCCAAAACTTCTGAGCCCAAAACCGGGGCGTTACAACTCTCCCCCCCTTAAGAAATTTCGTCCTCGAAATTTACCTGAAGGAAAGAGATAAGGAAACTGCTTCAGCATATCCTCCTTTCGCTCCCACGTGGCTTCCTCAACACCGCGATGCTTCCACAGCACCTTCACCAACTCAATGGTCTTGCCACGAAGAACCTTGCTATCTGAATCCAGAATCTTCACCGGTTCCTCATCATAGGTCAAATCCGGATTCAATTCCACCTCCTCCACAGGCAACACATGCGAAGGATCAGATTGATACCTCCGGAGCATAGAAACATGGAACACATCATGAATCTTCTCCAGCTCCTGAGGTAACCTCAACCGATACGCAACAGGACCAACACGCTCAACAACCTCATACGGTCCAATGTATCTAGGGCTCAGCTTACCCTTCCGCCCAAACCTCATCACCTTCTTCCAAGGCGAAACCTTCAAGAACACGCGATCACCCACCGCAAACTCTATCTCCTTACGCTTCAAATCCGCGTAAGACTTTTGCCGATCAGAAGCAGCCTTCAACCTCTCACATATGAGCTTCACTTTCTCGGTGGTACCTTTCAACAAAGCAGGCATCGAAACCAACTTTTGACCAGTTTCAGCCCAACACAGAGGAGTCCTACACCTCCTCCCATACAGAGCCTCATAAGGTGCCATCTGTATACTTGCCTGAAAACTGTTGTTGTAAGCGAACTCAACCAAAGGCAGATGCTTCTCCCACGAACCTTGAAACTCTATCACGCAACACCTCAACATATCCTCCAAAATCTGAATAACTCGCTCAGACTGGCCATCCGACTGGGGATGATAGGATGTACTGAAATGCAACCTTGTACCCAAAGCTTGATGCAAACACTGCCAAAAACGCGACGTGAACCTCGGATCCCTATCCGACACGATCGACTTAGGCACACCATGCAACCTCACAACCTCAGCAACGTACAGCTCTGCCAGCTTATCCAAGGAAAACGTAGTATGCACAGGCAAGAAATGTGCACACTTCGTCAGGCGATCCACAATCACCCAAACAGAATTCTTCTTCGACGGAGACAAAGGCAAACCAGATACAAAATCCATGGTAACCCTCTCCCACTTCCATTCAGGGATTTTCAACGGTTGCAACAAACCAGAAGGAACCTGATGTTCAGCCTTAACCCGCTGACACACCAAACACTTGCTCACGAACTCTGCCACATCCTTCTTCAAGCCCACCCAATAGTACTCATCACGAAGATCGCGATACATCTTTGTACTACCAGGATGCATAGCAAAAGGACTACTATGACCTTCAGCTAGAATAGCATGCCTCAACTCAGCATCTGCAGGCACTACTATCCGACTACCAAAACACAACACTCCATCCTCATTAAAACAGAAATCCGAAGGTCTACCCTCCGCGATATCCTGAACATGAGACACCAAGGAATCATCCAACAACTGCTTATCCTTGATCAACTGAACCAACGAAGGTTTCAGCTGCAACTCAGCAACAAGACCACCATCCTGCGATATACTCAAGCTAGCAAACATAGCTCTCAGCTCAACAGCTACCTTCCTACTCAAGGCATCCGCAACAACATTGGCCTTTCCAGGATGATACTCTATCGTCAGATCATAATCCTTGAGCAACTCCAACCAACATCGCTGCCTGAGATTCAACTCCTTCTGAGACATCAGATACCTCAAACTCTTGTGATCCGTGTACACCGTACACTTCTCACCATACAGATAATGCCTCCAGATCTTCAGAGCAAAAACCACTGCAGCCAGCTCAATATCATGCGTAGGATAATTGCGCTCATGCACCTTCAACTGCCGCGACGCATAAGCCACAACCTTACCCTCTTGCATCAGCACACACCCCAAACCAACATAGGATGCATCACTGTAGACTACAAACTCTTTCCCTGATTCAGGCTGAATCAAGATAGGAGCTTGCGTCAAAGCCAACTTCAGCTTCTCAAAAGCTTGCTGCCTCGCTTCTGTCCACTCATACTTAACATCTTTCTGCAGCAACTTCGTCAAAGGAGCAGCAATCTTGGAAAAACCATCCACAAACCTTCGGTAGTATCCTGCCAAACCAAGGAAACTACGAACCTCCTGAACAGACTTAGGAACTTTCCAGTTCATCACCGCTTCAATCTTCTGAGGATCAACACGAATCCCCTCAGCTGAGACCACATGCCCAAGAAAAACAACCTCTCTAAGCCAAAACTCACACTTGCTCAACTTAGCATAAAGCTGATTCTCCAACAAAGCTTGCAACACAACCCTCAAATGCTCTTCGTGCTCTTCCTCAGTACGCGAGTACACAAGGATATCATCAATGAACACCACAACAAACTTGTCCAGGTATTCATGAAAAACACGATTCATCATGTCCATGAAAGCAGCAGGAGCATTTGTCAAACCAAACGGCATCACAAGGAACTCATAATGCCCATACCTTGTCCTGAAAGCTGTCTTAGGCACATCCACATCCTTCACCTTCAATTGATAATACCCTGACCTCAAGTCAATCTTAGAGAACACAGCAGCTCCCCGAAATTGATCAAAGAGATCATCAATCCTCGGCAAAGGATACCGATTCTTGATAGTCAACTTGTTCAGCTGACGGTAATCAATGCACATCCTCATCGTGCCATCTTTCTTCTTCACAAACAAGACAGGAGCACCCCAAGGCGAAACACTCGGCCGGATGAAACCACGATCAAGCAACTCTTGCAACTGCGTCTTCAGCTCCTTCAGCTCCTTAGGTGCCATTCTATAGGGAGTAATGGACACAGGAGTGGTATTCTCATACAGCTCAATACCAAACTCCACCTCGCGATTAGGAGGTAAACCAGGCAACTCCTCAGGAAAAACATCAGGAAACTCCTTCACAACCCTGATATCCTGCACCCTCAGCTCCTTCGAACTAGGATTCATCACAAAAGCCAGAAAAGCTTCACAACCTTGCCTCAGCATCCTGCTCGCCTCCAAGGTAGAAACAACATTGGCAAGAAACTTCACATTCTCACCAACCACCACCACTTCATAATCATCCGCAAGCCTAAGCGAAACCCGCTTATTCTCACAATCCACAACGGCACGATGCTCAGCAAGCCAATCCATACCAAGGATCACATCAAAACCATAAAAGGGCAACTCCATAAGATCAACAAGAAAGACATGCTCTTGAACAACCAAAGGACACCTTTTATAAAGCTTACGAGTCACAACAGTTTCACCAAAAGAACTAGTGACTCTAACACCAACATCCAAAAACTCAACAGGCAAACCAAGCAACTCAGCATGCTCACGAAGAATGTATGAATGCGTAGATCCAGAATCAATCAAAGAAAGCAATGACAAGGATTGCAAAGTAAAGGTACCTGCAATCACATCTGCATCATTCCTTCCTTCGCGCTGAGCATACACCCTCGCTTGGCCTCCACCCTCAGGTTGAATAGCCACAACATGAGCTACACCGCGCCCACCTTCCTCTCGTCTCTGAAAATTACCACGGCCGCGCCCACGACCTCTCTGCGATGCTGCAACAACAGGAGCACGCTCTTGACCACCAGCCATCCTCGGACAATCACGTCTCAGATGATCAGCAGAACCACAGTTCCAGCACTCATAACCAGCTGCTATCACAGGAGCTTGCACCTCCCTCCCAGCACGAGGACAGTCACGCCTCAAGTGACCACGTGAACCACAAATCCAACAAGCACTAGGGTCAGCTCTAGCATTGCTGCCCCTAGCAGGTGCACCTCCACCTCTCTTAGACGAGAACTGAAACCTCTGATCACGCCCTCTCTTGTTCCGTCCACCGGAACTATATTCAGCAGCTCTTTTCCCAGAACTAGCTCCAGTACCCTTAGCAGACAAACCCAGGTTCATCTCAATGTCCTTCGATCGACTAACCAACACATCAAAATCATTGTACTCAGCAGCTAACATATAGGTCTTAACCTCCGTCACCAAACCATAACGGAACCTTTCGCACCTTTCGCGCTCATCAGGTACCAACTCAGGTGCATACTGACTAAGACGTACAAAATGTACCTCATACTCAGCCACACTCATGTTCCCTTGGGTCAGAGACATGAATTCACGCTTCTTTTCATCCAGATATCTAACTCCCAGATATCTCCTCTTGAACGCATGCTGAAAGAACGTCCATGTAACATCAGCATCAGCCATCCCAGAGATTGTGGTCGTCCACCACCTATAAGCATCACCTTGCAGTAGTGACACCACACATCCCAGCTTCTGCACATCAGTGCAACTCATTTGTCCCAAGACACGCTTGGTACTCTCCAACCACGCTTCAGACCTCTCAGCTGACATACCCCTAAACTCAGTCCCACCAAGACTGCGCAAACGTTCCAAGGGTAGTCTAGCACCAGCATCTCCCTGATGCCCAGCTCCTTGAGCTCCAGCTACTGCTGCTCGAAACGCACCCGCAATAGCTTGTACAAGCACAGACATGTCAGGTATCACTTGCCCCTGACCAGCTTCAGGTCCTGCAGCTCCAGCACCAGCTGCCTCAGCTCCATCTCCAGCTCTTTCTCTCTACGCACCACCACCACCAGGTGGAGGAGGAGGTATCACAGCACTACCAGTGTGCTCATCATTCACATTCCCCTCCGGGGTCGTAGCTCTCGCGCTACTCCTTAACTCTCTACGTGGTGCCATACTTTACCATGCATAACAATACAAAATAACAAGTCAGGACCAGCAAGGTAAGCAAATTCCAAGTATTCAAGCTCAATTTCTTTCAAAAACAACATCATCCCTTTAGCTTTTGTTTGGCAATGGGTACCCTTATCATGCATCATCACAACATGCATCACATACACATCATCATATCATAACACTAAACATGCTTTCACTCAACAAGCATACCAACCAAACCATGCTTCAATCATGCATTCACACATTCCCAATTACTCGAGAACTCAGCTCTGATACCACCAAATGTAACCCCCGTAGCCCGGTCTAGACGGTTGACCCGAACTACGAAGATTACACGGGGAAAACCAAAGTCAACCCGAAAGTCAACCTTGATTAACGACCCTTTTTTTTCATTTTAATCTTGTCTAGATGCTCATTAACCTTAATTGTGATCATACAAACAACATATCAAAAGATCACAAACATCAGAGATCAAACAGGGACCCAATTGAACAAATTACAACTTTAGGGACCAAATTGTAAATTCTGATAAATTAAAGGACTTAGCCCAAATTGAAGTTACCATCTTGAAATTAGTCAGGTTTCATGCTTCTCCGTCAAATTTCAGCTCAAACGGACATCCCAAGCTCATACAATTGATCATACAAGATTCAGGACTAAAACGTAAACAAAGCAAAACATATAAAGATACTTTTAACTGAATTTAACGGTCAGGTATCGATACACCTGGGGTCGTATCGATACGCGGGGAAGGCAGTAACCAAACTCGAGCATCAGTATCGATACGGTATCCCCTGTACCGATACGGCATTCAAACTTTACCCAGATGAGTATCGATACCCCCACAACCGTACCGGTACGCCTGGGCAGAAAAGAGCATATTTGGCTCAGGCGTATCGATACGCGAGCCCGAGTACCGATACCCCTGTCTGAAATCGACTTGAAAACAGCATCAAACATGCATTAAGTACCAAATTAACATCACCAAACCAAATCACTTAATCATACAACATGCAAGGACCTCAATTGCATCAACAATTCAACATTTAAACAACACATATGAAAAGCCCCAATTCATATAGCATGCCTCCTACTTAAGCTACCTTTCATGCATAACCTTCATAGCCACGCATATAAGAGATCAAACCAAAAACCAACAACCACAGCAACATTTAACATACTTAGGGAGTCTTAAACACCTCCCAAAACAAATACATTGGTCCCCCATTGCCAAAATCATACAAAAGCTAAAACACTTATAAAACCTTCATACATTGAGCTTTACTTGTACTTGTTTGCTTGCCTCCTCTTGCTGCCCTCAATGCACTCTAATGCTCTGCATTATTGAATCAAGAAAACGAGAGAGCGTAAGCCAAAGCTTAGTGAGGAGCGCTCATTAAAACCATTCAATAATGCATTAAAAACCATTTGTAAATCATGCTTGTAAACAACCTTTCACATGCTCAAAGCATACTTTAAGTCAAGCAATAACATGCTTCCACATTTCATTTAAACTAGCATCTCATGCTTCAACATAAACATCAAATCATGCATCTCATGCATCTCATGTACAAAACATGTCATATTGGCTCAAGTGATACATTTCATTTAGAAATCAAGTTCAACAACTTTCCCCAAGGACTTTTAAACACCTTGGACTCCAAGGACTTTTAAACACCTTGGCCATGGACTTTTAAACACCATGAATGGACCACACAAGGACTTTTAACCACCTTTGTGTCCGTAGCTTGAAATACCCCAAGGACTTTTAAACACCTTGGCCCCAAGGACTTTTAGACACCTTGGCCCCATTGACTTTTAACCACCATGGAAAGGAGCACCTAAGGACTTTTAACCACCTTAGTGTCCGCAACAAGATTCATCCAAGGACTTTTAACCACCTTGATGATCTTAGATAACAAGGCTCACTCAAGGACTTTTAACCACCTTAGTGACCTTCACTTTTACAAACCATCACTTGCCAATACACACTTTATACATCATGTAATCCACTGTTTTAAAAGCATTTAAACCAAGCCATTTCATCATGCATTTCAAAGCATTAAATCGTCATTTAACAATGCATAAAAACAAGGCACTCTTACCTAGAGACACCTTCAACACATGGCTTAAATCATCAGCATAATTCATGCTAAAACATCAGCAATTAACATGCTAAAACATGCTTTCCAAAACAGTAGCAAATCATGCAAAATCATCATTTCACATTCCATCAAACATGGCCACCACTTTAAGAGAGTAATCCGAAAACTTACACTTGAGCTTAGCAAAGTTGTTTAGACTTAAACTAAGCTCCCAAAACCTTCAACCTTTGGTTTAAAAGCTGAAAATCCATTTTCACTCACCGATTACCAAACAAGCCTAGCCAACAAGCTTTCCAAGCTTCCGAAACCTTCCAAAAACACCTCCAAAACTCAAGGATCAACCTCCCCTGTTTCAAGCACATAAAAACAGAACATTAATGCATCCCTATGCATTAAAACACCAGCAACAACAACACAACTCGCTGCTCACCACAAATCTAACAATTTGGCTTCCAAACACAACCGAAAACATCTCCAAACACTTCCAAAACTTAACCCAGCCAAGATCCATCACTTCTAACCATTTATATACATCAAATAACATGCAAAAAGATCACAACCACGTCCTTATACCTCCAGGTATAACAGATCACCAATAACACTCCAAAAACAACCAAAAACTCAAGCCAAACTTAGGAAATTCAACCTATCCGGGATTGCATTGATTAAACCTCAACTTCTAATCATTTTAGCATTCATTTAACATCATTTTAACACCTCAAAACCCTGCTTAAACAGATCACACGAAATTTTTACCAAAATCACCAAATCTTGCATTTTAGCCAAAAATCAAGATCTCAATTGAAAAGCCTTTAATAAAACATGAATCAAGGATTGAGAACTTAGGAATTTCAGTAAAGAACTGATAGTTTAGAGGAGAAGGACGTTCTTACCTCCAAACTTGAATTTCTCCCTTTTAGAGCCAAAATGCTTGATGAAACAATTTGCAAATTGAGAGGTTTTGATGATGAGATGATTAGGAATCAAATGAGAGTTGAAATGAGAGATGTAGATGCCAAAATCAGAGAAAGAAATCTGAGGAAATCTTGTTTGGGTAGAGAGAAAATGAGAGAAAAGAGAAGTTGAGAGAAAATAGAAAAATTAGTTAAGATTTGGTTAAAATGATTTCCCTCTCTTTTCTTAATCTTTAAAATCAGATTTTAGACTTAAAATATCTTAGAAAAATCTGGAGAAATCCTTTTTGGAATAATAGCTCCTTAAAGATTCAAAGTTTCAATCCTTTATAAAACTGTCCCGCAACTTTCAAAAATTACATTTTGGTCACTAGCCAAAATGTCAACCTTCCGAACCTCATTTTCCAAAATTGATTTCACAGTTCACTTTTATATATTAAAAGATGATTTTAGAATATTTTTCCATATTTTTAATGCAACCCGAACTAGGTTTTCCTAAATTCCCTCTTATATATTCGATCAGCACCTTGACCGAACCGGTCAACGCCAAAACTTCTGAGCCCAAAACCGGGGCGTTACATTATCATTATGAGTCGACCCATGCCGATAGCATAAGCTTTGTGAAATTCCAGTTAGCTCGATTCGTATCAGTACGCATGTGTGTACTGGTACTCAAAGGGTACCGTATCGGTACGCGAGGGTTAGTATCGGTACTCACTAACAATATGCCCGAAAATTACGTTTTGAGTTTAAGGGGTTTTAATTCGAGGAATATGGCCCAAGGGGCTTCTCATGTGATATAATAAATAGTAAAATTGAGAAACCAAGATTTAAACCTCATATACGAGCGTAATGCGTAATAACGTAGTAAAACCTTGGGTGACTTATTTGTAATAGTAACAATAGTGATCCTTGGTGGATCGAGTATTGTTGTGTGATAGGTAAGGGCACCTGTTTGTAGAGTCAACTTGGTTGTTGGGATCCGAATACCTAGAGAGCGTGTTGCAACACCATGAGATGAGATTTTGGATGTACAATCCCGAAGCTATGTGACACCAGACCTCATTCGATGATACTCGATGGGAGATTCCGAGTACGAGTGTACGTTACCGAGGTTGTGCGATCCCATGCCTCACTCTAGGTTTGTTTTGTACGATGCATATGTTCTGTGTGAGATTAATGCATCCTTATTGTTTGGTATGTGTTTAGGCGGCTAGAGGTAGCGCCAATGTTGTAATATTTTGCCATGATATCATTTTTGGCTACATGCTCATAATTATGATTTGCATGATGCATGGTTGAGTGGAAGTGTATCCACTGAGCTTCGTTAGCTTAGCGTTCGAATTGTTGTTTTCGTCGCAGGTTAGTAGGTGGACGTGCATCGTTGGAGCACCATCAGAGTAGGGCTTCAGCATCGACTTGTGTCCGAGTACAGTACTTAGATTATGTTGGGCTATGTATTCGTAAGACCCTATGTTTGTATTGTAACTCTATTTTGGATTTTAAATTATGATTCAAATGCTTTTAAATGATGTAATTTTATGTAGATCTCCCATATAACGTGTTAGGCTATTTATCTATGTTAAAATATTTGAACTTAATGGCTTTTATGGAAATTGATGTGGTTTGGGTTAAACTAGGTTGGAAATTTTATGGTAACGAGTTGGGTTTGAGGCCCAAATGTGACATTCGGGTTGATAGTGTTACATAAAAGATATATTAAACCATTAACATTTTATTAAAGTTGGTTGCTAATCAGTAATATAATAAAAAATACATATTTACTATTTATCATACTACGAAAAAATAAATGAAAATAACTTATCTATTCATTTCAGCTCAATTATTTGGTTAAAGTCAGGTTGATGTTCGATTTGGATCGGATTTGGGCAAATTAAATTTGGGTTATTTTTTATTTGGATTACTTTCGATTCGGGTTGATTTTTGGTTCGAGTTAATTTTTTGTTCAAGTTGCTTTCAGTTCAGGTTGATTTTGATTACGATTATTTTTCTGTTTTGGTTGGTTTCAGTTCAGATTAATTTTCAGTTTAGTAAATTTTGAGTCGGTTTTGGTTCGGTTCGGTTCGGTTTTTGTTTGAGTTCATGTCAAGTTTAGACCGCAATATTCGGGTCTATATCAGGTCTCGATTCGGGTAAATCGGTTCGAATTTTGTGTCTCGAGTCAAGTTTGCCGCGTGAAATTAGTACAAAGTGTGAAGGTTGAAGGTTATTTTTTATATAATTTAAACCAAGTTGATGTAAGTATTAAAGAGCTAAATTTGTTATTATGTCAATTTTATAACCAACCACATCTAAAGTTAACTATTAGTAACAAAAAATCCAATTACTTGAATGACAAAAAAAAAATTTATAAATGGGTGAACAAAGAATAAAGTTACTCATGGTTGGGTGACTCTAATGTAGTTTACCCAAAAGATTAAGAAAGCGAGTTAAAAAGTACCAATATTTTATTTATTTTACTTTTGAACATGTGGTTGAGTGTTGTTTGTACAATCAGTGCGAGCAGAAATTTACAATTAGAAACGAGAGTTGATAGATAATGGTTTGAAATATGTTTATTTGTTACAATGAAAATCAGAATTGAGAGTTAAAGGAGACAATACGTAAATTGTTTGAAATTACAGAGAGTTAATTATTTAAAAAATATAATTTAAAGGTAAAAAATTATTGTTTGGGAGGCAAGAACCCCTCCCATTTATAGCCTAGGTCTGTCACTGCTCTTGCTCGTACCCCTACCATACCTGGATGTCCAACATAAGAGTTGTCGATGCTAAGTTTGATCTATTTTTTGGGGGAACTTTGCTTGATACTCTATCGTAAAAGAGAGTAGTTTTTTTTGTTTAACTATCAGTATTTGACTTATTAGCCGACAAATTTAAATCAAGTTTTATAGAGGTCCAATACAGAAAGATTCTTCCAATTTAGTTTTCTCAATTCACAACATTGAAATTTAAACTTTTAACTTTACTTAAAAAATCTAACATCTTATCCTGTTAGGAGAGTAACTCTATTTAGAGTGTCTATTAAGGCGTATAACTCCATAGTTTTCTCCGCAGGTTTGGAAAAATCTTTATCTACATGGATTCAACCCTTTAAAAGGTAAAAATTTGTGTTGGAGGCCGTCTTAATTTAATCGCACTATGAGGTGCCACACAACAGAACCTCCGACGATTCTTTACTTTACATATTCAAATCAATGTCTTCACAAATACTATAATTTTAGGGTAAAGTACACAGACGGTCACTAAACTTTGATAAAAAAAACAAAACGGTAACTAAACTTTTTTTTTTTGAAAAGTATGGCAATTAAACTTTATGTTTTATAACAAAATGGTAACTAGACGTTAAATGCCATTAAGTGACTGTTATAAAATTTGGTATAATAACACATTTAGTCCATCATATTTATATATTCAATCAATTTAGTCCTAATTCTAAACAATTCACTAAATTTAGCCCTCGTTACTTATGCATTTTTCCAATTTGGTCCTTAAAGCAAAATTCCAAAGTATGGTAACATGATAAATAATTACAATTAAATTTTTATAGGAGCTCGAAAACTCGACTCGACTCGAATCGAAATTTTTTTAAATAAAGTTTGAGTTGTAAAATATGATGTGTCAACTCGAATAACTCAAAATTTTTTGACTCGACTGGATCGAACGCTCATCTCTATCTTAAGATATGACGCGTCAACTTGAATAACTCGAAATATTCGAATATTTTAAATCATTTTTTCTTTTAAATAGAATATTTTTTAAATTAGAATATTTAATATTTTCATATTTAAATCACATCGATTATTTGTTAACAACTTTAAATATTCGATTTTAAAAAATGATTTAAAATATTCGAATATTTAATTAATTTTTTTATAGAAACTCAAAAAATCGACTCGAATCGAAAAAATCAGATAAAGATTGAGTTGTAAAATATGACGCGTAAACTCGAATAACTCTAAATTTTTTTACTCGACTCGATCCAATGCTCACCTCTATCTTAAGATATGACGCGTCAACTCGAATAACTCGAAATATTCGAATATTTTAAATCATTTTTTCTTTTAAATCGAATATTTTTAAAATAGAATATTTAATATTTTCATATTTAAATCACATCGAATATTTAATAACTACTTTAAATATTCGATTTAATTTAAAAATATTAGATTTAAAAGAAAAAATTAATTTAAAATATTTGAATATTTAATTAAATTTTTATATGAACTCGAAAACTCGACTCGAATCGAATTGAAAAAAATTTCAAATAAAGTAGTTACTTAATTTTCGATGTGATTTAAATATGAAAAATATTAAATATTCTATTTTAAAAAATATTTAATTTAAAAGGAAAAAATGATTTAAAATATTCGAATATTTCGAGTTATTCGAGTTGACGCGTCATATCTTAAGATATAGATGAGTGCTCAATCGAGTCGAGTTAAAAAATTTCGAGTTATTTGAGTTGACGCGTCATATTTTACAACTCAAACTTTATTTGAAATTTTTTCGATTCGAGCCGAGTCGAGTTTTCGAGTTCCTATAAAAATTTAATTGTAATTATTTATCATGTTACCATACTTTGGAATTTTGCTTTAAGGGCCAAATTGAAAGAATGCTTAAATAACGAGGGCTAAATTTAGTGAATTGTTTTGAATTAGGACTAAATTGATTGAATGTATAAATATGAAGGACTAAATGTGTTATTATACCAAAATTTATAACAGTCACCTAACGGCATTTAACGTCTAGTTACCATTTTGTTTTAAAACATAAATTTAATTGTTATTTTGTGATTTTTAAAAATTTGGTTACCATTTTGTGTTTTTTACCAAAGTTCAATGACCGTCTGTGTACTTTACCCTTAATTTTATGTTTTAATTATTCACTTTCTAATTTTAATATATAATTAAATTAATAAAAAAAAGTAAGGAATCGGTCATCCGGTCCTTTAATATTACTAAATAGTCGTAAGTTAAACTGATATTTATTTATTTGTCGTTAAAGGCCAAAGTAAACAACCCAATGAGTGTTGGGTGTATTACTAAAATACATTGTATTATTAAAGAGAAGACGTGTTTAATTTTTAGAGACGATATTATTGAAAGGAGCAGCCTTACCCCTAAATATAAATCGTGAGACGAATATATATAGATAAAAAAGCCGAAGTAAACAATAATGTCATAAAAAAATAGGCTTAAGGGTGTAAGAAGCCCTTGAACTTTTGAAAAAAAATCAATTAAGCCCCTAAACTTTTTTTACACCCAATTAAGCCCTTGAACCACAAAATTTAATCAATTAAGCCCTTAAACCAATAAATTGAATCAATTAAGCCATTTGACCAACTTTGACCATTAAATCTTAATAGTTTTGTTCGATCCATTGTTGCAGTGCACTATGTCACAATGTTTCCACTTGACAGTTTTCAAAATTTTTTATTTTTTTAAAAAAATTCTTTAAAGGTTCTAAAAATTCTAAAAAACTTATAAAATTTATAAAAAAATATTTTTTGAATTTCTTTTGTAAATGCAACATGATGGAAATGTAGTGTATTATGTGCCGGTAATATCTGAAGAAAAAAAAGGTCAAAATTTAATGGTCAAAATTGGTCAAAGGGCTTAATTGATTCAATTTCTTGGTTCAATGGCTTAATTGATTAAATTTCTTTGTTCAAGGGCTTAATTGGGTGCAAAAAAAGTTTAAGGGCTTAATTGATTATTTTTCAAAAGTTCAAGGGCTTCTTACACCCTTAAGCAAAAAAAATATTTATTTATATCTAGTACTAATGTGAATCTGTAATCATTACGAAATACGAACCTTGAATGTAACTTATGAATTTGACCAAAAAGGGATACGAACTTAGGAAAAGATACTCTCACGTCACCCTATTTCCTTTCCCCCCATTTTTTATTTTAAATTTACAAAATAAAGTGTAATAAAAAGTTCTCCTATAAAGTATATATATTTTTTATTTCCAAATATATAAATTATTTTTTTACATATTTCAGTTATTTAATGTTTTTTATTGTTACCATTTTCATCTCAACTGATTTTTTTGCCTAAAGGGACGACATGCCACTCTTATAAAAGAATTCATGTCATCATTAATAAGTGTTAAGCTATAAAAAAATAAAAAAATCATTTTTAAAGATTATATTACTTTAATAGATTAGAAAAGATCATGCGAAACTTTCTAATAGTGTCATATATATATATATATATATATAAGTGTCATGCCATCCTTTAGGACGAAAAAATATACTAGGATAAAAGTGATAACAGTAAAAATTATTAGGTACATAAAACATGCATAAAATGGTTTAGGTAATTAAAATTTAAAATGCATAATGCTATAAAAATGTCTCTAACGTTAGACTTGATAGTCATTTTGATCTATATTCTTTTTCTCAAGTCTTTTAACCTTCAACATTTCATTTTAAGTCAAAATGACTCATCTATAGATGAAAATTGTTAGTTAACTAACAATGAATGACTTGAAATGGCGTTACAAACTTACATGACAATACACACTAACATAACATTATCATATAGACAAAATTGATGAGTTGACAGAACGACACATCAATCAATAAATAATTTTATAAACTTATATAAAATATAAAATTATTTTTTCTAGTGATGTGTCATCATGTCAAATCATTTCAAGTTGTTTATCGTTAGTTGACAAACTGTTTTTATCCACAGAGGGATCACTTTGACCCAAAATTAAACATTGAGAGTTAAAGTGCTTAAAAAAATATAAACTAAAGAGAATATACAATCAAACGTTATAGTTTTTTTTTTTTTCAATTTAAAAAAACCATATCTTAGGGCGCTAAGTAAGCAATGAATTGAATTAGGCGACAGTTAAATAAGCAACAATTGAAATGTTATCTTAATTGAACTCTTATTTAAAAATTTACTATCACATAAATTTCTGAAATCTGATTATAAAGTTTAGAAATAATAATCTCAATTGTGATATATTTCTTAGTGCAGGTGTATATTTGATTATGAATCTTCAAATAGAAGGTCCAGTCAATTCAATTTTTAACTAAAAAAATTAATTATCATCTAATTCAACCTAAACCGAGTAAATATATAAGCCAAAACAAAGAAGAAGACGTGAGTGGTATATTTGCAATAGAATTGGTGCTATAAAGATAGCTTCGTTCATAGATGGGGATGCAAAACGTCATCCGAAAGGAATTAAAGTTGGAAAATGAAGAGAGATACAGTGTTGACAAAAATGAGCATTCTCATTATGATGCTTTCACCACAAAAGCATATATAAAATTTTAAAGAATTCGCACGAACCAACTTGCCTCAGTGGTTAAGGGAACATTTGTTGTTCCTAGAGGTCACGGGTTCGAGCATTAGCAGCTGCAGCAGGGTGATTGAGCGTTCATTGTCAAATGGTTGAAAGTATATTTAGAACAGATAT
This sequence comes from Hibiscus tridactylites, assembly GCA_958450335.1. NCBI lineage: Eukaryota > Viridiplantae > Streptophyta > Magnoliopsida > Malvales > Malvaceae > Hibiscus > Hibiscus tridactylites. The sequence continues at coordinate 45,560,759 of OY288281.1, forward strand.
TACTTGTAATCACTCTAGCTTTCATCAAAAAAAAAACTTTAAAGAATTCAATTATAAACAAAAAAAATCCAAAATATAAATATTTTTAGTTATCAATATCTAATTCATTAATCAATTAATTCATATCATGTATTATAGAGACTTATTATACGACAATTTTTTTGAACAATTTTTTTTTGTGTCTCTATGTATGTCCCAACATTAAAAAAAATAAATCTCACTCTAACCCTAAATCCTAAATTATAAGCTTTAAACGTTAAAAACTAAACGTTAAAAACTAAACCTTACACCTTAAACCATAAACCATTTACACTAACCACAAACCATAAACTCCATTTTTTTTAATATTGAGGCATATACAAGGGCATCAAAAGGGTAGACGATTTCTATTCAATCTTTCTAATCCAATTTATTTTATTCAAAATGCTATTTGAATCTCTAACTTATAAATGTTTATAAATAAATTTGAACAGAAACTCGAACAACTCGACTCAATTTTTTTTTAAATAAAATTAGAGTTATAAACTAAAATTCATCAACTCGACTAATTTAAAATTTTTTGACTCGACTCGGCTCGATTGAATGGTTATGTCTATTGGTACCTATGGTTGGTATAAGTATGAATGGGTTTGTTAATCATTTCAGCCGTTTTTTTCTTCGCGTTTCTTTTGAATACTAGACTAGGGATCTTTTAGTTCTGGGATATGACCTGAATTGTTTAATATTCACTGAAAAGTAAAACGAGCAGTATCCAATGATCTATTTTCTAATTTCATTAAGCTTGACAGCAAAGTAAAGAACACAAAAGAAGTTTCAATCAAAGAGAATGTTCTTTGTTATTATCAGTGTGTATGGAAAAAAACTACAGTACGTGTTGGCACCAAACATTAGTTTTTAGAGTTCAAACCTTGAGTAACTTAACCCTTCCCTCCATTTGTATAACGTAATAAAAACATTTAATTCAAATAATTATGTAATTTCTAAACAAGCTATAAAACCTTCTAATAAATTCGAATCTATGACATTCAAATTACTATAACAACAATGGTGTCTACGTGTGGACATTTGATTGAGTTGAATAAAAAAATTTCGAGTTAAATAGTTATATTTTATAAGTTAAACTTTATTTGAATTTTTTTTCGAGTCAAGCCGAGTCGAGTTGAGTTGTTTGAGTTTCTGTTCGGATTTAATTGTAAACATTCATAATGTTATGATACCAATTAGTTACAATTTAAAAGATTTTTTATAATCATATGCAACACACACGCACACATATATGAGGCAGAATTTAGAGACTCGACTTCAACTTGAAAATTAATCTACTAATTTTTTTTGAGTCGAGTATTTTTTACATCGAGTCAAAACAAATAATTCGATTTTTTGGACCGAGTCAAGTTTTGCACACTCCTAATAGTGTCTTACCATTTAATCGACATAAAAATCATAATATTAAAAACATTTAATAAATAAAATGTTATATTTGACAACAATGGTGTCAAACAATAAATATGCATGCATTTTTCAATCTAAGGTATTCATTGGAGCGAATCTAATAACTAATTATTCGTATTTTGTTGGTCTATTGTAACACCCGTGTCTAGGGCCTAGGAGGTAGCCGGGTTGTTGTTCGAGTCAAATAAAGTCTAATTAAAATAAATCAATCTTGAATAATGACCTATTTGAATTTAAATAAAGAGGGAGGGACCAAAGTTGTGATTTACCCCATTTAAAATAAAGGAAGACAACTTTTCCATAAAAGTTGTCATCTTCCTCCTCATTTCCTCTTCACCAATTTCAAAACCCCCTCCCCATTTTCAAACTCTCCTAAAACCCTAGTCACTATTCCATTGGGTTGGCTAATCAATTTCATCATCAAATCAAGAGGTAAACATATTTTCTTAACCTCCTCTCTATTCTCTACCCACCTATTGTTTTAGATTTCAAAAAAATAATGAGTTTTGGGAATTAGGGTTCTTATGAAAAATTGGGGATTTGATGGGGCTTTTCAATTTATTTTGAGAAATTGTTTTGGGGTTATGTTTAATCATAATGAAATATGCAACATACATTAATTTGGTTAATTTTAGATGAATTTTCGTAGTGGGTCCTTAGGGCAAACCTTAAGGTGTGAAAATTTGGGTTTTTGAGAGGTTTAATGTTGGAATTGAAGGGCTGATGGTTTACCCATGTTAGGAGGGTGTTTTGGGATGTTTTGGAAGCCATTTGGGTGCTTGGAATTGGGTATTTCAGTCCTTGGTTGTGGGAGTCCGAAAATTGGGTTTTTGGAGATGTTATGTGGTTTGGAAAATTGTGGAAATGGGTTGTGAGTTGCAAAGTAGATTGATGATTGAATTAGCATTGGGTTGAGAAGTAATGTATGTGTTTTGTTTGATTAGAATCAAGTTTGGGCATCGGTGAAGCATCGGAAGTGAACCCGGAAAGTTGAAGGTTGTTGCTTGCTTGGTCTTGTGCTTGGAAGCTTAGGTGAGTGGTTAATTGTTTTAAACGGTTTTAATTTGGTTGGTTCGAGTATACGGACTAGGTTGGACTTGGTAGACCCACCTAGAGTTAGGATTAGGGTGGTAGCCTAATCCTAAACCTGATCTAGAGCCTTTGGTTGAACTCATTTTATGGTTGTGTATGTCTTGCATAAATTGCGATATGAATGTCTATGTATATTGCTTTAAACATGTGAAATGAGATTGGACTTATGATGCTTGAGACATGCATAATGATGGTTGTTGGTAAGTATGTGCTAAGCACAAGGTTTATGAAATGAGTATTGTGATGTGGGTAAATATTGGCACTAGTAAACTTGGATACAAATGATCGATCATTAGGATGTTAGTGTGTACACATGAGTCTAAAGTCGCGCGTGGCCTTGGTGGCGTTGAGTCACCAAGGAGGAGTACGGGTTCGCCCGGAATTGTAATTGAATATAGTCGGTGATGAGTGGAATCCCATCGACGGGGCGTGAGGATGAGTGGAATCCCCTCCGCGAGACCGGCGATGAGTGGAATCCCACCGAGGTAATGTGGTTGTTGGATATGAGTCTCCAACATGTCTATCCGCGTATTCGGGTCTTAACTAGGTGCCAATGTTGTTTGATGTGCATATCAATGTGTTGAGGTTTATGATTCTTATTGGACTACTTGGTTGTGATTACATGTATCATGGGAATTGAGTTTATGATCATGGCTTTATTATTGCCCTTGCTCATGTATATATATCTTGTGGACCTTTGGTATGTTTGTGACTTACCTTGGCTAGATCGTGCTCGGACCCTGCAATGTTGAGGTTTGTTTTTAGAGCTTACCCTCACTAAGCATCATTGCTTACGCTCTCTTTGTTCAACATTGCAGATCCTTAGTTCGTGGGTTGCTCGGGCAAGTGGAGGGCCTCCAAGTGTGGTTTTGGACTTGAGTTCATCAAGTATGGTTTTAATGCTAAGACATGTAATAGTTTAAGCAATGGGATGTGTAAGGATTTTGTTGGCTGTTGTTGGTTGCTAGGAGCATGTTTAAACTCCTTAGTATCTTGCTTTTGCATGGTTGTGTTGCCACGTTGAATGTTACTCATGCCTAATTGCTTACTTTGGTTGTTAGTTTTATGCCTTAGGAGTTCTTGTATGTGCTTGAATGATGATTGTATGAACGTATGTTGGTGGATTGTTGCCATAGTGATAGACATGCCTAAATTATGTTGAAGCATGCTAAAATGGTTGTTATACCTTAAGATGTCTTGTCTTGAAGTTGCTTGGTGGTTTGATGGTGTTTTGAGGCACTCTTGTGCCTCAAAACAGCCCAGAAAAGTCTGCAGACAGGGGGCGTTTCGGAACGGGTCCCCGTGTTTCGAAACGGCCCCTGTGTAAATGGCCTGCCGTTTCGAAACGGATGAGGATCGTTCCGGAACGTTTTCGCTACTGGAATTTTGAGAAATTGGCGAGATGAAGCCGTTCCGAAACGGGCCTTTGAGGTTCCGAAACGGTCAAATCTCGTTGACCACGAGATATTGACCGTCAAGGTCGTTCCGATACAGGTCTCCCCTGTTTCGGAACGGTCACCTTATGGTTGACCCTGGCCTGTTGACTAAGTCAAGGCGTTTCGGAACACCCTATGGGCGTTTCGAAACGGCCTGCTGTAATGGTATAAAATGGACTGTTTATGTCTTGTTTGGTCGGAGAATGTTTCTTTGTTTGTAATCTTCCGCTGTTGCGCTTCACATAGGGATTAAATATGCATCTAGATAAGATTAAAATTAAAAGAAATTTTCTAGGTCGTTAACCGAGGGGAAGCCTTAACGGGTTTCGCTTCGGTTTTCCCCGTGTGGCCCACTCGGACCGGTCATCCGACCAGACCGGGACGAGGGGGTTACATCTATATTGAGGGTTGACGCTAGCGTCAAGTGTTAAAACTACTCCATAGCCAAATCAAGGATGGATCAAACCCTCAATCACAAGTTAAAATAGAAATGACCCTTACCATTTTACTTAAGTCTTATAGTTGAAATGCATGCGTTTTATTGTTGAAATAGAACATTTGAACCAACTACAATTTGGTTAGGATATGTCATTAGTTTTTTTTAAAAAAAAATTAATAGTCATGATTGTAGAAAATTTGAATGAGATAGTCATCTACTTAACAAGTCTCTATAATATTTAAGATAAAAATAATCGACTAATAAATCAAATACAAATAATTATATCAAAATAAATAAATAATAATTTTGAAAAAAATATAAAGTATTTTAAATTTGAGAGCTTCTTAAAAGTAGTATTTTTTAACAACCACAAGTAATATTTTTTTAAAGAAAAATTAAAAGTAATTTTTTTTAAAGAGAAATTAAAAGTAGTACTTAAAACAGAAAGAAAGGGAGTATTACTGATTGCCATTTGTGCATATAGATGTGATTGATAGGTCAGGTATAGATAGTGACAGCAGCCTACATGACCTGATCAAATGTAGAAATTTGGGAAAAGCAATTTAAGGGAAAGAAAAAGTTTTATCATAGAAGGGTTAAATAAACATATAACCCTGAAGTTCTCCATTTTCTCACTTTTATCCCTTATTTTTTTTATCTCAATTAAACCACCACTAAGTCCGATAAATAATAGGGTAAAGTACACAGACGGTCACTGAATTTTGGTAAAAAAATAAAATGGTAACTAAACTTTCAAAAATCACAAAATGACAATTAAACTTTATGTTTTATAACAAAATGCTAACTAGACGTTAAATGCCTTTAAATGACTGTTATAAAATTTGGTATAATAACACATTTAGTCCATCATATTTATACATTCAATCAATTTAGTCCTAATTCAAAACAATTCACTAAATTTAGCCCTCGTTATTTATGCATTTTTTCAATTTGGTCCTTAAAGCAAAATTCCAAAGTATGGTAACATGATAAATAATTACAATTAAATTTTTATAGGAGCTCGAAAACTCGACTCGACTCGAATCGAAATTTTTTTAAATAAAGTTTGAGTTGTAAAATATGATGTGTCAACTCGAAGAACTCGAAATTTTTGACTCGACTCGATCGAACGCTCATCTCTATCTTAAGATATGACACGTCAACTCGAATAACTCGAAATATTCGAATATTTTAAATCATTTTTTCTTTTAAATCGAATATTTTTTTAAATTAGAATATTTAATATTTTCATATTTAAATCACATCGATTATTTGTTAACAACTTTAAATATTCGATTTTAAAAAATGATTTAAAATATTTGAATATTTAATTATTTTTTATAGAAACTCAAAAAATCGACTCGAATCGAAAAAAATTCAGATAAAGATTGAGTTGTAAAATATGCCGCGTAAACTCGAATAACTCTAAATGTTTTGACTCGACTCGATCCAACGCTCACCTCTATCTTAAGATATGACGCGTCAACTCGAATAACTCGAAATCTTCGAATACTTTAAATCATTTTTTCTTTTAAATCGAATATTTTTTAAAATAGAATATTTAATATTTTTATATTTAAATCACATCGAATATTTAATAACTACTTTAAATATTCGATTTAATTTAAAAATATTCGATTTAAAAGAAAAAATTGATTTAAAATATTTGAATATTTAATTAATTTTTTATAGGAACTCAAAAACTCGACTCGAATCGAAAAAATTTCAAATAAAGTAGTTATTTAATATTCGATGTGATTTAAATATGAAAATATTAAATATTCTATTTTAAAAAATATTTAATTTAAAAGGAAAAATGATTTAAAATATTCGAATATTTCGAGTTGACGCGTCATATCTTAAGATAGAGATGAGCGTTCAATCGAGTCGAGTCAAAAAATTTCGAGTTATTTGAGTTGACACGTCATATTTTACAACTCAAACTTTATTTGAAATTTTTTCGATTCGAGTTTTCGAGTTCCTATAAAAATTTAATTGTAATTATTTATCATGTTACCATACTTTGGAATTTTGCTTTAAGGACCAAATTGAAAGAATGCGTAAATAATGAGGGCTAAATTTAATGAATTGTTTTGAATTAGGACTAAATTGATTGAATGTATAAATATGAAGGACTAAATGTGTTATTATACCAAAATTTATAACAGTCACCTAACGACATTTAACGTCTAGTTACCATTTTGTTATAAAACATAAAGTTTAATTGCATTTTGTGATTTTTAAAAGTTTAGTTACCATTTTGTTTTTTTTACCAAAGTTCAATGACCGTCTGTATACTTTACCCTAAATAATAAATGGCCCAACAAAAACATGTCACGTAAATTTAATTAAAATCCAACTCTTTAATTTTGTATTTCTAAATATAATGTTTCGAATTTTAATTAAATTTATGTGACAATGGATTGACTGAGGTTTTTTTTTTTTTTTTTTTTTTTTTTTTTGCAAATCCAAGGATTAAACTAACAAAAAAATCATCAACAGAGATTCACAAAACTCGATTTGAAAAAGACTGAATTATTTAACTCATCGCGAAAAAATTGACTCGAAAAAATTACAAATAAAATTTGAGTTAAAAATTAGAAATTTGAATAACTCGAATTTAAAATTAGCGGATCGATTTTCAAGTTCAAGTCGACTCTCTCAATTATGTCTGATATATATATATCACATATGGAAAAATATGGAGAAATATATGTGTATTGTATTTGGTTATAGAAAGCCATTTAAATTGGAATGAATTAGTACCATAACATATAAATTTAAACAGAAACTCGAACAACTAGACTCGAAAAAATTTTAAATAAAATTTGAATTATAAATATGACTTGTCAACTCAACTAACTCGAAATTTTTTTACTCGACTCGATCAAATACCTATCCCTACATGAGATAGTAAAGTGAGAAACATGGATAACTTTAGGGGTATAATGTGGATTTAACCCAAAAAAGTAATTGTGGAGTCTCATCTTGAGAATTTGATGGGCGGTAGGGATGAAGCTGGGTTTGTTGTAAAGCTTTTTGTCAAATCAAATTCTTTTGTTATGTACGAAAAGTGATGGTATTGGTAGGAGTTTGTCAAATCTCGACCACACCCTACGCATGCTTCACCAAACATATACACATAACACATTGCAAGACAAAATAAATCGATTATGTTCTACTAATGTGTTTAACACTTATAAAGGGAATAAATATCAAAATTATATTCGATTTTTTGTTCAAATTTTTGATTATACACAAATATTCGCATAATTTTTTTAATTTAATTGTACACATAAAACTTTGAAATTATTAAATTGTTGTACATATCTTTTTACATTTCACTATTTTTTTGTAAAAATACATAATGGTAAGCAAGTATAAATACATTTATGTTTAAGTTGTTATAAATCCAACAAGTGTCCCAGTGAAAAAGCGGATGATGTTCATTCTAGGAGACACAAGTTAAAATCCTTTTGTCTACATGGTGTGTGCGCATTGTCAAAGAGTTAAGAATATCTATGAGCATATACTACATTGTAATCACCTTTAGATTATTCAAAAACAAATAAGAATAGAAATTCTCTACCTTTTTCGGTGCCCCTATTTATACTCTTATATTAAAAAATTAAGTTTAGGGTTCATGTTTAGATGTTTAGAAAATTAGGGGTATAATATATTTTTAGAGTTTAGGGTTTATGGTTTATAATTTAGGGTTAAAACTTAAAATTTAATTTTTTAATATTTAGGCATAAAAACATGCACCGAAAAGGGCAGAGAAATTTTGTCCAATAAATAATAATAGAAACTTTGATACATAAACAATATCATTAAAGTTTCCACAATCTTGTCAAATTTATAGTTTAGTTTAAAGTTCATGATTAATGATTCATGGTTTAAACTTTGATATTGATTAAATTGTTGGACTAGGGGATGTTGGAGGGGCAGTCGGCCCCTAAAATTTTTAAAATTTTTTAATTTTTTTTTGAAAATTTTAGTTTGACTCTCTAATTTTTTTTGTATTTTTTATTGACAATCTAATTTTGCACCTCCTAAAATTTTGAAATTTCACACCCCTAACATTTCTAATAATTCGCACCTCTCACATGAAACCATGCGTCGGTCCTTGTATTCTACTCATATATTTTCTTATCCCAACAGACAACTCTATTTGAACATGATATAACTCAAATAATTAACAAAATTACAAAATAAAACATGATATACGATACATAATAACAAGAATATAAGTATGTGTCAGAATTTGTATAGAATGAACTATTAACTTACTAGAATTTGTATAGAATGAACGATTAAAATGCGAATAATATTATTTCTAAGAGACTCGAGTTCAAATCGTTTTATTTGCAAGGAGCATGTACATTGTCAAATGTTAAGTATGGCTCATATACTGTAAAAGGACAAATGCTGGCTACTTTAACTAGGATTACAATTGTTCTAATCTTTCGGGGAGTAGTATTCCTTATACTAATTAGAATATGACTTGGATGTAGGGGGCTATATAAAGAGGCTTACCCCCACCTCATTAGACATTTTATCAGTTGTTCTTTAGGCTTCGCGAGAGCATCTGTCCATCAAAGAAGTACTCGAGTTTTTGCCCCGCGGTACGGTACAAGACATCTTTGTAATTGTACCGAGTCTATAAATAGACGTGTTATTTGTAACCTAAAGACCATAGACTGAATAAAAGAAAACATCCGCTCTTTGCTCCCCAAAGACGTAAGCACACTATTGAACCTCGTTAAATCTCTTGTGTTCTTGCTTGTTTGATTTTCTTTTTCGTTTGTCGTGTGCACAACAACTTGTATCAAGAGCCTGGTTGCGATGGCTATGTCCGGTGCGAAATTCGAAGTGGTCAAGTTCAATGGTGAAGGTAAATTCGGATTGTGGCAGACGAGGGTAAAAGATCTGTTAGCGCAACAAGGGATTTTAAAGGCTTTATGATCTACAAAACCATCACCGATGGAGGACGATGATTGGGAAGAACTACAACAACGAGCGACTGGAACCATACGATTATGTTTGGCAGATGAAATTATGTATTACGTTATGGATTTGACGTCTCTAGAAGAGATATGGAGCAAGTTGGAAAGTCAATTTATGTCCAAGTCTCCGACAAATAAATTGTATCAAAAGTAGAAGTTGTATGAGCTGAAGATGCATGAAGGTCAGGATTTGGCGTAGCACGTGAATATCTTCAATCAAATAATCACCGATTTAACTCAACTTGATGTGAAGATTGGAGATGAAGACAAATAAATGTTTATGTTGTGTTTGTTGCCTTCTTCTTATGAACACACGATGAGTACTCTTACATATGGGAAATAAACAATCAAAGTTGAAGAGATTACTATAGCCTTGTTGGCCTACAACCAGCGAAGGCAGAATACATGCGAAAGCTCTCACGCTGATGGTTAATATGTTAAGGGTAATCACGACTGTGGAAGGAAGTCAGAGAATGAGGGTTCTGGAAGACGAAATTCTAGATCAAAGTCTAGAGGTAAGAAGACGTTTTGTTGCTACAAGTGCAAGGAGCCAGGACATATGAAGCGAGACTGTCCAAAGTGGAAAAAGGAGTCAGATGATAAACATGATGCATCATCCAAAATATTGAATGTGGTGCAAAATGAGAATTCGGATTGCAATGATGGTGATATGCTTTCTATTTCAACAACTAAGTTCACGGATGCTTGGATTCTTGATTCAGGATGCTCTTATCATATAACACCTAACAGAGAGTGGTTTACTACCTATATGTCTGTTAATTCCGATTCTGTCTATTTAGGTGATGATAGATGTTACAATATTGTCGGTATTGGTGAAGTCAGAATTAAGATGTATGATGGTACTGTTAGAACATTATGTGACGTTAGGCATATACCAGATTTGAAAAAGAATCTAATATCTTTGAGCACTTTGCATAAGAATGGTTTAATTCCTAAATCTGATGAGGATATAGAAACCATTAGGATTGTTAAAGGTGCATTGACTGTGACAAAAGGAAATATAACTGCAGATAATATCTATAAACTGTTAGGGACTACAATTGTAGGTGGAGATCATTCTATCGAGTCATATGATGATAATACAAAATTGTGGCATATGCGTCTTGGTCATCTTAGTGAACGTGGAATGGTTGAATTGCATAAAAGAAATTTGTTGCATGGTGTCAAAAGTTGCAAGCTCAATTTTTGTGAATTTTGTGTTCTTGGTAAACATACTAAAGTTAGTTTCACGATTGGAAAGCACAAAACTGAAAAGATTCTTGATTATGTGCATTCTGATGTATGGGGGTCTACTAGAGAATCATCATTGGGTGGATCTATGTATTATGTTACTTTTATTGATGATTTTTCTAAGAAAATTTGGCTGTATTTCTTAAAACAGAAATCTGAAGTCTTTTCCAAATCCAAGGTGTGGAAAGCTGAGGTGGAGAACCAAACGGGTAGAAAGATCAAGTATTTAAGGTTTGGTAATGGCACAAAGTACACAAATTCGCAGTTTCTGAAGTTTTGTGAGGAGCATGGGATTTAGAGACATTTTTCAGTGCGAAAGATGCCACAACAAAATGGTGTTGCTGAAAGGATGAACATGTCATTAGCTGAGCAGGCTTGGTGCCTGAGACTGAATGCAGGGCTTCCTAAAAACTTCTGAGCAGAGGCTGTGAGTATGGCATGCTATCTCATCAACAAGTCACCACGAGCATCTTTGAGTGGAAAATTTTCATAAGAGGTATGGACAGACAATGTAGTTGATTTTTCACACTTACGAATTTTTGGTTATCCTGCTTATGTGCATGTACCTGGTGATGAGAGATCAAAACTTGATGCAAAATCGAAGAAGTGCATCTTTCTGGGATACAAGAAAGGTGTCAAAGGATACAAGTTTTGGGATCGAGTTGCAAGGAAAACAATGATTAGTAGAGATGCAAATTTTGACGAGCAATTCATGTTGCAGCAGAACTGAGACAAGGCGTTGGTGGATTTCAAACAGTATCCAAGAGCAGTTGCGAAAGAAGTAACAGTTGAGAAAGGTGAAAGTTCGAATTCAACTTTTGGTGACTCTAATACAGTTCCGTTGCAGAATTATAATTTAATCAGTGATAGAGAGAGACACACCAATATAAAGGCTCCATGCAGATTGGGTTTTGAAGATCTGGATACTTTTCAAGGGGCTATCTCTAGTCCGGAGAAAAGCAAATGGATGGTTGCAATGGTTGAGAAGATGGAATCTTTGTAGAAAAATCATTCATGGGAGCTAGCTAGGCTTCTTGAGGGAAAGAAGGCTATTGATTGCAAATGGGTGTATAAAAGGAAACCAGCAGTATCAGAAAAATAAGGGGAAATTTCAAGGCTCGATTGGTAGCAAAGGGTTTTTCACAGCAAAAAGAAGTTTTTATGATGAAATCTTTTCACTTGTGGTTAGACATACTTCAATCAGGGAAATTCTTGCACTTGTAGCTAGTTCGAATTTGCATTTAGAGCAGATGGATGCTAAAACTGCTTTTTTGCATGGTGATCTAGAGGAGCAAATTTATATGCAGTAGCCAGAAGGATTCATTCAATCCGGAGATGAACATTTGGTTTACAGGTTAAAGAAATCCTTGAACGGGTTGAAGCAGTCTCCACAACAATGGTACAAGCGATTCGACTCCTACATGATTCAGATTGGCTACAAGCGTTGTGAGTATGATTGTTGTGTCTATGTTATAAGCCTTGATGATGGTTCTTTTATTTTTCTGCTACTGTATGTTGATGATATGTTGTTGGTTGCAAAGTATATGCATGATGCTGTCGGTTTGAAAACTTTATTGAGTCAGGAATTTGATATGAAATACTTATGAGCTGCAAAGTATTTAAGGCCTGATAATTGCTGAGAGTACACAGATTCACAGTTTCTGAAGTTCTGTGAGGAGCATGGGATTCAGAGACATTTTTCAGTGCGAAAGACGTCACAACAAAATGGTGTTGCTGAAAGGATGAACAAGTCATTAGCTGAGCGGGCTCGGATCCTGAGACTGAATGCAGGGCTTCCTAATAACTTATGGGCAGAGGCTGTGAGTATGGCATGCTATCTCATCAATAGGTCACCACGAGCATCTTTGGGTGGAAAAGTTGCAGAAGAGGTATAGACAGACAATGTAGTTGATTTTTCACACTTACAAATTTTTGGTTATCCTGCTTATGTGTATGTACCTGGTGATGAGAGATCAAAACTTGATGCAAAACCGAAGAAGTGCATCTTTCTAGGATACAAGAAACGTGTCAATGGATACAAGTTTTGGGATCCAGTTGCAAGGAAAACAATGATTAGTAGAGATGCAATTTTTGACGAGCAATTCATGTTGCAGTAGAACCGAGACAAGGTGCTGGTGGATTTCGAACAATATCCAAGAGTAGTTGAGAAATAAGTAACAGTTGAGAAAGGTGAAAGTTCGAATTCAACTTTTGGTGACTCTAATACAGTTCCGTTGCAGAATTATAATTTAACCAGAGATAGAGAGAGACGCACCAATATAAAGGCTCCATGCAGATTGGGTTTTGAAGATATGGTGTCTTTTGCACTTCACATTAGTAATGAAGATCCGGATACTTTTCAAGGGGCTATCTCTAGTCTAGAGAAAAGAAAATGGATGGTTGCAATGGTTGACAAAATGGAATATTTGCAAAAAAATCGTACGTGGGAGCTAGCTAGGCTTCTTGAGGGAAAGAAGGCTATTGGTTGCAAATGGCTGTATAAAAGAAAACCAACAGTATCAGAAAAAGGTGGGGAAAATTTCAAGGCTCGATTGGTAGCAAAGGGTTTTTCACAGCAAAAAAGAGTTTATTATGATGAAATCTTTTCTCCTATGGTTAGACATACTTCAATCAGGGTAGTTCTTACACTTGTAGCTAGTTCGGATTTGTATTTAGAGCAGATGGACGTTAAAACTACTTTTTTGCATGGTGATCTAGAGGAGCATATTTATATGCAGCAGCCAGAAGGGTTCATTCAATTCGGAGATGATCGTCTGGTTTGCAAGTTAAAGAAATCCTTGTTGTGTCTATGTTAAAAGCCTTGATGGTGGTTCTTTTATTTTTCTGCTACTGTATGTTGATTATATGCTGCTGGCTGCAAAGTATATGCATGATGTTGTCGGTTTGAAAGCTTTATTGAGTCAGGAATTTGATATGAAAGACTTAGAAACTGCAAAGAAAATTCATAGAATGGAGATTCACGGAGATAGAGGCTCATGGAAAATGTGGTTATCTCATCAAGGCTATGTTGAGAAAGTGTTAGACATGTTTGGGATGAGCAAAGCAAAGCCCGTGAGCACTCTATTGGCGAATCACTTTAAGCTTTCTACAGAATAGTGCCCGAAGATAGACTAGGAAATTGAAGAGATGGCAAAGGTCCCTTATGCCAGTGCGGTCGGCTGCCTGATGTATGCGATGGTATGTACTTGTCCTAATTTAGCTCATGCTGTTGGTCAAGTCTGTAAACACATGTCTAAACCAGGAAGATCACATTGGGATGCAGTCAAGTGGATTTTCAGGTATTTAAAGGGTACTGTGGAACATGGAATTGTTTTCGGCAGCCAGCGACATGATCCTTTGATTGTTGGATATGTGGATTCAGACTATGCGGGTGATTTGGATGATAGAAGGTCTACAACTAGGTATGTTTTAACCCTTGGTGGAGGGCCTATATGTTGGAAGTCAATTGTTTAGTCTGTTGTGGCATTATCAAAAACTGAAGCTGAGTATGTAACACCCCAATTTTGGGCTTGGAAGTTTAGGGTCTGAACCGGACCGGTCTGATTTTCGGTTCGAATATAAAAGGTGGTTTTAGGGAAAGCCTAGTTCGGGATGCATTAAAAATATGGAAAAATATCAAAAAATCCTATTTTAATATATATGAGAGAGTGGTGAAATCAATTTTACAAAATAAGGTTTGGAAGTGTGACATTTCGAAATAGTGACTAAAATGTAATTTTTGAAAAGTTCAGTGGTGACTGTTTTGTAAGGATTGAAACTTTGAATCTTTAAGGAGCTAATTTACCCAAGGAAGGATTTCTCCAGATTTTTCTTAATTTTAATAACTCATTTAATGTTTAATTAATTAAAAGAAAAGAGGGAAATCATATTTTAGTTTTTCATAACTAACTTTTGCTAAAACTTTCTCATCTCATTTTCTCTCAAAATTCCCTCAGCCAAACACATTTCCACAGAAACATTTCTTTTGATTTTCACACTAAATGATGAGGTTTCAAACATCTAATGATTCCTAATCCTTTCTACATCAAATCCTCTTCATTTGCTTATTGGATTTTCAAGGATTTTGACTCTAAACAAGGAGAAATCTACATTTAGAGGTAAGGATGTCATTCTCCTCTAAATACTCAGTTCTTTACTGAAATACCCAAGTTCTCAATCCTTAAATTAAGTTTTATTAAATGTTTTAATGTTGTGATCTTGATTTTGGCTTAAAACTTGAGATTTGAATTAAATCTTGAAGGAATTCGTGATGAATGTTTGGGCTCTGTTTTGAGATGCCTTTTTAATGTATTTTGGATGTTTAATGATGTGAAATTGAGGTTTAATCAATACAATCCCGAATAGGTTGATTTTCCTAAGTTTTTGCGTATGAAAATGGTGGTTTTTGGGGTAATCTTGGTGTTCTGTTATAGCTGGGGCTATAAGGACGAGTTTAGGATCTTTTTGGATGTTAATTGATGTTTAAGAATGTTTAGAAGTGATGGATCTTGGCTGGGTAATGTTGTGGAAGAGTTTGGATGTGATTCCGGTTGTGTTTGGTAGTCGAAATGTTTGTTTTGGTGAGAGCAGCGAGTTTAGGTGTAATGGCTGAAGATTTTAATGCATGATGATGCATTAATCCTCTGCTTTGATGTGTTTAAAACAAGAGAGACATCTTCGGATCCTTGTTGTGTTGATCCGGAGGCTTGAACGGCGTTTCGGCAAGCTTGCGAAACGAAATCGGTGAGTGGAGTTGGATTTCCAGCTTTGTATCGAATAATTGATGGGTTGGGAGCTTAGTTTAAGTCTAATCAACTTAGCTAAGCTCAAGAGTAAGTTTTCGGAAAAACTCTCTTGGATGAGCTATGGATTGGTTCGATGCATTAGTTGATATTTGCATGTTTAAATTCAGTTTTTGAAAGCATGTTTAGCATGGTTAATGCTGGTTATGAAAGCCATTTGTTGAAGGATGCTCAAGGTAAGAGATCCTTGGTTTGATTTGTTAAAATGTGGATTGATGCATAGTGATGCATGTTGTAAATGGCTTTGTTGTTAATGCTTTAAAAACAATGGGTTATTGATGATAATTGATGTATATTGGCAAGTGATGTGTTGGTTTTAAAGTACTTGAATCGGATATAGTTAGCCGGCTATAGGATTGGGTGCACCGTGAATGAAGTCGCCTTGGATGTTGAGGGGTTGTAATTGTATCGTAAACTCCATCCAAGTACACTAACGAGATGTTTAAGGTCACAATGGTGGTTAAAATTCCATGTGTGGATCTTGTGTTGAGTGTCCAGTGTTCTCGTTAGTGATGTTATACAACTACCAATGAGTGATGTGGAGGGGTTGTGATTGTACCGGTAAACTCCACCTTGTGTGTTTGGTAGTGTGTATGAAGCGTATGGGACAACGCTTGTAATCCGCGTATCCGATTGTGTTTTATGTTGAAAAAGTTTGTGGTTTATCACTTGGAAGCCAATATGACATGTTAATGAAATTAAAGCATGAGATGCTTGTTGTGAATGCAATGTTGCATGGATAATGATGTTTATGTGTTAAAGGCTTTATGGAAAGTGTTTTTATAAAGTGCATTATTGTGTGGTTTCATTAGAGCATGCCTCACTAAGCATTTGTGCTTACGCTCTCTCTCTTGAACCAATAATGCAGATAATTGAAGTGCTTGTGGGCAGCAAGGAGGCTAAGAATCCAAGGGAAGGCTAAGCTCATGTATGGTGACTATTTTACAACATTATTAGATTTTGATATTTGGCAATGGGAACCTAGGTTGTGTTGTTGGGAGATGTTTTGGACTCCCTAAGTTTGGCATGATGCCTATGATGTTTTGGACATGTAAATGGCCTTTTGGTGTTTGCTTTGATGATTTGATGATTGGTTGGTTTCCAATATTAGGATGCATGCCTATAGACTTGTGGTTTTTCGTAATTGATGCCATGAATGAGTTTTGATGATGCAAATGTGTACCTTATATGTGTGATGTCTTGTTCGCATGATTAGGAGGTCATAGGGATGTGTTTGAATGGTTAATTGTATGTTAAACCAGCAAAATCTGCACATTCTGGGCAATCCGTATCGGAACGGGCACCCGCGTTTCGAAACGGGGGCCTGTAATGGCCTTCGTGTTTTGAAACTGGTAGAGGCCGTTCCGAAACGAATTGGCCACTGCCAAGCCCTGTTTCGATACTGGTCTCGAAACGAACCCGCGTTTCGGAATGGTCAACCCCCATTCCGAAACACTAGACCGTTGGGCACTGATTTGAATGGTTAAAGGTTTGCAAGCTATACGTTTTAGTCCCGAATTTTGTATTTGCAATTGCTTGAGTTTGAGATGTCCGTTTGAGGTGAAATTTGACAGGGAAGCATGTAATACGATTAATTTGATATTGGTAATTTAAAATCAGCTGAGTCCTTCATCTTTTCAGAATTTACAAATTAGTCCCTAACTTTGTATATTGTGCAATTGAATCCCTTATTGTTTTCCGATCGCTGTGCTTTCCAAGTATGCTTTTCTCAAGGGTACGCTTAAGGTTAATGTGCATCTAGATAAGATTAAAAAGAAAACAAAAATGGTCGTTAACCAAGGTTGATTTCGAGTTGACTTTGGTTTTCCCCGTGTAATCTTCATAGTTCGGGTCAACCGTTTAGGCCGGGCTAAGGGGGTTACATTTGGTGGTATCAGAGCTGAGTTCTCAAGTAAACGAGAATGGTATGTGGGTGATGTATGCATGATTGTATGATGTGCCTGTTTGGAATGAAAGTGTGATGTGTGAATTGTAAAGTATGTTGCAATTGTGATGCTATGCTGTGTTGAAACATGTTAGAGGGACCCATTGCCATATCAAAACTAATGAAATGATTTGTTTTTGAAAAATGAGCCTGCTTGGATTTCTTACCTTGCTGAGCCTGATTATGTTTATTGCATTTGTGTTAGTGCATTGTTTTAGTGAATGAGACCTCGTAGGGAGACGAGGATTAATACGCGAGCTATGGCTCAGAATGAGAATGAGAACAATGTTGAAAATGTTGTGGATTTACCTCCTCCCCCTGGTGGTGGACCACCCGGTGGTGGTGGTGCTGGAGGTGAAGGAGCTGGTGTTGGTGCTCGTGCTGGGGTCGCTGGACCTGAAGCTGGGCAGGGGCAAGCTGCTCCTGACATGACAGTTTTGATTCAGGCTATTGCTGGAGCCTTTCAGGCAGCAGTAGCTGGAGCTCATGGAGCTGGGCATCAGGGTGACGCCAATACGAGATTACCTTTGGAACGTTTGCGCAGTCTGGGAGGGACTGAGTTCAGAGGATTGTCTGCTGAGGGTTCCGAATCTTGGTTGGAAAGTACCAAGAGGATATTGGGACAAATGAACTGCAATGATGTGCAGAAGCTAGGATGTGTGGTATCGCTGTTGCATGATGATGCGTATACCTAGTAGACAACCACTGTCTCCGGAATGGAGGATGCTGATGTGACTTGGACGTTCTTTCTGAACGCATTCAAGCAAAGGTATCTAGTTGTGCGATACCTGGATGGAAAGAAAAGAGAATTCATGTCTCTGACTCAAGGAAGTATGACAGTAGCTGAGTATGAGATTCAGTTTGTCCGTCTCAGTCAGTATGCACCTGAGATTGTCCTTGATGAGCGGGAAAGGTGTGAACGTTTCCGTTATGGTTTGGTGACGGATGTAAAGACCTATATGCTTGCGGCTGAGTACACTGATTTTGATGTGCTGGTTAGTAGGGCGAAGGATATTGAGCAGAACCTGGGTTTGTCTTCCATGAGTGCTGGTTCTGGCTCGGGCAAGCGAGCTGCTGAGTTTGGTTCCGGTGGTGGACGAAACAAGAGAGGACGTGATCGGAGGTATCAGTCTTCTGCTAGACGTAGTGGTGGAGGGCATGGTGCGCCTGTTCAGGGAGACAAGGCGAGAGCTGATCAGAACACATGCTGGGCGTGTGGATCGCGTGGCCATTTGAGGCGTGATTGTCCTCGAGCGGAGAGGGAGGTTCAAGCTCCTGTTGTTGTAGCTGGTAATTCGTGCTGGAATTGTGGTTCGGCAGACCACATGAGGAGGGAGTGTCCTTTGTTGGCCGGTGGTGGTCAAGGACGTGCTCCTGGAGTTGTTGCACCACAGAGAGGTCGTGGGCGCGGCCGTGGTAACTTCCAGCATAGAGAGGATGGTGGAAGGAATGTGGCGCATGTGGTGGCAGTCCAACCTGAGGGTGGAGGCCAGGCTCGAGTGTATGCGCAGCGAGAGGGGAGGAATGACACGGATGTGATCGCATGTACCTTCACTTTGCAATCCTTGTCATTACTTTCCTTGATTGATTCTGGATCTACACACTCATACATATTGCGTGAACATGCTCAATTGCTTGGTTTTCTTGTTGAGTCTTTGGATGTTGGTATGCGTGTAACTAGTTCTTTTGGTGAGACCGTTGTGACACAGAAGTTGTATAGAAGGTGTCCCTTGGTTGTGCAAAACCATGTTTTTCATGTTGATCTTATGGAATTGCCTTTCTATGGTTTTGATGTAATCCTTGGTATGGATTGGCTTGTTGAACATCGAGCAGTAGTGGATTTTGAGAGCAAGAGAGTTTTGTTGAAGCTTGCAGATGATTATGAGGTAGTGTTGGTTGGTGAGAATGTGAAGTTTCTTGCCAATATGGTGTCTACATTGGAGGCGAGCCGAATGTTGAGGCAAGGTTGTGAAGCCTACCTAGCCTTTGCGATGAACCCTAGCTCTAAAGAGTTGCGAGTTCAAGATATCAGGACTGTGCGAGAGTTTCCTGGTGTGTTTCCGGAGGAGTTACCAGGATTGCCTCCTAATCGAGAGGTGGAGTTTGGGATTGAGCTGTATGAAAACACAACTCTAGTGTCCATTACTCCTTATCGAATGGCACCTAAAGAGTTGAAGGAGCTGAAGATGCAACTTCAGGAGTTGCTTGATCGTGGTTTCATTCGGCCGAGTGTGTCACCTTGGGGTGCACCGGTCTTGTTTGTGAAGAAAAAGGATGGCACTATGAGAATGTGCATCGATTACCGTCAGCTTAATAAGTTGACTATCAAGAATCGGTATCCATTGCCGAGGATTGATGATCTTTTTGATCAATTTCGGGGAGCGACCATGTTCTCTAAGATTAACTTAAGGTCAGCTTATTACCAGCTCAAGGTGAAGGATGTGGATGTGCCAAAGACAGCCTTCAGGACGAGGTATGGGCATTATGAGTTCCTTGTGATGCCGTTTGGTTTGACGAATGCTCCTGAAGCTTTTATGGACATGATGAATAGAGTGTTCCATGAGTACTTGGACAAATTTGTGGTGGTGTTCATTGATGATATTCTCATGTACTCACGTATTGAGGAGGAGCATGAGGGGCATTTGAGGATTGTGTTGCAGGCTTTATTGGAGAATCATCTTCATGCTAAGTTAAGCAAATGTGAGTTTTGGCTCAGGGAAGTGATGTTCCTTGGTCATGTGGTATCTGCTGAGGGGATTCGTGTTGATCCTCAGAAGATTGAGGCATTGATGAATTGGAAGCCTCCTAAGTCTGTTCATGAAGTCCGTAGTTTCCTTGGTTTGGCGGGATACTATCTAAGGTTTGTGGATGGATTTTCGAAGATTGCTACGCCTTTGACGAAGTTGTTGCAGAAGGATGTTAAGTATGAATGGACGGAAGCGAGATAGCATGCTTTTGAGAAGCTGAAGGCAGCTTTGACGCAAGCTCCTATCTTGGTTCAACCTGAATCAGGGAAAGAGTTTGTGGTGTATAGTGACGCATCCTACGTTTGTTTGGGTTGTGTGTTGATGCAAGAGGGTAAGGTAGTGGCTTATGCATCGCGCCAGTTGAAGGTGCATGAGCGCAATTATCCTACGCATGACATTGAGTTAGCTGCGATGGTTTTTGCTTTGAAAATTTGGAGACATTACCTGTATGGTGAGAAGTGTACTGTGTACACGGATCATAAAAGTTTGAAGTATCTGATGTCTCAGAAAGAGTTGAATCTTAGGCAACAACGTTGGGTGGAGTTGCTTAAAGATTATGATCTAACGATCGAGTATCATCCGGGAAAAGCTAATGTTGTAGCGGATGCCTTGAGTAGGAAGGTGGCAGTGGAGTTGAGGGCTATGTTTGCCAGCTTGAGTATTTCGCGTGATGGTGGTCTTGTGGCTGAGTTTCAAGTGAAACCATCTTTGGTTCAGTTGATAAAAGATAAGCAGTTGTTGGATGATTCCTTGGTGCCACATGTTCAGGATATTGCTGAGGATAGGCCATCGAATTTCTGTTTTAATGATGATGGAGTTTTATGTTTTGGGAGTCGGATAGTAGTGCCCAATGATGCTGAGTTGAGGCGTACTATTCTGACTGAAGCTCATAGTAGTCCTTTTTCTATGCACCCTGGTAGTACTAAGATGTATTGTGATCTTCGTGATGAGTACTATTGGGTGGGTTTGAAGAAAGATGTGGCTGAGTATGTGAGCAAGTGCATGGTATGTTAGCGAGTTAAGGCTGAGCATCAGTTTCCTTCTGGGTTGTTGCAACCGTTGAGGATTCCTGAGTGGAAGTGGGAAAAGATTACCATGGACTTTGTGTCTGGTTTACCTTTGTCTCCATCGAAGAAGAATTCGGTGTGGGTGATTGTGGATCGCCTGACGAAGTGTGCGCATTTCTTGTCTGTGCATACTACGTATACCTTGGACAAGCTTGCAGAGCAGTACATTGCTGAGATTGTGCGGCTGCATGATGTGCCAAAGTTCATCGTGTCGGATAGAGATCCGAGGTTTACATCGCGTTTCTGGGAGTGTTTACATCAGGCTTTGGGTACACGGCTGAATTTCAGTACTTCTTATCATCCACAGTTGGATGGACAGTCTGAGCGTGTTATCCAAGTGCTGGAGGATATGTTGAGGTGCTGTGTGATTGAGTTTCAAGGCTCTTGGGAGAAGCATTTGCCTTAGGTGGAGTTTGCTTATAAAAATAGCTACCAGGCAAGTATTCATATGGCACCCTATGAAGCCTTGTACGGGAGGAAGTGCATAACTCCTCTTTGTTGGGCTGAAACATGGCGGAAGTTGGTTTCGATGCCAACTTTGCTGAAGGGAACCACCGAGAAGGTGAAGCTCATTTGTGAGCGATTGAAGGCAGTTTCTGATCGGCAGAAATCTTACGCGAATTTGAAGCGTAAGGAGATTGAGTATGCGGTAGGTGACCGTGTGTTCTTGAAAGTTTCGCCTTGGAAAAAGGTGATGCAGTTTGGTCGAAAGGGTAAGTTGAGCCCTAGGTATATTGGACCCTACGAGGTGATTGAACGTATGGGTCCTGTTGCGTACAAGTTGAGGTTACCGCAAGAGTTGGAAAAGATTCATGATGTGTTTCATGTCTCTATGCTTCAGAGGTATAGATCGGATCCTTCGCATGTTATGCCTGTGGAGGAAGTGGAATTGAATCCAGATTTGACCTATGATGAGGAACCGGTGGAAATTCTGGATTCAGAAAGTAAAGTTCTTCGAGGCAAGACCATTGATTTGGTAAAGGTGTTGTGGAAGCATCGTGGTGTTGAGGAAGCCACGTGGGAACGAAAGGATGACATGATGAAGCAGTTTCCATATCTCTTTCCTCTAGGTAAATTTCGGGGACGAAATTTCTTAAGAGGGGGAGAGTTGTAACACCCCAATTTTGGGCTTGAAAGTTAAGGGTCTGAACCGGACCGATCTGATTTTCGGTTGGAATATAAAAGGTAGTTTTAGGGAAAGCCTAGTTCGGGATGCATTAAAAATATGGAAAAATATAAAAAAAATCCTCTTTTAATATATATAAGAGAGTGGTGAAATCAATTTTACAAAATAAGGTTTGGAAGTGTGACATTTCAAAATAGTGACTAAAATGTAATTTTTGAAAAGTTCAGTGGTGACTGTTTTGTAAGGATTGAAACTTTGAATCTTTAAGGAGCTAATTTACCCAAGGAAGGATTTCTCCATATTTTTCTTAATTTTAATGACTCATTTAATGTTTAATTAATTAAAAGAAAAGAGGGAAATAATATTTTAGTTTTTCATAACTAACTTTTGCTAAAACTTTCTCATCTCATTTTCTCTCAAAATTCCCTAAGCCAAACACATTTCCACAGCAACATTTCTTTTGATTTTCACACTAAATGATGAGGTTTCAAACATCTAATGATTCCTAATCCTTTCTACATCAAATCCTCTTCATTTTCTTATTGGATTTTCAAGGATTTTGGCTCTAAACAAGGAGAAATCTACATTTAGAGGTAAGGATGTCATTCTCCTCTAAATACTCAGTTCTTTACTAAAATTCCCAAGTTCTCAATCCTTAAATTAAGTTTTATTAAATGTTTTAATGTTGTGATCTTGATTTTAGCTTAAAACTTGAGATTTGGATTAAATCTTAAAGAAATTCGTGATGAATGTTTGGGCTCTGTTTTGAGATGTCTTTTTAATGTATTTTGGATGTTTAATGATGTGTAAATGAGGTTTAATCAATGCAATCCCGAATAGGTTGATTTTCCTAAGTTTTTGCTTATGAAAATGGTGGTTTTTGGGGTGATCTTGGTGTTCTGTTATAGCTGGGGCTATAAGGACGAGTTTAGGATCTTTTTGGATGTTAATTGATGTTTAAGAATGTTTAGAAGTGATGGATCTTGGCTGGGTAATGTTGTGGAAGAGTTTGGATGTGATTTCGGTTGTGTTTGGTAGCCGAAATGTTAGTTTTGGTGAGAGCGGCGAGTTTAGGTGTAATGGCTGAAGATTTTAATGCATGATGATGCATTAATCCTCTGCTTTGATGTGTTTAAAACAAGGGAGACATCTTCGGATCCTTGTGGTGTTGATCCGGAGGCTTGAACGGCGTTTCGACAAGCTTGCGAAACGGAATCGGTGAGTGGAGTTGGATTTCCAGCTTTGTATCGAATAATTGAAGGGTTGGGAGCTTAGTTTAAGTCTAATCAACTTAGCTAAGCTCAAGAGTAAGTTTTCAGAAAAACTCTCTTGGATGAGCCATGGATTGGTTCGATGCATTAGTTGATATTTGCATGTTTAAATTTAGTTTTTGAAAGGATGTTTAGCATGGTTAATGCTGGTTATGAAAGCCATTTGTTGAAGGATGCTCAAGGTAAGAGATCCTTGGTTTGATTTGTTAAAATGTGGATTGATGCATAGTGATGCATGTTGTAAATGGCTTTGTTTTTAATGCTTTAAAAACAATGGATTATTGATGATAATTGATGTATATTGGCAAGTGATGAGTTGGTTTTAAAGTACATAAATCAGATATAGTTAGCCGGCTATAGGATTGGGTGCACCGTGAATGAAGTCGCCTTGGATGTTAAGGGGTTGTAATTGTACCGTAAACTCCATCCAAGTACACTAACGAGATGTTTAAGGTCACAATGGTGGTTAAAATTCGATGTGTGGATCTTGTGTTGAGTGTCCCGTGTTCTTGTTAGTGATGTTATACAACTACCAATGAGTGATGTGGAGGGGTTGTGATTGTACCGTTAAACTCCATCACGGATGTTGAGGGGTTGTGATTGTACCGGTAAACTCCACCTTGTGTCTTTGGTAGTGTGTATGAAGCGTATGGGACAACGCTTGTAATCCGCGTATCCGATTGTGTTTTATGTTGAAAAAGGTTGTGGGTTATCACTTGGAAGCCAATATGACATGTTAATGAAATTGAAGCATGAGATGCTTGTTGTGAATGCAATGTTGCATGGATAATGATGTTTATGTGTTAAAGGCTTTATGGAAAGTGTTTTTATAAAGTGCATTATTGTGTGGTTTCATTAGAGCATGCCTCACTAAGCATTTGTGCTTACGCTCTCTCTCTTGAACCAATAATGCAGATAATTGAAGTGCTTGTGGGCAGCAAGGAGGCTAAGAATCCAAGGGAATGCTAAGCTCATGTATGGTGACTATTTTACAACATTATTAGATTTTGATATTTGGCAATGGTCTCTAGGTTGTGTTGTTGGGAGATGTTTTGGACTCCCTAAGTTTGACATGATGCCTATGATGTTTTGGACTTGTAAATGGCCTTTTGGTGTTTGCTTTGATGATTTGATGATTGGTTGGTTTCCAATATTAGGATGCATGCCTACAGACTTGTGGTTTTTCCTAATTGATGCCATGAATGAGTTTTGATGATGCAAATGTGTACGTTATATGTATGATGTTTTGTTGGCATGATTAGGAGGTCATAGAGATGTGTTTGAATGGTTAATTGTATGTTAAACCAGCAAAATCTGCACATTCTGGGCAATCCGTATCGGAACGGGCACCCGCGTTTCGTAACGGGGGCCTGTAATGGCCTTCGTGTTTCGAAACGGGTAGAGGCCGTTCCGAAACGAATTGGCCACTGCCAAGCCCTGTTTCGATACTGGTCTCGAAACGAAACGGCGTTTCGGAACGGTCAACCCCCGTTTCGAAACACTAGACTGTTGGGCACTGATTTGAATGGTTAAAGGTTTGCAAGCTTTACGTTTTAGTCCCGAATTTTGTATTTGCAATTGCTTGAGTTTGAGATGTCCTTTTGAGGTGAAATTTGACAGGGAAGCATGTAATATGATTAATTTGATATTGGTAATTTAAAAATCAGCTGAGTCCTTCATCTTTTCAGAATTTACAAATTGGTCCCTAACTTTGTATGTTGTGCAATTGAGTCCCTTATTGTTTTCCGATCGCTGTGCTTTCCAAGTATGCTTTTCTCAAGGGTACGCTTAAGGTTAATGTGCATCTAGATAAGATTAAAAAGAAAAAAAGGGTCGTTAACCAATGTTGACTTTTGAGTTGACTTTGGTTTTTCCCGTGTAATCTTCATAGTTCGGGTCAACCATTTAGGCCGGGCTAAGGGGGTTACAGAGTACATGACAGTAGTTGAAGCTTCAAAAGAAGCCTTATGGCTTATCGGGCTACTGAAGGAATTGGGTATTCGACAAGGTGGAGTTCAGTTGCATTGTGATAGCCAAAATGATATTAATTTGGCTAAGAATCAGGTGTATCATGCTAGAACTAAACATATTGATGTGAGGTTTCAAAAGATTCAAGAGTTGATTGCATCTAGTGAGATATTGTTACAAAATTTGTATACTGCAGACAATCCAGCTGACATGTTGACCAAGCCTGTTGAATGTTTGGACTTGTTGAATGTTTACAAATGCTAGAGAAACATGATAGCCCAACCCACTTTGATGTGTGAGAGACTCTAGATTTATCTCTTAAGGGGCATGATATTCGCCGAGGTGGAGATTTGTTAAGTATGACTCATATACTGTAAAAGGACAGATGATGGCTACTTTAACTAGGATTACAATTGTTCTAATCATTCGGGGAGTAGTATTCCTTATCCTAGTTAGAATATGACTTGGATGTAGGGGGCTATATAAAGAGGCTTACCCCTTCATTAGGCACTTCATCAAATGTTCTTTAGGCTTTGTGGAGCGAGAGCATCTGTCCATCAAAGGAGTACTCGAGTTTTTGGTGGGCTCAAATTAAGTGGGCTGGGAGTGCGGGGGTGAAGCCCCTGCGGTACGGTATGAGGTATCTTTGTAATTGTACCGGGTCTATAAATAGATATGTTATTTGTACCCTAAGAACCATAGATTGAATAAAAGAAAACAACCTCTCTTTGCTCCCTGAGGACGTAAGCACACTGCTAAACCTCATTAAATATCTTGTTTGATTTTTTCTCGTTTTTCGTGTGCACAACATCAAAGGATTAATAATATATATAAATAGATACTACCTTGTAATCACCTTTAAGAATATTTAAAAAACAATTAAACACAAAACACACCAGACAAAAAAAAGTTTTGGAAGGACTAAAATTTAACTAATAGTGAAGAATAGTAAATGAATCAATAAATTACAATTATTTAATATTTTTTATGATAAAAGCATAAAAAATGGGAATTTCTTTTGATTAAATAGAGATATTACATTCTCATATTATGATTTGAACTCATACAATTTGAGATAATATACACATTTTTAACCACTAGGCCAATTTATTAATCTCAAAATATGTGAATTTCTTTTGACCGTTATCTACTATTATTTCAGAAAAAAAAGAATGAAATAAATTAGAAAGACATAATATCAAAAAATGCCTCTAACGTTTGACTAGATAGTCATTTTGGTCCCTATTCTTTATTTTGAATCAATTTAACTCTTAACGTTTCATTTTAGGTCAAAATGACCCATATACGGATGAAAATTGTTAGTTAACTGATGGTAAAAATTTGAAATGACTTGATAGAATGACACGTCATTAGAAAAAATAATTTTATATTTTATATAATTTTATAAAATTATTTTTGGCTGATGTGACATTCTTTCAAGTCAACACCTTTGTCTATATGACACTGTCATATCAACGTGCACTATCATGTAGGTTTTCCACATCATTTAAAGCCATGTACCGTTAGTTGACTAACAGTTTTCAGCCGCAGAGGGGCTATTTTAACCTAAAATGAAATGTTGAGAAAATTTAAATTGCTTCAAAAAAAATAAGGGGCGAAAATAATTATTGAGTCAAACGTTAGAGGCATTTTTTGACTTTATCCCAAGAAGAAACCAATGTTTGACTTTCATCATTAAAGAAAATAAATTATGATCAGTAAAAACACAACTTAAGTTTTATTTTTTTTTTCATAAATTTGAAAATATTTAAAATCTTTAATTTTGATAAGAAGTATAATAAGTTTTATTTTATTTGGGAAGAACGACATGGAAGGAGTGGGGAGACGAGGAAAGAAACAAGTAATTTAATCTATACATTCCCAAACGCGGCCAAATTATTCTAAATTATCCTTAAACTTTTAAATTTATAAAATTTACAAACTATGATCTCATTTTAAATTGGCTCTCAAACTTTTAAATGTTTCAATTTCATCTCTAAATTATTGTTTATACCACACCATATTATTGAATAATACACAACAATATTTATATGACAATTTACAATTTTATAATAGTTTTATTTACACGAGACATGATTAGAATATATTGACAATTTAGGGATGAAATTAGAACGCTCAAGTTTGTGATTAATTTAAAATGAATGTCATAGTTTAGAGATGAAATTAGAATTTTCAAAAGTTTAAGAACCAATTTCAAATGAAAGTTATAGTTTAAGAATGAATTAGAATATTAAAATGTTTGGGGGTCAATTTAAAATGAGCTTTATAGTATAGAAACATATGCCCCAATTAACTCATTTAAAACTTGATCTTTTAACTGATCACAATTCGATTTAGCATTCTTACATGATTTTCTTTTTAATTTTTAGATAAATAATTTTTTTGTTCCATAAAGTATGACTTTATTGGGGGAAAATCATACAATCAAATATCATCGTGTGCCTCGTTAAAAATCTCCCTAACCTAAATGGAGGAAAAAAGAGTACAAGCACGACAATGTACGAGCAAAATACAAAAAGAAACACAATGCCAACCCACTATGAAACTCCACAAAGCAAAGTTACCAACAAATCAAATACCGTGCCACATCCTAGAAAGTAGAAGCCAGCCTACTACCCTCTAGAACCGAGACTAACAACGCAAAATGCCAAGCCAGAAATACCAAACAACAAACATTGTCATGCCACAACCATGGCATGCAACACTAGAAACATCAAACAACAACCAATTAACCAATAACAAGCAACCAACAATTACATTATCATGCGAAACGAAGAACGACGGTTCACTCCCCCTTTCGCCAACATATCCGCCATTGCATTTGCCTCACATAGGACATTCGAAAAGCACACACCGAAGCGTACAATATGCCTCGTAAATTTCCCAAAACCAACACCAAAGCCTCCATAGACTTCTATCTTCATGTAATATCCAGGCGATAGCTACCATGGAATCTAATTCTATAATAATAGGTGCCGATTTCCAATTAGAGTCGAGAAACATCTTCAAAGAGTACACAATCGCTTGAAGCTCTGCCTCATTTGAGTCAATCACTCCCAGAGGTCTAGAAAATAATGTCAAAACACACCCTTTAGCATATCGAAGCAACCCGCCACATCCCGCCTATCCAGGCTTTCCCCTAACAGACCCATCAACATTAAACTTCAATGTTTCATGTAACGGTGGCTCCCAAATAACACCATGTCGCACACTTAAGTCCCTACAACTCGGAACAAAATCCTGCGGGCAGTTCCACCAAATGTCCTCTGTTACCAAAGTCGCATCCGCAAACGCTTTCACCCAATACATGGCGTGCATCTTACCAAAAAGAATATTTCTCCATGCGAAAAGCGTTTATTATTAAACATTATTTCATTATGGGCTAGCCATATCACCCATAGCATCTAAGCACAACACACAAGCCACCATTTTCTCATAACACCATCAAAGCACCCATAGTATGCTTGCACCAAGAACTCTTGCAATTTCCTCGGCCTCACAAACTCAAGACCCCACCAACCGAACAACATTTCCCAGAGCATACACATGAAATGAAAGTCATATAAGATATGTCCCAACTCTTTCAATCGTTCACTACACCATACACAATTGAACGATACATCGATAGGCGAAACTCCCCGGTCCCTAAGTAAGCATAACATCGGTAACCGTTTCAACATAACAAACCACAAGAAGCATTGAATTTTGAGAGGGACCACAGTCTTCCAAACAATAAACGTATTCATATTTTCCTCTTCCATTCCCATGCTTGTCATCAACCTCATTAAATCTCCTATAGAAAACACCCCTTGCGCGCACTAATTTATCCAAGATTGAATGTTTTAACCTCTATCCATGTACCATGGACCAAAGGTCCTCCAATTGATCAATTTCAAAAGAGCACAAGCTGCAGCAAAATAAGCCTTCCCACTCGCTATGATCAAAAGATCCATTTCGAGCGTAATCCGCAACCGTTGCCACACAATTATATGCAATGCGAAAAAGATGCGAAAAAAGTACA
This sequence comes from Hibiscus tridactylites, assembly GCA_958450335.1. Lineage (NCBI taxonomy): Eukaryota > Viridiplantae > Streptophyta > Magnoliopsida > Malvales > Malvaceae > Hibiscus > Hibiscus tridactylites. Next base: position 45,590,403 of record OY288281.1, read on the forward strand.
TAATGGCTCATCCACACACCATCGGTCTTGCCAAAATATGTAATGCCCTGGTTTTGGGCCTAGACGTTTTAGATGTTGAATCGGGCCGATCGGGAACAGTTCGAACCCTTGAGGTTGGTTTAGGGAACATCTAGTTCGGGATGTTTTAAAAATATGGGAAAATATCTAAAAATTCTCATTTATTATATAAATGATTATGGTGAAAACAATTTTACAAAATGTGATTTGGAAATATTACATTTTGGTATGGTGACCAAAATGCAGTTTTTGCAAAAGTTAACTAGTGACTATTTTGTAAAGGATTGAAGCTTTAAATCTTTAAGGAGCTAATTTTACCATTTGTTTTCATCACATTTCTCTTTAATTTGAGAGCTTTTAATAACGATTTAATTAAAGAAATAAAAGAGAAATAAAAAGGAAAGTTAAAGTTGACTTTTCATAATTAATTTCACGATAGTTTTCTTTTTTCATTTTCTCTTAACTTCCAATCAGCCAAACACTTTTATCTCATCAAAGAACCTCTGATTTTTATTTTGTTTGCTGAGATTTTATCTTCCAAAATATTTCTTGTCTTAGTTTCGTCAAATCCTTTTGATTTTTGCTTTGGATTTCAAGAAAACTTGCCCAAATTGAAGAGAGATCAACCATTAGAGGTAAGCTTCATCCTTCTCCTCTAATGATCAGTTCTTTACTTAAAATCCCAAGTTATCAATCCTTTGTTGATGATTTTTGAGTTGTTTTAATGTTATACACATGAAATAGTTGTTAAATTCAAGATTCTTGATAAGATCTTGGTGATTTTCGTATTTCAATGTTAATCTCTGTTTTGAGATTGATTTCTAACCTATTTTGGGTGATATTTGATTTTGAGAATGAGGTTTTAACAAATAAATCCCAAATAGGTTTGAGTTCCTAAGTTTGAGATGCTGAATTTATGGTTTTTGAGGTGTTTTTGGTGATCTGCTATTGCTGGAGGTATAAGGTTGTGTTTATGGTGATTTTTGATGTTGATTGAAGTTTAGAAAAAGTTAGAATTGATAGATCTTGGCTGGGCTTTTATTTGAGAATGTTTGGAGGTGATTTCGGTTATTTCGGATAGCCGAAAGGCTAGTTTTGTGTAGAGCATCGAGTTAGAATGAGTGGCTGGTAATTTTAATGCATGATGATACATTAATCCTCTGCTCTTGTGTGTAATGAATATGAGAGACATCTTCGGACGTGTTTGGTGTTGATCCGGAAGTGCGGAAGCTTAGAAATCATTTTGGCAAGTAAGCTAAACATTATCGGTGAGTGTAAATGGTTTTAGAAGTCCTTGAGGGACAAGGAAACAAGGTTTGGGGATTTAGGATTGGTTTGAAATACCATCCTAAGTCCAGAAGTAAGTATGCTTAGATTTGCTCTCGAAAAGTGGTTGATGCCCCTAAATGCTTTTGACATGCTCTTGATTTGAGATAAACAAATTCCTACTGTTCTATGCGTGATTTATGACATGAAATGATGTTTCATATTGATCCCATGAGATAGAATGACATTGCAAAGAGTTTTGAGATTTTGATTAAATGCTATGCATGAGTTGTGGTTTTGAAATGGGATGAGATAGATTTGAGAAATGTTGCATCAAAATAGTAGGTGAGATGATGATTTTAATGTAGTATATTGGCATAAATGATGAGAAGATTATCGAATATAATTGTTCGACCAATAGGATGTAAAACGCACTATAAACTAAAATTCGTACGTGCTCTTTGGAGTCGGGCAATGGGGGTAGTGCCATCCCGATCCAAAGTGAGAATCCGATGATGAGAGATACCATTGGGGTAGGTCTTGGTGAAACACCCAAGCTTTGTGGCGAAGAGAGATACCACCATGAGAGTCCGGTGATGTGAGATTCCACCAGGGTAGGACTTGGCTCTATGTCAAGCTAATCCGTATATCCGAGTAAAGATAGAATATGAAATGCCAATATATGAGAATGTATTTGATTCACATGTACCAATGTTGAAATGATTTTTATGCTGTGAGAAATGCATATGAGATTTTGAGATTTATGAAATGCTTTTGAATATCAAGCATGTGTGTGGCTTTGCCATGAGATTTGCATTGGTTGAATGCATGAGATAGATAGAAAGATGGTACATGTGATTTTCAAATGGTGATTTGCTTTGAAATGGTTTTCAAGCATGAGATAGAAAGAGCATGGTTTTAGAAATGGATTTCAAGATAGAGATTTTAAAAGCTTGCATTGTTGTGTTGGTGTTTTTAGAGCATGCCTTACTAAGCTACCGTGCTTACGCTTTCTTTTACCAACAAAGCAGATAATTGAGACATTTTGGGCAGCAAGGAGGCTTAAGAGGATCCAAGGAATAGATAAGCTCAAGTATGATGTTATACTTTTACTTTAGTAATGATATATGGCAATGGGATCTAATGGTTTGCTTTGGGAGATGTGTTTTGGACTCCCTTGTGTTGTTGCAAGTTATATGTGCTCCATTTGGTTTGTAAAAGGCCATTATTTTGGTTTTAATGATTTACCTTGCCTTTTGGGATGCTTATTGTCTTTTGGTGTTTTTTTTTTCTCTTAGGGAGCATGCTTAGAAGTCAATTTTGATGATGATGATGTTAGACGTTTTTCCTTAGCTTGTACCTTTGAGTGTTGATGCATATTTGTGTGCAAGCATGTTTAACTATATGTTGGAATGGTTCGGATGGGTTGTTGGGGTTCAAAATATGCATTTTGGGCATTTGCAGATTGCAGCGTATCAATACACCTCAATGCGTATCGATATGGCCTGCTTGTTTTGTGAGGGCGTACCGGTACACGGGGTCGTATCGATACCCTCTTTAGTCACTGGACGAGAGCGTACCGATACAGTCTGGTGACGCAAGCCTGGGAAGTTTGACCATTAAGAACGTATCGATACCCTCCTCAGGTGTATCGATACGCGGGTCGTTAAGTTGGTTAAACCTTAGCTGAGAATGTTTTAAAATGTTGCGTTTTAGTCCTTGATCTTCGTGAATGCAATTGGATGTGATTGGTTAGTCAGATTGTGATGAAAATTTACAGAGAAGCATGAAATATGACTAATTGAATAAATGTAACTTTAAAATCGGAGAAGTCTTTGTAATTTGTAGAAATTACCTTTTGGTCCCTAAATGTCTAGTTTGTGCGATTAAACCTCTAATCGAAATTCGATCGCTGTGCCGTTTCTTCCTATGCTCTTTGGAGATCACATAGGACTTAAGTTGCATTTAGAAAATCTAAAAAAAGGGTCACCAAACGGAGTCGGCTTTTACGAGTTGGCTTCAGTTTTCCCCCGTGTAATCACCTCGGTTCGGGTCAACCGTCTAGACCGGGTTAAGGGAGTTACATTTGTTGGTATCAGAGATAGGTTTGCAAATAATTGGGGCATTGGTAAGTGGTTGGTAAGTGTAAATGTGAATAGTTTTGATCTTTGTGAATGCTTGTTGTGTAATTGTGCAATGTTTGAGATGAAATTGTGTTGTTATGCTATGATTGGGGTATAGATGGGGAACTCATTGCCATATCGTTACTATTGGAAAGAATTGTTTTGAAAATGAACTTGAGCACCTTGGATTTCTTGCCTTATATTGCCTAACTGAGATTTATTGCATTTTGCTAGTTGCATTGTTTTGAATGGGGCCACGTAGAGAGCTTAGAATTAATACGCGTAATGCGGCTGAGAATGAGATAAACGAGACCGATGAGCGTGTTGAGAATCTTCCGCCTCCTCCTCCTGGTGGACCACTCGGTGGTGGTGGAGCGGGGGCTGGAGCTGTTGGAGCTGGAATAGGGGTTGTTGAACATGAGGGAGCACGAGGGCAAGCTGGTCATGATATGACCGTGCTGATTCAGGCTATTGCTGGATCCTTTAGGGCGACAGTAGCTGGTGCTCATGTGGCCGCACCTCAGGCTGGTGCTGGTGCGAGTTTGCCGTTAGAGTGACTCCCCAGTCTCGGAGGGACTGAGTTTAGGGGACTGACCCTCGAGGGTTCCGAATCTTGGTTGGAGAGCACCAAGAGGATCCTTGGGCAGATGAACTATAATGATGTCCAAAAGTTGGGGTGCATTGTGTCCTTGTTGCATGGTGATGCCTATACGTGGTGGACGACCACTATAGCTGGTTTGGAAGATGTTGAGGTGACTTGGACGTTTTTTCTGAATGCGTTCAAGAGGAAATATCTGGGTGTCCATTATTTGGATGAAAAGAAGAGGGAATTCATGTCCCTAGTGCAAGGAGCCATGTCGGTTGCGGAATATGAGGTGTAGTTTGTACGCCTTAGCCAATATGCATCGGAATTGATCCCTAATGAATGGAAGAGATGCAAGCGTTTCAGATATGGGCTGGTGGCTGATGTAAAGACATATATGCTTGTATCGGATTACACTGATTTTGATGTCCTGGTCGCTCGAGCCAATGACATTGAGCTGAACCTTGGTCTGACAAGTCGAGCATGAGGATCTAGCTCAGGGAAGCGAGCTGCAGGTTCTGATGCTGGAATGGATCATTTTAAGAGGCCAATGAATCGAAGGTCTCATGTGGATGCTAGACGCAGGAGAGGTAATCCAAAGAGAGGTCAGCAAGGGCTGAATGCTTTCATTTGTACACCTGAGTGTAATCGGTGTGGCAAGAGGCACACGAGAGAGTGCTGGGGCAACGTTGGTACGTGCTGAAATTGTGGTTCCTGTAGGCACATGAAACAAGATTGTCTTCAGCGATGAGAGAGGGGCAGGCTCCGGTGAGAGCAGCTGAGCCATAGAGGGGCCGTGGGCGCGGCCGTGGAAATTTTTAGTGTAGAGATGATGGTGCAAGGAATGTAGCGCATGTTGTAGCTGTTCAGCCAGAAAGAGGTGGCCAGGCCAGAGTGTATGCCCATCGTGAAGGGAGGAATGACATTGACGTGATTGCAGGTACCTTTACTTTGCAGTCTTTGTCATTACTTTCTCTGGTTGATTCTGGATCTACACACTCGTACATATTGCGTGAACATGCTCAAATGCTTGGTTTGCCTGTTGAGTCTTTGGATGTTGGTATGCGTGTGACTAGTTCTTTTGGTGAAACAGTAGTAACGAGGAAGTTGTATAGGAGATGCCCCTTAAAGGTGCAAGAACAGGTGTTCTTGGTGGATCTTATGGAATTGCCTTTCTATGGATTCGATGTAATCCTTGGTATGGATTGGCTAGTTGAGCATAGGGCTGTTGTGGATTTTAAGAATAAGCGAGTTTCGCTGAAACTTGCTAATGATTATGAAGTTGTGGATTTTGAGAATAAGTCGATTAAGGTTTAGGGATCATTTTGTAAATTTGGAAAATTTTAAGAACTTTTGTCAAAATCAAGTTACCAACCTTCAATTAAATTCGTTACATGCTTATTGGTGAAAGCTCAGCTCAAAATGACATTTAGAAATCACCCAATTGCATTCAAGACAAATAGGGACCAAAATGTAAGAAACAGAAACTCAGAACAATTCAAAATGTATATCCAACGGTCAGGTGTTTCAGAATAGGAAGCTCTCGTTTCAATACAGCCGTTTTGAAACATTAATGCCCATTCTGAAACGTGAGACCGTTCTGAAACCCCTCTAAACAGGTTCTGGTACAAAGGTTCACAGAGGCAAAATGTTCTGGAACGTACCTCAACGTTCCGAAACACCAAGGCCATTACAGGCCAATGTTCCGAAACAGGTAAGGGCGTTTTGAAACGTCTAGACCTGCAACTTCCCAAAAAGCTGGTTTTAATCGGTTTTTACCCTCTGGAACCAACCCGACACATGCCTCAACATACATACAACTTGTATACACAACAAAGGTCACATATACGAAGCACAAGCATCATCGAAGCTTTATTCCCACAAACTATGATACTAAAGGCATGCTTCTTAGATGTCGAAAGAAAAAAAAGGCTAAAAACCAATTGCAAGCACAAACCAATACTCAATGGCCATTTACAAATCCAAATATGCATCATAAACTTGCTCAAAACCAGAAATCAACAAATCAATAACATTCAATGCATCGAACACCCCCATTGCTCTTATTACGCTAGTTCAAAAGCTCAACATACTTTTAACAAAATGTCTTGGTGTGATTCCTCGAAGAGGCTGCCTCCAAAAGTCTAATTATTTGCAATGATGAAACAAAGAGAGCATAAGCATACAAGCTTAGTGAGGGTTGCTCAAAACCATAAACATCATCAATGCACAAAACCGTTTTTCACTCTTTTCAAAACCAACATACCTTTCTTGATAAACCATGCACTTTTTCATAAAACTCACTAATTTAAACATCATGCAACATGATCCAAATCAAAACTACCAATCAAACCATTGCTACTCATTTTCCAAGCTTTCCAAGCATAAACACCATTATGCTAAGCTTAAACCAAAATGTGCATCTTTCAAATCATGCATTAGCAACATTTTCCACATTATACAATTCCATTGTATTGGCTCACAAGTGATAACAACAATCCCAAAAACAAAGTATCGGATACACAAATTACCAAGGGTTGTCCCACACTCTTCATACCCTCTACCGACATCTCAAGGTTCATACACGAGAGCGACCCTCCATCGTCGTGACACCCGTGGTGGAGTATTCGGTACAATCACAACCCCTCAACGCCACTAATCGGTAGATGTATAATCCACTAACGAGAGACGGGACAAAACAAAATGTTTGCACCCGGGAACTACCCTCAACCGTTGCAACCTTAAACAATCTTCAATCGTTAGGGTACTTGGATGGAGTATTCGGTACAATCACAACCCATCAACATCCAAGGCGACTTGTTTATAGTGCACTCAATCCTATAGTCAGCTAACTATATCCAATTTCATTTATAAAACACTTTATACAACATCACTTGCAAATATAACCAATAACACATTCAAACCTCATTGTTTTTACAAAGCATTCATGATAAGCCATAAACCAAGCATTAAACCATGCTTCAAACCTCATGCATCAACACATGCATACAAGGAACACTTACCTAGTGCATCCTTAAACCACATGGCATCATCATACACAACTTATATTCTAAAAAACATGCCTTAAACAGTAAATAAATGCATTTAAAATCAAGTGCAACCAAAGGCTCAAAATTAGCACAACCGAGGGAGAAATTTTGATTTACTTACTTCCGAACTTAATAAAGCGTTTCAAGCTCTTATTAAGTTCCCAAAACCTTTTCTAAAATGTTTCCACGCTGGAAAACCAAATTTCACTCACCGACTCGCGATACCATGCTTGCCGACGCAACTACCGATCGTCTGGAGCCTCCAAAACCACCTTGTTTGCTTCCAGATTATTATCCCCTATTTTCAACACATTAAAACAGAGGTTCAATGCATAAAAGTGCATCCTAAACCCCAGTACACACAAGAAAACCCGCAGCCTTGCTCTAAAGCAACAAAACACCCATCCAAAATAACCGAAAGCTCAATGATTGACCTCAAACCTCAGCCCAGCCATTACCCAACTCATCCAACATATTCTAAGCATTAATCAACATCTAAAACCAACCTTATACCTCCAGCAACTCGAATTTCCCAAGAACACCTCAAAAACTCATCCAAAAACACTTCAAAAACCAAGGATCTCAAGGATTTCAGGATCTACATGATTAAGACTCTAATTCAACACCAAAAACATTTCAAAACTCATTTAGAAGTAACCTTAAAACAACCAAATCAATTAAAGTCCGAAAATCACATTTCAAACCAAATTTTCATCAAGATTTCAAGTGTTTATTATTCTAACAACAAAACCTCAACCAAAATCAGTATTAAAGAGTCAAATGTCTTTAGAATTTCATTAAAGAACTTAGATTAGATGGATAGCACGAAAATTACGTCCAATCCTTGCTTCTCCTCTAATTTGGCAAGTTTTGCTTAAAGAAACTTGAAAGAAAATGGGAGAAATCAATGGAGAAATGATAGGAATCAAAATATGATTTGAGAGCAAAAGATTTCTGGAAAATTGAGAGAAAAAAAGGGTGTTTGGTTGAAGCAAAAGTGAGAAAATGAAAGCTCGTGAAAAATTTTCCTTAACCGTTTCTCTACTTTCTTTAATTACCCAAATTAAAAAGCCTTTTAATTTTTTAATAACATTTAAACGCCAAATTAGAGAAAAGGCGTAATTTCCAAGTAGCACCCTAAAGATTCTAGGATTTCGACTCTTCTTGAAAAACCATTTTTTTCAACTTTTAAATCTTTACATTTTGATCACTACCCATAATGTATACTTTCGAAAACTCGTTTTGTAAAATTGATTTGACCAACCTCTCAAACACCATTTTAGAGGATTTTAGAAATTTTTATCACATTTTTATCCTATCCTGAACTCCGATATGCCTAAACCACCTTTTAAACGGTTCGAACAACCGTCACCGGTTCCACCGGTCCAACCCGACTCGCCAAAACATCTAATCCCAAAATCAGGGCGTTACAATTGTCCCCCACTTAGAAAATTTCGTCCTCGAAATTTTACCTGAAAGAAAAAGATCCGGAAACTGCCTCAGCATGTCCGCCTTGCTTTTTCACGTGGCCTCCTCAACTCCTCGGTGTCGCCACAACACCTTCACAAGTTCAATCGTCTTGCCACAAAGAACTTTGCTAATCGAATCCCTAATTCTCACCGGTTCCACATCATAGGAAAAATTTGGATTCAACTCTATTTCCTCAACCAACATCACATGCGAAGGGTCCGATCTATATCTCTGCAACATAGATACATGAAACACACCATGAATCTTTTCCAACTCAGGAGGCAACCTCAACCGATAAGCCACAATACCAACTCACTCTACAACCTCATAGGGTCCAATAAACCTCAGACTAAGCTTTCCCTTACGTCCGAACCTCATCACCTTCTTCCAAGGCGATACCTTAAGGAACACACGTTCTCCAACTGCGAACTCGACCTCTTTACGTTTTAAATCCGCGTAAGACTTCTGATGATCCGATGCAGCCTTCAACCGCTCACAGATGAGCTTCACCCTCTCTGTTGTTTCCTTGAGCATGTCCGGCAAGGAAAGCAACTTTTGCCCCGCCTCAACCCAACAAAGAGGCGTTCTACACTTCCTCCCATACAAGGCCTCATACGGTGCCATTTGAATACTTGCCTGAAAGCTGTTATTATAGGCAAACTCAACCAGTTGCAGATGTTTCCCCCAAGAGCCTTGGAAATCAATCATACAACATCGCAACATATCCTCAAGAACCTAGATAACTCGTTCCGACTGCCCATCCGACTGAGGATGATATGAAGTGTGGAAATTCAACCGCGTACCCAGCGCATGATGTAAACATTCCCAAAACCTTGCGGTAAACCTCAGATCTCTATCCAATACTATAGACTTGGGCACACCGTGCAAACGCACAATTTCAGCAATATACAACTCGGCTAACTTGCCCAACGTATACGTTGTATGCACAGCCAAGAAATGTGCACACTTTGTAAAACGATCCACAATCACCCATAAAGAGTTCTTCTTCGATGGTGTCAAAGGCAAACCGGTTATGAAATCCATTGTAATCCTTTCCCATTTCCACTCCGATATCCTCAAAGGCTGTAACAAACCGGAGGGAAATTGATGCTCAGCCTTCACCCGCTGGCTAACCATACACTTGCTACCAAAATAAGCCACATCCTTTTTCAAACCCACCAAATAATACTCAACCTTCAAGCCATGATACATCTTAGTACTAACAGGGTGCATAGAAAAAGAACTGCTATGAGCCTCAGTCAAAATAGTGCGCCTTAGCTCAACATCTTCTGGCACCACTACTCGACTTTTGAAACATAACACTCCATCATCATTAAAGCATAAATCCGTATCTTTACCATCAGCTATATCCTGAACTTGAGGCACCAACGAAAAATCCAAAAACTGCTTTTCCTTAATCAACTGAATTAAAGAAGGTTTCACTTGTAACTCGGCTATCAAGCCACCATCATGTTATATACTTAAACAAGCAAACATAGCTCTAAGCTCAACAACCACCTTTCTACTCAAAGAATCGGCCACAACATTGGCCTTCCCAGGATGATACTCAATGGTCTGATCGTAATCCTTAAGCAACTCCAACCATCTTCGTTGCCTAAGATTCAACTCCCTCTGAGACATAAGGTACTTCTAACTCTTATGGTCGGTGTAAACTACACACCTTTCACTATAAAGGTAATGTCTCCAAATCTTCAAAGCGAAAACCACAGCTGTGAGCTCAAGATCATGCGTAGGGTAGTTGCGCTCATGCACCTTCAATTGTCTAGACGCATAAGCAATAACCTTCCCACCTTGCATCAACACGCAACCCAAACCTACATATGATGAATCGCTATAAACTACAAACTCCTTACTCGATGCTTGTTTAATCAAGACATGAGCTTGCGTCAAAGCTTCTTTTAACTTCTCGAAAGCTTGTTGCCTTACATCCGTCCACTCAAAACAAACATTCTTTTGCAACAACTTGGTCAAAGGAGCAGCAATCTTAGAAAATCCTTCAACAAACCTTTGGTAGTAACCAGCCAACCCAAGGAAACTACGCACTTCAGTCACCGAAATAGGCGTCTTCCAACTCATCACCACCTCAACCTTGTGTGGGTCCACTCAGATACCTTCGACTGACACCACATGTCCAAGAAAAACCACTTCCTTGAGCTAACACTCACACTTGCTCAACTTAGCATAAAGCTGATTTTCCAGCAACACTTGTAACACAATCCTTAAGTGTCTATCATGATCCTCCTCGGTACTTGAGTACACAAGAATATCATCGATAAACACCACCACAAACTGATCCAGAAACTCATGGAACACCCTATTCATCATGTCAATGAATGCATCCGGTGTGTTCATCAAGCCAAACGACATCACCAACAACTCATAATGGTTGTACCTCATCCGAAAAGCTGTCTTAGGTACATCCACATCCTTAACCTTAAGCTGATAGTACCCAAACCTCAAGTCTATCTTCGAAAACACCGAAGCACCATGAAACTGATCGAACAAATCATCGATTCTCGGCAAAAGGTACTTGTTCTTAATCGTCAACTTGTTCAGTTGCCGATAATCAATGCACATACGCATGATACCATCTTTTTTCTTCACAAACAAAAGTGGCACACCCCAAGTAGAAATACTCGGCCTTATGAACCCTCGGTCAAGCAACTCCTGAAGTTGCATCTTCAACTCCTTCAACTCATTAGGTGCCATGCGATAAAAAGCAATGGACACCAGAGTCATATTCTCACACAACTCTATACCAAAGTCAACCTCCCGGTTGGGTGGCAACCCCGGAAACTCCTCCAGAAAGACACCCGAAAACTCACATATAGTTCGTATGTATTGCACACACACTTCTTTTGTACCGGGGTTCATCACATACGCCAAGAAAGCTTCGCATCCCGTCTCCAACATTCGACTCGCTTCGAGAGCCGAAATTACGTTAGATAAGAAATTCACGTTCTCACCTACAATTACTACCTCGTAATCATGTACAAACTTTAGGATAACGCGCTTAACATCAAAATCCACCACAGCTCGGTGTTCAACCAACCACTCTATTCCAAGGATCATATCAAATCCATAAAAAGGCAATTCCATCAAATCAACAAAAAATACATGACCTTGAACAGACAACAGGAATCTCCTATACAGTTTCCTTGTAACAACAGTCTCACCAAAAGAACTTGTTACTTGCATCCCTACATCTAGCATCTCAACAGAAATATCAAGCAAATGCGAATGCTCACTCAAGATGTATGAATGCGTAGATCCAGAATGAATAAAAGCTAACAAGGATAGGGATTGCAATGTGAAGGTGCCTGCGATCACATCAGTGTCGTTGCGTCCCTCACGATGTGCATACACCCTCGCAGGACCACCTCCTTATGGCTGAACAATAACGACATGGGCCACACCTCTCTGGCCATCCTCTCTCCTCTGAAAGTTGCCATGGCCACGCCCACGACCTCTCTGCTGAGCAACAACTGGTGCACAACATTGACCACCTCTCGCTAACAGGGGACACTCTCGTCTTATATGGTCAGCAGATCCATAGTTCCAACATGAATTAGCTCCAACCACAAGAGCCGCACGAGGGCAATCCCTTCTTATATGCTCCTCTGATCTGCACGTCCAACACGTGTTCTGTTCAACCCTCTATCTGTTCCCATAAGCCGGTGCACCACGCCCGAAGTTACCACGCCTAGCCGTAGGCTGATATCGACGGTCTCGATTCTTCTTGTTCTACCCACCACTAGGGCCAGCATTAGCAGCTCTCTTGTCCACACCAAAACCACCCCCACGCGAAGACAGACCCAAGATCTGCTCTATATATTTGGCTCGTGTCACGAGCACATCAAAATCCGTATAATCTGTCGTAAGCATATACGTCTTCACCTCCTGCACTTGGAATTAACTCCGGAGCATACTGGCTTAACCGTACGAACTGGACCTCGTACTCAGCTACAATCATACTCCCCTGAACTAGAGACATAAACTCTCTTTTCTTATCATCCATGTACCTAACTCCGAGGTACTTCCTCTTGAAAGCAGACCAGAAGAACGTCCAATCCACCTCTTCCGGGTCCAAGGCTACGGTTGCAGTTGTCCACCACGTATATGCGTCACCGTGGAACAACGATACTGCGCAACCCAACTTTCGTGCATCATCGCACCCCATTTGATCGAATATATGGATCATACTAGCTAGCCATGCCTCAGGCGCCTCGGGAGATAATCCTCGAAACTCTACTCCTCCCAAACTCCTCAATCGCTCTAGTGGCAATCCCACTTGCCCAGCAGCAGGAGCTTGTATGTGCACTCCGACAACATCAGCCTAGAATGCCCCAGTTATCGCCTGTACCAGAGGCGTCAAATCTCCCAACGTCGGACCAGCCTGTCTGTGTTGGCCTTGCTCATCACCCCCAGGTGGTGGCGGCGGAGGAGGAGGTAGATTTTCCACCAGGTGGAATTTCATTCTCCTGGCCTCGCTGCCACTCAACAGGAGCTATTGCTCCAGAACGTAATTCACGCTTCGGTCCCATTGTGCTAGTTATCATTTAAACATGAACATAAAACAAACAAATGATCAGGCCAGCTCTTAACAAGGATCCCAAGACTTTCAGAACCAATTTAAAACACTTCACTAGGTAATACGGCAATGGGCGTTCCAATTTCCCCCCAACATAGCATAAACATACATCATGCATACTTCAACCATCATATCACTAAAGCATCAAGATTCAGTCCAGTCAACATCATAGAACAATTCACATCCATATTCACTCATCAATTACAACATCACTATCACACAGTCAATCATAAGCATGCGTAAACATTCACCAGACAAAACAAATACCACCAAAACACATATTCACATCGTAAATCACCTACCCACAACTTACCATCATCCTAACCTTTCGTAACTTGGCTCTGATACCACCAAATGTAACCCCCCTCGACTCGGCCTGGCCGATAGACCAAACCTAACGGACCACACGAGGAATATTGAAGTAAACCGGGAAACTTTACCTCAATAAATGACCTTTTTTTCTTTTAACTTGTCTAGATGCATCTTAGGTTCCTATGTGTACGTACACAAGCATCAGATAAAACATCAACACATTCGCCAATTAATTAAAGTCGATTAAGGTTTAGGGACCATTTTTTAAATTTGGGAAATTTTAAGAACTTTTGTCAAAATCAAGTTACCAACCTTCAATTAAGTTCGTTACATGCTTATTGGTGAAAGCTTAGCTCAAAATGACATTTAGAAATCACCCAATTGCATTCAAGACAAACGGGGACCAAAATGTAAGAAACATAAACTCAGAACAATTCAAAATCTGCATCCAACGGTCTGGTGTTTCGGAACAGGAAGCCCTCGTTTCGATACAGCCATTTAGAAACATAAATGCCCATTTCGAAATGCGGGACCGTTCCGAAACCCCTCTAAAAAGGTTCTGGTACAACGGTTCACAGAGGCAAAATGTTCCGGAACGTACCTCACCGTTCCGAAACACGAAGGCCTTTACAAGCCACTGTTCCGAAACAGGTAAGGGCGTTCCGAAATGCCTGGACCTGCAACTTCCCAAAAAGCTGGTTTTAATCAGTTTTTACCCTCCGGAACCAACCCGACACATGCCTAAACATACATACAACTTGTATACACAACAAAGGTCACATATACAAAGCACAAGCATCATCAAAGCTTCATTCCCACAAACTATGATACTAAAGGCATGCTTCCTAGATGTCAAAAGCACAAAAGGCTGAAAACCAATTGCAAGCACAAACCAATACTCAATGGCCATTTACAAATCCAAATATGCATCATAAACTTGCTCAAAAAACCAGAAATCAACAAATCAATAACATTCAATGCATCAAAACCCCCATTGCCCTTATTACGCTAGTTTAAAAGCTCAACATACTTTTCACAAAATGTCTTGGTGTGATTCCTCGAAGAGGCTGCCTCCAAAAGTCTAATTATCTGCATTGATGAAACAAAGAGAGCATAAGCATACAAGCTTAGTGAGGGTTGCTCAAAACCACAAACATCATCAATGCACAAAATCGTTTTTCACTCTTTTCAAAACCAACATGCCTTTCTTAATAAACCATGCACTTTTTCATCAAACTCACTGATTTAAGCATCATGCAACATGATTCAAATCAAAACCAGCAATTAAACCATTGCTACTCATTTTCCAAGCTTTCCAAGCATAAACACCATTATGCTAAGCTTAAACCAAAACGTGCATCTTTCAAATCATGCATTAGCAACAATTTCCACATTATACAATTCCATTATATTGGCTCACAAGTGACACCAACAATCTCAAAAACAAAGTATTGGATACACAGATTACCAAGGGTTGTCCCACACCCTTCATACCCTCTACCAGAATCTCAAGGTTCACACACGAGAGAGACCCTCTATTGTTCTGACACTCGTGGTAGAGTATTCGGTACAATCACAACCCTTTATCACCACTGATTGGTAGATGTATAATCCACTAACGAGAGACGAGAAAAAACACAAGGATCGCACCCGAGAGCTACCCTCAACCGTTGCAACCTTAAACAATCCTCAATCGTTAGGGCACTTGGATGTAATAAACATCCAAACCGACTTGTTTATAGTGCACTCAATCCTATAGACGGCTAACTATATTCGATTTCATTTATAAAACACTTTATACAACATCACTTGCCAATATAATCCATAACACATGTAAACCTTACTGTTTTTACAAAGCAATAATGATAAGCCATAAACCTAGCATTAAACCATGCTTCAAACCTCATGCATCAACACATGCATACAAGGACCACTTACCTAGTGCATCCTTAAACCACATGGCATCATCATACACAATTCATATTCTCAAAAACATGTCTTGAATAGTAGGTAAATGCATTTAAAATCAAGTGCAACCAAAGGCTCAAAACTAGCACAACCGAGGGAGAAATTTTGATTTACTTACTTCCGAACTTAATAAAGCGTTTCAAGCTCTTATTAAGTTCCCAAAACCATTTCTAAAATGTTTCCACGCTGGAAAACCAAATCCAACTCACCGACTCGTGATACCACGCTTGCCGACGTAACTATCGATCGTCTATAGCCTCTAAAACCACCTTGTTTGCTTCCAGATTATTATCCCCTATTTTCAACACATCAAAATAGAGGTTCAATGCATAAAAATGCATCCAAAACCCCAGCACATACATGAAATCCCGCAGCCCTGCTCTAAAGCAACAAAACATCCATCCGAATTAACCGAAAACTCAATCGATTGACCTCAAACCTCAGCTCAGCCATTAGCCAACTAATCCAACATATTCTAAGCATTAATCAACATCCAAAAACAACCTAAAACCAACCTTATACCTCCAACAACTCGAATTCCCCAAGAACACCTAAAAAACTCACCCAGAAACACTTCAAAAACCAAGGATCTCAAGGATTTTGGGATCTACATGATTAAGACTCCACTTCAACACCAAAACCCTTTCAAAACTCATTTAGAAGCAACCTCAAAACAACCAAATCAATTAAAGTTAGAAATCACATTTCAAACCATTTTTTCATCAAGATTTCAAGAGTTTAATATTCTAACAAAAAAACCTCAACCAAAATCAGCATTAAAGAGTCCAATATCTTTGGAATTTCATTAAAGAACTTAGATTAGAGGGATAGCACGAAAATTACCTCCAATCCTTGCTTCTCCTCTAACTTGGCAAGTTTTGCTTAAAGAAACTTGAAAGAAAATGGGAGAAATCAATAGAGAAATGATAGGAATCAAAAGTGGATTTGAGAGCAAAAGATTTTTGGAAAATTGAGAGAAAAGAAGGGTGTTTGGCTGAAGCAAAAGTGAGAAAATGAAAGCTCGTTAAAACTTTTCCTTAACCGTTTAACTACTTTCTTTAATTACGCAAATTAAAAAGCCTTTTAATTTTTAATAACACTTAAATCACATGCCAAATTAGGGAAAATACGTAATTGCCAAGTAGCTCCCTAAAGATTCTAAGATTTTGACTCTTCTTGAAAAAAACCATTTTTTCAACTTTCAAATCTTTACATATTGGTCAATACCCAAAATGTATACTTTCAAAAACTCGTTTTGTTAAATTGATTTGACCAACCTCTTAAACACCATTTTAGAGAATTTTAGAAAATTTTATCACATTTTTATCCTATCCTGAACTCCGATCTCCCTAAACTACCTTTTAAACGGTTCGAACAACCGTCACCAGTTCCACCGGTCCAACCCGACTCGCCAAAACATTTGAGCCCAAAATCAGGGCGTTACACCTCCAATTTTGAGAATGATGGGGTTACTCGCTCTAATCTTACGGTTATTTACCCAAGTTGTTTTCGCACCACAAACGAGGTAGATTATTTTCGCCAATTTCAAACTCATGATATCCGTCGCGATCGGGTTGTTTCTCTTCCCTTTTTAGATTCTGAGCGCTTTAAATGTTGATATCTTCATCTTTTAAGGTGTTGGAGCTTCATGAAACTTTTGGCCTTACCACTTATTGTTTACAAAAATCTTGTTTTGATTTTCTATGTCAATGCCAAGTGTATTGTTTGTACCGACAAAAAGACTGTGGTTGCTATTGAATCTTATTTGATTGGGAAGAAGTTTTAGGTTTCTGTTAAAACTTTAACTCATGTTTTTGGTCTTGAAGATGAGGGCATAGCCGATGAGGACTCATTAGGACATAATTTGAGTGGCTCTGTTACCGTTCTCGATGCTCATGATTACATTCTTCACTTGATGATCACTTAGTGGTTCCGCCCTTCCGGTGAAAAATTTTCATCCATCCGCAAAGTTGATGATTTTTGTCTTCGATGCTTCCATGATGAGAAACACCCAAATCTTGCTCAAATCATGTTTCCCGAGATGGTTTACCTCGTTCAATATTGTCACACTAATCAGGTTACTTCTTTCACCTACGATACCGCTTTGAGTTACTTGTTTACTCAATTAGAGATAGATTGCTCTCATGATGAACCATCTCGTCTCAAGGATCAAATCAATGAGACCTCTCTCATTCGTGCTAAGTTTCACTACCTCAATAATGAGTGGGTTCGGCTCACCGAGCTTCCACCGATGCTATTCCAGACAAACTTCGTCAAGCGGCTCCATCTCAAGGCGCTTAATCGGACAATGTGGCACTCATGGCCTTTCTCACCGAGCAATTCACAAGCTTGCACACATCTCTTGGCTTGATGGACACCACCATGAATGTCGGATTTGCCACCATTGATACTCGCTTCACATCTTTGGAAGAGCGAGTCACCGTCCTTGAGAATCACAACAAGTCCATTGATGATCATGTTGATTCGATTACTTCAAAACAAACTTCTTTGGACATGTCTCTTGCGAATTTTCATCATTAGTGGAAGCAATCTAGGAAGAACGAAGATGATGGTGAAGATGAAGATGACGATGAAGATGAAGCTTGAGTTTTGCATCTCATATTATGGCATCTCATTTAGGATTTCTTTATTGCACCTATGTTATTTCCTTTGAACCTATGTTTTGTTCTTTGTTTTCTTTTTATTTTATGCTTTTAGGACTTAAGTTTGGATTCCATGTTTTGTTTTAAGATATTGCTTTATGCTTTAATGCAATTTATGTTGTTTGCTTTATCTTGCTATCTCTTGCTTATTATCGATTTTGATCTAACAAAAAAGGGGGAGAATGACTTAAGCTATTTTTTTTACTTCAAAAACATAGCTTAAAGTAAGAGGAGTACTTAAAAAATTTACTTTAGTTTTGTTATATCAAAAAGAGGGAGATTGTAAAACTAATGTTTGATTTTGATATAACATAAATGTTTTTAAGGACTTATTTGCAAAGTAAATAAATTTTTAAGTACTTTAAAGTCTCACAATTGACTCACAATTGATAAGTAATTTTAAGCCCAAATTGTTTTCCAAAGTCAAAACTTAAACCCTATAAAATTTTCTAAGTGTTTTTAAGCCAGACTATACAAAAACGTACATGCATTTTGATACACCCAAGGGCGTTTCAATACGGCCGAAACTTTATTTGGCTATTGGAAGAAATCGTTTCGATACAGGTTAAGCTGTTTGGATACATTCTTCTTTTGGGTTTAAGAATTTTAGGCATCTCGTATCGATTCGACCTAGCTGTTTCGATACAGTCAAAAGATTTGTAAAATCTTAGCATTTATTATTTTTGATTGTTACTTGTCAGTTATTGGGAATGAACAACTTTTAAAAAATAGTTGATTCGTATCAGTACGCCTTAGGGCCGTTTCAATACATAAATTAGTAGCAGCTCAAGTGAGAAAAATTGCATTGTACGACCAAAGCCGTTTCGATACTACCCCTTATAGCGTTTCGATACGTCCCTGTTTATTAACTGCAAAGGCTCTTTCTATTTTGAGATAAGGATCGATACGAGCCTTCGTGTTTTGATATGGGCATGTGCAGAAGTGTATTTATGGTGGGAAATAAAGGCTCCAACGTCTCTATTGATGACCTCAACCACCCAAACGGCTAGAAATCAATGCAAGGGTATAAAAGCAAGACTCCAAAGTTTCAACAACAACTATTAAACCTACTTGCAACAACCAATCTATAATCAAAACCCTTGTGCCTCTTAAAAGCTATATCTTGAACCAACTTGTTGTAATCATATTGATAAACATTAGTTCAAGTTTGGGAGAGTGTTTGGTTGTAATTGGGCAAAAATTTTAATCTTGTGAGAGATAATTTCATTTTCCAAATTCTTCTTTGTAAAAGAGGGTCTTTTGGGTCAATCTTTGGGTAGAAAGATTAAACAATTGTAAAGGTAACCTTCTAAGCCTATAAAAGAGGAAGAACATCCAGTGAAAGTTGTTGAAAATATTTAGTGAGATTTAAGATAGTGGATGTAGAGCTTGTTAGAAGCTTGAACCACTATAAATTGCCTTGTCCTTCATTTTTTCAATTTCCTTTTTGCTCACATATATTTTAAATATCCAATTCACCCCCTCTTGGCCAAATCACATTAAATTGATCCGCTTAATAGAGGAGTTTGATGCCTGGCCATGTAGATGTTGGACCTTGTACACGTCAGCCCTATGATTCCAATATAGGATAAGATGATCACATTCCTTATCCCTTATGCATTCAAAATTCAACTTCAAGGCTTATCCTAGGTCACTCAGGCGTGCCTATTTAAAGAACTCAAGCAATCACTTGAGAGAGGACGATTGGATCGACGACCGAATTAAGTAGGCTGCATTGAGGAGACATGGTTCAACCAACTTGACCGAGAGCCTGGACCTTGAAGGGCTGCATTAACTGACCCCATTTTCGCCCATCCTCTTTGTTTAAGTTATTTTTATTTTTAAATGACGACGTTGTTGAGAAATGATGAAGGTTTTTGGATGGATACCCCCACCATGAACTAAATTTACAATTGGTGGGGGATGTTTGCGTTTGAACGCTATTTTTATGTTTAATTTTTAGTAATTAAAAATGCCTTGGCATTATTTTCCATATCTGGAGTGTTTTAGAGTTTTTCTAAATACTGTGCCAAGTGACCGCTTACATTGTTCGCTTATTGCACCTTAATATCTTAACAAACATAGGGGGCAATGATCAGTTGCTAGATACTAAGGCGAGATGCTTTGACAGAAGATGATCAAGTAGATGAACTTACTTCGGGAGTGAGTCTACCCCTTAGGTGTAAAGATTGGAACTTAATCAAATTGATTTATGAAAAACTTCACTATAGACATATATTAGTTTTTACATGATTAATTTAGACAGAGGCAATGTCAACCATGAATCTGCTCGGCAATTAATGCCAAGACAGGACATTATTAAAGGCTGGCATGAATAGCGTGAAAACAAGGCATCCCTTGCCAACGCACTTCACTCATTTGAAAACTCCTTTCACTTCTTTTCTTTTAAATCTTTTCAAGCAACTCCAAACCAAACAACACTTTTCCCTTGACAAGTAAACGAACAAGCAATCAAACTCTTGGCCAATCCCTGTAGAGACGATACTCAACTCACTATTATATTACTTGTAGACTGTGAATACTTGCACACAAAAGACTTTTACTTGACACTATTTTCATACATTTCCAATACATTTTCCACCCTTTTGCCAAACACTCAAACAGTCGAACAAGTTTTTGACGCCATTGCTGGGGATTTCAACAAATTTTATTGTTTTGTTTTACTTTTTTGTCTTATTTTACTTAATTGTTTTGTTTGGTGTATGACCAAGAATCGCCCTGAGAAGGAATATTGGACATACGACACAAGTTTTTGAGCCAGAGAGATGACTCAGCATGGTAATGAAGGAGTGGATGGTGTCCCACGCAATCAAGGAGATCCACCTATACACGGAGGGATACCGGCTGCCCCTGCCGCACCCGTAGTAGACAATTCCATAGATAGAACTATTAGAGAGCACTTGGCACCAAATGTTGACAATTTGATGCCAGGCCTAGCTGGCACATAGATAAATGCTGCCAATTTTGAACTTCAACCAGTAATGATTCAAACTCTTTTGAATGTAGGTCAGTTCGATGGATCACCCACTAGAGATCCAAGGCAATACCTGAAGCAATTCATGGAAGTTTGCCAACTTTTATAGCAACATTGAGTTTTAGAGGATACAATGAAGCTGAAATTGTTCATATTTTCCCTTAGAGATAGAGCTAAGACGTGGCTAAGTTCATTGCCACCTGGTTTAGTGACTACATGGGCAGATCTATGCCAGAAGTTTTTATTGTGATACCAAGCACCTAAGCTTAATGCCATACTGAGAAATGAGATCACGGCATTTAGGTAGGCTAATGACGAGACCTTATATGATGCTTGGGAAAGATTCAAAGACTTGTTGAGGAGGTGTCCTATGCATGGGCTTCCCAGTTGGACTCAAATAGAGACCTTTTACAGTGGACTTAATGCCCATGTCAGGACAATTGTTGATTTTTCGGCAAATGGTTCACTGTTAGACAAAAAATACACAGAAGCAGTTGGCATCCTTGAAAGGATTGTTGTCAAAGATTTTGAATATTCCACTACTAGACTATGGACCAGCATAAAACCAGTTGGAAAATATAAGCTAGATGCACTTACATCCATCAATGCTCAAATTTCAATTCTTACCAGCATTGTGAAAACTTTGCAAAAGAATAATAATTCCCGAGAAGTCAAGGCATTAGAAACATTTTGCACAATATGTGGAGAAGATCATCACACAAATGATTTCCCTGCCAACAATAAGTTGGTAAATTATGTTGGTAATTTTGGTAGTTACTGTAATTCTTCTAACATTAATACTTACAATGCAGATTGGAGACAACACCCAAATCTAGCTTGGGGAAATCGATGAGGTAACCAGTACAATGCCCATCGCCAGAACAATAATGCCCAGAGGCAGAATAACAAATCCATACCAACATTCAATCAGAATTCCATGCCACAGAGAGCCTAAAACAATTTCTAACAAGGACAAAGATATAACTAAGGAAACACTCTCACGGAGTATATGGAGAGGAATAATGCAACATTCTAGAGTTTGGCAGCATCAATTAGAAACTTGGAGGTTCAGCTTGGGCTGATTGCCAATGCACTTAGCAATTGACCCTAGAGAGCTTTGCCAACTGATACAGAGGATGCTCGACACAAATAAAATGAGAAATGGAAAGCTGTAACTCTTCGGAGTGGTTAGCAATACGAGATAGAGATGGCTGCCAATCATTCAAGTGATTGCCAAACTGAAAAGCTGATGCTACCAGATATTCCTAAGGAAACAGAGAAGAAAGAAACAAAAGCTGATGATGCCAGACCACTAACTGATTGCAAACAACATACTAATGCCAAACAGGAGCCAGAGGCAAACACCACCTTGGAAAAGCCAGTGGAGCCGATATTTGTTAATCCACCACCACCATTTCCAGCAAGACTTCAAAAGCATAAGCAATACCATCAATTTAAGAGCTTCTTAGAAGTTCTTAAGCAATTGCAAATCAACATACCATTGGTAGAGGCTCTTGAGCAAATGCCCAACTATGTCAAATTCATGAAGGACATTTTGTCCAAAAAGAGGAAGTTGGGAGATTTTGAGACTGTAACTCCCACTGAAGGATGCAGTGTCATGATCCTCAATTGATTGCCACCAAAGCTGAAAGATCCGAGAAGTTTTACTATTCCCTGCACCATTTGCAACATATTCATGGGCAAGGCAATGTGTGACCCAAGAGCCAACATCAACTTGATGCCAATGTCAGTTTTCAGGAAGCTTGGCATAGAAGCAAGACCTACCACGGTGACACTTCAGCTGGCAGACCGATCCTTTGTACATCCTAAGGGTAATATTGAGGATGTGTTGGTAAAGGTAGACAAATTTATCTTTCCATTGGATTTCATCATTTTAGATTAGGAGGCATATATTGATGTCCTAATTATTTTGGGCAGACCATTCCTTGCCACGAGTAGAGCTTTGATTGATGTTCATAAGGTGAACTTACTATGTACATGAATGATCAACATGTTACTTTTATTGTGTTTCAAGATCTTAAATGTATTGATGGCCTGAGGAATATCGAACCGATGAGATGATGTAGTCAATTTTTACTTTAGACGTGGCACAGTTTTTCCAAGACGCAGATGATGATGCTAGAGAACTTGATGGCAATGATGAGATGAGTGAGGAACCTGAATAAACCTTGGAGGCTAAAGAAGTGAGCTATTTTGAGCCACTAGAGTTGGTTGACAGAGAAATCAAAGCACCAAAACCATCAATTGAGGAGCCACCAGAATTGGAGCATAAACCATTGTCAGACCACCTCAAGTATGCTTATCTAGGTAAAAACTCAACTTTGCCAGTGATCATTGCTGCTGATCTTACTAATGATCAGGAGGGGCGATTGCTGGAAATATTAAGCAATCAAAAGCAAGCTTTGGGTTGGACCTTGGCCGATATTTGAGGTATAAGCCCAACCATTTGCATGCACAAGATTTTCTTGGAGGAGTACCACAGTAAGACCATTGAACGCCAGGGAAGGCTGAACCCGGGAATAAAAGAAGTAGTGAAGAAAGAGATTATCAAATGGCTTGATGTCAAGATAATTTACCTCATTTTCGATAGCTCGTGGGTTAGCCCTGTACAATATGTGCAAAAGAAGGGCGACATGACAGTGGTACAAAACACCAAGGTTGAATTGATTCCCTCTAGGACTATCACAAGATAGAGAGTGTGCATGGACTATAGAAAGCTGAACAATGCCACGCGGAAGGACCACTTCCATTGCCTTTCATCTACCAAATGTTAGATAGGCTAGTAGGTAAAACTTCTATTGTTTTTTGGATGATTATTCAGGTTATAACCAGATTCCCATCGCCCTTGATGATTTCTCGATGGATGATTATTCAGGTTAAAACATTGTAATGCCTCGTCAACCTTTAGAAGTATTCATGGATGATTTCTCGATGTTTGGAAAAACATTTGAGGAATGTCTTCAGAGTTTGGAGAAAGTGTTGAGGAGATGCATTGAGACAAACATAGTCTTGAACTGGGAAAAATGCCACTACATGGTGAAGGAGGGAATTGTTCTCGGGCACAAGATAACCAAGAGAGGATTAGAGGTTGACCAAGCAAAAATTGAGGTAATCAAGTAATTGCCACCTCCTACAAGTGTAAAAGGTATAATAAGTTTTTTTAGGACATGCATGTTTTACCGCCATTTCATTAAAGATTTTTTTCTAAAATTTCTAAACCTTTGTGCTTGTTATTGGAACAGAATACCACTTTTACATTTGATAATGCTTGTTTAAGAGCGTTTCAGGAACTTAAGGAGAATTTGATTAATGCCCCTATAGTTGTGGCACCAGACTGAAATGAGACATTCGAGCTCATGTGCAATGCCAACGACTATGCCATTAGAGCAGTGTTGGGGCAACGGTGTAGCAAAGTTTTTCATACCATTTACTATGTGAGCTGGACTTTAAATGGAGCACAACTGAATTACTCCACAACTGAGAAATAATTTCTTGCAGTTGTATTTGCTTTTGATAAATTTAGATCTTATTTAGTTGGTAACAAAGTTGTGGTGTATACAGATCATTCGACACTGAAGTACCTCTTAGAAAAGAATGATGCCAAGACTAGATTGATTCGGTAGACACTTATTCTATAAGAATTTGACCTTGAGATCCAAGACAAGAATGGCAGTGAAAATTTGGTAGCTGACCATCTATCACGCCTAGAGCATCACCTTGAATATGATAAGACCGCTGCCATAAGAGATGAATTCCAAGACGAGTATTTGCTTGCAGTTAATGTCGTGCCATGATACGTTGACATAGTCAACTACCTAGTAAGCAACATTCTACCACTAGAATTGACATACAATGCCAAGAAACATTTTTTTGCGAGATGTTCAGCAATATTATTGGGACGAGCCAGTACTGTTCAAATAGTTTGCCAACCAAGTAATTTGTTGGTGTATGCCAGAGGATGGACAACACAATATATTACAACTATGCCATGTTGCACCATATGGAGGAAACTTTTTCGGGATGAAAACTGCTACCAAGGTGTTGCAGTCAGGATTCTTTTTGCCCACACTACACAAAGATGCCCATAACTATGCCAAGGCATGTGATCGATGCCAATGGACATGAAACATCTCTGACAAACACCAACTGTCGCTTCAAAACATTGTGTCTGTAGACTTATTTGATGTATGAGGGATAGACTTTATGGGTCCCTTCCCCCATCATTTGGTAACCTCTATATTCTTGTGGTCGTTGACTATGTATCGAAATGGTTTGAGGCTGTTGCACTGCCAACGAATGATGCAAGGCCGTTACCAAGTTTTTGCACAAACATATTTTTTTCTCAATTTGGTGCCCCAAAGCGATTATTCATGATGATGGTACCTATTTTAAATACAATCTAATTTCTATAGCTTTATGTAGGTATGTAATACAGTAGATGATTGCCATGACATACCATCCCCAAACAAACGGGCATGCCAAAATTTCAAATAAGAAGATCAAAAATATTTTAGAAAAGACTATAAATCCATCAAGGAAAAACTGGTCCTTGATACTAGATGAGTCCTTATGGGCTTTTAGGACTGATTTTAAATCTCTTTTGGGAACTTCACCATTTAGACTTGATTTTGGAGAAGTGTACCACCTACCGGTGGAGATGGAGCATCGTTTATATTGGGCAATCAAAACACTTGATATGGCATGGAGAGCTGCTGGAGAAAAGAGATTACTAGACTCTACAAGGAGAAGACAAAATTTTGGAACAATTGGAAGATTTCAGAACACAAGCCTATGAGAATGCAAGACTCTACAAGGAGAGGACAAAACGTTGGCATGACAGAAGGATAATTCCAAGACAATTTTATTAGGTCAACGTGTTTTGTTATTTAACTCACGACTTAAATTGTTTCTAGGAAAGCTTAAGTCAAGATGGTTAGGCCCTTTTAAAGTCGTGAAGCCGTATGTTTATGGAGTTGTGGACATTAGGGATTTGAAGTCAGGAGAAATTTCTAAGGTAAATGGCCAATGGTTGAACCATTATTTGGAAAGTGTTCAAAAGAATGAAAAAGCGGTTATTCTCTTGGTAGAAGTTCTGTAACATCATCATCATGTTTTGAATTTTTTGTAAATATTAGGTTAGATGTTTTTTCCAGCATTGTCTTTATTTGAATTTTCTTCTTTTAGTTTTTAATTTTCCTTGACTGTGTTGAGAGGTTTTTATTTGAGTATGTGCAGATTTATTTTGCCACCTTATTGGAGGATTTACCCTAGTTTGATAAAATTTTGCCTATGAGGAAGTGAAAATTTTTACTTTGAAATTAACTCTAGTCTCCCAATTGGATAAGTTGAAATTTAAACTTAACTCAAACCCTTATCACTTTAAAACCTATTCTATCACTTAAACCCTTATCACATCACATTATCACTTAAACCCTTATCACACCAGCCCCTTTTCTTTTCCCTTACACACGCTTAAAAGCCATCATTATCCCTATTAAATCGGCCACTTTAATTACACCATTAAACACTCAACCTTTTCTTTCTTTAAACACCTAAACCTTTTCACTTCACTTTATTTATCTTTAGCCGTTTCAAAGATTAAAGACTTTTCACTTCTTCTCTCTTTGTGTCTTTATCAAGCAAGAAATCCAAGAATCCACTTTTTCTTCCTCTTCTTTTCACAACATCCATCAAGCTCCTAACTCATTTCAATGGCTTCCGCATCCACCCCGTTCAAGATATTTTTCAATGATGAGATCCATAAAAAGCATGAAGAAATTTTTTCTTCAAGATCATTCTTCCATGAGAAGCACTTCGACTTCAAAGACGAGCCAACCATGGGATTTCCTCCAGATTTTATGATATTAGTAACCACACACAAGTGGTAACTTTTCTTCCAACAAAAGGGTGAGGTTTACGCCAATATCGTTTGGGAATTTTATGCTCACTTGACCACCAAAGACAACCCTTTCTTGATGATTTGAGACACATGCGTGCGTTTTGATGAGGGTTATATCAACACCATACTCAAGTTGGGGGATGCCGAGGACGAACATCTGGAGTATGTTGAGTCAATGATCGCTGCCAAGAGGAAGAATTTACTGGCAGATCTGTGTGAACTGGGCATGGCGTGTATTGTGTCTTTCAAAGGACACCAAACCATCAAGAGACTGGCCTTGAAATCTCAGCCGGGGGTGGAACAACTTTCTCAAGGCAAACCTCATTCCAACCACCCACAACGAAACGATGTTGGAAGAATGGCTGACATTACTTCACTCAATCATAGTTGATGGGAAAATCAATGTTGATCGGATCATCATCGAGGAAACATATAAATGTTCAGGTAAGCCTAATGGCAGTTTATTCTTTCCTTTATTAATTTCTAACATTTGCATGAGACATGGTGTGCCCAAGATCGACTCAATCAAAGACCAAGAAATTAAGGGCACTAAAATCACGCCAGCTCTATGGAGGTAACTCACTGCCACCGAGTCCAAGAATAAAGGAAAGGGAAAGGAAACTATGCCAACACCAAGGCCTAAAGTGCCAAAGGCAGATCCGCCGCTCTCATGCCGACTAGTGCAGTGACATTACTCTCACAGATCAACCATCACCAGGAGATCATTCCCCTTAAATTAGAGAAAGCCGAGGAGCATAATTTCAAGATCTAGATGTATAATCATGCTAGGGATGTTGCCATCAGAGAAACCCTTGAGAAGATGTCCCTGAATTTCTTACCAACTTTCCTAGATTTCCCTGCAGAAATCTTTGCCAGCGATGATGCCAAGCCAGCTAGTCCCCGATCAGTTCATAACCCATATGATGCTCTGCCCGTTGTCCTATGTGCAAGTTGAATATGCTAGTACCAACACTCCGATCGAGTCAAAAGAAACTAAAGCAAAGCCTGCCGCAATGCCTGTTGTACTTGTCATGTCCGATGCCACCGATGCAGCTGCTGCCTCAGAGCCTGTTAGAATTGTAGAGGAAGTCCACCGTGTTGTTGGAGCCTCTACTGCCGCCTTAAAGACCATCATGACAAGAGTTAAATGCAAGGCCCCTAATCATGAGAGCTTTGTCAAGCGGAAAACCTGTGTCACACGTGAAGAACCTTCTAAAGGGGAGTCATCCTCTTCCTAAACTCCTTTTCATATCATTTCATTGCATTTTCATGCTCAAACATTTTTATTTTTCTGTTTTGTTTGTATATATGTGTTGTATGCATGCATTGAGGACAATGCACATATTGGGTTTAGGGGTGTGCGTTGCCTCACATTTATGCCATGCCATGCATTCATGTTTACATATATGTTGCCATGCCATGTATGCCATATAGATTAGGTTTTAGTTATGCACACCGAACCACTAAAAAAAGAGAAAAAGAAAATTTTGTAACGGCCAAAATTTTCAGAATGTTAACACTTTGTTAGGAAAGTTTAATTAAGTTTTAGAATAAGCTGTCCGATGAAGAAATTTTAAATCTTTAGTTTGCCTATGTCAGCAGAATAGTAATGCCAGGTTTGCTTGACAATTGATCTCTACTTTAGAGAGTTGAACTTTCACTCAAACACGTAGTATGCATCTAGTTCCCAAACAAACTTAGAGTTTTTGAAACTAAACTCAAAAAAGAGAAAATTTTATGCCAGGGTAGAAAGAAAAGAATAAGGCAACAATGTTTTGCTAAGTCAAGAAAAAATTGAACTCTCCTTTACCTAGAGATAATAAGTTACTTGGGCTTCGTGGTTTGCTCCCTCTTAGTTCTCAAGTCCAAAATTTTAGGGTATGAGTTGAAGAGAAAGCCTAATAATGTCTGGATTAACGTGGGGGTTCGTGGTATGCTCCCTCTTATTTCTCATGCCAAACAATATTACAATGAAAGCTTAAAACATTGCCAGCTAAAACCCTTGGAAAGAACAAAAAAAACTACGAGTTTCGGTAGTAAATTTGACTAAGGGAGTAAAAGGATACTTGATGCATATTGCCCACACATAATGCACTCTTCATGCCCTTAGACCAGAGTTATAATGTTGCATTTGAATTTACTATATGCTTTGCATTACTGCATTGAGATGACTGAGGACATAGCTAAAGCTTAATTCTGCTTGCCAGCACTTGTTGGCATTCTGACCAAAATTTTGCTGAGGTACTATTTTCACATTTTTTGTTTTTTTAGCTTACTTGCATTACTTGAGGACAAGCAATGAGCTAGGTTTGGGGGAGTGTTAACACTTCAAAAGTATTAAATTTTATGCATATTTAACATTGCCTTTGCTTGCTTTTAAGTACATTTAGTTTCATTTAGCCTTAAAATTCATACATTTGCATAAGGAGTTAGGAATCATGTTTATGCCAGTGTGAAGGGTTGCTTTGTTCGCATTATTGCAGGTTTGGCAGATTAGGATAGGGCTTGGCAGAGAAAATCACCGTAGAAAGGAAGGAATGCCAGAGAGAATGCCGAGTTGCTGTTGGCAGCGATGGACCAAAAATTGCCGAAGCATCGGTTGACAAAGAAGAGGAGTTTGATGCCCGACCAAGTAGATGTTGGATCTTGTACACGTCAGCCCTATGTTTCAAATATAGGATAAGATGATCACATTCCTTATCCCTTGTGCATTCAAAATTCAAATTCAAGGCTTATCCTAGGTCACTCATGCATGCCTATTTAAAGAACTCAAGCAAGCGCTTAAGGGAGGACGATTGGATCGATGACTAGATTAAGGAGGCTGCATCGAGGAGACATGGTTCGACCAGCTTGACCGAGAGCTTGGAACTTGAAGGACTACATCGATCGACCCCCTTCTTTTCAATTCTCTTTGTTTGACTTATTTTTATTTTTAAATGATGATGTTATTGAGAAACGATGAAGGTTTTTGGATGGGTACCCCCACCATGAACTAAATTTATAGTTGGAGGGGGATGTTTGCATTTGAACGTTGTTTTTATGTTTAGTTTTTAATAATTAAAAATGCCTTGGCATTATTTTCCCTATTTGGCACGTTTTACATTTTATTAAATATTGTGCCAAGCCAATGCTTGCATTGTTTGCTTATTGCACCTTAATATCTTAACAGACTTAGGGGGCAACGATTAGTGTCTATATACTAAGGTAAGATGCTTCGACATAAGATGTTGAAGTTGATGAACTTACTTCGGGAGTGAATCTACCCTTTAGGAGTAAAAATTGGAACTTAATCAAATTGATTTATGAAAAACTTCACTATAGACATATAAGGGTTTTTACATGATTAATTTAGGGCATTGCCATCGACAGAGGTAAAGCAAATCTTGAATCTGCTCAATAATTAATGCTAAGACCTATCGTTATTAAATGTTGGCATGACATGAATAGCGTGAAAACCAAACATCATTTGTCAATGCTCATCACTCATTTGAAAACTCTCCATGCCAACGTTGTTTTCCTTTCACTTATTTTCTTTTAAATCATTTTCAAACAACTCCAAATCAAACAACACTTTTCCCTTGACAAGTAAACGAGCAAGCAATCAAACTCTTGGCCAATCTATGTGGAGACAAAACTCAACTCACTACTATATTACTTGCAGACTGTGTATACTTGCACGCAAAAGACTCTTACTGGGAACTGTTTTCATACATTTCTAATACATTTCCACCCTTTTGCCAAGCACTCACGCAGTCGAACACAAGCCAAGGAAATTTGCTAACAATACACAAACTATAATAAACCTCAACCAAAACAACGCACAACCTCAATTGCTAACATCCAAATGCAGCAAGCTTCCTAACCAAGGAGGCGGGGAATCAAAGCAAACCACCCCTAACCAATTCGAGGGAGCCACCTTCGACATTGCATACACAACCTTGTTCGTATCTCTAATAATTTGGTTAACTTGAACCACCCAATCCATCATCTGCAACGCATCCAAGTATGGTAACAATGAGCAACTAGACTTTCGAACCATACCCTCTCATAGTAAGCGAAACATGTCAAGACTGTTTACCTCTAGCACAACGTTCTTGTAACCTCTCCCAAGCGTCTTCAAGGCCAACTAAAGCCCCCCACAACTCTGCCTCCAAAATGGAGCAAACACCAATGAACTTGGTAAATCCACCTTGCCAATTCCCAGATTGGTCACGTAGAACCCCCCACACGATGCAGATGCATCACTCACATTCCTTGCCCTGTCTATATTGAGAGTAATCCAATTCGCAGCAGGAGGCACCCAACGATGGCTCACCCTCGTTGGAACCTCTCCGCCACTCGAAAACAATCTCCCTGATGTAGAGCCTTAAGCATCCTCTCATGAAGCTCACGGCTACGACGGATAACTGACCTCACACCCGTCCCTCAGACTATCAAAAGCAATCAAATTCCTTAGCAACCACAAATTCCATACCAACGCGCCAAACATAATATCCCAATTATGAGCATCACGTGCAACACCTCTGGCTTAGTGAGATTAATTTGCAACCACCCTTTAACATCTAAAGATAGAAACTCCTGCAACTTATCACCTTTGACCAGATTTTTTCCCAAATCAGAACAACAAAGGGGCAGTAACATAAGGCATGAACAACATTCTCCAGAGCTAAATTACAAATTGAACATCTATCATCATTCGTAAAATGACAATGAACTCGTTCAAAATTCGTCATAATTCTACCACTGCAAACAAGCCAAAGGAAAATTCGAATCTGTTGTAAACCACGATAACTGTGTATAATCTTCCAAATCCCATCAACAACATTCCTCGAGTGCCCCAAACAAATGTAATAAGCATATTTAACCGAAAAACCACTATCCGACCCCGTATTCCAACCTATTATTGCATTAGGAAAAGTCTGCAAATGTACTTTTATCTCTGCAATATACAGTAAGATCTCATGCGGTAGCACAATTTGAAACTCAGCCCATCATCAATCACCATTAGTCATGGTCATGTCTACGAAAGTCACATACGACAGTTGATCCACTCTATCCGAGTTAACATACGCAATCAATGGACCTACAAAACCATGCTAAGAGTCTCGCCAAAAATCAACATCTCTGCCATGCCCAAAATTTCAAGAAACATTTTGGTGAATGTCATCCCACACAACTCCCAATCCCTTCCAGAGCCGAGAACAATTAGTAAACTGAAGAGAAAGCGGTACACTATCTCCACACTTATATTTAGAGCGCAAGAACCCAACCCACAACTCATTCTTATGCGTCAATAAACCAAAAGCTATTTTCATAAGAAAATCTTCATTTTGGGAGACCAAATGACAAAACCCTAGGCACCCACAATCTATTGGTTTACAAACATCCCCGCATTTAACAAGATGAACCCTACCGGTATTCGTAGTATTACCCCAAACGAAGTAACGTATAAGCTTTTCCAAATCCAAGCAAGTCATCTTAAGGAGCACCACCGTTTGCATAGTATAGGAAGGTATCGCGGCAAGAACTGACCAACGTAATACGAGCAACCAAAGAAAGGGACTTTTCATTCCACCCGCTCAGTTTCCTTTGGACCGAAAGAACCAGTACTTGTAAGATGCTGAAGCAATGCGCTAATGTATAAGGAGAACTCCCAAATATCTCCCAAGATCCTCCACTTCAGTATAACCAAATGATGAACTAATCAAATTCTGACTCCCCACAAGCACATTTTGAGAGAAAAAAATAGTCGTTTTCTCACGACTCACCTTATGACCAAAAACCAAACAAAACATATCCAAAGAAGACTGTACAACCTGCATCTGCTCCAACAATACCTCCGTAAATAAAATCATATCGTCTACAAAAAATAAATGAGAGATTGGGTGTCTCCTAGTCGGTGTATGGAACGACTTCCATTCCCTGGTAGAAATGACATGTTGGATCAACTGACCAAAACGCTCTAGACATAACACAAACATGTAAGGAGATAACAAGTCCCCCTGTCGTATAACTCTGAATGGCCGAAAAGACTCCAAGATAGAACCATTCCATAGAATTTGCATAGTGTTCGAAGAAATACACTACATTATAAGATTGTGAAGACCAAGCGAAACCCTAACATCTACCAAAGTGTCCTCAATAGAGCCACATTCCAATCGATCATAAGCTTTCTCCATGTCAATCTTGACGACCATCCACCTTTTTCACCCTGATTTACTTCGCATTGAATGAATAACTTCCTACGCTATAATAATGTTATCCGTAATGGAACAGCCAAACACAAAACTTGTCTGATTAGCCAAAACCCAACTCAGAAGAAATTTCTTGAGTCTATTCACAATTATCTTTGTAACCAGCTTATACATCACCGTACAAAGCATATAGGTCAGAATTACGAAAGTCTATCAAGAGCCACCACCTTCGGCAACAGGACCAACAATGTTCGGTTAATATCCATGGGAACCTCACATGTCTCAAAAATAGTTTGAATGAACCCACAAATAGAATCTCCAATAATATCCCAATTATGTTGATAAAATCCGTTGTGCAAACCATCCACCTAAGAGATTTCCATGACCCCATGTCAAAAAGAGCCTCCTTAATTTCTATATTAGTTAACAAACTATCCAAAACCACACCATTACGCTATCTCATTGGTGGAAATTGAACCCTAACCGGGAACATAGGCAACGGCAAAGTGGAGGAAGTGAACAAGCTTTTGAAATACAATGAAGCCACATGTCCCAATTCATCATGATCAGCGCACCAGACCTTATCATCCAAAATCAATGCAGAAATTTTACTCGCATGCCTCCTCGCTATCATTAATGCATGAAAATTTGTATTATGATCCCCATCTTTCACTCAAAAAGCACTCACCTTTTTGTCTCTAGAAACTCTCTTCATGATTAAGGACCTCTTCAAGTTCGAATTGGAGTTTTTTTGCAAAGGAACACAATGACGTCAAATGTTGAACAGATAGAGCCTTATCAATTCCATGAAGTCTCACCAAAAATCGTTTCTTCTATTTACCAATGTGCCCCAAAACATTTGTATTCCACGAACCCACCTTTTTAACAAAGTTTTGCACAATTTATTCCAAAGAAACATCCGTCTGCCAAACAGATTTCAAGAAATCCTTAAACTGAGGGTGATCAAGCCAAGTGGCCATAAATCGAAACAGACGATGGAGAGGAACATGTTGATCATCGCACAAATGAAGAAGGATGATCAGAGCCTATCTTGTCCAAATGTTCCACAAAAGATCCTAAAAAGCAAGACGACCAACGAGAATTCACTATATACCTATCCAAACGCTTATATAAATCACCACGAGACCAAGTAAACAGAATTCCACGATAACCCAAATCAATTAAACCTGAATTAAACATGAAAAATGCAAAGAATCTACTACCTCACACATGATGGTCAATCTCTCCAACCTGTTCATCAACCGCCAAGATAGTATTAAAATCCCCACTTAGCACCCATGGAAGTTTATCACCTGGATTAAGCGCCTCCAGGTGCCACCATAAATGTTTCTGTTTACATGCACTAGGACTAGCATACATTGTCGTGAAATAGAACCATAAATCCCTATCCACAAACCGAACAAATTAATTAGTTAAAAAAAGGATATACACAATCACATAAACGTCCCAAAACAATCAAACACCCCCACCAAACCCATGAGCTTCCACTCTAATTGAATAAGGAAAACCAAACCACAAAACAACTCGATCTTCCACCCGACCACTGATGCGAGGCTCAAACAACGCCACCAATCTCGATTTATTTGTACGTACCACATATTTAAAAAATCAATGAAAGGGAGGGCTAGTTGTGCCTTATAAATTCCAACACATTACTTTAATCATCATAAATATAAATAAAAGAGAGAATTTACAAATCGACATGTCGATTCTCCTCTCCACGATAATCCATATTTTGCAACTGTTCAGCCAAGACCGGTTGAGCATGGGGCCTTGGGTCAGTTGGTTGTCTCATCTTCAACCCTTACATGCATTCTCCTTCGAACCTTTATTATTTAAGCTACTACGAGCTCATGATTCTTTAGCCTTACAACTTCCATTACCTTGATCCCCCTACTCCAAGATGGTTACTGCCGAATGAGACCCCTTATTAATCCTAGTATCATGCGACACCGCCTGAGAACTACCACCATCCCCTAACGAAACCACCGCAACGTTTCGATGATAATTGAGTGTCGCTTTTAAGTTTTTATCAGGATTTGAATCCATATACACTCCAGGATTTTAAGTTTCTACGTTTCGAATATTGTTACTTCGTCGTCGGTTTTCCACTACCATATACTGATCATAGAGATCCACACATTCCTCATGCTGCTTAGCCCCGAATGAAGAGTCTTCACCTTTATCACTCGGACCTGGTGCTACCTCCTTAGCATCTTTATCTGGTGGAAAATTCTCCTTTGAGTGACCAAAAGTGCCACACTTAAAGCAAACCTGATGTAGCCCTTCGTACTCCAATTTCTAAAGCATGCCATCAATACGAATACACGAGAGAAAGGGTTTATTTAAATCTATAACAATAACCAATCTCACAAACTTTCTCCTTGCGCCCGCTTGCGTGTTGTAGTCCACCCTGATAACTTGACCAAAACATGTCACAATATAACAAAATAAGGCCTTAATATAACACCTAAGTGGTAACCCAGGTAATCTAACTCATACAATTACATATGAAGGATATTTCTCCTCTATCGAAAAGGAACAAATCCAGGGTGAAATTCGTTGTGATTGGCTTTCGAACAAGCTTGTCTTCCGGAATGATTTCTCCATAGCCTTTAAAAGATAGATTTTTTTATGATAAATTCGCTGTGATTGGCTGCAAGTAGTTTGAGGCTGAATTGGATATGTTTTGGGTGAAATTTGGGCTCGAATCGATGTGTTTTGAAGTGGAAAGGAGTTTATGGGATTTTCGTTGGGGTTGGTTGTGGCTGATTTTAGGTGTGTTTTTAACTTTGTCTTATTGTTAAACTAACATGGAAATAATGGGTTGTTATAAGAAACCCGAAATGTGTATTGTGGGTAACTTTGGAAGTTGGAAATCTTGAGTTTTTGATGGGTTTTAGGTCTAAATGACAGCTGATGGTTTGGTAGCTTTAGGTTGATGTATTGAATGTTAAGTCTAAATGACAGCTGATGGTTTGGTAGCTTTAGGTTGATGTATTGAATGTTAAAAGATAGATTTTTGATGATAAATTCGTTGGGATTGGCTGCAAGTAGTTTGATGCTGAATTTAATATGTTTTGGGTGAAATTTGGGCTCGAATCGATGTGTTTTGTTGCGAGAATGTTGAGATCCGAGTTTCTGCTATGTTTGTAAGTATATAAGCATCCTAATGTTCTGTTTTGGGTTGCCTAAAGAAGAGGAAACAAATTTGGGCTTCGTGGACGCGGATCCGGGTAGTTCGGAGGCTTGAATCGACATCTTGGATAGTGTTTGTGTGTTGGCTGGTGAGTGGAAATTGTTTTGAAGCTTTAAAATGTTTAAAGAAGGTTCCTTGGGGTTTGGGTGGAGCCTTAGAGGCCAACCTAAACCCAAGTGTAAGTGTAATTATTCTTGCCTTGTTTCGTTAAGTGTCGGTGTATATGTTTATACACGTTGTTGGTTGAAATGCAATTGCTTTTATCTCATTTTTATTGTTGTTGTGTTGTCGTAGTTGTTGTCAAAGTCTCACGTGATGGTCAGTGGAAAGTATGTTGTTGACTACAGTGATGTGTAGTCCCACCGGTAGTGACTAGTAGATGAGTACGGTGATGTGTAGTCCCACCGGAATCATGCTAGTTGTTGTGAACGGTGATGTGTAGTCCCACCGGGAATGGTTGTGCATGTGCACACCATGTTTTGTTTGTGCTTTTGGATTAACGCATTTCCCTTTCTAAATGATTTTGTCTTCAAACTAAAATATATGTTTGAATTGCATTGTTGTTGTTGTGATTTTGAGCTCAGCTCACTAAACTTTTAAGCTTACGCTCTATTTTCCAACAATGCAGATCGTTAGTGGATTCGGAAGGCAAGCGAGGCAAAGGAGGAGTCTTGGAGTTCTTTGTTAGCTCAAAGTATGGTTTTTATGGTTGTAATAATACTTAGACAATGGGAATTCTATGCTTTTGTGTTTGGGAGTTGGTGTCCAAACTCCTTTGTAGTTGTTTTTGTTGCTAAAATGTTTTTAATGTTGATACCATGCTATATTGAGGCTTGTTTAGGCTTTTGGTCAATTGCTATGTGTTTTGGCTTGTTGGTGTTTTTGGAGCTAAGTGTTCTTATGAGCTTTTGAGGTTGAGATCCATATTTGCGTGTATTCATGTTAGAAGCCTGTCTTTATGGCGTTTTACCTCTAGATTGTTTGTTAAATATGTTGCTATGTGGTTTGTGATCTTTCGGGGTAAGTTTGGGATCGTTTGGGGATGCCAAAATGCATTTTTGGGTCAATTTGTGCCTGGGTGTTTCGAAACGTCTGATTGTGAAACAAATATTTTAATTTTGATATAACTAAAAACCTAAGGACTAAATCGAAA
Organism: Hibiscus tridactylites; assembly: GCA_958450335.1. Taxonomy (NCBI): domain Eukaryota; kingdom Viridiplantae; phylum Streptophyta; class Magnoliopsida; order Malvales; family Malvaceae; genus Hibiscus; species Hibiscus tridactylites. The sequence continues at coordinate 45,627,950 of OY288281.1, forward strand.
ATGTCAAAACGAATTTTAAGTCCTCAAAACATCCCTATATAATTTCAAGATTATGCCAAAGTTAAAAACAAAGTTTTTCAAATATTTTTCTAAGTGTTTAAAGTTAAAACAGTGATTTTCAAGCTCTTGTTTCGAAACGGCCTAAGGCGTTTCGAAACGTTTTCATCACTGTCAACCCCTGTTTCGAAACGTGTATCGAAACACTTGAAAGCGTTTCGAAACGGTCTCATACGTTTCGAAACAGTTCTTCAATTTTAATTTGAAAAACATAACGGTTGTTAAATTAACTGACCTATTTTACAAAGATAAATAGGATGTTTCGAAACGGGCTAAGACTGTTTCGAAACAACCCTTGACAGTAGCAAAACCGTTTCGAAACGAGGCCAAGCGTTTCGAAACAGTTTTTCAGTTTAAATTGAAAATACGACCGTTGAAATTGTTTTAACTGATTTTCTGAAAAACCGTTAGGGTGTTTCGAAACGGGCTGAGACTGTTTCGAAACGACCCTTGACAGTGGCAAAAGTGTTTCGAAACGGCCCTAAGGCGTTTTGAAACGGGCTCTTAAATGCACCCCAACGGCTCTTTCTATTTTAGTCCGTTCCGAAACAGGTACCCCGCGTTTCGAAACGGGTTGTTGCAGACTGCATTTATGGAGGTGAGATAACATCCCAACGGCTCCATTGATGAGTGCATCAACCACAACGACTAGAAATAAATGAGAAGGTATAAAAGGGACCTCTAAAAGCTCCAGCAACAACTATTGATCCAAAAGCAAACATCCAAACATCAAATCCAAGCAATTGTGCAAAAATCCCATTTTGTCTAGAAACCCCAATTGTAATTTTCATTCATATCTTGTTCAATTGGGTTGAGTGCTTGTAATTGTGCTATCATTTGTATTGAGAGATACCTTATTAGCCAACAAATTTCTTTGTTCACTTGTGTGAGGATTGGGTTAAATTTTGGGTAGAAAATTCAACCGAAATTGTAAAGGGTTGCCTCCTTGTCCTAGAAAAGGGGAAGAGCAATTAGTGGAATTGTTGCAAATCCTTAGTGAAGCTAAGGTAGTGGATGTAGAGTTCATTTGGAACTTGAACCACTCTAAATCCCTTGTCTATTATTTTCAATTTGCAATTTCCACCACAAAACCTTTAAATTTCCAATTCACCCCTCTCTTGGTCAATATCGATCTTGCGATCCACTCAACAATTGGTATCAGAGCCTACCTCTTTGAGGATTAACAACCACAAGAGGAGTTCCTTGGAAGAGTGTGATCATCAAAATATCAAGAGATGACTTCAACCTCCGGTTCGGGCATGTACGAGTCACAATCCACTACAAAGCCTCCCTTCTTCAACGATGATAACTATTCTTTTTGGAAGAATAGAATGCGTCTATTCATCAAGTCAAATGACTATCTAGTGTGGGATGTCATTGAAGATGGGCCATATATTCCATTGAAGCAAGATGGTGAAGGCAAGATGGTTTTGAAGAAGAAAGTGGAGATGAGTGAAGAGGAGAGGAAAAAGATTCAAGTCAATGATAAAGCTCTCCACATGCTATTTTGTGCTTTCGGTCCGGACATCTATTCAAAGGTCTCATCAATTGAAAGTGCCAAAGAAGTGTGGGACACTCTTGAGACTACTTATGAAGGCACCAACGATGTTAAAGAAACTAAGATTATGAAAATTTCAAGATGGAGCCCGATGAGACGGTGTCAAAGATGTTTGATCGTTTCTCCACGATTGTCAATGGGCTAAAAGGCTTTGGAGAGATCATACCGGAAGACAAGCTTGTCCAGAAGCTACTCTATTCACTTCCCGAGTCTTGGGATGGGAAGAGAACCGCCATCATCGAAGCAAAGAATTTGAAAACTTTGAAGATTGATGAGCTTGTGGGTTCTCTCCTTACTCATGAGATCATGAAGCAAGGAAGGGAAGATGAGAAGAAGAAAGAAGAGAAAAGGGTAGAGAAGCTTGAGGTTGAGAAGAAGAAGAAGATGGGAATAGCTCTCAAGGCTAAAGCTTCACAACATGATGAGAGCTCATCTAGTGAGGAGGATGAACTTGAAGAATTGGCTATGATAGCTAAACGGTTCTCACGTTTCATGAGGTCCAACCGGGGAAGAAAAATCCAAAGGAAGATGGACTTCAAAGGCAAGAACAAAGAAGAAGGAAAGGATCCTATCATTTTCTTTTAGTGCAAACAACCCCGCCACATACGTTCGGAGTGCCCTCAACTCAAGAAGAAGGGCTTTGAGAAGAAGAAGAGGCTCAAAGCCAAGCTTGCTACTTGGAGTGATGAGGAGTCATCGGAGGATGACGAACAAGAAGTGGCTAATCTTTGCCTCATGGCACTTGAGGAAGATTCCTCCTTGGTAACCTCTAACTCATCTACTTTAGAGTTTTCATGTGAAGAGTGAAATGATGCATATGATGAGTTACAAGAGGTATATGATGAATTAGTTGAGAAGTTTAAAGAGTCGGTCATTGAAAACAAGAAAATCATTTTAGAACTAAATGAGAAAAATGACTCACTCACTCAAGCTAATTCAAAATTTGAGAAAAAGATATTAGGATTAAAAGATGAACTAAAATTCTTTCAAGATGAAAATGTTGATCTTAATAACCTTTTATCTCAATGTAATAGTGAACACCAAAAGGTGTTGGGTGAGCTAAATGAGCTCAAAAAGTCTTTAAAAATGTTGGTAGTGTCAAGCATGAAGTAGGAGAATCCTCTAGTACACACCAACCTAAGACAAAGACTAACTACTACAAACAAGGTAGCTACCCTAGACATAGTAGAGCTAAAAGAATTAGAAGTGTATGGGTTCCTAAGGAACTTGTAAAATCTAATAATATTATTGCTATGTCATCTTGGATTCCTAAGGGAACCAAGGTTTTGGGAGCTAACACTCATGGACCCAAAATGATTTGGGTACCAAAAACCAAAGTTTAATATCTTTGTTTGTAGGGGGAGCATTGCTACAAGGCCAAAGCACAAAGTCAAAACTCATGGTACCTTGATAGTGGATGCTCGAGGCACATGACCGGAGACAAGAGTAGATTCATGGATCTAAAGCCAAAAAGTGGAGGAGTAGTAACATTTGGTGACAACTCCAAAGGACACATTAAAGGTATTGGCTCCATAGGTAATCACTGTACTATACTCATTGAAAATGTATTATATGTCGATGGTCTTAAACACAATTTATTGAGCATAAGTCAATTGTGTGATAAAGGATTTAATGTTTTATTTGATAAAAATGGATGCAAAATTGTGGACATTAAATCTAATAATATTATGCTCATAGGTCATCGCATAGGAAACATATACATGGTGCATCTAGATGACATTCATACATCTCATGCATGCTTAGTTGCTCAAAATGAAAATGATGCATGGTTGTGGCATAGGAAGCTAGGACATGCTAGCATAAGTGTTTTGGAAAAACTAGTCTCCCTAAATCTAGTTAGAGGTTTACCCAAGATAAAATTTTCAAATGATAAAATTTGTGATGCATGCTCAAAGGGTAAACAACATAGGTCTTCCTTTAAATCCATTAATGATGTTTCTACTAGTAGATGCTTACAACTAATCCATATGGATTTATTTGGGCCAATTAGGACTATGAGCTTGGGTTGTAAGTCTTATGCTTTTGTGCTTGTTGATGATTTTTCTAGATTTACTTGGGTTCTCTTTTTAAGTACTAAAGATGAGGCTTTGGAAAAATTCATCACATTTTCGAAATTAACCCAAAATGATCTTGAACTTAGAATTTCACATATTAGAAGTGATCATGGAACCGAGTTTCAAAATTTAGGGTTTGAAGATTTTTTAAATGAAAATTGTATTAGCCATAATTTTTCGGCTCCTCGAACTCCTCAACAAAATGGGGTAGTTGAGAGGAAAAATAGAACTTTACAAGAAATGGCTAGAACTATGCTTTGTGAAAACAATTTACCTAAATATTTTTGGGCGGAAGCCACAAACACCGCTTGTTATATTGTAAATCGAGTAATGATTAGGCCAATTTTAAAGAAAACACCTTATGAGATTTTAAAATCTAAAAAGCCTAACATTAGCTATTTTCACCCTTTTGGGTGCAAGTGTTTTGTTTTAAATACTGGAAAAGACAACTTAGGTAAATTTGATGCAAAAAGTGATGAAGCAATTTTTATAGGTTACTCTTTAACCTCTAAAGCCTATCGAGTATTTAACAAAAGAACTTTAGTAGTAGAAGAGTCTATTTATGTTGTATTCGATGATAACCTCCTTCCTAGGAAGGATTCTTGTGATGATGATGATGTAGGAATCATAAATGCCTTTGATGAAGGACAAACTTCAAAGGAGGATGAGATTCCAACAAAAGAAGATGACACACAAGATCCACCTCTTGAAGCCTTGAAGGACTTGGCTATTGAGGAAAAGGAAGTGAGCTACCCAAGGGAGTTGAACTATGTCAAAGATGGTGAAATCTTGGGTGATCCATCCAAGGGGGTAACCACTCGTTCTTCTCTTAGATTAATGAACCATGTTGCATTTATCTCATGCATAGAGCCTAAAAATATTAAAGAAGCATTGAAAGATGACTTTTGGATTATGGCTATGCAAGAAGAGTTAAATCAATTTGAGAGAAGTAATGTTTGGACATTAGTTGATAGGCCTAGTAATCAATCTACAATAGGAACTAAATGGGTCTTTAGGAACAAGCTAGATGAGAGTGGTAACATTATGAGAAATAAAGCTAGACTTGTAGCACAAGGTTACACTCAAGAAGAGGGAATAGATTTTGATGAAACCTATGCACCCGTAGCTAGAATGGAAGCCATTAGGATGTTGCTTGCATATGCATGTTATCATAATTTCAAGCTTTTTCAAATAGATGTTAAAAGCACATTTTTAAATGGTTTTATAAATGAAGAAGTGTATGTGGAACAACCACCGGGTTTTGAAGATTCAAAATTTCCAAATCATGTTTTCAAACTTACCAAAGCTCTTTATGGTTTAAAACAAGCTCCTAGAGCTTGGTATGAAAGGCTTTCAAATTTTTGATTGAAAATGGATTTGAAAAAGGTAAGGTGGACACTACACTTTTTATAAAAATGTATAAAAATGACATCTTAGTAGTTCAAATTTATGTTGATGATATTATTTTTGGTTCTACTAATGAATGTCATTGTCAAGAGTTTGCTAAGTTAATGCAAGGTGAATTTGAGATCAGCATGATGGGGGAGCTCTCATTCTTTTTGGGACTCCAAATCAAGCAAAAGAAGGATGGCACCTTCATCAACCAAGCAAAATACATAAAGGATATGCTCAAGAAGTTTTGCTTGGAGAATGCAAAGCCTCAAGCCACTCCTATGAGCTCATCTACAAAGCTTGACAAAGATGAAGGAGGTAAGTGTGTTGACTCTAAGCTTTACCGTTCTATGATTGGATCTTTGCTTTACCTTACCGCAAGTAGACCTGATATCTTGTTTAGTGTTTGCTTGTGTGCTAGGTTTCAAGCTAGTCCTAGAGAGTCTCACCTTATAGCCGTTAAGAGAATCTTTAGATACCTTAGAGATACTCCTTGTTTAGGTCTTTGGTATCCTAGAGACTCTACCTTCAACCTTCATGCTTACTCGGATGCGGATTATGGGGGTTGTAAAATCGATAGGAAAAGTACTTCGGGAACTTGTCAATTCTTAGGTAGTATGCTCATATCTTGGTTCTCTAAGAAACAAAATAGTGTAGCCTTATCTACCACCGAAGCCGAGTACATATCCTTAGGGAGTTGTTGTGCTCAAGTCCTTTGGATGAAGCAACAACTCTTAGATTATGGAATTAAAGTTGAAACTATACCCCTAAAATGTGACAACACTAGTGCAATATGTTTAACAAAAAATCCCATCCAACACTCTAGAACCAAACACATAGAAATAAGGCATCATTTCATTAGAGATCATGTCCTTAAGGAAGATGTGGTTATAGAGTATGTAGACACCTTGAATCAATTAGCGGACATATTTACAAAACCCTTAGACAAAGAGCGTTTCTGGTCCCTTAGGAGAGAGTTAGATCTAGCTAGCCTATCTTGACCTTTTAGGACCTCTTTTGTGTTTAAATATGCTTGATCTTGTGAAATGCCATGATTATGTGTTTAGACTCCTAATTTCATCCATGCTTATAGCTAGGGGGAGTATGTTTATGTTTGAACATGTTTTGCCTGCTCATTCATGACATTTATACATGTTAGGCCTAAGAAAAATTCATTTTTCTGCACTTTTAGAGCCTCATCTGCACTTCCCGGCCCAGGTGTATCGAAACGGGTGACCCTATTTCGATACGGATACCTTAAATCCAGTTCTGAGAGAAGGACGTTTCGAAACGCCTCCAATGTGTTTCGAAACGTTTTGGCTACTGCCAAGGGGTGTATCGAAACGTGTTTCGATACGGGTCAAAAGGGCTTCGATACGGTCAACACCGTATCGAAACGGTCAGCCAATGGTCTCAAAATGGTCAAACCCTAATCGTCCCGTTTCGAAACGGTCCTGACCGTTCCGAAACGACATCGCGGGTTGCTTTATTTAGGGCTTTTAATGTTAAAATTCTACTTTTTATTAAACTCTTAAAAAAAAACCCTAAAACCCTAAACCGCCTCCCTCTCTATAAATACCCTCTCAAACTCTTTGTTTTTCACAAAATTGTGAGGGGTTTTACTCTTAAACTCAAGTCTAAGCAAGTTTCATCAACATCGCGCAAGGATTTTCATCGAATCATCCAAAATCCCTAACTAAGGTATTTTTTCTCTTTTTTATCTTTCTTTCAATTTATGTTCGAATCTTAGGATAGAAAATTTTATTTTTGTATAAATTATATGTTTTCCTTTGTGGGTTTTCCATATCTTGTAAAAAAATTTCAAAATCTCAAAATTTTTGATTCGAATATAAAATTTTTCAGTCGTATTTTTCCTTTACTGTTTTTTTATTTTTTTGTTTTGTTTATTTTAATTTTGTTTCAAAAACCTAAGTGGGATTTATTATTGGATTGATTTTAACTATCAATGCATACACTTAATTTTAAAATATACTTGCTTAATGTTTTTAGATGGCGGAACAAGCTAACAAAAAGCGTAAGGCCGTTCAAACCGGTGATTCGAGCATTCGTCCGAATCTTGCTCTCCTTTTTCAGAAATCCCTTAAAACTAATGAGATGCGAGCTCACTTCACTTATGTGAAGGATTTCGAAGTTCGTAGAGAACGTGTCATTGATCTTGATTTCCTCAATTCCGAGCGGTTCGTATTTCGTTATCTCGATCGTTTGAGTGAGTGGAATCTTCTCTTTTTGTTGAGCATTCCGGATATTCGCTACAAACATATGATACTCATTTTTTACTCTAATGCTCGCTTTATTTATGATGAGACCAAGACCGAGATTATAGGAATTGAATCTTTAATATTGGGTAAAAAGTTTGTTGTTGATATTGCTCTTTTGGAGTCAACTTTCAAACTTAAAGATGAAGGTCTTGAGGATGAACGTCACTTTGGCACTTTCACCGGTCCGGCACTTACTTTGGATGTGCATGATCGCTTTCTTCACTTGATGGTTTCGTGGTTCCTTCGACCTTCCGGAGGTAAATACTCTCATATCCGTCAAGTTGATCATTTTTGGCTTGAATGTTTCCGTAGAGGTGAGGGCCCTAATGTGCCTAAGATTATTTTTGCCGAGATGGTCAATAATGTTAAGCTCATTGACACAAATGAGTTGAAGTCTTTTACCTATGGCACAATCTTAAGCTACATCTTTAATGACCTTGGTATCGATTGTACCTACGACTCTCCGGAACCTCGTAAGTCCAAGATTGGTGAGTCCTCTCTACGTAAATCCGGGTTTCGATATTTGAATGATGTTTCGGAAAGAGTTGATAGAGAAGCTCCTCCTCCTCCTCCCGTTGCTCCTCCACCGCAAGTTCAAGTTGGAAACAATGAAGCCCTTACGGCTCTCATCACCGAGCGGTTCAATGCTTTGGATACTCGCATTGCTTCGGGTTTTGATGCCATGGACAATCGTTTAAAAAATGTCAAGGATCGCCTTCATACTCTTGAGACTTCCCATTCAAATTTGGATTTGTCCTTCTCTACTCTCTATGGGCAATGGACGAAGTTTCACCGTTCTCAAGTCAAGAGCGACGATGAGACTTCCGATGATGATGACGAGGCTTAGGACTATCATATCATATCATATCATATTATTTATGCTTTTTAGGTTTAAGATTGCATCTTTATGTTTTTATTATGTTTTAAGAACCTATGCGTTTGATCTTTTATTTGGGATTTTATGTTGAACTTAATGTTGGTTTATGTTTTGGATATTTTGATATTATGAATTAATATTATTGTTGCTTATTAATGCTTATTGGTACTAATCCTTTGTATTCTCTATGAGCTTTCATTATTCTTTTTGATCTAACAAAAAGGGGGAGAAGAAAATTTAAGAGCCACAAACTAAAATTCGTTTTAAATGTTTAAAAGGTTTTTTAAGTTTTACAATTTGAATTTCAAGTCAAACAATTTCTTTTAAACTTTAAAAACCTATCTTAAATTAAGGGGGAGTTAGAATATTTTCAAATCTTTCAAAATTCTTAAAAATTCTAACTTTGGTTTTGTTATATCAAAAAGGGGGAGATTGTGAAACAAATATTTTAATTTTGATATAACTAAAAACCTAAGGACTAAATCGAAAATGTCAAAACGAATTTTAAGTCCTCAAAACATCCCTATATAATTTCAAGATTATGCCAAAGTTGAAAACAAAGTTTTTCAAATATTTTTCTAAGTGTTTAAAGTTAAAACAGTGATTTTCAAGCTCCTGTTTCGAAACGGCCTAAGGCATTTCGAAACGTTTTCATCACTGTCAACCCCTATTCCGAAACGTGTATCGAAACACTTGAAACCGTTTCGAAACGGTCTCATACGTTTCGAAATAGTTCTTCAATTTTAATTTGAAAAACATAACGGTTGTTAAATTAACTGACCTATTTTACAAAGATAAATAGGGTGTTTCGAAACGAGCTAAGACTGTTTCGAAACAACCCTTGACAGTAGCAAAACCGTTTCGAAACGAGGCAAAGCGTTTCGAAACAGTTTTTCAGTTTAAATTGAAAATACGACCGTTGAAATTGTTTTTAACTGATTTTCTGAAAACCGTTAGGGTGTTTCGAAACGGGCTGAGACTGTTTCGAAACGACCATTGACAGTGGCAAAAGTGTTTCAAAACGGCCCTAAGGTGTTTCGAAATGGGCTCTTAAATGCACCCCAACGACTCTTTCTATTTTAGTCCGTTCCGAAACAGGTACCCCGCGTTTCGAAACGGGTTGTTGCAGACTGCATTTATGGAGGTGAGATAACATCCCAACGGCTCTATTGATGAGTGCAACAACCACAACGGCTAGAAATTAATGAGAAGGTATAAAAGAGACCTCTAAAAGCTCCAGCAACAACTATTGATCCAAAAGCAAACATCCAAACATCAAATCCAAGCAATTGTGCAAAAATCCCATTTTGTCTAGAAACCCCAATTGTAATTTTCATTCATATCTTGTTCAATTGGGTTGAGTGCTTGTAATTGGGCTATCATTTGTATTGAGCGATACCTTATTAGCCAACAAATTTCTTTGTTCACTTGTGTGAGGATTGGGTTAAATTTTGGGTAGAAAATTCAACCGAAATTGTAAAGGGTTGCCTCCTTGTCCTAGAAAAGGGGAAGAGCAATTAGTGGAATTGTTGCAAATCCTTAGTAAAGCTAAGGTAGTGGATGTAGAGTTCATTTGGAACTTGAACCACTCTAAATCCCTTGTCTATTATTTTCAATTTGCAATTTCCACCACAAAACCTTTAAATTTCCAATTCACCCCCCCTCTTGGTCAATATCGATCTTGCGATCCACTCAACACTGATGTTGTTTCGGAACGGCCAAGATTTAGGGGCACCTGTTTCAGAACGGTGGTGGTGTTGTTCTGGTACGTTTTGCCACTGGAGACTTCCGTTTCGAAACCATGAGGAACCGTTCTGGAACGGCCTAATGTTGCTTTTTGATTAAGTGCCCGCGTTTCGAAACGGGCTGTCCTGTTCCGAAACGTAGGTAGTTAAAGTGGCTAAAAGGGCATCTTTGAAGGTTTCCAAATGTCACGCTTTAGTCTCTAATGCATGTATGCTTCATAAATAAGTTTACATGTATCCTTTGTGATGGTTTTTCCTCGTGTGCATGAAACTTGACTAATAAATTATTTGGTAAGGTTAATTTACTGTTATGCCCTCTACTTGGTTCGTATCAATGTTTTCTCTTCCGCTATTTGCCTTCTCTCCTAGGTTTGAACATGGCATATAGACAAGATTAATAAAATGGAAAAAAATAGGGTTACTAATCGGGGTGAGGCCTTAACGGGTTTTGCTTCGATTTTCCCCGTGTAACCTGTTCGGTTCAAACCTAGTGGCTAGGCCAGGACGAGGGGGTCACAATTTTAATTTTTTTTTTGAACACACAATATTTTAGTTTTTGAATTCTAGCAAATATTTTTATATCATATAAAAAAGTGAAAGATACTTAAGTAGGTATAATTTTGACCAAAATCACATTTTTTTTATATAACCACTTTTATTTGAACTATTAGTCGAACAATTCAGATAAAATATTTTAAACACTTTTATCAACGTTGCATTAAGAAACTTTAATTAAAATTATAGTTATTTATATTTAATGAAGTGTTGATACGCGGGAATATTTCCTTTTTATTGTTTGACACAAACACATCGGAATACTTTGTTTTTTTATAAGTGTATAGGGGATTACCATCTCGTGTCTTGTTAAAAACTCCCCTAAACGTATTTAGAAGAAAATAGTACACATGATGATAACAAGGACAGTTTACAAACTAACAGACATAAAAAACCCGGCTATGTCATAATAACAAAATGTAGAACCGAGAGAACATATTCTGAGGGAGACAAAAAGCGATGACATATCAGATCTTCCTCACGAGATAATATAGCGATACTATCCGCAACTCGTTACCTTCACGAAGCACATGATTCAACTACACTAACCAAGATCTACCAAACATTGTGAGAATATGTGGGACAAGAGTATACATCGAGTGCCCGCCGCAAAACCGTTGCACATGATGAAGAGCATCGAGACTAACCGTCTTAACAATCAACTGTTGGATTCCAATCGATGTTGCAGCCACTAAGCCCTCTTATATGCCCCGCAACACTACCTCTAAGGGCGAGCAAAGACCAATCCTCCTGGAGAATCCCTACTCACATTCGATGCTCAACATGGGCCATCCTGTCCATGATCTAAAGCTGGTGCTTTGACTGTCGCAATCCTCAGTAAAATGGAAGGATCCATAATATTCTCAAACCGATTCCATTGCCAATCGTCATACTCATTCATCATGTATGCGATAGTAAAATTCTTATTTTCAATGACCCTTCCATCCAAGACATGGTTAGTAATTGGGCAAACTTTCCCGAGCCACTAATCATGCTAGAATTAATATTTGCACCACTCCCACTTCGCCAAACCACATTAGCGCGAAGATCCTCCCATATCATACAGACCCCCGCCAAAGGCTAGAATAACTTCCCAGCACCGTAGGAGTCTTCGTGATGTTGTGCCACTTATACTTAGCACAAATAAGTTGCATCTATAATTGGTCCGATTTGGTCAGTAGATGAAAAAAACATTCATTAAAAATGCACCGCTCTGAACTTTCAACCTCTTAAAACCCCCACCACCTCGATTAATAGTTTGGCACAAATAATCCCAACTGATAAGATGGATCCCATACCTTTTCGTCGTATGGCCCAAGTAAAGCGTCGGATTAGACGTTCAATTTCATCACAAACACCCTTAGGAAGAGTAGTTGTTTGCATAGTGTACGACGGAATAACCGCGAGAACCGTTTTCGTCAAGATCATATGGCCCACAAGAAAAAGCGACCTCGCCTTCCACCCGAATATTTTGTCTTGCAGTTTTTGTATGAGATATTGATACGTTGCTTTGGTGTTCCTACCATACAAAATAGGAACCTCAAATATTTACACATATCTGAAACAACCGTGAAACCAAACCCACCACTAATCTGAGTCTAAATGTCCACAACTACATTGTTGGAGATTGAATCATAGTTTTAGCAATGTTATCTTTAAGTCCAGATGCAACACAGAAATCGTCTAACACCTGACGGGTCACCCATAATTGATCCAAAAAAACTTTTGCTAATAATATCACATCGTCGGCAAAAAAAAGATGAGAGGTCCCCGGACAAACATGAGAAGTCCTGAAGGGCTTCCACCTACCCGAATAAACCGCCACTTGAATGGTTTGGCTAAGTCTCTCCATACCCAAGACAAAGAGATAGGGAGAAATCGAATCCCCTTGCTGTATACCCCTCATTGGTGTGAAAGCTTGACTTGTTGAACCATTCCAAATAATCTGAGAGGACACGGAGGATACACATGTCATTAATAAGATTGCGAACCGAATACTTTATTTTTGCATAGCACTTCATCATACTTGATTACGTATTATCAACACATTAAGCTTCATTTACATTATTTTTTGGGTAAACTACAACGGAGATCACTCAATTATGGGTAAGGTTACATTTGGGACACCCAATTATTGAAAGTTACATTTAGGTCACTTAGCTATGGGTAAAGTTACATTTGGGTCACCCAACTATTGAAAGTTACATTTGGCTCACTTAGCTATGGGTAAGGTTACATTTGGGTCACCAAATTATCAAAGGTTACATTTTGGTCACTCAATTATGGGTAAAGTTACGTTTGGGTCACCCTTCATATTTAACAAAGTACGTCAATTTAGTCATTTTCTTCTTCCAAATCACTTGTATAGCATTGTTAACATTAGAATATTTCATTTGAAATCATTAATTAATTTAATACACAAATTAATATTTTTTTTAAAATATGAAGGGTGACCCAAATGAAACTTTGCCCATAATTGAGTGATCCAAATGTAACCTTTAATAATTGGGTGACTCAAATGTAACCTTACCCATAATTGAGTGACCCAAATGTAGCTTTTAATAATTGAGTGATCCAAATGTAACCTTACCCATAATTGAGTGATCTTTGTTATAATTTACCTTTATTTTTAAAAATTACTTTTAGAGTTAAAAATATTTTTTAGAGTCAGAAATAATGTTCAACAAATAACGTTTAAAAAATTGTATTTGAAAAATACTTCTTAATCCAAACACAAACACACAAAAAAAATCAATTTTACATTTCAAAATGCTTTTCAAAGTTAAAATTATCTTGTCAGTCCCACTAAATATGTCTAGTGTTGACTTTTTAGAAGTCATTTTTTACCTATGACCATAATTATTTTAAATATTTTAAATTTTTAATTAATTAAATTTTATAAAATATATATTTTTAAACTACTTGATTCAAGGTTTCTAAAACTTTATTTTTTTCAAATTTTTATTAATAATAAATTTAAAGAAATAACGAGTCAAAGTTGAAAAAATGACAAAAAAGTCAATACTCGACATATAATATGGGACATAGAGAATATAACCTTAAATTTCATATTTTATTTTATGGTATGTTTATTTTGAAACTAATAAATTTATATTTTTTTATATTTTTACCAATAATAAATTTAAAGTAGCAATGAGTCAAAGTAAATGCTAGACATGTTGAATGAGACGGATGGAGTATAATCTTAAATTTCATTTGTTATTTTATTACATGTTTATTTTATAATTTATAAACATATTTTTTTATCAAAACATAAATATACGATGAATAAAATTATCCGTGAATTTGAAAATTCTATTTATCATCATCTTAACTTTTTAGATAAAGATTATTTTAAATTTTATATATTTTCATGAAACACGCTATGGTTATAAATTTATGTTTAATAATTTTTTATATATTTTCATAATTTAAATAGATTTATTCAATATACTTTATTTTTTTAATAAAGAAAGGATTAATACGATGTGCCTCATTAAAAACCTCCCTAACCTAGATATAGGGAAAAAATAATATATTATAGTTTAAAGAATATGAATATCATTTAAATGTATTTTCTTTAACTTACAATATTATGTCTCAAAAGCATATTTTGACAATAATACTACTAAGAATGTATACTATAATTTAAAGAATATAAAAATCATTTAAATACTTATATCTTAAACTATTTTAAAAAAACATAATTTAAAAATATTTTTCATCATACATTTCGAAAACAATACTAATCGGTTGGTGTAATTAAATACGTTTGAAAACAAGGAAATGTGTTTCAAAAATTTATGGCAGCTAGAAAACACGAAGAAGAAGGAAATGGTTGTGCTGGTTGAGGATATCAGGGTGGATACCTCGGGGCCTTATCCGAATATTAGGTTTTCTAATTGGGTTCACGATCAAATTGACTTTAACATGAGGAACATTCTTATTGTTTACCTTCCGGGGCGTATGATTGGTTACAAGGCACTTCTTACAAGGATTCATGCTCTTTGGCATCCGGTTGGAGAGATTCAATTGATAGATTTGGAGAAAAATTAGTTCTTGGTGAAGTTCGCTGACGAGAAAGATTATACCAAAGTGCTTACTCAAGGACCTTGGACAATATATGGGACTTATTTAACGGCTCAACCTTAGAGTAGGTCTTTCTCCACTTCGAAAAAGTAACCAACACGTTATTATTTGGGTTAGGCTTCCTGGACTCCCATACATCTAAGGGTTTATTTCTTTGTCTCGCTGACTACATTGGTCGGGTTGTTAAAATTGATTATAACACGAATCTGGGTGAACGTGGCAAGTTTGCACGACTTGCTGTTTTGGTGGATCTTAATAAGCCACTCATTTCCTGTATTGAAATTGATGGGTTCTTATAGAAACTAGACTATGAAGGGCTTCATCAAATTTGTTTTGAGTGTGGTACCTATGGCCACGCTAATGAAAGTTGTCCTTAAAATCCATAGAATCTTGTTAATTTCGAGAAGGCTGGTTCTAGCACTATCGCATTAGATTCTATGGGCGATAAGGAAGATGCCTTTGCAAATTTGTTTGGTCTTTAGATGATAGTGGATACACTACTTCGTTGTGTTACATCTAATAACCGTGCTAATAAGGAAAGCCTCTCGGTTCAAAGGGAAACTAGTGGTTCTCAATTTTTAATACTAGAGGATCAAGTAGCTGAGCAACAGGTTGAGACTCACGAGATTTTGGATGTTGTACCTACCCGCGATATGGGGAAGTTTTCCTTGAAGGCTAAAGTTGTTGTGCAAGTGTTGAGTGGGGTGTTAACTGAAAGGGTTCAAAAAATTGCACCATATATGGTAGCTAATCCTGTCAAACAGAGGAAAACAACAAATAAGTCGAAGCAAAATACAATAGTTGTTCCCATGGTTAAGGGGCAACTTGTAAAGGCTGTGGTGCACCCATCTGGTTCGACACAAGGATTAATCAAAGGATCTCATGCGGTAATACACATTGTAGAGCAAGGGATGGCGAGTCGTAGTGGCTCAGGGGTGAAAAATAGTAAAACACATGGTAGCTCCATTAAGGCTAACAAGGCTTCAGATTCACGTCAGTCGGCTCGACCAGTATTGGGGGAGTGGATTCGTAATGTTGATGTGCAATTAGTAAACATAAGCACAGCTGGTTCGGCGTGTTTAGGCTGGATTTGTAATGTGGCTAGAGGGTTATGTTGCGTGTAAAAGTGTCTATCGCAATGTAGTGCAAGTGTACACGACGCAAGTAGTAAAGTGATACGGAAGTATCGGATATCGTCTCCACAGGGACTGGGCTAATAGCTTCACCTTGAATTACTACACGAGAGTAAAAAGAATAGTTTAATATGTTGTCACGAAAATAATAAAGAATACTTAAGTAAAAGAGTAATGGAATCAAGATAGAGAGAATGGGCTGGTATTGAATTGCTCAGTAGTGTAGGTATTGCTAAGTTTAGGAAAATCTGCTCTGTCGTCGTCCCCGTCGCGGCAGCACCCGTCACGGAAACGATCACACAACTCTGTACTTCAAGCTTGGCAAGAATCCCTGTTGTGCCTTGGCCTATCCCTAGGTCCAAGTCTGTCGATGAACACGTCTTTGATGATACCTCCCGGCGTGAACCGAAGGATGTACACTGATGTTGTTGAATTCTTCTTTAGCCACTTAACCTCGTCCTATCCTTAGGTCTGAGATAGTTCAACTATAAACTAGAGAACTCGCACTTATTCCTTTCGTATACTTAAATAGATAACCTCACAATGCTCTCCCGATACTCTTGCAAGATGTTAACAACCAGAATAAGAGAACTTGAAGTTTATTTTATTCAACAAAAAATTCCTAAAATAAAAGCAACCCTTGCAACTACTTTACAAATCAACCTGTGGCCCTAGGGGGAATTTAGAATATGTTGAGATGGGGGAAACGGCTAGGGTTTTGGGAAGAAGGCTAGAGATAGATGATGTCCTCTCCTAGGTCGAATTACATGCCTTTATATAGGCCTTGGGTTCAAGTTTTCTAATATGGCAAGAATACAACTTTAAAATAAAGTACAACTCTATTAAAGACTAAATCTTCAGAGAATATATCTTTAATTCGTCCTTCCTTCTTGCTTGAAGTTTCCTTCCTTGAACTTTGGGCTTGGCCTTCATTCTGATCTAGGGCTTGGAAAAATATGAGAGTATTCCACGACACACAGGCTTAATTTTCTCTTTCTGTCGAGGCCCACTTTGCTTCTTCTCCTCAAAACTGCTGTCGTCCTTGGCTGTCACGGCGGCGGCCATGGCAGCATCGTCCTCCTCGACTGCTCATCCAGTTCCAGCTCTGTTGTATCACTGCCCAGCGTCTGCTTCTCCATCTGCTACAACAGCAACCTGCAAAAGCAACCAATTTCAGTAGAAACTGTGCCATTTAATATATTTGTGATGTGTAACTGTAATCTAACCTAAATGCGATGAATTATGCTTGAATGCAGCAGAAATATGGGTTAAATAGGGGGTAAATAATAGAACTTTTACACACTCAACACACCCCCAAACTCAAGTTTTTGCTTGCCCTAAAGCAATTCAGACCTAAAAGAAAAATAAATATTTTTGTTTTGGCTTAAAACAGTGAACTTTCCCTTACCTTCCATTCATTCCCTATTGTGAGCAACACCTTGTTGGATAATTTAGGATTTTTCCGGAACCTTGCTATAATCCTCGTGTAGTGTGTGCATGCTTGTGAACAATTATATGCCAAGACTCCCTTAGTTTCACTAGAATATTTCAGCCTCGAACTTGAATTTTTATGCCAAAGTTTATCTTTTTGAAGGCACTTCTTATGCTCCTTTAAATTTTTTATTTAGACTCGATTTTATTTTTTTTAAGCTTAAGTTTAACTAGAGCCGGTTTCGGGCACCTCTAGCTAACTTCCTAGAGCCGGTTTCGGGTAGCTCTAGGTATTGAGTCTATTTTGCTAAACTTCTTTTCCTAGAGCCAATGTTAGGCACCTCTAGGGGCTATTCACGTGCGCTAAGCTTCCTATGCTAGTTTACTAGTAGAGTTCTAGGAAATATAACAGTCACAAATAGTGTTTAAGTTTTAGAACTATAGAAAGGCTCTAAACTGCTCCTAAAACTATCCTAAAGGCACTGCCACGGCAGGTAAGTTCAGTTCAAAGAATTACGCCAAAATTTTCATTTTCATTTTTTATAGCAAAAAATAAACTAAGTAAAGACACAACTTTTAAACTAAATAAGACTCCCATTAAGGGAGGGATGCCACCCCCAAACTCAAGGGTTGCATTGCCCTCAATGCAAATGACAATTAAAAGAAAAGAAAAGTACATCACAAAATATATAAGGGTAGACAACAATAAAAGGTAAGAAACTTAAATTTTATGCGCTGTCGTCGCTGCCGCTGTTCAGTCGGATTTGTCGGCGGGTAGGAGCCTTCTTAACTGGCTGGCGGATGGGGGAGGCGGATGTGTTCTTCGTTTTGGCCTCCCTTGGAGGTTGAATTCGGGTAGGGGAGATGTGAGGGGGTTTCTCCACTACCTGTACCTCCGAGTTGCTATTGCTGCTGCTACCGCTGCCGCTAATACTGCCGCTATCCTTCTTGTTCTTATCTGCCACTGTCTTCTGCCGCTTTACTGGTGTGAAATCTTTGGATAGATTCCTCTTAACAGAGGGTTCATTGTTGCTTTCCTCCCAAATTGAGGAGGAGGGGAAACCCGCTATGAATGCATCGAGTTTTGCCGAGGGCATTCTTCTCTTGGTTCCTCGGGCAGAGGTATCAGCTGCGCGGTTGCTGCCTGCAACTGTCGTGGCAGGGGTCGGTGTGGATGCTGCAGACGGTGTCTTGGGTGTGGCAGCAGGTGTAGGGGTATAGGCAGGGGTGGCAGCAGCAAATTATTGGGATGGAAAGGTAGGAAATACAATATCAGGGAAATTAAGAGAAGTTTGAATGAATTGTACCGTAGCTGTAGTGAAATCCCTGATGAAGCTCATGAGGCCGAGCTGTCGTTCCTCCATCTTCTGTATGTCAGCAAGGATCTGGGAGGAGGTGTCGGCCGGAGCTGTTGCTACTGTCGGCTACCTGGCTTCCGTGGCATCAGGTTCAGTGTCTGTCGGTTCTATCGTCTCTGCTGCCGTGGCAGTGGGGTCGAAAGATGACAGCAGGGTGGCAGCAGTAAGTTCCATCAGGCTGAGTATATTTTTCTCAGTCCAGCCCTTCCCTTGACCTCGTAGATCAGTGGCAGCTTCTGGTACATGATGGCCGCGGCAGAGGGCTGTGATGAGATAGGGGAGGTAGAGTGGTCCTAGCGGCCGATGTGCGCACTCCAAAATACTTTCCAGGATGTAACTGCCCACATTAATAGGCCTCTCATGTATAATAGAATGAATGAGGGCTAACCTGGGTTGGTCGACAGTGGTATTGTGCGAGGATGGTATGATTTGCTTTTTGATGAAAGCGTTCCACAGTTTGGCCTCTGGGAGGAGTTGAGTCCTCTTCACCGTCCTCGGGTTCTTAAGATTTGTGTTCTACTAAGTACCTTCATCCGTGAGCTCTGCCATGACAGCATCGTAGACAGCAGGGTCTAAGGTATCAAGGAATTGCTGGTGACCATCCTCGTTGTTTCCCACATAAAATCCGTATAAAGTGTTGATATATTCTGACTCGAAGGGCACCTCTCTCCCTCTAACGGTTACTGCTGTCGCATTTCTGCTGCCTATGGCAGCATAAAAATCTCGGACAAGAGAAACGTTAATCTCTTCTGGTTGTTCTGCAAATATCTGCCACTGTAGAGCCTTGATTTTCCTAGCGATGAACGGCTGCAGTCCCAAATTTCCCTCCTTTGAA
Organism: Hibiscus tridactylites; assembly: GCA_958450335.1. Taxonomy (NCBI): domain Eukaryota; kingdom Viridiplantae; phylum Streptophyta; class Magnoliopsida; order Malvales; family Malvaceae; genus Hibiscus; species Hibiscus tridactylites. The sequence continues at coordinate 45,647,334 of OY288281.1, forward strand.
GTGTAGATAAAGCCCTTCTCCTCCCACATGTCACGTATCTGGAAGGATCGTGGGGTTGATGTTGTCGGGGTAGAGCCTGAAGCAGCACTTCTACGGGTGTTTCTAGAAGACATGGTTGCAAGGATTGTGTAAGAAGAAAAATGAAAGCAAGTAAAAATTTGAGAGAAAACAAGTAAGACGAGTAGAAGTGAGTGAAAAATGAATAGTAAACGGGGTTTATATAGGAGAGAGTTTGCTGCCCGTTGGAGCTGTAACGGTAGGCGCGAATAACGGGGCCAGCTGTTACGCGGTTTTTGACGCGTTTGTCATACGTTTCCGTGTCTGCCGCGCATCTGTTACGCGTTTCCATTTTTGTCGTGACAGCATGTTGACATGCTGTATTTTCCGCGTCTGTCGCGGCAGCTGTAACGGCATGCTCCAAAGTTGGGCTTTTTGGGCTGATGGAAGGATGGCGGGGTGACTTCACTTCTCCTTTTCTTCTTGTCTCCTTTATTTCCTAAAAACAATAAAAATAAAGACATTATTTCCTAAAAATAAAATAAATCTAATTTCCTAATATATAAATAATAAATAATAAAAATAATTAAAAATAAAATTTAGGTTAAATTAGGGATGCCAGGTGGGGCATCTCCTAAGGTAACCACTTCCTGCATTCTTGGGGCTTCAGTCCCATGATAATGCTTCAATCGCTGTCCATTGACTTTGAACTGGTGCACGTCCTTTAAAGATCTGATCGTGATGGCACCATGGGGAAAAACCTGTACTACTTGGAATGGGCCCGACCATCTAGATTTCAGCTTCCCTGGGAAGAGTTTCAACCTAGAGTTAAAAAGCAACACAAGCTACCCTGGGCAGAACTGTCGTGGCAGCAACTTCTTATCATGCCACTTCTTGGTCTTGTCCTTGTATATTCTTGCGTTGTCATAGGCCATTGTTCGAATTTCTTCAATTTTGTTCAGATCAAGTAGCCTTTTATGCCCTGCTTTTTCCAAGTCCATATTAACTGCCTTGATTGCCCAGTATGCTCTGTGCTCTATCTCGATAGGTAAGTGACACATTTTCCCGTAAATCAGTCGATAAGGAGACATTCCCAATGAGTTTTGAACGCTGTCCTGTAGGCCCATAACGCATCATTGAGGCGTAGAGACAAATCTTTCCGAGTTGGCTTAACCATCTTTTCAAGAATATTCTTGACCTCTCTGTTGGATATTTCAGGTTGTCCATTGGTCTGAGGGTGGTATGCTGTTGCAATCTGATGCTTGACACCATACTTTTTCAAGGCAGCAGCTATAACCCTATTGTCAAAATGCTTCCCTTTATCACTGATGAT